>JAPPVO010000014.1:83907857-84612857 GCA_030407325.1 Camellia japonica | reverse complement strand
TTAGTTGCAGTTAATTAGAAAACAAGCGATTTAATTAACCTTAACTACTAAACAACCCAAGACAAGCGCTTAAGATTTAATCTAGTAGCAGCCTTGAGAATTAGAGAGATCAATGAAGCTAAACAACACAAGCACAAGCGGTTGCATTTAATCTCGTCGAGCGTTCTTCATAAGATATAATAATTTTTGACACAGCAAATCATTAAAGCTTAGTTGCTTCACAAATTAGAGGGATCAAACAATTACGGATTTGATATCTAACCTAACAATAGATTGCAACGAATAATAAACTAGTAGGCCTCCTAGTAATTAAATGAGACAATCATGAGAATATGCATAGAAGAACACCCCATACTCAAAGCATAAACTGAACAATAAAGAAAACAAATTAAATCTCACAGTTTTATTGATTCCGAGGCTTCCGTTTCCTTCGACCGATTACCAAAGTCTAGCCACGCAAGGCCATAATGAAAACTCAAAGGAGAAGTTCCAGGAGAGGGGAGAGAGAGAGTGTGTGCCCCTCTGATGACCACCCCAGACCTTCACCCTCGAGCACCAACCTATTATCCCCTTTCCAACAGCCGCTGCTCCCCTTTGGTGTCTGCAATCATTAACTCACCCCCATTCCAGATTTGCCATCCCTCCCCTCTGCTGCCACCACTATGACACCCCAAGCCCCCTTATCTTCATCACCATGGCACCCTAACCTCCATCCTACACCGTGACACAATTTTCAAAATGATCAAAAATGATTTGGGAGTTTTGGTGCTTTGTGGAGGATTCAATTATGGAGAAGATTGTTGTGATTCTGGGGCATGGGGAGTGGAGGGGGGCTGAGGGGGTGGGATTTGCAAGTGGTTCATGAATGGGTGGGATTTGCAGGGAAGGGGTGGCTGGTGAGGGAGTGGGCTGAGGAGAAGGGCAAGGGAAAGAGAGAGGAGAGAGGAGAGAGGAGGAAAAGAGGGGCAAAAGAGTGAAAAACACAGATCTTTTGCAATTATTTTTTAACTTCCTACCCCTAGTGTAATTAAAATTGATTCCTAATGTTTTTGGGAAATTTAGTCAAAAGTCCCTTGACATAATTGTGTAGTATTTGAAGGACAATTGAATATTTTTTAATGTATAAAGTCCTTTAAATTTATTTCTCATGGATTAAGGACGTAAAAAAACATATGCCTTTTTATTTTAGAGGATTTTGCCCTCTTCATCTTCTATTACTTTTTTTCCCCATTCCAATCATCAACGTGATAAAGTCTCTCTCTCTCTCCCGCTCCCTCCCTCCCCCCTATGTATGTATATATACTTAAATCTATATATATATATATATCGTCTTCAACATTCCAAGTTGAAAATTTCTACAGGATTACAAGAGATGGTTCCACAATCAAGTCGTCGAACTTCGATGACTTCTATATTTCGAACGTTGTTTGCTGTATTTTGATGATTGTTTGGATTGAAAATTGCGATTCAGTCGTACAAGAGATATATATTTTGTTTATTTCTTTCGATGAAAGAGTGAATAATTTGTTCAAGGTTTTTTCAAATAAGATTAAGATTGAATAATGTGTATTTCATTTGTTATGATTTTTTTAATTGAATCTAATTGAATAATTTTGTTTTTGTTTGTTGTTAGATTAATTTTATTTTGGTTTGTTTTGGTAATATGTGGCTTATGTTTTATTTGATGATGCTCTGTTTAAAAGTGACAATAAAATTCTACTCTGGTTTGCTATGGTAATATGTAATCTGTCTTTTCTTGGTTGATAATCTGTTTTAACTTAACAGTAAAATTTACTCTGTTAATATTATCATTTCACTGTTTCAATAAATTTTTTACTTAATATTTATACTTCAAGCAGTAACAGTTATATTGACTATCGTTTTTAGTAATGATGATGGTATTTCACTATTTAAATGCTAAAACTTCACATTAAAATTTACTGTAAATTAGAATAAAATTTTACTGTTGATGTTAATTTTGACAATAACAATTTTACTATTTTTTTTTTTTTTTTTAAAGAATTTCATGGTCAGCATAGATCTTGTTTGATAGATCTCGATAAGAGAATTCTAAAAATATAATTTTATTTAAAAGCTGACATTTAGATCAAAAGTTATATCATTTTAAAGTTTGAAATATGAAATTAGTCACCAAGGATATTTTGGTAATAGTGTTATGTGTTAGCCTTTTCAAGGAAAATTTTTTATACTTGTCTTTAATATATGAAAGTTTTGTTAGAGGGAGCTTTGACCAGAAGTCCTCAATGTTTTTGTAATTTTTTCCAATAAACCATGCTTTTTATAAAAATTTTTGCTGAACTAAATTTTTTTGTAATTTTTCGATAAAAATAAATGAGTAGCATATTGTTTCTACCTTTCAAGTAGCACATTGTTGCATCAAATTTGTTTCACAAATGATATTGGACATGAAATCAACACCTCATAGAATTATTTCAAAATTATGATACAAGCAGGTTTTATATTTACTTGGTGGATTCAGCCAACATAATTACCAATTCTCTTTCTTCATGGATTAAAAGGATGATGTGAGGCATGGAGATCAAAGTGTGTGGATAAGGGATTGGGAATGGTTGAATTATGGAGATTTAAGCCAAAGATATTGTTGCAAGGGATGATAAAAAAAAGTTCAGCTGTTGGCACAATACATGGTTGCAGGGAGACTGATCTTAAGTTTGGTTTTTGGAGTAGTCATAGTATAAAGTAGATGAGGAAGCATAAATAGCAAACTTTAGTCTGTTTATCCATTTTGTTGCCTCATTTATGTAAATGGTGGTGGTATGCAGGTACGGAACATCTTGGAGCCAAATTTGAGCTGAGAAGAGTTTCGATCCACAAGTAGATTGACAACAGTTTCGTTGATCCTGAAGTTCCATGCAGAAAGATGACACAAGACACAGACGAGAAGAAACTCTAGTAGGACAATTGGTGAAGAAGTTACATCATTTGAGTAACCAGTCACTTGTCATTTTTTAGAATTGATTTCATGTTAGTTTTCTCTCACCTTGAGAGCAGCATCTTATCCATTTTGTGTATTTATTTAATTTACATCTTTAAGAATAGAGAGAGTACTGCATCTATTCCACTCCTCTAAGGGCTCGTTTGTTTTCAGAGGTAAAATGGAAGGGATTCATTCCACTCATCTGCATCCATTCCAATCCTTAACAGGCCTAGATGCCTTGTAAGCATGCCCAGCAAGCTGGTAGGACAGGGTGTTTTGGTTAGGTCATTGATTACTCAGGGCCTTTCTTCTGTTCAGTTCCCCCCTTTTATCAAATCCTCACTTGTCAAGTTGTCACCACCCTATACCACCCCCAAGGCAGGGGACACATTTCTTTTCTCAAAATATTTGAATTGCTTAAAATAATCAAAGACACTGGATTGATGTTTGTTGTCTGTAAGGTCACACTATTTGCCGATAAAATTGTTATGGGTCATGATTGAGACTCTCTCCAATCACCACCCCCACCACTCCCCACACACACGTGGCGGGTGGCGGGTGGTGATTGGAGGAGAAGGAAAAAATTAAAAAAAAAATTGGCCAATCATGCTGAGAGAGGGGGGGGGGTCCGGGTCATTATTGAATTGTTACATATATAGAAACAAGGCACGTATTTATTTGTCTTGTTTCATCACATAAAATGATTTGCTTATCTAAACACATTCATATCCTCCTAGTCTATTGTCAAAATTATTTAGCAAGATCTTTCAATTTTATAGTGACAAGTTCTGTGCAATTTAACTTTGAAAAATCTAATCCTCCTAGTGATTCACGAGGACTTAACCACCAGGATTCAAAATCTAATCCTCCCACTTTGCTAACCACCAGGATTCAAAACTCTGGAACATTAACTAAATTGAGTCTACTTAACAATTTAAGGAAAATAACTCATGATTGACTATTGAAAAAAATAACTCGACAATTTAAGGAGAGAGAATATGTTAGTTTTTTTTCTATTAAAAATTGCAAGGAAATAGGAATTAGAAAAGTAAATTTGTAATAAATCTGAACTAAGGAGAGCATAAGGGTTTCAATGGATATTTTTTGTTGGTAAGAAATCCATCATTTGTGAAATAATTTGGGGAAAAGTTATTTTGTTTGTTTTGAACGATATTTTGTTTCCAATTTTATTCTTTAATTCATTTGTTGATTTTTTTTATCTGTTGACTTTTTTTTTTTTGACTATTTGTTCAAATTATTTTTTATCTATTCAAATTTTCTTGACTATCCGTTCAAATTTATATCTATCTGTTGAATTTTTTCCTTATCTATTTAATTTTTCCCTATGTTCAAATTTATATCTATCTATTGAATTTTTTTTCCCTTATCTGTTCAATTTTTTCCCTATCTGTTGATTTCACGAGCCTATTTTTTTGATATATGTTTATTTATTTATTTTTCTATATGTTTATCTGTTGAAATCCAAATATGTTCAAATTCAACTTGGGATTTCAAAACAGGTTTGGATTTCAAATCCAACACAGATCTAGATTGATTCAAGTCTATTAAGTATTAAAGATGTAAAAGTAAAGAAGACATGCAACAACAGAAGCAAATCATGGAGCCAACACTTCGACAAAAATACAGAAATTACATTAAAAAACTTAGTGTGATTACATTAAGAGGCACGTCGGCCAACAAGAGTAAAGTCACTGTTCAAAAACAAAAAACTAAAGACAATAAGTAAAGAAATCTATGCTTCTAGAGTGTCTTTGAGGACTTCGGTCTTAGTTACTTAGCTGGTAATGGTAGCGGTAGCAGCAGTTGTATTGGCCACACTATCCTTAATGTCCTTGGCAGTTTCGTCAACAACTTTTTTCTTAGTGTCCTCAGCCACAGTGTTCTTGGCTTCTTTAGCAATAGTGGAGTTAGTTTGATTGACCTCATTGTCATCCCAAGTGAGATCTAAGACATTGTCATTGAGCGTCGAGGACGTAACATTAGCTGGAGGATCTTCGTTTTCCTCAGAGTCGTCAAAGTCATCGGTTAGAGGGTCAACTAGAGTAGGAGAGGAAGGGAATGGAAGTGATAATTTGATCAAATCGTAATGAGGTGAGTCTTCGATAACAACAATAGCATCCAAGGCAGGAGTCCATCCAAGAGCGAAGCCTCTGTTGTAGGCTATATTGACTTGAGCTTTGTAAAGGTCACAGACTAGTCCTACCCTTGCTCATAGGCTTTGGCATTAGCCTTCTTAATCTCTTGCTCCTTGCTAGCTAGTGCCTCGGCCAGTTTCTTTTTGGCTTTAGCAACCATTTCCTCTTGCAAAGGCCTTGGCAACATTGACTGCATCCTTATGTGCTGATTTCATCATTTTCTTTGTCAAGTCTCCATTCATCATCTTGGCCTTTTGTGCAAAGGCATGAGTACGTTGGATAGACTACAAAAAGAAATAGATCAATAATAAGAAAAGTTTCTAAGTAAAAACTGTATAAAAGAAGAAATTGAGAAGTTTTACCAAGATTGAGTACTGCATTATCTTGGCAAAGTGCTGGTACTCATTGTGGTCATTAATTGTGACGCCCCAAATTTTGGGAACATCGGTAATATAATACAATAGTACACTGGGGTTTAACTAGCGGATGCACAACATTATACAAATAATTAAGCACAAAATATAAATAATTACACTAAAAGAAAATATTAATAATAGTTATAGATAAAATTCTTCAAGTCATTAAATATATATCAGTTTCTTGATACAAAAAGATTATCCAAGATACAAGAAATATAAAATCTAATCACTAGGGTAGCTATGGTTCTTGAAAGCTTTTAGGGATTTCGTTCGCTGTGTAAAATTTGCCTTCACCTGGCATAAAACGCTATAAGCTTGGAATGCCCAGTAAACACACACACCCCATTTCTTTTCCCATTCCAAATACACAAGTAAAATAACGACATAATCATAACATACAACAAAAGCAATAATTAAGCAGAGCTTATAATTAAATTTTGGTTCTCGAGAATAATAGTCAATTAAGTTAGTTCTAGGCAACTCCTCGCGGAATGCCATTCCTACCCAACCACTAACACTGGCCACAGGCAATTTTAACTTCCCCTTGGTTAAGACAATACCAATGTGTCGCTTACCGCATAACCACCAATGTGTCACTTACCGCACGGTTACCAATGATGCCTACGCACCTAGGTTGCATACCCGAATGGTGACATCACGGTCTTCCCCAAGGGAACAGGCTTCCAGGGACACTCTCCCTGTGTGAGACCCTCACCGTCACCCTTATGTCTCCCAATTTAGTTAAGCAGCCACAATACCTCCCATGTCATGTTAGGGTTCGATAACACACTTGCGCAAGACTTCACAAAAATGGAACACATCCCACTATATTATACTCTCGAATCTATCGTTGTTTATCTTATAAAATTTACCACAATGATCGCAACCCTTTATCATCCCATTTGATCTTTCCTTTATTAAGTGTATTATGTTCTCGGTTATAGGAAAGCATGGTCAAGACAATTACAAATCCAAACATAAAGTAATTTATGCATGGTAAAACAAATTCACAATTTATCGTAGTTTACATATCAAGGCTTAAACATTCAAGAAACATAGCACATAAGAATTGCATACCAATTAAGAGCAAATTAACACAAATTTTCATATTTGAACTAGTTAGAAAATAATTATGAAAAAAAAAACTTTTATTGGCCCTAAGTACCTAGCCTCATGTGAGTTTGTAGATAAATGAGTCTAGTTTCAAACTGAATCTACAAAAGTAGGATAGGTATTTTAGATTTTAAGATAATTCAGAATTATCAAGATCTATTCATATTTGTTGACTGTTACACAAATCGATTTTTCTATCAAACCTCTCATTCTCTTAAGTTCAAACAAATTTTAGTTGGAATATAACACCAAGATTAAGATTTGGACATAAAAGCGGACTCAAGGTTATTTTTCTGGAATTTTCTAAACATAGAGAAAGTTGATTGTTTTTCTAATTCTATAAGTAACAAACTTAGAAAATTTATTTAGGTTATAAAAATACATCCTTAGGTCCTACCAAAATTATCACATACTCTAGACATACCAAATATTACCCCATAAAAACAGATTTTGGGTTTATGGAGTTTTGATAGGAAAATAAATTCAAGAGAAGGAAAAAAATTGCTGCTGGAAATTTAAAAAAAAAGAGAAGCACACAATTTATTGATTAATACACATTTATACAAGAGTGTATGCTTAGACTAAAACATATATATACAAATAGTATGTATTAGGAAGGGAAAAACAAGTTGTAAAAGAACTTGAGAGAAGAGGTGATGTAGGTTTACCTTTGTTGTATAAGACTCAACACAATTCTTCTTCTTTTTCTTCTTCTTCTTCTTCTTCTCTCTCTGTCTGTCTCCAAGATCACTCTCTCTCACTCCTCTAATGCATGGCTGAAAATGTGTAAAATGAGGGAGAGAAGTGTGCATATATATAGAGAAATGATTGGGAGGTTTCTTGAGGACTAAGTTTTACAAGTGCAAATTTGTCAAAGTTTTCCATCAAAGCTATCAAGGCCCTTTCATCCATCACACGGCCAACTACTTAGGCTCCAAGAATATATATATATATATATATAGGAGATATTTGTATTTATATACATAAAATAATAGGTACAAGTACATTGATTAATAAAATATTACAATTAAGGTTTGAAATGAAATAAAATAGAAGTATATAGGGACCAAATATAAATTTATGAACCCTTGATATTTATTATTAATATACTATTATTAGAAAAGTTAAAATAATAAATTCGGGTCTCGTTAAATTAAAGCACAAAGAAAGGTAAGAAACCGAGCGAAAACGGTGTTACCGGAAATTAAGATTTTAAAGTAATTAATCTATAATTATAGGGTCTAATAATTAATACTAGGATTTTAAAGGTGATTATTAATCTATCGAGATCAATTAGGGTTTACTCGGATTAATCCGCGATTCTTTTCAATTCTAGGGTTTAAAAAGCAACTAAGCAAAAATTCAAGGGCTTTATTAAAAGAACCTCAAGGTTAGAGATTTAGAGGTAATTACAAAAATTAGGGTCTCTACACTAATTGTATCTATGTCGGATGACAAAAGTAAACTGGTATTAAGAACACCAGTGACTTTGGTGTCCTTAGAGTCGTTGTCCCCAACTTTCAGTGGTCATTGGCCGGCTAACAACTTAGGATACAAGTGTTGTCAGGAACGACATCCCTCGACTCTTTGGTCTCCAAAACTTAGAGACGTTTGCCACTCTAGATGTTGGCTGAGTCAGAGGCTGGGCGTTTTCCAATAGCCATTTGGGAGATGGGCATGCTATCCTCTGGATCCTTGGCCATGGAAGTCAGCATTGCTGTTTGCTTGGCCTTAGACTTGGACTTTTTGGTTTTTGATTTTGGGGGATTCTTTGATAGAGATGGATTTGATTGAATTAACATGATGCCGGGGATGTTGGCAAAAAGGTCTTCATCAACTGGAGCTTGATGAGACACGTTGTCAGCTATGGGGTCACGGTAACTCGTCAGTCCATTGTTGCTAGGACGAGAAAAGGGTTGTCAAGGTTGTACGAAGGTAATTCAGGACCTCAGCATCGTTTGCTTCACGTTCTGGCAGTCAGGTTGTTGTTTTCTCAATGTCTGCGTTGACATTGAGCAGAGGGAACTTGTTGAGAAGGTGCTGAGGTGGAAAGTTGATTTGGGTCAGAGATAGAGTCTTGGTCTTGTCGTGGAGAGGAGCTTGGTGTGTTCATTGATAGAGAAGTTTAGCTCCGAGATGATACATCGAGAAGTGGAGACTGATAAGTGCTGACGTAATTGAGCATCAAAAGAGCTCTGCATTTTAGAGGCAAGCCGAGAAATCTGTCTACATCGAACCTCTTGACTATGTTGGGCTGAAGTAGTTCTACAAAACAAAAGAAATAGACATTAGAAAAATGATAAATGTAAGTTGGTAGTCTAAATGAATCAAAAAGTGAAGGATTTAAGGGTTTGGTCACTTACTCTCACCTTTCTCTAGAGCCTTCTAGGTAGAGAAGAGAGGCGAAGGGTGTTGTTTGGAGCAAACTCCCACTTGTCTGAGACGATGATATAATCATCCCTAGCACCCTTGCTGGAAGACAGTAGGTGGTACCAATTTTGGTGGTTAAGCTGAACGTGGTATAACAGTATTGAACGTCCTTAAGGGTAAGGCAAGGGTAAGGCAGGCATCATGTCGACAACACAACTTGGTTATACCATTAATTAGGGTTCGCCGTTCGGTTGTGGTCGGAGAACCTCCAATCCACCATCCATCCGCCGTATTGGCAGATTGGAAAAAATCAATCTACATCCGTCCGTCAGATTAACATATGCAGATTGAGCGGATTGACGGATGGATGCAAATCAATTTGGTTTAAACTTTACAAATTTTGAACATAATACAATAACTTGTCAATATTTTTTTTGAATAACAATCCAACTCAACATTACTAAAAGATTATCAAGTAAATTGTCAAATACCAATAATAAATACATAAAAGAAAACCATACATTATCAAAATTATTTCCAAATTGAAAACAAATTGAAAACACAACAGAATATCTAACATCTTTTTCAATTGAAAATACAAACAAAATATTTAAACAAATTAAAAATACAAAGTCTTACAAATTACTAGGGGTGCTTGCGATTTGGCGGTTAATCTGCCATCCGTCTAAAACTAGGAGGATTGGAAAAAATCAATCCGCAACTGTCTGCTCGTCATTATGCATCCGTCCAAAATGTGGCAGATGGGCTTAGTTCGGTCGGTTTGGACTGATCGGAATATCCGCTGCTCACCCCTACCATTAATGATCTGAATGTGTTAATGACTAGTTGCATCGGGTTCAGCTTTTAAAAGTGCATCATTTCTTGGAAGAGTGGGTTTAGAGGGAACCTAATGGTCCGTTCTACTATGGAGACTATGGGGAAGGGCATATAGTCATCTCCAGGCATTATGGAATCATTTTCGCCAGCTAAATGTATGTGCAAGTCGGCCAAAATGTCGAATTCTCAGCAAAAATTTTATAGTTTGGTAGGAGAGTTTGCTCTCCACTTATGCATTCCCATGGTGAATGTATGTTTCTATTCTAGAGTTTCAAGAAGATTTATGGAAGTTATCAATAAAGTTCTTAAGAAGTTCTACGTTTTTCCTAAGGTGATTCAGTGATTATAACCTAGATTTAGGTTCAAATGTGCAAGAAATTAAGATTGTAATGGGAAAATTCAAAGAAATATGGAAAACTTGAAGAATAATGAAGAACAAGTCCCAAAGTCGAGGTCGTTGGAGTGAGACAAGTCTTTTAATTGGTGCAAAATTATGAGACGAGTGTTAGAGATGGTGATTGGAGTGAGTTGTAGCAGTGGGTTTACAAGCACAACAATGGAGGTTTGGAAGTCTAGAGAGAGAAAGTTTGAAGGTAGGGATAGAATGAATACAAGAGTGAGGAGATGAAATGGCATGAGAGAGGTTTTGGAGGAAAGAGAAAGGGCAGCAAGAAATGATTCAATATTCTTGGGATTCATGTTGATGGTTACGTCAGATAAAGGGATGCATGGTAGTGAAGCGACGTGAAGAGGATCAATCACTAGGTGCCATGTGGCAATGGTGGTTGGGGTGTCAAATATAGGTTTTGGCAAGAAGGAACGCTTGAGTACTTGGTTCTTGAAAGCCGACGACTCATGATCTCGGTTGGGAGCATTCTCCAGCATGTCATTTAGCTGACATATTGAGAGGTCAAACGCTATAGATTCGATCACCTCAGTATGGTTGAGGTAATAGAACCAAAGGGGCAGTTGTGGGGTTATAATTTTGAGTTGTCTATGTGAACTAGGTGGTTAGTCAAGGTGCTATGTGGGTGGTTCTAATTTGCTGAGGTATGGTTAGATCGCAATTGAATCCAAGTTATTTGGATGGAGGATAAGAGTTCTAGATAATGGCAGACTCTTTAAGTGAGGACTCATAAGAGAGTTAATCTTAATCCAAATTAAAAAAGTCTTAGATAAGTGATATCTTTGTTTGGGATAGAACCCTGTGAGGTAAGACTTCTAAGAGAAGTGGACGCTAGTCATTATATAAAGAAGGCACCCATGTGGGTCTAAGGTTCTCTTTATTTGAGAGTTGTTTACTTGAGCCTAGATCTTAGAGAGAGATTGTTGACTAACTTGATTATTAGAGTGTACCCGGGTGGACGAGCCACCGGTCTTGTTGCCTTTCTGTGTACAGGTATTGGATTTCTCTATTCAAGCACGTGTTTTTTGAGGTCATATTTTAACACCCACAACAGCCTTCAAAGTTACTACAGCAACACTCAGCAAAATTATATAACACGTGATCAAGGAGTGATTTTGAATAGTGAAAGAACATAAGAGTATGAAGTAGAGGACATAGAGGAATATGCTTCAACACAAGAATGGAAATGAAAAGGAAAATAAAAATAGTGGGTAGATACATGACTACATTACAAGGTCTTTGACACAAATCAAAGATACATATTTATATTTTTTGTTGTCATTTTTTATTTTAGGAAGTACTTGTAACTTAGATTTATTTTCTACATTTCCTTTACCGCAAGTTTGTTTTGGAGCCATATGAGTGAAGATATAATTTAATGGTTATTTTGATTGTTTACTCAATCATTTTTTGTTCATCTCTTCCTCTTCTTCTTTTTCTATTTATTTTTCTCTATACTTAGCAATAGTTTTTTTCATTGAGGTAAAAGAATCGTCAACACATTCACATGACTATTTGTTTGAAATTTAATTTGTAAGAATTTTTCAATGTTTACATGCATGCTCACCCTTTTTTTTCTTTTTCTTTTTTTTTTTTAAAAAAAAAAAAAAAGAAGGCCCAAACACCATAGTAGTTGTTTTATTTTTTCAAATTCCAAGTTCCATATCAACAATAGCGTGGGTGGTCGAAGTTATGGTTTTTCAATTTTTCTTAATTTTTATTTTTTAAATTTGATGTATGGCCCATTCAACTGACTAATAATGTGAACGTATTTAATAATGTTTCTTGAAAGGGTTTAATTTTCTAAGCCAAGCATTTATGGGGGGTTTTTTTTTTAAGCTCACATTTATGGGGGGTTTTTTTTTTTTTTTTTGATTAAAAAAAAATAAGCCAAACACCATAATAGTTGTTTTATTTTTTCAAATTCCAAGTTCCATATCAACAATAGTATGGGTGGTCGAAGTTATAGTTTTTCAATTTTTTTTAATTTTTAAATTTGATATACGGCCCATTCAACTAACTAATAATGTGAACGCATTTAATAATGTTTCTTGAAAGAGTTTAATTTTCTAAGATGGACAAATAATTTGTTACCAAGGATAGCAGATTTTCTTCTAATATTCAGGTCTATACATTAATTATTAGTAGATTCACTAACTTTCATATTTAATAAGGCAATCACAAAAGGAGAAGTGCAGATTCTGGAGCCAAAAAAATATCAATGTAAAAATAGCAGTACTAGCATTATTATATAAACCCCCTTTGCGTGTACTTTCATATATCTCATGCTTCTTACTGAGAAGTTTTTTCACAAAAGAGTTTCGCGCTTTTTCTTTAATCATGGAGAGGAAGCAAACCCAAGGCCGAAAGAAGATTGAAATGAAGATGATAGCCGGTGAAAACGCAAGAAGGATTACCTTCTCAAAGCGTAGACATGGGCTTTTCAAGAAAGCAAGCGAGCTCAGTACCTTATGTGGCGTAGATATGGCCATTGTCCTCTTCTCCATGGGAGGCAAGGCTTTCTCTTTTGGAAAACCTAATGTTGACTCGGTTGTAGACCGCTTTCTGAACCAAAATGCGCAACCAAGTGAAGGCGTCTCCAGCCATGCCACCCGGCACGATGATGCCACTGTGCACCAACTCAACCAACAATTCCATGACCTGAGAAAGCGATTGGAAGCCGAGAAAAAGAAAGAGAAAATTGTTCAAAACATGAGTAACAACAACCATGACTTGCTAAGTTGTAGGTTTGATGCATATGTTAATCAGCTTGATTTGCAACAGCTTGAACAATTAAAAAAGTCTATGGAGGAGCTTAAGAAAAACGTGGCTCAGAGAGTTGATGAATTGAATTCGGAGGGTTCTTCGAAGCATGCACAAGAAGAAGAACAAGTGGAAAACACTGAAATAAATGACAATGATGTTTCTACTATTCCCCATGATTGGTTAAGGTTGTGAGAAATGAAGCAATCTGAATAAAAATCGTTTCTGACCTTTTTTGCTTTTTCAGTGTATACATGTATCTAGTTATCTATTTTCATGTCTACCTTTGATATATTTGGATTCCAGAGAAAGTTATATCTAGATCCATCGTATGAAAAGCTTATGATTTTTATGATAAAAATTACGAATTTATGTGATGTTTTATATATATATATATATTTTTATTTCTTATTATCTGCGAAACAAGAAAAGGAAACTAGAAGAAGAGTGCACACTGCCATCATTTAAAATAAAAAATGAAAAAAAAAAAAAAAAAAAAAAACCTAGCTGTCTCAATTGTTTGTTGGGTCATTTTGATGTAAAAATTTTGAATGACAAATTTATGAAAATAAAATAAATGTTTGTGGTATCTTTATCCTTTGAGAAAAGAAAATAAATGATTTTATTTTTTTATTATCATACTTAGATGAATAAGAAAGCAAAGTATGTGATATAAAATATAAATGAGATTTCTTTTTCTTCTCAGTATTATAAAAATTATACAACCAATCAGGTTATTTTCATTAAATCTCATCACTTTAAATGAGAAATGAAAGTTTCAAAATATAAGTAATTTAATTCTCACAATTCCTCACCTAATTTATCTACTACTATTATAAAGTGTGAAGAGTTTGCTATGTTTTTAATTTTTTTAATGGCTAGGCTTCTCTCCACTTCGAGATCAAACTAGAGCGTGTTGTTAGGCCTGTGGAGGCCCACCACGGATCCTGTTTCGATGATCTGAACTGTTGAATGTGTAAAGCTCATTGAGTACTTTACCCTTGGAAAATATCACGTTGATCAGATGTTGATAGCTATTTGATCGGATAAGATTTTTGTCAACAATTTATTTTGAAAATTATATTTACCGTTGACAAAAATCTAATCCGATGAAGTAGTCATCAATATCTGATCAACATGATTTTTTATAGGGATAAAGTACTCGACAAGTTTTACATATTAAACAGTTCGGATTATTGAAACAAAACATGTGGTGGGCTCCACAGGCCCAACAGCACCGTCCACTCCACAAAGTGGACTGGAGACAAGCTTGACTTTTTTTTTTAAATATCAATTTTACCCTCTCAAATTTATTATATTTTCTAAATGTCATGAAGAGTACTACACAAATCAACCATCTCTTTATTTTTAGAGTTGAACACTCAAAAATAATATATCTGCTTTGAAGAGTCTTATCTATACTATATATTAAGCAAAAGAGAGTTTTTAACCCCCAAGACCTGTGGGAGTTTCAATATCTCAATCTGAATTTTCTATATTTTTTATTTTTTATTTAAAAAAAAAACTCAGCATTTATTGATTTGGTCAAAATCTCTTGATCAACATTTATTAACTTTTTTCAATCCACATATCTTTCCACATGAGTGCATTTATTGATTTGGTCAAAATCCTCTCATACAAATAATTATAGATACAATCCGTGTATAGTTACTGCAATACCATTTTTAACTTCTCCCATACATTATGATTAGTGATAAGATTATTAAATTATTTTTATAAAAAATCTTGAAAAACATAATTTATATATTAAAAAAATCTAAAACAAATATAAATATATATAATTATCCAGTGCATAGCACGGGTGATAGACTAGTATATATTAAGGAAAAGAGGGTTTCTAAATCCTAAGCCTTATAGGAGTTCCAATCTTCCAACCTTAATTTTTTAAATTTTTTATTTAAAAAAAAAACTCAGCATTTATTGATTTGGTCAAAATCCCCTGATCAGTATTTATTAACTTTTGCAATCTACATATCTTTCCACATGTCTGCATTTATTGATTTGACCAAAATCCCTGATCAGTATTTAAAATCCCCTCATACAAATAATTATAGATATAGCCCGTGCATAGTTACTGCAGTAGCCTTTTTAAAAAAAAAATTATTTAAAAAAAAAACTCAACATTTATTGATTTGGTCAAAATCTCCTGATTAACATTTATTAATTTTTTTCAATCTACATGTCTTTCCACATGTCTGCATTTATTGATTTGATCAAAATCCCTGATCAGTATTTAAAATCCCCTCATATAAATAATTATAGATACAGCCCGTGCATAGTTACTGTAGTAGCCTTTTTAATTTCTCATATACACTATGGTTAGTGATAAGATTGTTAAATTATTTTTTATAAAAAATCTTTAAAAACATAATTTATATATTAAAAAAAATTAATAACAAATATAAATATTTATAATTATCCCGTGCATAGCACGGGTGATAGGCTAGTATTTAAGGAAAATAGGGTTTTTAACCAACAAACTTTGTGGGAGCTCCAATATCTCAATTATAATTTTCTAATTTTTTTATTTAAAAAAAATAATAATCTCAGCATTTATTGACTTCTCTCAATCCACAAGCCTTTTTGACTTCTCTCATAATTATTGTAGCACTCTTTTCAACTTCTCCCATACACTATAGTTAGTGATGAGATTATTAAATTATTTTTATAAAAAATCTAAAAATAATAATTTGTATATTAAAAAAATATCTAAAAGAAATATAAATATCTATATCTATCTATCTATACTATATATTAAGTAAAAGAGGGTTTTTAACCCCAAGCCTTGTGGGAGCTCCAATCTCCCAATCTAAATTTCATGATTTTTTTATTTAAAAAAAAAAAAACCTTAGCATTTATTAACTTCTCCCAATCCCTAAGTCTTACCCTTATAATAATACTTTAATGCATTAAGAACAAGCATAAAAAAAAAATCTTTAAAATCCAACACATATGAATTCCTTGAAAAGTCCCAACACATATGATTATTATCCCTCATAATAACACTTTAATGCATCAAGAACAAACATAAAAAAAATTTCTTGAAAAGTCTAACACATGTGATTATTATCAAAATATTAAACTTTAATATAATATAATAAAAAAAAAGACATTTAATTCCTTGAAAAGTCTAACACATATGATTATTATCAAAATATTAAACTTTAATATAATATAAAAAAGGAAAAAAAGAAGACATTTAAAAATCGCAATTCACATATATAGATAATTGTAAACACAATTATCTAAGGAAAATGGGGTTTTTAACCTACAAGCCTTGTGGGAGCTCCAATATCCTAATCTTAATTTTCTAATTTTTTGATTAAAAAAAAAACTCAGCATTTGTTATTTTCTCCAAATCCCCATGCCTTTTGGGAGATTTAGTCAAAACCTCCTCATAATTAAACCCTAATGCATTAAAGACCAGCATAAACAAAATTCCTTAAAAATTTAAACCCTAATCTATCTATCTATATTATATTATCTATATCTATATCTACATCTAGCTATCTATATCTATATCTATCTATATCTATACTATACTATATATTAAGCAAAATGGGGTTTTTAACCCCAAGCCCTGTGGGAGCTTCAATATCCCAATCTGAATTTTCTAAATTTTTTATTAAAAAAAATAAAAAAATCAGCATTTATTAATTTGGTCAAAATCCCCTGATCAATATTTATTAACTTTTTTCAATACACATGTCTTTCCACATGCTTGCATTTATTGATTTGGTCAAAATTCCCTGATCAGCATTTAAAATTCCCTCATACAAATAATTGTAGATACAATTTATGTATAGTTACTGCAATACCCTTTTCAACTTCTCTCATACATTATGGTTAGTGATAAGATTATTAAATTATTTTTATAAAAAATAAAATTTATATATTAAAAAAAATCTAAAACAAATATAAATATTTATAATTATCACGGGTGATAGGCTAGTATATTATATAAGGAAAAGGCTCGTGAGAGTTCCAAACTCTCATCCACAATTGTTAATTTTTTGTGATTTTAAAAATATTTAAAAATAATTCTAAAAATATTTATAAAAAATTCTATTGGCTAACAAAGTAATTATAGATTTAAAATAAATAAATAAATAATCACCTAAAATTTTGAATTATAAGTTCCTAAAATATCTCTCCCCAATATTTCTCTCTTTCCTAAATCACATCTCATAATAAAGTAACTATACATAAAAAATTACCCAAAAAAAAAATTATACATAAAAAAATAAAAAATAAATAAAAAATCACAAATCTCATCTCATAACAAAGTAATTATATATTTTAAGAAAAACATTATAGATTAAAAAAGAATGTAAAACCACAATTGTTAATTTTTGTAATTTTAAAAATAGTACTATTGGCTAACAAAATAATTATAGATTAGAAAAAACTAAAATTGCTAATTTTTATAATTTAAAAATATTTAAAAGCAATATTATTGGCTAACAAAGTAACTATAGATTTAAAAATAAAATAAAATAAAAGTTGCTAGTTTCTAAAATCTCTCTCCTAATATTTATCTCTTCCCTAAATCTCATAATCTATCTATGCTATATATTATATCAAAGTGACTTTTCATCTTAGAGGCCCTAAATGTTTCAAAACCTTAAATCTAAATTTTTAAAACAACAATGATTCATCCCCCCTTTTTCCCCTACCCCCTTTGACCCCTTCTCTCTCTCATTGGTCCCCTTTTCTTTTTCTTTTTCTTTTTTTTCCTGCTCCTCCAATCACCACCCGCCACATGGCAAAGGGGGGAGGGGGGTGAGGGGGTGACCCCCAAAAGGGGGTCCCAAGCATTATTCTTTTTAAAAAGAGTATAAATCTCATATAATCTTCTCTCTCCTAAAATAAATCTAATGAAAAGAAAACTCTCTCACCTCCTATAAAATGTATACTATTAAAATATTTCACAACTGGTCTAACCTATATAAACCTAAAATTAAGCCTAACATAAAATAAAAATTAAACCTTATATCTAGATTCTCTCTCTATTCCATAATTAAACACAATTTTATTCCCAAATAAATTTAAGCATATCTATATTATATATAATTTTTTAGAAAATCACATAATTTATTATTTTTTATAATGATTCCATGATTTATAATTTAGGAAAGAAAAGATAAAAAAACTAATCTTATGCACTTTTTCTCTAACAAATTCTCTCTTCTATAAAAAAATCTTAAGCCATCATACATTATACTTTTTCCAAGCCATTCATGTTTTGCTCGCCTTATAAATATTATATTCATGGAACAATGAAACTCATTATTTTTTTAACTTTATTTTTATGAGACAAATTGGAGATTAGTTTATGTTTAATCTGTTCTATTATTTAAACAGGCTGTTTTATCTTTTAGATACACCATTTTTTCTTCTTCCTTTTTATCTATGACCATTTTTTTGTTTTTATATTTCATATTTTGTTTGTCATTTCTCCCTCATCTCTACCAACTATTATCTTTTTTTTGTTTATAGCTATTTTTTGTTGATTAATATTGTTTTCCTAGAATTTTTATACTAAAATGGTGTGATAGGGTCATTTTTATAATAAAAAAAACATGTCACTCACTATAAAGTGATAGATAAAAATCCAAACAAAATCTTTATTAATAAGTTTTTTGTATTGATTTTATGTTTGTATATCATTACATTTAAAAAAAAAAATAATTACTTTTAATATTTTTTTGATATCATGATATATTTTAACTTATAGTTGGTGAACAGTATTATTTCAAAGGCATATAATACTTTTTCAAAGTTATAAATAGAAAATTTTAATTTTAATCAATTTTTTCAAAACTATTAAAGGTGTTAATCAATTATTTAATTATTTATCGTTAATAGGTGCAGCTCCTCTATTACTATAGGGTACTTCTCTCTCTACTCCACTGTGAATTCATATATTTTAGAAAAAAAATCAAATATAATTTAAAATTTTGAATCTTTTTATATAGGAAGTTCAAAAATAAATTTTAGAATTTAAAATATAGTTATACAAAACCATATCCTTTTAAATATAGCTATATTTATAATTAATTTTAATCTATCTATTACCTATCCTTATTTATATTATATAAATAAAAATGTTGTACAATAATTGAAGTTCAAAGTCCTAATCTATTTTTTTTTTTCAAAATTTAAAATTGTTAAAATGCATATGTTGCAATATCATTAATTTCTTCCTATTATAAATTTTATTTTACAAATCTTATAAGATTTGTTGAATGACTAATATTCAATTTTTGTAAAAAAATTCTAATATATTCCTTCCGAAAGTTAATATAGCAAGTTTACAGAATCATATTATAAAACTCAAAATTTTTAATATTTTTATTTTTATTTATTTTTGTTTTCAATAAGCATGTTAAAATATAAATAATATTCAAATAAAATTATATGTATTAATAAATATGACATTAGTTTTAATTGTAATCACATCTTTTTAAAGTCTTTATTCATTTTTAACTTTTTTTTGATATTTTAAATTACATCTTACGATGATTCTTTCTTATTCATTAAGTTTTTAAAAAATCTTTAATTATTTTCCTTTCAAAAACCAATATAACAATTTTTTGAAATTCATATATTTTTATTCTAAAATAGTGAAGTATTAGAACTATGTCATTTTTTTTTTTATTTATAACAAAGCATAATTTTAATTGTTAATTGTCAATACAACAATTTTAATCTATGTTTATGAGTAGAACATTTGAAACAAAACTCTTAAACTTATATATAAAATTTTATTTACGAGAGAAAAAATACAAAAAATTAAACAAAATTATCATATTTTTAATAAATATTATATTATTGTATACCGTGCATAGCACGGGTAATATACTAGTACATTATATAAGGAAAAAAGAGCTTCTAATCCACAAGCTGTAACGCCCTCAAAAAAATACATAAAACCCATCACGAAGACATGAATTGATACAAGAGAAATCAACTGTTTCTATTTATCAAAGTAGTTCTTACAAAAGTATTACATGTTAACAACAAAAGCAAATGCCCTACGGGCTTACAGCTTTCCAAGTTAAGACTTGGTTACACACAAGAAGAGTGCTAACTCTATACAAAAGAAGCCCTTGGCTTGATATACATGTAATACAAACAAAATAAACAAAAGAGTCTTCAACTCTCATCCTCATCATCCAAGCTATGTCCTTGGAGGTGGCATGCTACTTGTACCTGAAAATGGTGTCCCATATAGGGTGAGTCAACGCCCAGTAGAGATATGCTAAATACAGTATGAGCAATGACTAAGACATTAGCAATTGATAAATGTTCAATTCCCATAAAGCAATTTATAACCCATTTTCACTTCATGACCACTATGTTCATGTTTCGTTTCATTTCCCATTTCTTATCAACTTCACAATTTACATCAACGGCTCAGAACCTGGCCAACCACTTATATGAGACAGTGACTCATATTAAACGTTTCCCATTTTACAATAGATAAACATAATAGTTGTATCAACATCTCAACAGATAAGCATACAAGCTGTATCCACTTTTCAACAGATAGGCATATTAGCTATATCAACACTTCCAATGATAAACATATGAGTTGTATCAACTCTTCCTTAGATAAGCATATTAGCTATATCAACACATTAACTGACAAGCATATGAGCTGTATCAGTAGAGTCCATCCCCTATCTCCTCCCAATCAACAACCGGTTTAGAGGTCCATCCCCTATCTTCCCCTAAACCGTGGAGTACATCCCCTATCTCCTCCCACACACAACGTATATACACATAGGTCATATACACAATCAATCAATACATAACGTTAATGTATTCTACCAACCGTCATACTCTATGACATCTCCAATTGATTAGTTTTAATTTGCCTAATCATCATGCATTGCCTACAACAATCAAAACTACCCTCCATCGGTAGCCCAAGCAATTATTTCTAAACAGATAATAAAAGCTCCAACAGATAAATTATCAATGTTTTCAAAAGTGAGCGATTAATAAATCCAACTCCACCATTTTACAATATAATGAGTCAATTTCATTATTTCCAACTCGATTCCATACAACAACACTTTTCCCAAATTAATTATACTAATTAATTTATACAACAAACTAGGGTTTTCTACTCCATTTCCCAATATTGACCCAATGGTCTATATATCAACAACCAACAACAATCTCATTATTTTGAAACCCAAATTACACATTTTAGAGTTAGAATAACAAAACCCCCTTTTTACATTTTGAAACCCTAAGTCCCAAAATCACCCCACTTCGACACTTTATCAAAACAACCAAAAATCTATGTCAAAGACCATAAGAGTAAGTAGGAATCCCTACCTCAAGAGTTGACACCCAACGAAGAAGGAGATGAAAACGAAAATGCTCCAAATCACAAGTTTCCCGGATCAAAAGATAGCCCTCGACGATCAACAACTTTTTTGTAAAGGCCAAAGGTGAGCAAACAACTCCTACTAGATCAATACCTAGAGAGAAGGCAAGGTTCTAGAGAGAGAGGCTCAACAATGGAGTTTTTGGAAAAGTAAGAGAGAGAAGAGATGTGAAAAAGTGATTTTAAAATGCCCAGCTGCCAACTGATATGCGACATTCCCGCTCGAGCGGAGAACACAACGCTCAAGCGTCACGAACAAAAGACTAGGTCCGCTCGAGTGCAATAAGTACCGCTCAAGCGCCAAGACACAATAATAAAGTACATCCGCTCGAGCGCGAAAACCAGTCCGTTCGAGCGTGGATTCTCCCCTCCTAGAACTTACACCCAAAAAGTACTAACCGCTCGAGCGCCAACAATCCCGCTCGAGCGCGACCCGCTCGAGCACAGGAAACCCGCTCGAGCGCAGAAAACACACATGCAGAAGTTTTACAGGGATACAAAATACTGGAAGAGTGTAAACCCCGCTCGAGCGCAAGAAGACTCGCTCGAGCGGACCATCCAAAAACTGTGTAACAACAATGGGAGCCAAAACTCTACCAACCTGAATCAACTAAGCCCAACACATCCTAAAACCCAAACAAATCGATTTAAAGGATGACAACAAGACAATTACAACTAACAACTTCACGGAACCGAGTCCGGAATACAACTGAACAGTGAAGTGATAACCGAGATCGCTATACAAGCTTTGTGGGAGCTCCAATATCCCAATATTAATTTTTTAATTTTTTGATTTTTTTTTTGAAAAAAGCCTCAATATTTATTAACTTTTTTCAATCCACATGCCGTTTGAGAGATTTGGTCAAAATTCCCTCATCAGCATTTATTTATTTTTGTCAATCCACATACCTTTTGAGAGATTTGGTCAAAATTCCCTCATTATTATCGATATATATATATACAAATAATTATAAATACAACTATGCACGGGTGAAACACTAGTCTATACTATATATCAAGCAAAAGGGGGTTTTTAACCCCCAAGGCTTGTGAGAGTTTCAATATCCCAATCTGAATTTTCTAAATTTTTTATTTTTTATTTAAAAAAAATCTCAGCATTTATTGATTTGATCAAAATCCCCTGATCAGCATTTATTAAATTTTTTCAATCCACATGTCCTTCCACATGCCTGCATTTATTGATTTGGTCAAAATTTCCTAATCAGTATTTAAAATCCCATCATACAAATAATTATAGATACAATCCATATGTAGTTACTGCAGTACCCTTTTCAACTTCTCCCATACACTATGGTTAGTGATAAGATTGTTAAATTATTTTTATAAAAAATCTTAAAAAACATAATTTATATATTAAAAAAAATCTAAAACAAATATAAAATATCTATAATTATCCCGTGCATAGCACGGGTGATAGGCTAGTATTATATAAGTAAAATAGAGTTTTTAATGAGAAGGCACCAGTGAAATTCAAAACCTCATACTATTTTTCTAGAATTCTTATTTTTTGAATAATTTAAAAAAATTCTATTGGTTAACTTTTATTGAATCATTCAAAAAATAGTAATTAATCCATTTAAAAGGAAAGTTAATTAATCTATTTAAAAATTTAAATAGCTTTTATGCCTTAATTTAAACATTTTAAAAGGAAAGTTAATTAATTCATTTAAAAATTTAAATTTAAAAAGAAAGTTAGTTAATCTATTTAAAATTTTAAATAACTTTTATGCCTTGATTTACACATTTCAAAAAGAAAGTTAATTAACTTATTTAAAATTTAAATTTAGAAATTGAAAAGGAAAGTTAACTAAGATATAAATTTAAATTTGAATTTTTATACTAGTAAAATATAGGAATTAATCTACATCTTTCATTTTTCTTGATGTTTAATAATTTTATATGCATCAATATTCCAATCTATATATCTATATTATAGCAAACATACATTCCATTAAAAAAATAAAAATAAGAAAATCATGAAACCTCCAAAGATTAGTGACGTAGATAAAATAAAATAAAATGTGTAGGTTTCAGAGTTTTAAAGTAAAAAATTTATGTTAGAATTTGTTCAAATATAATTCTCTTAATATTTATAAATATTTTTTATTGATTGACAAAAAGCACCTGAACATTAAGATTATTGTTTTTTTTTTTTTTTATCATATTGAGTTATTAAAATAAGATGTCTTATAGGCTTAAACCAAGAAATGTTGAAAAAAAAATCGACTTGAACTAAATTTTCTGGACTCATTTTTAATATTTAATCTCATATTAGAACCCTCAAACTAACTCATACCGGTTATAAACCAATAAAGATAATTTTAAATAATCAAGACAATTTTTAATGACTAGGTAAATGTCACATTGGCATAAATATTTAGTCACTAGCTTTCAGGTCACTTTTAATTTTTAGTCCAACACCACAAGTCAATTCTAATCCGTTTTCACATAAGAGTTACTAGCCTATCACCCGTGCTATGCATGGGATAATTATTGATATTTATATTTGTTTTAGATTTTTTTTAATATATAAATTATGTTTTTTAAGATTTTTTTCTTATCACTAACCATAGTGTACAGGGGAAGTTGAAAAGGATACTGCAGTAACTATACACGAATTGTATCTATAATTATTTGTATAAGGGGATTTTAAATGCTGATCAGGGAATTTTGACCAAATCAATAATTGCAGGCATGTGGAAAGATATGTGGATTGAAAAAAGTTAATAAATGCTAATCAGGGGATTTTGACCAAATCAATAAATGCTGAGTTTTTTTTAAATAAAAAATTTAAAAAATTCAGATTGGGATATTGAAGCTTCCATAGGCCTTGGGGGTTAAAAACCCCATTTTGCTTAATATATAGTATAGATAGAGATAGATAGATAGATATATCTTTTTATCTTTATTTTTATTTTTGTGTGGTTTCTATTTGGGTATTTTTTTTTTTCAATTTATTTAAGATGGAGTTGTGGGTACTTTTTTTTTTAAAATTTATTTTATCTGTGGTTTCCATTTGTTTTTAATTATTATTATTTAGGTAAGTTATGATGTGAGTTAGATATGTGATAGACATGTTTATTTAGATAAACTTTAAAAAAAAAAAATTTAGTTTTTTAGTTTTTTTTGTTATGTTATAATGTAATATATAAAATATAGGTAGATATCTACAACTTTAATAGAAAATATTATCTAATTTTTTGGGGAAGAGAAAATGGATGCAAGTTTTAATATATTTTTTTTGAAAATTTGTGAGAGAGATTAGGAGGGAGAGATTATGAAATATTTTTGTTATTAAATAAATAAATCAGTCAATAGTTTTTTTTAATCTATTTTGTAAATTAAAAATCAATAATTTTGGAAAATTGATTAATTTGTCCCATTAAGTAATTTAAAATTTTGATAGATATACATAAATAAAAATACATAATTATATTATTAAATCACAATTCAAATTTAGATGTTATATCTTTTTGAGATCTATAGCTAAATTCTTATCTTTTTTTTTTAATTTTTGTGTGTAACCATAGTGTATGGGAGAAATTGAAAATGGTGTTGCAATAATTATGAGAGAAGTCAAAAGGGATTGTGGGTTGGGAAAAGTCAATAAATGCTGAGGTTAGGTTGGGAGAAATCAATAAATGTTGAGATTTTTTTTTTAAATCAAAAAATTAGAAAATTAGAATTAGGAGATTGGAGCTCCCACAGGCCTTGGGGTTAAAAACCCCCTTTTGCTTAATATATAGTATAGATGACAACAATTTTAAGTAAACAAATTTTTAAGTTTTACAAAATAAGAAAAAGATAGTATATTAAAAAATATAATTTATTACTATCATATGGTAAATTAAAATTATGAAACTTATAATATGAAATGTATTTATATTTTATTGCAAACAATTTTTTTTTAATTTATTATTTAAATTTTACCAATTAAATTATGACATGCAGGTTTTTATTAAGAACTTAGGAAATACAATTAATGACATTAGAATAAAAATCTTCTATTAGTGTAACTCTAATAAAAATTAATAAAATTTAATTGATCATAAATCACTTTTACAACATATTTTATATAAATTTTATATTATTATTTTAATTTTAAAACTAATTTTTGATTATTTATTTATACTCGTGCATAGCATGAGTAATATGCTAGTATAAATATAAACAAATGGGCAAATTACACTAACAGTCCCTATAGTTTGAGACTTGTGTCACTTTGGTCCCTGACTTTTCAATTGTAACACATTTGATCCTAAATTTTGAATCTTATTCCAAATATGGACAATTGAAGATTCCATTACTTAATTTCAAGGACAAAATTGTTAATTTGATAAAATATAAACTAATCTGACAAAAATAAATGTCAAAAAAATATTTTTAAATTTTTTAAAATTATTACTACCCACTAAAGATAAATTATATAAAATTGATAAATCTTTTAGACATTTATTTATTTACCAAATTAATTTTTATTGTGTATTTGGATGATGATCATGTAATGGGTGATTGTTTTTATTTTCATTAAATTAGTTTCTATTTTTTCAAAAGTCAAATATGGCAACAATTTTGATATCATTATTAAACCAATTCATTAAATCAAAAAAATCCAAAACTAAAAATATTTCATATATTAAATATATCGATTACACATTAAAATCTTAACAACCACTCATTATATGATCATAATCCAAACATATAATAAAAATTAATTTGGTAAAAAAAAAAAAATGTCTAAAAGATTTATTAATTTTACATAATTTTATCTTTGGTGGGTAGAAATAATTTTTAAGAATTTTAAAATATTTTTTTGACATTTATTTTTGTCAAACTAATTTATATTTTATCAAATCGATGATTTTGCCCTTGAAATTAAGTAATGTTATCTTCAATTATCCTTATTTGAAACAAGATTCAAAATGCAGGGTCAAATGTATCACAATTGAAAAGTCAGGAATCAAAGTGACACTAGCTCCAAACTATAGGGACTATTGGTGTAATTCGCCCTAAACAAATTATCTCCCTTCTTATAAAATAAATAAATAAATAAAATAGAATAGTCTTCATATTTTTTACATTGGTGATGATTAAAGAGCAAAAACTTAAATTACTTTTTAAATTTTCTGTAACTGCTTCTATACTGACATACATAATATTTACAATTGTCCATCATAGGTCAAATTGTTGTGAATAATTTTGGTTCAATCTTAAAGTTGTATGCATTTGTTCAAATCTAGACAAAAGAAAACGTATACAATTTTAAAATAATGATTTGTGCTTCATTTCAAAAATTCACAAGTAATATTCATACAATTTCTTTTTATTTAAATTATATTTTATGAATTATAATATTTTATGTGGTACTTTAATAACCAAGGTATGATATCAAAATTCTAAATAAGAACAACTTTCGTTGGTTTTATTTTTTAAATTTGTTTTTTAGCTTTTTATTTTTCATATTTTCTCAATTTTGATAATTAAAGATACTGAAATTTCTTAATATTTTATATTTAAATTATACTTTTACGTGAAAATCTAATATCTACTAATTTAAATAGAATTAAAAAGTAAAATATTAGTAAAAAAATTATAATTTCAAACATGTACTGATTTTTTATTCTTATATTTTTTTGTTATTATTATTATTATTATTATTTTTAGGGCTGAGCAAAGAATCCGTGAAATCTGTAATCTGATCCGGTCCAGTCCAATCTGGTAGGTTTGGATTACTTTTTTGAATCCGTGATTTGGTTCCGGATTGAAAAAGTAAAAATCCGTACCCGAATCGGTTCCGGATTGAACTCCACGGTTCCAGATTTGAACCGATCCAGACCGTATACAAATAGCCTATACTTATATTATACACCCTTCCGCATAGTATTTTTTCTTATTCCATATAAAACCTAAATCCAAACCTAAACCCGAATAGTATCTTCTTTGATTGCTTTTGTTTGTTGATTTTTAGTTTTAATTTGTAATGGTCTAAATACTTATGGTGGAATCAATTTTCTTATGGTTGTTTAAATTCTAAAACAGTATGTCGTTATTATGGAAAGACGTATTATTATTGTGAAACTAATATGATGCTATATTTATATTTTTATGAAATTTTTGTTATTTAATTATGTGAATTCGTTATCCTAAACCGATCAAATCTGTGTTTAAATGAATTGGTTTGGATTGGTTCCACGATTTAAACGGATTGAATTGATTCTAATTTTTCAAGAACTGTAGATAACAGTTTTATCCCAATCCGAACCATGCTCAACCCTAGTTTTTTTTCAAAAAGAATATACAATAAATTATTTTCTAAGTGTGTTTAGATTAAGTGAATCTAAATCTAAACGTAAAATTAAAAATAAAAAAGTATTAAATTAAGTGAATCTAAAATGAAAATAAAAAGGGTTATTACAAAAAATAGTGTCGAAGATTAAAAAAAAAAAATGAAAACCGAAAAATTCAAAATAAAAGTTTGAGAAAAGAAATCAAACCAAATTACACACTACAAACTTCTCTTTTTTTAATTTTTTCTTAATTAATCTCTAATTTTACACAAATTATTCATAAATTCCATTCAATTTTTATATGAATTTAATAATCTAATTAAAAAATGGAGCATACACACAAACATGTAACACTAATGTGCCGTTTGGTAACACTTACGTTTTCTGTTTTCTGTTTATATTTATCAAAATTTAAAAAACTCAAATAAAAACTTGTTTGGTAAAATTTTTGATTTATAAATCAGTGGTCTCAGTTTATAAATTTAGCCAAAAAATAAAAACACAAAAAATGTGTTTCCGTTTTGAGTTTTGAGTTTTTTTTTTTTTTTACCACCCAACACTTGCCACCACCCGCTACCATTTTCCACCACCGTCTTCCGCCACCACCACCCACCCCCCACCACCACCTGCCACCACCACTCACCACCCACTTGCCACCACCACCCACCACCCAGCCACCAGCCACTACCCACTCGCCACCACCACCCACCTCTCGCCGCCACCACCACCACCGCCACCACCACCACCCACCTGCCATCCACCCGCTACCCCCACCACCCGCCACTACCATCCGCCGCCCGCCACCACCACCCGCCACCTACTTGCTACCACCACTCACCACCCACCTGCCGCCACCACCACCATCACCCACCACCCATCCGCCTGCCATCACCACCCACCCGCCTACCACCACCACTACCACCACCACCCACTCGCTACCACCTACCACCCGCCACCGTCACTCACCCATCCACCCACCACCACCACCACCCGCCACCTACCCGCTACCATCCGCCATCCGCCATCCACCTTCCACCATTACCTGCCACCCGCCCCCACCACCACCACCACCACTCTACCACACCACCCCCGCCACCGTCACCCACCCACCCATCCACCATCACCACTCACCACCCACCCGCCACCACCTACCACCCCTCCATCCACCCACCACTCACCCACCCACCCACCACCTGCCACCCACCCCACCACCCACCCCCCCCACCACCACCACCACCACCTCCTCCCACCACCACCCACCCGCCCCTCTACCGCCACCACCCACCCACCACCACCACCCCCACTACCCACCTGCCACCACCCCCGCCACCACTACCACCACTACCCACTCGCTACACCCGCCACCGTCACCCACCCACCTACCACCACCACCCGCCACCTACCCGCAACCTACCACCACCCGCCATCCGCCACCCACCTGCTACCACCACCCACCACCTCGCTACCACCACCACCACCAACTCGCTACCACCACCACCCGCCACCGTCACCCACCCACCACTCGTCATCCGCCACCCACCTACCACCGCCACCCGCCACCACCACCCACTCGCTACCACCCACCACCCGCCACCGTCACCCACCCACCCACCACCACCACCCACCACCACCAGCTACCCACCACCCACTGTCACCACTTTCTACCACCGTCTTCCGCCGCCACTTGCCATTTCTCACTCTTTTTTATATTTTTAAATTTTTTTAAACATTATGTTAATTACCAAACGCGTTTGTAGTTTATGTTTTTCTAAAAATAAACAAAAAATAAAACAAAAACCAGTTTATAAATTTTTTGTAAATATAAACTGAAAACGTAAACGTTACCAAACACATCCTAAACATTTACATTATGATCAACTATTTATTTATGAATAATTAACTTATCATTGTTACCTGTGTTGCATTTTTGCAAAAGATTTCACATATTACTTTTGTGATATCTTATATATGCCAATATCTACATATATAAATATAATATATATATATATATATATGTAAATTTATATATGTTACTTTATTCATACATCGCCAATCTGTAATACTATATTACCATCGAATACTTTAATTTTCTAACATGTATCGCTTTAGTAATATAGTTGTATTTGGTAGGAAAAAATTGCAGAACGGTGTATTGTTCTCTTATCAACTTATGTTCAATACACATATACATATATGTTATACAAACAAATGTCCACAATAAACACTTTCAATAACAAATCAGGACTTTGCAAAATACCTAAATCACGACAATAATTGCACTTTATATATATATATATATATATATTTCACTACAATTGTATAGCAATTATATACTAATGACTAATGTTATATTTTTCATCATGTAAGATATTCGTAGCACAGGAAATGAGATGCAACAACTCTTGATGTATAAAAATATATTGCATATTGATATTAATACATTTTTACACCAATAGTATGCAAATAATATGCAATATTGAATTCAATGAATTTGTATTATGAGATGAACTATTAAACAAAATTATAGCGATCCCGGGTTTACCCCTTGTTGTACAGTGATCCGGACGTGTGTCCGTGGATGTTAGTAATGATTATTATCTTGTTTGCATCCTTTCCTGCTTTGTATTTGAGTTATAGGATGTGTTGAGCAAGCTTGTTACAAGTGGGTTGTGTTTGGGAGCCAAGTGTTGCTGCCTAGAATTTTGGGTCTTCGCTCGAGCGAGTAGTTCTTCGCTCGAGCGAGCTTCTGTCTTTGGTCCTTCGCTCGAGCCAGGGTTTGGTCGCTCGAGCGAGATTGGAGTTTTGTGTATGGTGGCTCGAGCCAGAGTGGCTTCGCTCGAGCGAGCGATTGCGTCTAGCTTAGGACTTGAGAGCTGCATTTCTTGGCTCGAACGAGATTTTCTTCGCTCGAGCGATCTGGTTTTTTCTTCGCTCGAGCGAGCGTTCCGTTGCTCGAGCGTGCGTCTGGTTGCAGACCTGTAGGTTCGAGTTGTTGGCTCGAGCGAGCATCTTGTCGCTCGAGCGGGGTTCTAGGTTGGTTGGCTCGAGCGAGACTTTCTTGGCTCGATCGAGGTTTTCTGTGTCTGGTCGCTCGAGCGACCAAGTCTTCGCTCGAGCGAACCTGTTTTATATCAGCAGACAGCAGCGATTTTAAACATAACTTTTTCATCTCTTTTCATTTTAAAACCCTAGATCTGAGACTCTTTCTCTCTAGACTTGCCATCTCTCTAAATTTTCATCTATTTCTAGTGTGAATCTACCCTAAGTTCTTTGTTAAAAAGGTAGAGGGTGTTGAGAGCTTTGATTTAATCTGAAAATTTGGCGATTTGGGACATTTTAGTTTTTGGTCTTCATCTCCATTGGAGCTCAAACTTTGAGGTAGGGATACCCTACTCCTCCTTATGGACTTTGTCTTCCAATTTTAGCTTTTTGATACCTTGGGTATTGTTGTGTGATTTCACAAAAGTTTGGGGCTTTTGTGTAATTTTACAAAAGATGGGGTTTTGTTTATAATAAACCTTTACGCAAGATTGGCATGGAAAAGTGAGATAGGTGATGGGTTATGGGTGAATGTGGAACCTTAGGGTTGTTTTGTTGATTATGGGAATTTGCCCTATTTAATTGAAATGTTGTTTTTAAATCCATTTAATGCATTTATTTCCCGTTTAGAAATAACTGCTTTGGGCTATCGGTGGAGGATAGTCTTGATTGTTGTAGATAATGCATGATGATTAGGTAAACAGAAACTAATTATCAGGATGTGTCATTAAGTATGACGGTTGAAAGGATACTTTAACTTTATGTACTGATTGTTAATGTGTATAATAATTGTTTATATGCATTGCGTTGTGATTGGAGGAGATAGGGGATGTACTCCACGGTTTAGGGGAAGATAGGGGATGGACCTCTAAACCGGATGTTCTTTGGGAGAAGATAGGGGATGGACTCCATAGATACAGCTCATATGCTTGTCTATTATCATGACGATACATCTCTTATGCTTATCTCTGGAAGTGTGATACAGCTCTTATGCTTATCTGTGGATATGTTGGCATAGCTAATATGCTTATCTAATGTGCAATGGGAAAATGTTTAATATGAGTTACTGTCTCACCAGTGTTGATGGGCCAGGTTCTGAGCCATGGTTAAGAAATGAAAAATGAAAGGTAACATAGACTTGCAAGTCATGTAAATGTAATGCGATATAATTGGTTGTAGCAATGTTGGCCATCTATCAATTGCCAATCTTTTAGTCATTGTTCATAGCTGGTTTAGTGTATTTCTATTGGGCTGTGGCTCACCCTATATGGGAACATTATTTTCAGGTACAGGTAGCATGCCACCTCCAGGGACTTAGCTTGGATGGATATGAGAGTTGAAGACTTTCTTTTGATTATTTTGTTTGTATTACATGTATACCAAGCCAAGGGCTTACTTTATATAGAGTTAGTACTCTTCTTTTGTGTAACCAAGTGTTAACTTAGAAAGCTGTAAGCCTATGGGGCACTCGCTTTTGTTGTTAACATGTAATACTTTTGTAATGAAACACTCTGATGAATAGAAGGATGTTGATCTTTTATATATTAAAGCGTGTCTATGTTGATGGGTTTTATGTTATTTTTGAGGGCGTTATAAAAATTGTGTAATTGTGCAATTAATTTCATACCTTCAATTATATTGGGACTATTTGTTACAGCTTTTGGAGGGTGATTATGACTTATTTTCATTTGGGAGTCTGTGCCAGGTTGTTTGGTGCAGCTTCTGCTTATAACTTATCAGGCAGAAACAACTTAAATAAGCTAAAAAAAAAATTGATTATTTGAAAGCTGGGAGAGGGGTGTTTTTAGCTTATGCTTTCTGATTATCAATTTTTAACTTAAAAAAAGTTCCACCAAACAGGGCCATTACATGTACGGATTATGAAAAATTGAAGTGGGAAGTTGACAGAAATTTTTTTGTATAATATTATATATTTAAATGACATGTTTATTGTTTATTGTTTAAGATAATATTGTGATCTCAATAAACTGGTTATAAATTAATGTTAATCTTTATAAAATTTCTCATTTATCATTTAAATTCTTCAGTCGAATATATATTTATTTCTTACTTAATTGTATTTTGGATACAAATCAATTTACCCATACAAGTCTCGATACTTTGTTTACATATCACATACTAATTTAAGAGACGTATAATTACAATATTAACAATTAATGAAAAATCGCGTACCACGTGCAACACATGTGTCCAACAACTAATAAACTAAAAACTAAAAAGATAATTCTATTTTTTTTTTTTTCATTTTTTAATCATTTATCACTCAATCACTTGATTCGAATGGAGCGTCAAACTGATTGTTACAATATATTAGGGTTATTGTTATGAATGTTACGGTTAACTTACGAACAGTGTGGTGTAAATGTTTCAAATCATGCGAAATGTTCCGAACCATTATTACAAAACAGTTACGACTAGATTGTAAAAAAATGTTATGATTATGTTATATATTATAATATACCACAACTAAGGTTCAATTATACATGCGTAAACACAGTAAATGCACAAGATGGACTCGTTCCCAATTTATTTCAAAATTTTATTATTCTTTGATGTGCGAAATGCAAAATTTTTACAGTGGTGATTGGCACCCCCTCAAATCACCACCCCCACCACCCCCTTTGACACGTGGCGGGTGGTGATTGGAGGGAAAAGAAAAAAAAAGAGAAAAGAAAAAAAAGGTGACCAATCAAATCAAGAGGGGGTCCAAAGGGGGTCCTAAAAAGGGGGTCCTGCACATTATTCAAATTTTTATAACACTTGTTACAATTAGAAGCACAAACGGACTCCAAAAAAATATATATATATTAGCGGGTGGCACCAACGATATGTATATAATTAAAATAACTAATAATAAAAATAAATAATAAATAATTTAATATCATAATATGTACGTTTCTTAATGAAATCTAAGATTTTGAATTCAAAACTTACTTACGCTGTGTATAATAATTTTTTTATTTTAATATATATAAAGTTGTCACGTGATATAAAGAGAATAAAGTTTTATTAAACCAATTTAAGCTATCACTTAATAATAATATAGATAGATAGAAGATATATATATATATATATATGGAAATAAATTTTTATGAAAAAACAGATACAAGTATTTACAAAACCTTTAGATTGATCACTTCTAGACGCAATAAAGATACTTTCAGTTCTACATTTGAGTTCACTTTACAGATTAAGGATGTTGTCTAGAAAACTCCCTTTACTTGCAATTGAGCAAAAAAAATAGCCAGAGCAAATTATACCGGTATTCTGTCCTTATAATTTCAATTGTATTAAATTTGTTATTTTTTTTTTTTTACATTGTGTCGATTTAATCTGATTGATAATATTTGTTAAGTTGAGAAAATATTATTTTGTCCCCCAAACTATTACGCGAAAATCAATTTGGCACCTAGACTTTGCATTATTTTAATTTGACCCATAATTTTTTTTTATTTTAAATTTTGATCAATTTACCCCTCATCGTTTGTTTCCATCTACACTCAAATAGAACTTGCTGATCTGTCACCAAATTTCATTGGAATTTCATTTTATCATCCAAACTATACCTTAAAAATCAGTTAGCCCTCCAAATATAATAATAATAATAATAATAATAATAATATTTAATTAAATTTTTGATCTAAAAAATGAAAAAAATAAATTTGAAATAAAAAAATTGAGTATTAGTCCTATTGAGTATTCTTTAGACAGTAATTGAATTTTAATTTTTTTTACCCACTCAATTTTGAAATTTTGTTTGGCATACACTAAAAAAGTCAAAAAGTTAAAAAGTCACTATCCTATTAAGTCACATCATCTTATTTAAGTCACATCACTTCTTTACCACATCACTTCAAACCCAACCCATACCCAACCCATATTTCACAAAAAGTCAAAAAGTGCACTTATTTAAAACATCTCAAATCGTTCAATTCTATTGAAATTATTTTGAGAAATAACCTAGTTAGAATTGCAAATGCACGTACATAGAGTAGTCAAGAAATTTTTCGATTTAATTAGTTTTTTCAAGATCAACTCGAGATAATTTGAGACTTAAATAAATAATTCTAAATGAGAATTTTTATATTTTTTTATTATTTTTTTTTGTGCAAAGTATATTATTTAAAATTTATTTTTTTCATTATTGAGATAAAAAAATTATTTATTAAATATTTAAATTTAATTTTTTTATATGTAGGGGACTAATTGATTTTTAAGGTATAATTTAGAGAGTAAAATGAAATTTCAAATAAAATTTGGTGCCACGTCAATAAATTCTGTTTGATTATAGGCTGGAACAGACAGGAAGAGATAAATTAATCAAATTTAAAAAAAGTTTAAGGATCAAATCAAAATAATACAAAATCTCAATGTCAAATTAATTTCTGCATAATAATTTATAGGGCGAAATGATATTTCCTTTCATAAGTTTACAATATTCCTTGGAGTTCGAGCAAGTACAATCCGCCCATAATGGCATTGTATAAGGAAAGGCTCATCCACAACTAAGAAGTCCACTTGGACTGGTAAACTTATTTCACCAAATGGTGTAGGTTGGATTTGATGTCGAGGAATGAGAGTCTGTGCACTTGGCTCCATACTGGGTTATTTGACTTATTTTTAGGTTTAATTTTGATATTTCAAATCATTAACATTTTAAGATTTGTCGAGTATATTATACCAATAAAAAGTTAAGTTGATTGGATATCGGAAACCACATGTTTAGATTATCGAATTAAAAATTGTTTATTAAAAAAATTTAACAAACAGTTTTATTTTTTAATAAAACGATTTTTAGTTCGATGATCTGAACATGTGGTTTTCGATATTGATTTTTTACATGTATACTATACTCGACAAATTTTCAAATGTGAACGATTCAAATTATTGAAATTGGTTTTAAAAGTGAGTCCAATAGTTCACCAAATAAGGAGCCAAATAGAGATCCTTCAAGGAGAGGATCTGGACTCGAGGAATGGTGCAATGACCTTCTTCAAGTATGTATCCATTAGCCAAAGTTGCCTAAAGAGGTTGTAATGCATCACCTCGATTACACTGCCTTGGTCCCAAACCCAATTCACTCCAAACCTGCTATAAAGTGCCATTTTGGAAACATGGTAAAAAGTCACGTTTTTGGACAAAATGTCTAAAAACGTGGCTGCCAAAAACGCCAGAAAAGCCATTTGGCAAGTGCCAAAAACGCAGCCGTAAAATTACAAATTAGGGCATATGAAAAAAAAATAAAAAAATAAATCTCTTATGTTGGATAAGGGTATTTTGGTCATTTTAATTTGATTTGACACCATAAATAAATATTAAACTAAAAAGCAAAAAGCCAGCTTCATTTAGGTCTTGTTTGTTTGGTTTGTTTTTAAGAAATAAATTTTGGAGAAATTTTTTTTAAAATTTTCTTTGGTTTAGTGATTTTGGAAAAAAAATTTCAAAAACACTTTCTATCTCCTATACATTAATCAATTACTTTTTCTCTATTCTCTCTCCTTCTCAATCATTTTTTCTCTCATATACATCTACTTAACTACAACAAAATAACAAATCATCCTAAACTCTAACACTCCAAAACTATTTCCAAAATATACAACCAAACAAATCAAAAAAATTTCTAAACTTTCTCCAATTTTTTTTTTTGAAATTTTATCTCTCAAAACCAAACCAAACACACCCTTACTCTCCTCGAACAACGCTCTTTGTGGCTCTTTGTCAATCACATTAATGATGATGTAAGGGTGTACTTCCTCGTCGTTGCCTTTATGCTCGTGTTTCCACTGCTTCTCTCTAGTTTTGTGATCATTGATGTATTTGTTTCGGTGCTCAACTATGGGTATTGAAATTTGATCTCACAATCAATTGAATCTTGTCGTCAAAATTTAGAAAACAAAGTCGAAGAGCACGCGATAGATATAGAGAAGCTCAATACCTACACACAAAAAGACAACAAACACCGGTGGCTCATTCATCCAGAGGCACTCCAACAATCAAGTTAGTTAACTTATCTCTCAAAGATAATAACTCAATCACAGTGCTCAAAAAGTAAAACATATGTTAGACCCACATGGGTGCCTTCCTTTTATAATGAATAGTGCCATCGTCACTTAAAAGTCTTACTTCATAAGATTTTATCCCTTATAAGAATATCACTTATCCACGACTCCTCCTATTTAGATGAGAACAAACTCTCTCATGAGTCCATCCTTACCCAAACAGGCAGTCCAACATCAATAGGACTCTTGTCTCTTATCCGCATGTCTCGGTGTAGACATCCCATTTTGACCGTCCTTAAGAATTAGGCGTCTCACTCTGAACACTCGATGATGAAATATTATGCTGTGCAATCGTTCTAATCTCTAGCAAAATGATTTGGTTTCAAGCTTTAAAACCTAAACCTTGCACCCCTTTTGGACCAAAATTTTTTTCTAGCCTAACCACTTAGAGAACAGCTGGCCAACAAATAGCCAGTAGGCCATTTTCAGTGGGCCAGCCGTACCCCTTCCTGGTCGGCCGGCCATGTTCAGCGTAGCAGATGTTTTGACAGCTGCCACCTGCTTCTAGGCACATGCTTTGGGCCAGCTGTCTTTGATACATATATTTCCGACGTGAGAACCTATTTTTCTATAAATACAACACCCCTCCCTCATGGTTTGGGGTTAGAAAAATTTGCCAAGAGCCTATAACTTACACAACACACTTCCCTCCTTTCTTGTAATATACATACACCATACATACACCTTACAAGCTTAAGCTTGAAGCTTTTGCTGAGGTTCTTGAACACAACTTTAGTTCCTTGAGAGTGCATAGCTTGTGGTTTGTGAACTAAGAAGAGCATCCTCTCTTTCAGAAGGTGATCTTTGAACTCTTCAACAATTTTTTCTCTCTCTTTTTCTTGTACTTCATACTAATTTTAGAGTTACTTTTAATCTTAAAATGCGATTAAAACCTCACAAAAAGAGGAGGCGTTAGCCACCCTTCCTTAGGCCTTGTTCCATAGCTTGTTACTTTGCCTTTTCTACTTTGTTTCTTTTGATTTTGGCCACTGTTTTCTTGAGTTTAGGGGCTATTTAATGTGTCTATTTAATTTATTCTTTGAATATCATACTTGTGTTGTCGTAAGTCCTCATGGGTTTGGTGTATAGGCCATAGCCACCAATTCATTTGAGTTGATAGTTTTCCTTTCCATATCTTTTATGTATATATTCATATCATTGTAATCATCCACTTTTCATTCACACTCTGCAACCTCACTCCTTTCTTTGTTTCTTTTGATTAAGGGTTGTATCAACCAAAAGATTTTTGCTCACAGCATAAGAAAGGGATTCCACGTGCTAAATGGTTTAACCGCTTTGGAGGTTCATTATCAGGGCATCACGTCTTTCTTATGCTAAGCGCAGTCTCTTGCTCGATACCTCCCGGTGCATTATTTCTAAGGGACTAACTTTCTCTTTAGACCCTTGGAAATCATAAAGGAAAGATTCATTATAACTCATTATCGGGTTTGGATTTAGAGTCATTATCGCTCATTTCGGGTTTGACTCCGAATTCATTATCGCTCGTAAATGGGTTTGATTCTTCCTTTGTAGTTTCCCCTGTAGAAAAGGGCTTGAAAAGCTCATTTCTCGGGTCAAGTCATGCTTGCTAATCTTTATTGCTTTGGATTAGTGGACGTAATCATCACCTTTGGACAAGAATGCAGAAAAGATAAGAAAATGGAAAGGTAAAGTAAAAAAGGCTAATAAAATTGGAGTAAAAAAGAGAATAAAATTTGGTTAGGTTTAGTCGGACGTTATATTGAATTTATTGCTTCTAGAATTATCGAATACTATTTCAGTGATGTTCGATGATTCATGAGGCAAGTCTACCCCTTCACTTGAGATAACTTCATGATAGGGAGAAGGTATTGTTTATCTTTTGTTGCGTTTATTAAACTCTTGTCTTATCTTTTCTAAGATCATCGCGCAACAAATTTGTGATGATTGATGATTTGAGAATCGAATCTACTCCTCCCTTGAACATCTTCATAATAAGGAAGGGCAGAGAGGATAAACACCTCCTGGAAACACTCGTCTTGCTCTGTTCTAGCTTTGTTGTAGCAGGGTGTTCATTAAAAACAGTGGCCGATCATCTGATTAGGCCGACTGACCATTACTCTATACGGTCGACCACCTGATCAGGCCGGTCGGTCATCCATTTTATACGGCAGTGGTGATTTTGCAGCAGAATAGAACAGATCCTGAAGCCAAAACAGAACAATTTTCTGACTGTAAACAGAGCAGGTTCTGGCAGCAAACAGAGAGATTTTCGGGGGGTGTTCTCGGTTGTGCACATATGGTTCCTCGTCTCCCGTTCACATCCATTAGATTAGCTTCAAGATTCATTTGTAATTAATTAGTTACTTTCATTCGAATTTGTAATAGTTAATTAATTAATTAATTCATTTGTGTTTGTAATAATTAGTTAATTAGGACATTCATTTGGACTCTCTTGTGCGAGGGCAAATTTGTAATATTTATATGTCTTCCAACTTCCATTTCTTTCTCCCTTTACTTATATGCTTACCATGGTTGCATGTAGTGTCATGTTTTCGTTTCATATCATTGCCATGCTTTGTATCTATTTTTGCATACATAAGGTTCAGTTCATCATTCTTGAATATTATTGTCATTTCCTGTTTTCTTGAATACGTGCGTTATCACATGCTTTGAGTTAATCCATATGACATGTTAAATAGCCGAACCTAGTAGTTGTATTCTTGTATGTGTTGCATTAGTCATATGCATTGTTAGGATCACGCATTTTTCTAATTATATCATTTCCTATTTTCTAGTTGTATTCTTGTATCTTTTTCTTTGGCTTACCTCGAAGTACTAGGTGAACATTTTTAGCTTTAGCATATTCACGTGTGTGATTATTGCCATACTTAGCACCTACCTTGAGGCTACGTGCTTACTCAAAATGAATTGTTTGTATGCCGATGGATGAAGGTTATTTTACTTGCATTACGGATGATTTTGATCAAAATGTATGTATGAACTCATTTCTTTCCTTTTGAGTTGTGTACACTCAAAACTCTTTTACAAAAATCACATAAAATCAAAGTCATTTCCAAAGCAAGTGAAACAACCTATATTTATGTGCCTCACATAGTAAGATAGCATAATAAAATCAGAACAAGAGCATATAGTGTTGATAAGAATCACATCATGATTAGTAGAGGTCGATCTTTGATCGAGTAAGTGGGGTGCTCAATTCATGACCTTCCCCTCTCATACTTAAGTTCTCGAGCCGAGACACTTTGGTTATGACAAACAAGTGGCCTTTGGCACGAGTTACGAATTTCCTAAATTTTTAAAAATATTTAGGTGTGGACTTTGAAATCTGGCAATGCAATCCATTTTTGGCATATTTGATGATTAATGGATTTTCTATGATTTGTTGGATTTGGACTCTCGTTTGTTTTCTGTTTCACATTGCACTTATGAAACTAGATTTAGAACCACGGGAGTCTGAACTGTAAGGTTGTCATACCCGAGGAGACTAAACCCCTCCGAGGAGCACAAAAAACAAACTACACTTGAACTTCGATATGGTTACACCATATCTCGACAATCCAAGACCACCCACGTGGCACCTCGGCTAAACCAACTAGGCCACATGGACAACACAAAAATATTTCCCCACAACTGACTCATAGGTTCTATTACCTTGGTAAATTGAGGTGATGGAACCTACATCATCTATCCTCTCAACATGTCAGCTAAACAACATGCTAGAGGATACTCATCTAACCGAGGTCATGACTCATTGACTTCAATAACTAGGGACTCACAACCGTCCACTCATTAAGTACCAAGAACCAAGATGCTCTATCTCATTAATGCCTAACATCTCAATAAAAATCACATTACTAGCCGAGGTAATCACATGCTAGTTCAAGAATTCAAGATTTCAAGTCAGTTTCTTCCAACAAACTCCACAACCAACATAATGACATCACACCTCCCCACTGGTCCATACCTGTCACATCAACAGATGTGTCCCATCACTCTTGACCCATGCTGCCTGACGTCACCTGACACCAACTGTTGCACATTTTCCAAGAAATTTAAATCATTTCGATTATCGCCCTTTTCAACTCACCAAAATCCTTCATTCTCTTTCTCTGTCCCTTCACTTCTCATTCACTTCTTATTCCAAACTCTCTCTCCTCACACAAACTTTCCCTTTCTAGAATCACTAACCTCCATTGCTGTATGTTCGAGTTCCACTGTTGCAACTCCCTTCGATCATCATCTCTAACGACTGCTCAAGTATTTCGCTTTCATCAAAAGCTTCGTCTAACTCCGGCGAACATGGAACACTACAACAAATTGGTTCTTTAATGACAAAATCACTTTGTCTCCAATAGTGAAATTTTTGTCACTAAATTGGTTTGCGACGAAATAATTTCGTCACCATGTTCGTCGTCTATTGGTCATTGCTAAAAGTACTTGGTGACAAAATTTTATTTTGTCGCCTATTATTAGTATTTGGTGAGAAAACATTTCGTTGCTAAATGTTAAATATTTTGTCATCTATAACGTCTATTTCATCACTAGAATTAAATAAAATTTTATTCTATTTGTTTTGGGTGACGAAATATTTCGTCATTAAAAATAGTGATAGAATTTTTAGTGACGAAAATATTCGTCACCAAAAGATGCAAAAAAAAGACCCTTCAGTAACGAAAATTTTTGTTAAGAAATATTTCAATTTAGTGACAAAATACTAAACATATGTGACGAAATTATTTGTTGGGATTAGAAAGTTTTAGCAACAAATTTTTTTTTTTGTCACCAATAATAAATAAATTTTAAAAATTGTGTGAGGGGCGGGGATATTTGCAATTTTTATATATTTTTTTCAATGAACAATCCCTGTGTATTTTAATAATCTATTCAATAAAATATCTAATGCAAATCAATATAAAATTAAACTATTCATTTTCATAAAACAACACAAGCAAAATATATGTCTCATCGTATCAAGAAATTAATATATAACATCTATACTATAACATCTATTCTAGTAAAATCAAAAACTACAACAACACAATCAAAATAACTTGTGCATTTTAATAACCAGTTCAATATAATATCCATTACAGATCATTACAAAAAAATTGTTCATTTGCATAAAGCAACAATATAGTTAAAATACATGTTTGATAGTATCAACAAAAAAAATAAGATCCATCATAATATAATCATAACCCATGACAATATAGTCAAAATACATGTTTAGTAATATCAACAAAAAGTAAAACTACACTGTGATGGATACGTGTCTGGTAATATTAACAAAAAAACTCTTGCTATGCAAGTTACCAAATCCGTTCATCTCCAATCTGCCATTTAAAAAAAAATTAAAAAAAAAAAAAAAAAAAAACAAACAAACAAACAGCAACAACAAAAAAAATGTTAAGGTAGCCATTCACTAAATATGTTGACATGCAACCTAGAAGAGAAAAAATAAAAAATTCGAAGTAAATTTCAAACCAAAATTTACCGTGCATGTTTCGTAAATTTTTACAATTTACATTAGTTCCTCCCAATGTGTTCATGATGTTTCCCAAGCATTTTTACAACTATTTCAAGATTTTACTCCCTAACAACCTATTTTCAAGCCTAAATGTTTTCCAACTGAGAATCCTATGATTGTTCTATAAGTTTTCACAACTTATGTTGATTCCTCCCAAGGTGTTCATGATAATTTCTAGACCTTTTCGTGTCTATTCAACGATTTTGCCCCACGATGGCTTATTTTCATGCCTAAGTGTTGGAAATTTACAAATTTCAAAGTAGTTTTTAAATTGGGAGTCTCGTGCTTGTTCTATAAGTTTTCATAATTTACATTGGTTTCTCTTGAGGTGCTCATGATGTTTCCAAGGCCTTATTGTTCACATTTCACTATTTTGTCCCTCAATGACCTATTTTTAAGCTTCAGTGTTGGAAAAATTCATCATTCAAAGTAGTTTTCAAACTAAGAGTCACGTGCTTGTTCCAATGGGAGTCATGTGCTTGTTCCGTAGTGTTCACAACTTATGTTGGTTCCTTTCGAGGTGTTTGTGACGCTTCTCGAGCCTTTTCGAGCCTATTTCAATCTTCTCCCCCCCTCTCCAAGACCTATTTTTGTGCCTAAGTGTTGGAATAGTGCAAATTTCAAAGTAGTTTTGAAATCGAGAGCCACCTGCTTGTTCTGTAAGTTTGCACAACTTATGTTGCTCCGTCTCAAGGTGTTTATGATGTTTCCCGGGCCTTTACATCCATATTTCACTATTTTCCCGGGACCTTTTGTGCCTAAATTTCAAAGTAGTTTTTTATTCTACCGTAGTTGAAGAAGAAATTTTCTACTAAATTAACATATAAACATAGTATACTAACCAATAAGTTTGTCCATCAGAATCTAAACTTTCCCCACTCTCAAAATTTTCCCTAATACCTTTCTGCCTCAAGCATTCTATGATACTTTGTATCTTCTTGCTTTGTTTCTTCTTTGACTTTTGAAATCTTACAATTTTTTCATTTTGATGTACTATTTGCATCTCAAGGCGTTGAACATAGTCACTATTTTCAACAAGTTCAACAGTAGTCTTCATAGAAGAGGAAGGCCTCATGCCGAGTCCTTTCACATAACCTGACCTTGGCTTAAGCACCTTGACCGCCGACAACTCTGGGATCGTACCAGTCTGCGAGAGGTGTTCTGCTTGCGTTTGTATCATGTTGTCCTGTTAATTTGAAATAAATCGAACAATTATTAGTTATTCTACCCTACAAAGCAAAATAAATAATTTTATCAAAATTAATAAACATTGCCTAGTACATACATAATTAGCTTGGCTCTACGACAAAATCTATTCATGCGTGTCTGAATTATAGTTGATGGACTTGTAAAATTCTACCAAATCGAGCACTTTTCCATTTGCAATTATCTGATTCATTTGTTATTGAATGTTATTTCAAATATTTAAATAACAGAGCCTACTAATCCAATAAAATAAAATAGTAGAACGCACAGAGCTATGCACCTTAACCGAGATTGATTTTGATCCACATCTATGTTTTGTTTTCATTCGCATCCTATTATTCACATTAGTTAGTGATTGTTTCTACACAATTGAAACACCAATCAAAACAAGAAAACTTAACATTAGGAAGAAGAAACTTAATTTTTGACAATTAACATAAAACATTTCACCATGAATTCTTTACTATTCCACTTCTTGTCAATTAGAGATGTCCACTGATTAAGAGTAACACTTGCAGGTGGGTACCTTCTCGCGTACTCCTCCCATCTTGCATCCTTAAGTTTCTTGTATTGTTTGTGCAACTTATAGGTGAAGCCACTCATTCGCCGACCAAGCTGTGTGTTTAAAGTCCTTGCTACATCACTCAGATTGCCTCGTAAATCAAATTGATCCTACAAAATCAAATCACTTTTTTTTTTTTCCATAAGTTAAATATCCTAAATTTTGTTCACATACACAATTAGGCGTAACAGCAACTAACTGTGAAACACAGCAGCTAGGCCATAGGAGTAACTCCACAAACTCTGTCCACATAACACGCACGAAGCACAACACATACACATACTAACTAGGAGCAACCACTAGTCCATAGAGCAATAGCAAAACCAGTAACATGCTATGGAAATAATAAAGAAATCAAAAAGAATATTGATTTCAATCTGGTCTGTCAAATTCAGCATGCCAATAACCATGTCATATGACTCATCAAAGGTTTATACAAATCAAGAAAATGCCAAATAGGGAACAAACTGCCTCTTCCATACCAACCCTCTTGAGAGGAAATATGTAACATAGCGCACAGGTGTTCAAAGCAAAATTGGATGCATTTATAGCTCAACTACAATCACAGCTTTTGAAATTTAAGGACGAGGTAAGGCAAATTTAACAAGCAGATAAATCATGTGCCCAAACCTTGTATCTAAGTTCACAACATACATGATACTTACCTACTTTCGTGGCTGTAACATGGCTATAATACTGATAAATAAATAAATACAAGTCCAGAGCTTGATATTTAAGCCTTGGCTTAACAACAAACTGAGATAAACAACTATGCTACACTATTATTTGAAGCCTTATCACAAACAATGCTACAACTTCAAAGACAAGAGTAAGCCACCATGCAATGTAATAATAGTTCTTTTGTTTTTTCAAAAAAAAAAAAAAAAAAAGAAGAAGAAATTTTTTTCCCCAAAATTCTGGTAAGCCAACCACTGATATATAATAGATCAGATCCAATATGAACAGGGTGAGTCATAAAAAATTTTCCAAAATTCTGTCTTTTCTATTTGGGAAGAGAAAAACAATGAGGCAGAGATGAGAAATCTCTAATCCATAATTGTCTGAAACTAGAAGTATTTAACATCAGATTCTTAGCATTGCAGTGACCCATTTCTAACAAATAATAATAATCATAAATAAATAAAACAAAGATCTAGTCTTCTCTAATCCTTTCCATCAATCACCTTAATTTCAGTTTCAAAAAATATAGAAGGCAATAGTAGAAGGGTTTCAATTTCAATTTCCATGTGTCATAACTCTTTTACTTGTTTTCTTTTTATTTTTTCTTACAATCTCTCTCATCATGTCTTACATAGCCTCAAATACAAAACAAATGAGGCTACTATGTGATTTATAGGCCCAGATTTTTAAGGAAATATATGGTTTTTTTGATGTCATATTTAGGTTTTTACCAAAAGTTCGACAATAATTACCTCCAAGCATTGAATCATCGACTCATTATCAGCATCGTTAACCTTCTTCCACAGGTCTAGTAACTACGTTCGAACCTCTATACCAATCTTAGAGGCTAGCTTAGAGGCTTTATCTCCTATTGGCACACAGAACTATTCAAGTACTGGAACTAACATCTTTCTCTCCTTATTGACAATGCGTTGGGCTTGTATGCCCCGTGTCAGGCCACGACCACGCTTGTCATGTGATGCTATAAGGACATAATATTAACTGAGTTAGTAAGTAAACAAATGCAAGTTAGACCTTAAATTGAATATAAACAACTTTGCAAACTTACCAACACTGCTAAAGGCAATCAACTCGTGCTCAGGTTGCACATTATGAGGTAATAAGGGTTGGGTACCAACCTCCTGACATGGAGGATCCATCCCCTCCTCTGGAGTAGGAGTTAATGGCCCTGAATGAGACTGTAAATGGAGTCCTGGTGGCATCTCTTGTTCCTGATTGTTCCTGAAATAACATAATCAAATAGTAAAGAAGATATTTAGCAAAGTTAAAATATATTTTAAAAAAGATATGATGTTTAAGATATGTGAAGAAGATATTTAAATAGTAAAGGATATGTTCACACACAAATATAAAATAATGTATACAATACCTCGCGGTCAAAGGAAACCAATAGCTCATCATCACTGTCATCCTCACTTTCTGACAGTTTATACTCATCATCATCATCTACCTCAACCTTAATTCCCCTTGCCTTTGCAAATTTGGGTTAAACCGCACTCACCAAAGAATTTGTAATATTCTTCACTCCAAGATTGTTAATTATTTCATAGTTCTTCTTGATTTGCTTATTCCTTTGTTTCTCATATTCTGTTAGCTTCTTAGTTCTCAAATCACCTGGTTTCAGCCATTGTTTTTTGCCTTTGACTATTTTTTACAACTATATAACATAATTCAACTTTAATTGGAAAATGTAGACAAAATAATTATGCACCATTAAATAAAAGAAGAAAAAGAAAGTAACATAAATATATAAAGTACAAAATACATTAATTAATAACATCTATTCAGAAACAATTTATAAAATAAAAATTACATATCATAATCCATATCAACATTAGGAATGTCATGTTCTTCATCTCCTTCATCATCTCTATTCTCTTTCATTATCTCATCTAATGACCCTACTGCCGAAATAACATTGAATTCAACATCATCCATACAATATAGAACAATTGGGTCAATGTCAATTAGAACAACATTAGTAATGTTTTTTTGTTAGAACACATCATTATTTTCTGAAGAATCCGATAATTCTACATCACTAGCTTCTGGAACATCAAAGACATCCTTATGTTGCACCCTTTGCACAACATTCCAAGGTTCACCCAATTTGCTATCATTTAGATAGAAGACTTTCTTAGCTTGAGTAGGTAGGATAAATGGGTCAAATTGGTACCATTGACTTTTCACATCAATGCTTGTGCAATATGTATCAAATTGAATTGTTCTGTTTCTACTAGTGTTACCAGTGTTGTACCATTCACACTAGAACAAAATAACCTTTTTATCACATATGTAGTTAAATTCCAAAACCTTGCACAAGTGACCGTAAAAGTCATGCAATTTTCCCTTGTGATCCATTTGTGTAAGCACACCACTATTCTGACTCTTACGACGATTGTCTAGATCTTTAGTATGGAACCGTCTACTATTGATTATGCAACTTGAGTATTGTTTCACTAAAAAAATTAAGACCATTTGCTAATGACCACAATTCATCGGTTACCTCTGATGACTCTTCAACTCTTTATCTACAATAACATGTAACAAACAATAAGTAAATAATTTATAAATGACAAAATTTTATAAAACTTTAATTTTGTTTAAATTGTAAATGTCGAAAAATTATAAATGTTTTACCCTCTCTTTAAACCACTTGGAAAATTCTTGTCGTTGTATGTGTGTTATGTCATGTCCAGCTTGAGTTTGAAATAGATTTTTGTGTTCCCTACTCAAAACAAATGTGATTACTACGTACCACTAATAAAAAAGCTCAGCATAAACATAATTCAATGAAACACATACTCCAAATACTTCTCTATTTCTGGGCTATTGTACAACACAAACCACTGAGCAATATCATAAATTCATTGAGACATTTCAGCATCCCATGTGATTAGACCAATTGGACGTGTAGTTTTTGTGAATATTGTCAACCCTTGTTAATGTTCACCACGATCTTCATTCCGTTCTGGTCAATTATGCATCGTTTCAATCCCATCAACATACATTGAACAAAAAGTAATGTACTCTTTGACAATGTAAGCCTTGACAATTAAACCTTTTGGTCAAGCTCGATTGGTCATAAACTTTTTTGATGCACCAAGAAACCTTAAAGAGAGAACCAATTAAGAGTATAGTTACACATGCAACACAATTACGCACATCTCATTTACAAGTATAATTGTAAAAAATACCTTTTAATTGGGTACATCCATCAATATTGCATGGGTTCTCCAAATGAACAGCCAAGTGGATCATCACATTAAAGAAGGTTGGAGGAAAGATCTTTTCAAACTTGCATAAAATGTGTATTATGTGTTCCTCTCATTTCTCTAGTTCACTCTGCCTTAGTGTCCTAGAGCATAAGTCTTGGAAGAAATTGCCTAACTCAAAAAGTGTTGTGCTAATTTCTTTATCCACGTAATCATGCATTCTAATGGGAAGAATTCTTTGTATAAGTACATGGCAGTCGTGGCTTTTTAGGCCTATTAATCTACCATTTCCTGCATTCACTGATTTGGATATGTTTGCCACATACCCATCTGCATACTTGACAGTTTTAAAAGATTCAAAGAAAGTCGTCGTGTTAGCCATAGCTTTTTCCTTATACCTGTATCTTCCAAGTCTAACCGTGCCTTGTTTGTGTCCTTGTTCTTCCCATCAATGCCTAACATAGTTCCGAAAACATTTTCACTAAAAATTTTCTCTATATGCATGACATCAATGTTGTGTTGAAGTTTTTGCTTCTTCCAATAGGGTAGCTCATACAAGATGCTTACCTTTATCCAATTGGGTGCTTGATGGGGCCTTTTCCTATTACTTGGATGCTTTCCATCTATGATACATGTCACGTTGTCCAATTGCTCTTGTATCTTTTCCACCGGCAACTCCAAAGATCTCTTCCGTTTCTCAATCTTACCATTGTAAGCCCTACTCTTTTGCCTTTCTGGGTGGTCCTCATGCAAGTAACATCGATGGTTAATGTACCCAATCTTACTTCTCAAAAATTCAAAATATGGTTCATCATTGCAAGTGTAACAAGAATAATGATCCTTTGTTCTCTATCCAGATATGTCACCAAATGTAGGCCAATCGTGTATTGTCCACAACAAAGCTGTGCGCATTCGAAAAGTCTCATTAATGGAGGCATCGTAAGTTAGTGCACCATTTCTCCACAACTCATTCAACTCATCCACCAATGGTTGCATGTTGATGTTAATATCAATCCCTGGTTATGATTCTTCAGGAATAAGTAATGACATCATGAAAAATGGATCCTTCATAGCCAACCAAGGTGGCAAGTTGTATGGAATAAGTATGACAGGCCACAAACTATAAGAGTTGTTCATGTTTCCAAAAGGGTTGAACCCATCAACGGCTAAGCCTAGCCTCATATTTCGAGGCTCTAAGGCAAACTCGGGATGTTGTGCATCAAATTCCTTCCACTCATCACTGTTAGCGGGATGTCTCAATACCTCATCGTCCACTCGTTTGTCTTTGTACCATCTCATGTCCTTAGTCCTCTTCCTTGACATGTACAATCATTTTAACCTTGGTGTCAAAGGAAAGTACCACAATACTTTATGGGGGATCTTTTTACCCCTTCCACGATTGATCTTGTATCTAGATGTCTTACAAGCCGAACATTTATCTAGTGTTACATTCTCCTTCCAAAATTGTCATGAACCGAACTTGCCCCTATAGGTTAGAATCATAATTGGCCAGTAATCATGAGATTACCTACGGCCTCAGACTAAAATCAAATCATATTTAATAATAGGGGCCAAAAACAGAAGTAGAATAATAAATTTTGTCCAATGAGTTGTGCATATATGGCAAAATAAAAACCTTTCACATACATATAATAACTCACACATCACATACAAAATCAAGTTATACATGTCAAGGATCATTTATAACATAATATTCCAAGCCAAAATGTTATATATAAAAGTGGTCGTACGTGACCAACAAAAGTAAACCAAGGACAAAACAAAAGATTAAAAACAAAGCTTCTTGCATGAGGCAACCTTGGCTGACTCCAAAATCTCGGTAACCTTTTACAGTCTCGCTAAGGTTGGGGCTGGACATCCAGCTACTCACTTACATACATATCTATAAACGGAGTGGGTGAAAGCTTAGTGAATAATACCAGAGTAAAGAGGTTAATGACTGAGATTCGTTAATTAAATAAATCATACTTGTATTTAATACATATGAAACACAATTCTCATTCATAAAAGACTTAAGCAAATCATAACAGAATGACATAGGGTCCAATCCATTATACTCAGAATATATCGAGGGGATGAAATGGCCTTGAGTCCAACATATTCATATACAAAACGACCTTCGGTCCAATACATCCATATTCAAAATGACTTTTGGCCCAATGCATTCATATTCACAACGACCTTTGGTCCAATACATTTATATTCACAACAACCTTCGGTCCAATCCATTCATAATCAAAACGACCTTGGGTCCAAAATATTCATTCATAATCTGACCTCAGGTCTAATAGATCCATACACAAATGACCATCAGGTCCTTCAAAACACATGTACAAACGACCTCAGGTCCATCATTTCCAAATTCATATTCATGCGCACGTTTATAGTCATGATCATGTTTACATTTGTATTTATACTCAAAATGACCTTTGGTCCAATCAATTCCGCGGTAATTTTGATAGTTATAATCATGTTCACATTCGTATTCATACTCAAAACGATGTTTGGTCATTATTATTTTTGGTGTATTTTGTAATGTCCTAGTGGCCTATAAATAGTTCCTCTCTTCTACTCTTTTCTAAACCAATACACCAACTATTTTCTATATTTGAGAGATTACTAGTAAAGAAGGGTGTTTTTCTTGGTGGAGCTTTGGGTTCACCATCTTATGCAGAGTTGGCTTGAACCATACGACAAGTGGTCGGACTGTTGTATCCTGGAGGGGACAAGTCATAATTTTGTGACTGCTGCATCGGTATTTGGGTTCTTCCTACCGCAGTGGGCTTGATCTCCTTAAAATTGTTGATGAAAATACCAGAAAAAATATATTTTATTAAAAATAATGCAAAGAAAACAAGATATCCGTCCCTCAGCCTGATCTATTTGTATCTCATTTTCTTTGCATTATTTTTAATAAAATATATTTTTTCTGGCATTTTCACCAACAATCTCAAAATACAAAAAATTTGTCAACGAAAAGGTATGCCATTTAAAAAATTAATTTTAGATATAGACAGTAAGTGAAATTCAACGTATAATATGTTAAAAAAACTTGTAAACAAAGAAAAGCAATTGATTTATTTTTTGCAACAACATCAATATGAGGAGTACTGAGTCCTACAAAACTTAATTTGTGCCAAATAACCTTGTATAAGGATTTTTTAAAAATTTTGATACTGTAATAAAATTATTTTCTTAAATATATATTCCTACTTCACCATTACATATTTTAGCAAAAATAATTAAAATTTTCGTAAAATATATCGATAATGAATATTATGTAACCATTATTACTTTAATGAAAGAAAAATTAAATATTTTGATCTATTACCTCTTCTTTTAGGTTTAGCCATAACAATTGATCATAGGTGTAAAGAAATTGGTTTATAAAAAATTTTAGAACGTATTTTCACTGACAAAAAACAATTTGTACCTATTATGCAAACATACAAAACATTATTTGAAGAAACAAGGTAGCTGCATCTGCAAATGCACCTACACAAACTACACTAATAGCCTCATCTTGAGGTGAGAGATTGAGTGTTTTTTAAGTAATAAAAAGTGAAAGAATATCTTAATATACAAGCGTAAGCAGTTCTAAACTACAACGTTATTTGGAAAGCCCATCAGTGGATCATTTCGATGATTTTGACATTTTGGATTAGTAGAAACAAAATGAGACTTTGCGGCCTGTGGTTTCACAAATAGCCTGTGATATACTAACTGTTCATATTTCTACAGTAGCTTTGAAAATAGTTTTTAGTATAGGTGGACAGGTGCTGAGCAATTACCGTAGTAGGCTTTCGCTCTAAATGGTTGAGGCACTGATGATATCCAGAGATCATATGCATGCACTTACGAGAAGATAAAATTACAATGAAAATGATAAAATTCAAAACAATTTGGATAACATATCCTTGAACAACACGAGTGAATTGTCTGCCTCCTTTGATGATTGATCAACAATTTGTTTTTAATTATTTCATTTCGTTATTATTATTATTATTACTATTATTTATTTTATTTTTTATTTTTTTTTTGTATTAGATTATTGAGGTGATGTGTAATGTAAATAATTGGTAGTCTAGTAGGTGCCAACCTAGTTGGGATGCACTTAACCTATAGTGATGTAATTGCTCTACCATCATCAATAATTTACATCTATTTTATTTAATGATATAAATTTTTGTAATATTTTATTTCATTTTGAAATAAAAATTATTTATTCAATAAATTTTATATATTTAATTTGATGATTGTAATATTGAAAGTTTCAAAAGAAGAAAATTATATAATTTCACACTTTTTCAGCCATAAGTTCATAATTAAAAAAATATAAGTAAGATAATTAAAATAATCAAACATCTCATTAATCTTAATTAATGAGACATAATCAAACATCTCATTAATCAAACATGAAACATAATTAATGACACTTTTTTAGCCACCACACATGAAACATAATCAAACATCTCATTAATCTTAATTAAAATATCCTAGTACAATTTTTCTTTTATTTTTTATTCCTGATAAATAATCTATATACATAATATATTTATCATTCATTTTTTGAAAAAAAAAGGCCGTCCAAGCCCTAGGCCGTATTTTGAGTGGGCCTGGGCTTCACTTTTCGGCCCAACCCACCATAGAGACAGGAGCATGCGAGGCCCACCACAGGCCGGCCGAGCTTGAGCCTGGCCAGGCCATAATTACATACCTAGATAGAGAATAAAGAGAATAAAGTTATACTCGATGATACTTGCAGAAGAATTGGTATAATTAACCCATATAAATATTTAAAAAAATGCTAGAGTTTGAGCTTTATAACAAATTAAAGAATGCACTTTTAATTTTGTAGGGGGGGTTCATGATTAGAGAGGCAAAACTATGCTAATGGTCAATTGATGGTGGAAGTGGCTTGAGAATGAACAGCAACAACTATCTGGGAATTGGAGATTGTGTAGCAGGGTGAGGATGAAGCAAGTGGCTCAAGAAGAAGTGTATAGCAGTACCAAATTGGGCAGCATCTCCCCCAAATCCCCAAAATTCTTCCTGTTGAACCTTAGGAAATGGGTCCTATTTATAGGCTTTTCCTTGGTGCCAAGAAGACACCAAGTGGGCAAACAGAGAGAAGGCATGTGTTCCAGAGGATCACAAGGAATATTCTGCCTTGAGCCACTAGGCTGAAGGTGCCACGTGTCCTTCTGCATGTACTGTGTACTATCTGTTTGCCTCCGCAACTACCTTTTTCGAGCCTCAGCAAGTGTAGTTGCGACGGGAGTGCTTGCCTCTGCACTTGCCTTCTCAGCTTGAACCTTAGCAAGTGCACTTGCAACGGTGAACCTTGCCGCTGTACTTGCCTTCTCAGTTCTATTTGACCAGTACATGCATTCTCAGGACTCTAGTAGTCTACTATCGACTACATTCGTGTTCACCTCAGCGAAGCCTCCACCCTTAGCCACCTAAACACAAACTTCCCAGCTTCCCAGGGCGAAGGCCACAGCTAAGCCTGCTATCAATCATGCTGTGCCTTAGTACCAAGCCCAAGGGGGCTTCCTTAGTCCTGCCCGTGCGACTAAGGCAAGTCCATGACCTGAGTAATAGAAAGGGAGTCCTTTATGCTCAAGCTACCCTGCTCCCATCTTTGCGGGATCGCCGCGGTAAACTGGTACCTCTAGGCCTGCTATCAGCTCCAACCAGCAAGTCTTTGGACCTGCTATCAGTGCCAAGTTAAATGAACTGTGGGGCCTGCTATCAGCCCTAGGCTAGTAATGCCTTGGGGCCTGCTGTCAGCGCCAGGCATTAGCCTCTGCTTGCAAAGGGAAGCCTCTCTCAAAGACTACTATCACCTTGGCAAGATATTCCCTCTGCAACTTAGTTGCTGCGGTAGTCATTTCCTGTAGCAAGTTCAGATGGCATGAATAAGATATTAGAGATGGCGGCGCCGACAGAATGCCTCCATAACTTGAGCGCTGGAAGTATTGCCTCAGCAACTTAGTTGCCTCGGTCTTCTCTTTCCCTCGGCAACTCCAGATGATTGTGACACCGACATTATTTGGCATGGCAGCAGCATCGAAGATACTTAAAATGGCGGCGCTGAGACAAAGTGCCTCAGCAACTCTGCCACTGCATATGTTCCCTCGACAACTTCAAATGGCGATGGAATTGAAGTTAATAGGGATGGTGGCGCTAAGGCAAAGTGTCTCCGCAACTCTACCGTTGCACATGTTCCCTCAGCAATTTCACCGCTGCAGGTGTTGCCTCTGCAACTTGACTTGGGTATTTCTCCTTGCTGAGTCCATCTAGAGCCTTGATGGGTCAGACCTGCCTCGACTCACTTGTTAGCCCGCTTCCTTTGGGCTTTGGCCCACGCTCCTTTCTTATCCCTGGTCGCCTTCTCAGGACGATCTTAGTGCTTTGGTCCATACTTAGTTTGGGGTTTAATTTCTGACCCTCTACAAATTTTATCAATTTAAATCTTAAATTTTTAATATATTTTCAATCTAAGCTTTTTGCCTATTTTCATTAATTAAAATCGACGAAAAAAATGAGTATTTCAGTCATTAAAATCAATTAAAAAAAAAAGAATTTACTCGTTTCATGTATATTTATATTAAATTTAATCGATAAAATAATTTTTTTTTATCAGTTTTATGTTACAAAAATAAGTAAATAGTTTAGATTCAAAATAAATCAAAATATTATTATTTAAATTGACAACATTAAAAATTTAAGATTTATTTTATTACAATTCTAAAATTTTAGAGATTTTTTTCTCATTATCCCTAAATATAAATATCAAGTTGAAAAAGAATTGGTATAATTAGATAGGGGTGTACATTTGGCCCGGCCCGGCCTGGCCTAGCCCATGTCGGGTCTTGCAGGCTCTCTCCAAAATTCGGACTGGGGCGGGCCAGTCCACAGGCCAGAAAATTAGGCTAAGGCCTAGGGGTATTTGGGCCTTGGGCGGGTTGGTGGGCCTAGGTTTGGGCTTGAACAAAATTTTTTATTTTTTTTAAATTTTTTCTACCAAATTTTTATTATTTTTCACTAAAAAAAACACTGGGCCTCGGGCGGGTCGAGTCTCGGACCGAACATTGAGTGGGCTTTAAGTGGGTCAATAGGTCAGGTCGGACTTCAAAATGATGGCCTAGGCCTAGGCCTAGAGTCTCGGGCTGAGCTCGAGGCCGAGCCCAAATAGGCTTAAATGGGCCGGACCCATCCCAGGCCGCGAGGGAACTTTAAACTGCCCACGAGTCATGAGCCATTTTTACACTCATGAACAATGATACATCCTCTAATTTTGAAACTCTAATTAAGCTTTAATGATGTGACAGAGAATAAAAAAAATAAAAATAAATAAAATCAAGATCAAAATATCACATCACAATGAGATTTACTCCCATTAAAACTCCTTCATTAAAACTCTTTTATTAGAATTTCCAATCATTTTTCTTACACTCATATAATTAACCCATATAAATATAAATATAAATATAAAATACAAAGCTGGAAATGTAATCAGCTTTTTGTTCTAGAGAATGGAGTCTCTCTGGACCGGTCTACGTTGTCCACAAAGTAACGCGGGACGGTTATTCCACACGCGCACACTAATACGAAATGCCGAAAATACCCTCAACTATGATCCCTTCCTTCTCTCTCTGGAAACCGTGTTAGGGAAGAACCCGAACTCCTTATGTATGTGTGCGCCATCGTTGTTGTAGGGAGAGAAAGAGAAAACAATATATATATATTAGAGAGAGAGAGAGAGCCAAAAAAAAGAAAAAAGAAAAAAAAAAGATATGGATGAGAAAAGGGCAGGTTTGTACTTGTTCAAGAGGGTGGGGAAGAAGAAGGGTTCGTCAAGGTCGTGGTGGCGGTGTTGGAGGTTCAGGAGCTCTGGGTTTCGGTGGAAAGGGCTTAACTTTCGGCACTGGTTCGTCGACGGGTTTCTCTTCAAGATTCTATCTGTCTTCGAAGCCATTCTTGTGCTCGGAACCCTCTGCTTCTTCTACCTCTGTTGTGGTTGTCACGTTTGATCACTCGTCTCATCTCATCTCATCTCATCTTATGTGTCTGTCTGTGTTTTGGATTAACATGTATTGACTGTTTCGTTCTAGAGAGAGAGAATGGGTTAGATAGAGAAGCGATAGAAATATTATTCGGATCAATTCTGTATTCCTAGCACTGCTCTATTCAAATGGCAAACTGTTAGGGGATTTTTCTAAGCTTGGAACTGGAATGCCTAATGGGAATTTTGGCTGTAAATTTCTGTCTGCAACCCTGTTTCTGTCTCTTGATAATTCACTTTTTAGATCTTGAAATGTATTCTATAACACACTTACTACATGTTCAATTTTTTTGTGTATTTTGGTTTCGATCTACTGTGAATATTTTTAGTTGTGTTTTTTATTATGATTTTTAATTTATTTTTAAAATTTCAAATGAGGATATGCATCCTACAATGATGTTAAATGTAAGTTCCATTTTGTTCACACTTAAATAGTAGAGTTGAGAAAGATAGGATTTACCATTTTGGATGGGTTCAAATTTTTGTGTATTTTGGTTTCGATCTACTGTGAATATTTTTGGTTGTGTTTTTTATTATGATTTTTAATTTATTTTTAAAATTTCAAATGAGGATATGTATCCTACAATGATGTTAAATGTAAGTTCCATTAAATAGTAGAGTTGAGAATGATAGGATTTACCATTTTGGATGGGTTATTACACTTTAGAGCATCTCCAACGGTCCATCAAATTTTTTACTAAATCTGAGTAAAAAAATCACTCTTTCCCCAATTTGATATCAGAGGCTCCAATGGTTCACCAAATATCAAATCTACCCGGGACAACCGGTTGGTCGATCGGCCGGTCGACCGGTGAGGGGATTTTTTTTTTTTTTTTTTTTGAACGAATTGAACCTTTTTTGTTGAACTTTCTGAACTTTTTCCGGGACGACCGATTGGTCGACCGGCTGGTTGACCGGTTAGGCGAATTTTTTTTTTTTTTTTGAACGGTTTGAACTAGAAATGTTGAACTGTTTGAACTCTTTCCGGGACAATCGGTTGGTCAACCGGCTGGTCGACCGGTTGGTCTCCCCCAATAGTCAGGAACAGTGATTTGGTGAAATGCTTCGCCTGTTCTTATTTTGGTGAAATGTTTGGTGAATTTTCGATTTGATATCGATTTGGTGAAACCGTTGGAGTTCAAAAAAGTGACTTTTTCACCAAATTTTGAATTTGATATCAGGTTTGGTGAACCGTTAGAGATGGTCTTATGGATATGAAACTCACATATTTTGACCAATTACATTTTATGTTTTTTTCACACTTTTGAACAAATTTATTTTCCTATACACTGAACCTGGAAAGCTGTAATTTACATTTCATAAAACATGCGTTTTGAAAAGTACGGTTAAATAATTTTGGGATTTTTTTTTCTCTAAATATCAAACATTTTAGAAAACAATAAGAATTTGTTTATAAATTTCCAATAAAAAAATTAGTAAAAAGATGAGTACTTTTTTTGATACAGAAAAGAGTACTTTCAAATTTGTGTTCGATTGTGTTTTTCATTTCCCGACTATTTTCCAAAATACAGAAAAGGGAAAACAGAAGCAAACTCAAAAGTTGCCCTGTAATGTAATGAACTTTCAGTGTCCCATAAGTAATGAACCAGACATTGGGGATGAGTATGCATCGTGTTGGAATGAAATCATGATTAATTTATGAAAAAATTATTGATAAATCTTATTTATAAATGTTTTAACTTAAGAAGTCCATGAAGGAATTTTTAATCCATTTAGTCCCATGTATATATAGTTTTATTCCATGAAGTCATTTTTCTTTATTTATACTATTTTCTTGGACACTTATGTCCCTATATTTAATTTTGATACCCTTATAAATATTTTTTGAACGGTTAGCAATTTTATGATGTGAACATTCATATTTTAAAATTCACATTGGTAAGAATGTAAAATTGGCCCGTGGGCGGCCCGAAACCCGCCCGTGAGCTGGGGCGGGCCCGGCCCGTTGACAATGTGAATATTCACATTGACATGTTAACATTCACATTAATGGGAGTGTTAAATTGGCCCGCGTCCCGTGGCGCCGCGAAACTCGCCCTCGGCCCATGGGCGGCCCGGGGCGGGCCCGGTCCTACCCGTTGACAATGTGAATATTCACATTGACGTGTTAACATTCACATTGATAAGAGTATAAAATTGGCCCGCGGCCCATGGGCGGCCAAAAGCTCGCCCGCGGCCTGGGACAGGCCCGGCCCGGCCCGTTGACAATGTGAATATTCACATTGACATGTTAAAACTCACATTGATAGGAGTGTAAAATTAGCCCGCGCCCCGTGGCTGCCCAAAACCCGTCCACGGCCCGGGGCAGGCCCCGCCCGACTTGTTAACAATGGTGGTGTTTGGCAACCCGGTTTTGGTGCATATTTTAGCCCAAACGGAAAAAATTTCAAAAATCCGACACTGTAGCTGAGTGAAGGGAGTGTCCAGCTGTATTGCATTATTTACGGTAAAAAGACAGTTTTGCCCTCCGAACCTGTGTCCTCTGCCAAGAGACACGCACGTCTCTTATCTTTCATATCTCACATGCTCTCTACTCTCTCTACCTGGAAGGTTTCACAGCACAGGCGAGTAACTACCTTCGGCGCACGCATTCCGGAGGAACTGACGGTGAACACCAACAAGCCGATCGTCGAGGATTCTTAAAGGTCCGGATGCGAAACACCATTTGTTAGCTTTTTCTGCACCGATCTGTGAAAATGATGAACTCCCCTGCAATTTCTTTTCTTCCTTCAGCTTCGGTTGTAAACTCACCTGATCTTTTTGGTGCGCTTCATTAGGAAGTGATTTTTTCAAGTAATTTGTGTTTCGAACTAAACCAAGCAAACCATTTTCCCTCTTTCAAATTTTCCTTCATTTTCGGTTTTATAAAATGATGTTGTAGATCAACCTTTTATTTCGTTTCTGCCATGTAAATAAGAACTAAAAAATCCATTTCAAGCGTTGAACACCAGCTGTGATTCTTGTTAGGAATTTTTTTTTTCCCCCTATTTTGATTTTCACTGTAACTACCAAAAATTTGGACAAAATAACAAAAATGGAAATTATTTTTTGTACTGTAATTTTTCATAAAAATCTGAAATTCAAAATTATGAACAAATATATAAAATTTGCCTTTCATCAACAATTAATCAAATTAACCGATGCTTTTTTTGGGGAAAAATTGAACAAAAAATTAACTAGGCCTTTTAGTTGGTTTAATGAACTTGTTTACAGCAGTTGTTTAACGAGGCATCATAATTTTTTTTTTTCCATATAATTTCATTTTCAGTTCAAATAGGTTTGGCTTTGAACATTAACTGATTTGCATCTCTCTGTTTTGCACTCTATGTACATTATTTCCATGCCACAACGCATCACCATTGTTGTGATGTATTGGACTACTTCTGATATGCTACGCAAAATTAATGGAAAATGAATGAAGTTATGCAAGTGAAAATGAAGTATTTGTTCATATTTGTTCAATCTGTTATGCTGTTCATATTTGTTCCCAAACGTATCTATCCTGTCTTAGCCATTACAAGAGTCATCCTTGCTTTTACACCTCACCAACACAACTCTTTCACAGGAAACAAATGTTTTTAATTTATGGACACAAACAAAATGTTAAGAAATGGACAAATGTGATCTGTATTTTTAGTAATTGGAATTCCCAAAGCTTTCTGAGTGACCTTAATTGCCTATTAACTCAATCTGTTATTGTCTGAAAACAATCAACTGTTGTTATAAATGTAGATTGTAATTCCTAAAATATGTTATGCTGTTATAAATTCACTGTTACATTTCATGGAATAAATTTGCAATGCAATTATAACCCCAATCTGTGGTGTTGTTTTAGTTATGTGCTTGGTATGTGTGTAGTAATATGGCTTCCTCTTTTTCCACTGCCACGTCAACATGGCCACAATGCATGTGTGCTTGTGGCTATGGCCACTGTTTTGTGAAGGTATCCAGATCTCACAAAAATCCTGGCCGTGCATATTATGTTTGCCCCCGCCCCGTGGTGAGTTGTAACAAATGATTATTTGTCACTCCAATTATATGCACACTGTAAATCCCATATCTAATAAATGTTTAACGTGTCTTACTCATCAGCAATGTGTTAATTGGATTGGTTGGTGTGACGAATCAGGGACACGAATCCTCGACCATGACTCTGGGTCAACTGATGTTATGCAGTTACGGGCTGATGTCGTGAACATTTTCAATACTTTGCGTGTAATGAAAACGGTGATTTGTGTGTTGTGCATTATGGTCATCATCTTATTATTGCGAATGTAACAACCCTGTAAACCATTTCCTGACTATACACAATAGTTTGTGTTTTGGAAAAGTAATTTTCGGAACAAGTAAATGCTTTCGCATCGTTTGTATGTAGCAACTATGCAGTTAGTAATTATCATACTACTTTTTGATAAAGCATGTGGAAGTTGTCTGTTACATATTGTTCATAATTTATTGTCTGAAATGTATTGATCAACTACGTTCTAATGTATACAATACGTCCTGTCACATTAGTGTAATGGCTGCAACACGGTCGTCCCCTCGCACCCCGTCTAAGAATAAAGGGGTTGGCCCATCAGGTACCGAAGGCATTGTTGATGGCTTAGATCATGCACATAAGGCGAATTGGGACAGTACAGCTATAGAAATATTCCTACAATGCGTTCAGGATGCAATATTAGCGGGCCGTCGGGTGGGTACAACAATAACAAGAACAGGGTACAATGAAATTTCACTGAAATTCACTAAGCGCACGGGTAAACGTCATGACATTACACAGCTTAAGAACAAGTACGGCAGTTTGAAAAAGGAATAGCAGGCGTGGAACAAGTTGATGGATAGCAGTAAGGGTGTGACTGGCATTGGGTTTGACAGGGACACCGGGTTGTTCACGACGTCAGAAGAGTGGTGGGACAATCTTAAATCGGTATGCACTAACATATACTTTAATGGCAACTTGTACTTTTTCATTTTCATTATTTGTCGTAAACTTTTGGCATAAACTTAAATTGTCCTTCGATTTTTCATAAACTTAAATTGTCCTTCGATTTTTCATTTGCAGGCAAACAAGGTCGCTTACAAATTCAAGACGAAACCATTGGAGCATGAAGATTTGATGCGCGTAGTATTCACTGGTGCAACTGCGACTGGCAAACACCATTGGACGCCGGGGGAGAAGCCTGTGGATGTTGGCGAAGGTGAATCCGACTCAGTGGACTCTCCTAGGTTGACACCATTTACGGAACCATACAGACCGGTCGTTAACTCACCTGCGAACTCCCCTACCATCAACCTTGAAGAAGCAGAACCCGGGACAAAGAGGAAAAAAGGAGGTAGCAGTAGTAGAAAGTCGAAGAAGGTTTCTAGTGGAGCATCGGTGCTTGCGGATAGTTTTCACCATCTGTCTAAGGCGGTTGAAGCACAGAAGCACCTGATGGTCAGGCACCGAACTGGTGCATCGCAGAAGTATGGCATTGAGCCATATATGCAGCGGCTTATGGCTACCCCAGACTTCATCAGTACCCCCCTGTTCCATTTCGCATGCACGACGTTAGAGAACGCGGATTATCGGGAAATATTGATGTGCATGCCAGATGATGAGAATGTAGTCGGTTGGCTTGCACAATTGCAGGTTTCGAAAGGCTTGTGAGTACTTGTGTTTGGTCGTTCACGAAAAAAATGGACCTATTTGGTTTTGATGTAGTGTGGCTTTTGTGGACTACTTGTATGGGTCTCGTCTCGTAGTTGTTTTGTTTTTTTTGTGTGGTACTACATTGCTGTACTTACTATTACTTTACTTTTGTGCACGGTACATACTTTTTGTCTACTGCAGTATGAGATCATGGTGTAACCTCAACTTTTTGGGCATAGTTCAGTTTGATGGATTAATGTTTTTGTCACTCACTAGTTGATGTGTTCCAATTTCATGGTCCAAATGTGCTTACCTTGTAACTGGATAATTGATTGGTGCGTTGTGTGCATTGTAGGAGTCATCGACACATAATGTGGAAAGGTCAAAGTAGCAACTATAGAAATTACGATGATGTAATCATCGAACTCGCTGAGGAAGAAGAAGACATACAAAAAAGCATAATCAGTGACGCTGCGCAGCATGCAATGGAATATTACCTGAAGTACATGGAGAAGATCCCATGCCGAACTTCTATTCTGACCGGTCGTGCCTGGATTCAAGAATTGTTTGATGGGCATGTAGGCAGACGCGAATAAAATTTGCATATGCCGTTGTATGTCTTTCAAGCATTGTGTGACACATTGCGAAGCGACTTCGGTTTACAGGTACCTACAAGACCCTATGGATTACATATTGAAGAAAGTGTTGCGATGTTCATCCATACGTTGGACGGCTGTAGTAACCAAAAACTTCAGGAACGATTCCAACACTCGGGAGAAACTGTGTCATGACATTTCTGTGCAGTGTTGGAAGCGATGAAGTTGTTCACAGAAGTGCATTGTAAGCCCACTCGAGATCAAAATAGTAGGCATCCATATTTGCGATCCAGAGGAAAATACGTGCCTTTCAAGGTTAGAATATTAGTTGTCGTTAGCGGTTAATTTTAATTTGATGTGTTGTATTTACACCTCATGTGATGTACGTTATTGGTGCAGCATTGTATTGGAGCGTTGGACGGTACTCATGTAGAAGCCGTGTTGCCTGCCCGTGATGCCGGCACATACTACGGTCGCAAAGGATATCCAACCCAAAACATACTAGCAGTATGCGACTTCGACATGTGCTTCATTTTCATATCTTGTGGTTGGGAAGGAAGCATGCATGACAGTCGCATCTTCAATGAAATAACTGAGAACGCACATGCACCGTTCCCGCACCCCCAAGAAGGTAACACATTTGAAATTAAGTGACTGAGAAATTATTAATTTTGTTGAAAATATTAAATTGACTGACCAAATGTAGGTAAATATTACCTTGTGGATGCGGGATATGCAAATAAGAAAGGGTATTTGGCACCATACAAAAAATCCCGGTATCACCAAGCACAGTTCCGGGATCATGGACGACCCGATAACCCAAGAGAATTGTTTAACGAGGCGCACGCATCATTGAGGAGCGTAGTGGAAAGAACATTTGGAGCGTGGAAATCGCGCTGGAAGTTCTTGCACAACATGCCCGACTATGATTTTGCGACGGTGCAGGTGCCATTGGTTGGTGCGTCAATGGCCTTACACAATTTCATCCGTAGGCACGAGATAGCTGCTAATGCACATAACGAACATGTCAGCTGTTGCTCTGTTCCGGATGAGATGCCCACCGCGGAAGGAGGAGAAAATATGGATGATGGCCTCATGGTGGGGGATACAGATGTAGATATGGCAAGAGTTCGCGTGCGCATCCGTGACCATTTGTTTCACATACGGAGGCAAGGACTATTGTGAAATGCTTGTTATCTAATGTATGTGTTTGTGTAATTTGTAATTTGTATTTCCGCATTGCAATGTGACTGTAACAAATTACTGATGTACATTATTCGTGTACGGACAATGTAAGTGTGTTGCAAATCTGTATTCTTAGTTGAAGTACTATTAATATGCAATTCACCATTTCCCGTTAGTGAATTGGCATTTTCACATAAAATTTTATTTTGTGGTCAGTGTATATTTCGTACTACTAATTTTTTGAAAAGATAAATCTTATCAGAAAGTTCGTTGTATTTTTTTCATGAATTTTAAAACGCGAACAAATTTTTTGTTCACCAGAAAGTTAATTCGAATAAAAACTTAGGACTTGATTGGTTTTGTTTTGAGAGATAAATTATGAAAATTAATTATGGGGACAGAGTTACAAAATGTAGTTGGTTTGTTTGGTTGTACATTTTCCAAGTAATTTGTGCGTACATGAGTTCAGTAAATAAATTTAATTTCATTTGACTAGATGTGTATCACATAAGAAGTGATTAATTTTTTTTTTTTAACAAATTCAGTAAATCAAACCTTAAATTGTAATTAATTTTTATATGTGAAAATGAAAATAAATATTTCCAAACAAATTTTTTTAATTATTTGGAGAAATATATATAAATCTTAAAGTAATTAAATAAAATTTTTAATTATTTTAAATATGACAAAGTAACAGGAAAAAAGAAAATCAATTGATTTATCAAAATATTTATTGCAAGCAATTGACCCCAATCAAAGAAGTCGGACGGCGTGAATAATTTCTTCGGGATTTGTGTGTAACCGGTCACACCCATGGTGGCCACGTGGACATTCCTTGAACATTTGCAATTAAATATTATTAGGGGCAATTTGGTCAATTCACATTCCAAACACATTTTTCAATACAATAATTCTTAAAAAATCAATCCCATCTTCCCAAACACACAAAGTAAAAATCCTACTAAAATAGTCAAACCACATAAAAACCTCATAAAAACTCACTTCCCAAACACCCACAATGTGAATATTCACATTGACATGTTAACATTCACATTAATGAGAGTGTAAAATTAGCCCGCGCCTCGTGGCTGCCCGAAACCCGCCCATGGCCCGTGGGCGGCCCGGGGCGGGCCCGGCCCGGCCCGGCCTGTTGACAATGTGAATATTCACATTGACATGTTAACATTCACATTGATAAGAGTATAAAATTGGCCAGCGGCCCAAGGCGGGCCCGACCCGGCCCGTTGACAATGTGAATATTCACATTGACATGTTAACATTCACATTGATAAGAGTGTAAAATTGGCCCGCAACCCGTGGGCGGCCCGAAGCCCGACCACAGCCCGAGGCGGGCTTGGCCCGACCCGTGACAATGTGAATATTCACATTGACATGTTAACATTAACATTAATAGGAATATAAAATTTGTCCGCTGCCCGAAGCTTGCCCGCGGCCCGAGGTAGGGCAGGCCCGACCCGTTGACAATGTGAATATTCACATTGACATGTTAAAATGCACATTGATAGGAATGTAGAATTGGCTCGCAGCCCGTGGGCTGCCTGAAGCCCGCCCACGGCCCGGGGCAGGCTCGTTTGGGTCCGGGCCCGAGCATGTCCGAGACCCTAGGTTAGGGCCTAGATCATCACTTTGAAGCCCGGCCCGGCCCATTGGCCCATTGGCCCGCTTAGGGCCCATTCAAGGCTCGATCCGAGGCCCAGCTCGCCCGAGGCGCAATGTATTTTTTTGTGGAAAATAATAAAATTTTAGTAGAAAAAATTAAAAAGAATTAAAAAAAAATGGCCAGGCCCGCCCAAGCCCGACTTAAGCTCGAGGCTAGGCCCAGGCCTACCGGCCCGACCCGAGGCTCGATCCATTGGCTCATCCAAAGCCCGAATACCCTTGTGCCAGGGCTAGGGCCTGGGCCTAATTTTTTGGCCTGTGGACCGGCCCGAGAAAGGCTCGTTTGGGTCCGGGCCCGAGCATGTCCGAGACCCTAGGTTAGGGCCTAGGTCATCACTTTAAAGCCCGGCCCGGCCCGGCCTATCGGCCCGCTTAAGGCCCATTCAAGGCTCGATCCGAGGCCCAGCCCGCGCCGAGGCACAATGTATTTTTTTATGGAAAATAATAAAATTTGGTAGAAAAAATTAAAAAGAATAAAAAAAAATGGCCAGGCCCGCCCAAGCCCGACCTAAGCTCGCGGCTAGGCCCAAGCCCACCGGCCCGACCCGAGGCTCGATCCATCAGCCCATCCAAAGCCCGAATACCCTTATGCCAGGGCTAGGGCCTGGGCCTAATTTTTTGGCCCGTGGGCCGGCCCGACCCGGCTCGAGAAAGGCTCGTTTGGGCCTAGGCTCGAGCCTAGTCCGAGACACTAGGCTAGGGCCTGGGCCATCACTTTGAAGCCCGGCCTGGCCCATCGGCCTAGTTAAGGCCAATTCAAGGCTCGGTCCAAGGCCCGGCACGCACCGAGGCCTAGTGTCTTTTTTTGTGAAAAATAATAAAATTTTGGTAGAAAAAATTAAAAAAATTAAAAAAATATGGCCAGGCTCACCTCGGGCCACCCACGGGCCGTGGGTGGGTTTCGGGCAGCCACGAGACACGGGCTAATTTTACACTCCTATCAATGTGAATGTTAACATGTCAATGTGAATATTCACATTGTCAACGGGCTAGGCCGGGCCAGCCCTGGGCCGCTTGCCAATTTTATACTCTTATCAATGTGAATGTTAACATGTCAATGTGAATATTCACATTGTCAACAGGCCGGGTCGGGCCCGCCGTGGGCAGGTTTCGGGCAGCCACGAGGCGCAGGCTAATTTTACACTCCTATCAATGTAAATGTTAACATGTCAATGTGAATATTCACATTGTCAACGGGCCAGGCCGGATCGGGCCCGCCCCGGGCCGCGAGCGGGCTTTTGGCCGGCCATGGGCCACGGGCCAATTTTATACTCTTATCAATGTGAATGTTAACATGTCAATGTGAATATTTACATTGTCAACGGGCCGGATCGGGCCCGCCCCGGGCCATCCATGGGCCACGGGCGGGTTTCGCGGTGCCACGGGACGCGGGCCAATTTTACACTCCTATTAATGTGAATGTTAGCATGTCAATGTGAATATTCACATTGTCAATGGGCCGGGCCCGCCCCGGCCCGACTCGAATTTTTCCGGGCACCCGCGAGGATCGACATGGGCCGGGCCCCTACACATTGACGATATGAACATTCATATTGACGGTGTGAACATTCACATTAGGGGTATTTTGGTAATTATGTCACCCATAGGACTTATTGAAACATAAGAGAATAATGTGAACTAAATGGAACATAAGTAGATGAAAATGGTATTTTGGTCTTCTTATCTCAAATAGAACCTAATGGAATAGTAAAAAAGAATATGGATTGGATGGAATAAAACTCTTAGAAAGTGGATTTATCAAAAAAGCTCCCTTAATTTATTGTATAGAGTTCTATGAAAATTAGAACTAATCAAATCATTAAAATTATACAACTAATCCAAATTAAATTATTTAAACACGATTCGATTTGATTTGAAATTACGATTTTACGTAATTTGTTCAAAAACAATGTATATATAGCATTTTAAAAAAATTAAATCTATCATAAATTATAAAATAATAATAACATGTTCTTCAAACAAACTATTCTCATAATATTCACTAATTAAGTAAACATTATTTAACATTAATTTTTATGATTTTTTGAAACATAAACTTTAAAAACATAAACATGCATATTGTTCCACCATTAATTTTTTTATTTTTTATTTTTTATTTTTTAAAAGCAACAGAACCATTACTTATTCGAAATTGAGGCAAGAGCTATAGGGGGAAAACAACCCAAAAAGAAGGAAGAGGTCCTTCATACGAAGCTCGAGCTGACCAATGGGCCGCACCATTTGCTAATCTAGGACACCAAGAAAATGAAAACTCATGTTGCCTAGCCATTGATCGAATATCCCTCATGACCAAACCAAAATCCCATGAAGGTGCATCCTTCAACACACAAAGCTTAGTGATCCACTTGTTATCCCCTTCCATAACTACCCTTGTAAGGTTCAAGGAGAGAGCCATTATACAGGTGAACCTAATGGCTAGAGCCTCCCCTTGGGCTGCAGACGAATAGCAACCTCGCCAACCAATCCTTCCACTAGGCGCCCATTAGAATCATGAAGCAAAGTTGCAACAGCTTCCTTCGAAGACCCAGTTTTGAAAGCCATATCGCAATTTATCTTTAAGAAGCCCGCTGGGGGAGGAGTCCAACAAGGTCGAGCTACAAGACCCCCAGCAAAATTTTCATTCATTCGAGCCGCCTAAATATTCTGGATAGTAGCAAGAAATTCAACCAAGTCCTTCTTTGCTCTTTCAATAACAATGGCAGGATCCACCGAAGAATAATTAAACAGCTTTTCATTCCTTCCTTTCCATATGTGCTAGCAGATCTAAACTACATTACACAAGACCCAAACCTTGCTCCGTGTTGTACAATCGGTTTCGTAAATCACTAAACCACTTTTGAAACGAAAAGGATGGTATGTGCAAACATCACCGTAAACCCCAGCACAAACCAAACCATACCGCCTTCATCCATGGACAGTCGAATAAGAGGTGCTCGATAGACTCAGGGGATTGAGAGCACACCTGGCACATGTTAATCAAGGAGCATCGTCGCTGAAGCAAATTATGTCTCGTGGCTAAGCAATTATTGCAAATCCTCCAAAGAAAATGCTTTAACTTAGGAGGAAGATTAAGCTTCCAAATGAATTTCCAATCATCAACCGCCCAAGCAAAGGAAGAAGAAGGCACAAACAGCGGAGGGAGGGGCATCAAGATCTAGAGCACATTGGTATCTAGATTTAACAGTATAAGAAGCTTAAGAATCCAGATTTAAAAGTACAAGAAGCTTGAGATTTATGATGCCAAACCACTAGATCCGCAGGGTCTTCTATAGAAATTGGAATGACTTTAATAGCCTCCCTTTCTTGTTTAGATACTAGCTCTCTGATCTTGGATTTGTTCCACACCTTAAAAATGGGGTCAATCACATCCTTGACAAAGCAAACCGGATTGTCCACAGGTTTCGGAGATTGAATGTGGAAGTTGTCAACAGTAGGGATCCATTTGTCTTCCCAAAAATTAATCTGAGGCTCCATTGTGCACCTGTCATTTAGAGCCCGGACACAATACCTCTCGACCTTTAATAATACTAGACCAGACCCAAGACGTTTTAGCCCCTGTCGAGGCAAGCATGAAGTTCGAGTGAGGATAATAAATCCTTTTCATGAACTTAGCAAAAAAGGATTCTAGAAATTTTATAAGCCTCCACCCTTGGCGAGCGAGCAGAGCTTTGTTGAAAGTTTGAAAATCCCTGAAGCCTAATCCTCCTCTACTCTTCAGGAGTGTTAACTTGCTGCACTTATCCCAATGAATTCCCCCACCTCCTGGATCTCCTTTCCACCAAAAGTTTTGGATATAAGAGTTTAGCTTATCAGAAAGCTTCTTTGGGAACAAAAAGCAAGCCATAATAAGCACCTCCCTACCCGCTTGAGAAAACGACTAAGATTTCCACCCACTTAATTTGGAGAGAACCCTTTCAATCAAGAAACTATAAGCCTTAGATTTAGATTTGCCCCAACAACAAGGCAAGCTCAAATATTTTGGCGTTAACAGTAACTGGAGAAACCCCAAAAACATCCCCAATTCTTGTTTGGCATAGCAAACTCGAGTTAATTGAATTCCTAATTTAGGAAAGTTAATAGACTGGCTAGACGTATCCCCATAAAATTCCAATGTTAGAAAATTCAAGGAGTTGTCCAGTCTTTAGGAAGTTTGTTTACTGCCGTTCCTAGTTAGTTGCTCTATACATGGCCTACTTTGGCTTAGTTTTAGGAGTAAGTTTAGTTTGCAGTCAGTTGAGTTCCTAATTTCATGCTTTAGTAGTTCCTATTTTTTGCTACTATCAGTTTGTTTACTTGCCTATATATGGCTGTTGGTTATCAATAATGTAAGCAGATAATATACTCTTCCCAGCTCTTATTGTGTGTAAAAGCCTTTCTTTTCTTCATTTTTTAATAGTGGTATCAGAGCCTCCGAGTGAAAAAGTGAGATAGAGAGTGATACAGCAGCAGTTCTATTTCTCTATCACCTTTTTTTCTTTTGCAGTAGCATACAAGATCGATGGCTTCAGAAAATTTTGTGCAACCATCTATTCCTCGCTTTGATGGTCACTATGATCATTGGAGCATGCTAATTGAGAACTTCTTGCGATCCAAAGAATACTTGTCACGACCCAAACCCGCCCCTGTAGGTTAGACATCGTAACCGGCCAGTAATCCGTAGATTACCAAAGGCCTCTGAACAGATTAGCAAATAATAAGGGGCTGCGGAAGCAAATATATAAAATAGACAAGGTTCAATGAGCTGTGGTAACATACATGAGACAGTAGATTTCAAAACTTATATATATATATATATACATGAGCATGCCAGTCAAAGGATGCCAATATTTACAAAGTATTTACAGAAGTGTACATCCCAAGACCTGACTTTACAAAACAGTCACAGAGACTAGCGTGAATACAAAAACAGCCATGGCATTAGACTTCGATCGGAACCTCCTCGGGAGACACAACGGTTGGCTGACAAAAACAGAACAGAAGGCCGTCAACTCTGGCCCTGGTCACGCGCCGGCTCACCTACATACATAACATAAACTGTGAGCGAAAGCCCAGTGAATAATAACAGAGTAATAAGTCAATTTCGTATCAAATCCATAATTGGTCCAGATCATATACAGAAATAATAAGTCATGCTTGAGTTTACGTGATACATACATTAGCAATAACAGAGCAAATACAGAACAGAGGCAGACACGTGAGGGTTACAAGTAACCAGTTCCTTAAAGGAACCTCCGGATCCGGGTAACAGAACAGAAGCTGAGCCCCTATGACGGGGCCTCCGGTACGGGTAACAGAGTGCAGACGGATATAAGTTCCATAAAGGAACCTCCGATACCAGGTAACAGCCAATAGATATCACATGATGCTAAGGATATCACGAATACATATCAGAAATTGAACAATCATTCATTGTACAGAACATATCATTTCGGAAAACAGATCTTATTTTATCACACAGAAAATAGATGCAGTTGAACATAACTTTACTAAGTTATTACTCACAGTTGGCCTTAAGACAAACAGACGGAGCAGATTAGTCAGACTGAACACGGCACGTGACCTACATAACACATGACAGATACACACTTGAAACACACGTTCTAATTGTACAAAACTTACATCGTTGGCTCTTAGTGTGTTTCTAACCTTTAATCCTCATTAAAAGGCCTTAAACATGGCCTAGGAATGCCTAGGATGGAATGAGGATGCAAAAATGCCTTGAAAACCACTTCCTAAATTTTGCTGAGGATAAGGTCCACGCTCGAGCGTAGATTACCTCGCTCGAGCGGACATGCAGCTATTGAAGCTCCGCTCGAGCGTGAACTTCCTCGCTCGAGCAGACTGTAAAATCGAAAAAAGTATTGGATGCATGATTTTCACGCTCGACGGGCGCTCGACCCCCGCTCGAGCGTGAGACTCAGAGTCTCGCTCGAGCGTGGATTCCCCAGCTCAAGCAGACTGCAAAACACACAAACTTCTGGGTATATGCATTTCATGCTCGAGCGTAACTCTCGACGCTCGAGCGGAAGTGCATGTACTCAGGATTCACGCTTGAGCGTGAAAGTCCCCGCTCGAGCGTGTGTCAAATTTCTGGAAAATCCAGATTGACCTCCAGGCATGAAACTCAACCTTTAAGTCTTCAAAACTCATTTTTCTGGGCCAATATTTGAGGAAACATATAATAACTCATAAAACAACATGTATTAAAAATCATTTCAAGAAATCATGGCCCAAGAGCAACCCAATTTGTGCAAAATCAACATGAACTCTATGAACATGCCATTAATACAACATGCAAGAACCTCATTGAATCCAAATCCCCCAAAACATGACCAAACTTGATAATTTGATGGACAACAAGATGAATGACCATAATGTGAGTAAAATTAACACATGCATGGAAGAAATCTCAGAATTCAAACTCAAAGCATGGAAATTTATGCATGCATGCATGGATGGACTCTCAAAACCACACTTTGAGCTAAATCTTGACTTTAAATACCAATTTCACCATGAACCTAGCAAGAACAACTCACATTCATAATTAAAATGATGAATTCTCTATCTTTAGGTCTTCAATTCTAAGTGTGGAAGCTTAAACATGTAATCCTCCTTCAATTTCTCTAACTCTTCAAGCTAATCTCTAGATGAATTCAATTTCCTCTCTCACTCCCTCTCTCTCTCTCATGGTTTTGGCAAGGAAAGAGGCTGAAAATGGTGCATGAATTAATTCTAAACAATGTATGAGAAAGTGGCCCACTCAAGGGCAATGATATAATTAACTTGCATTCACTTAATCTATGTTTAATCTAGCATTATTTTAATCAAATTTAAACGTTCCAAACCGAATTTTAATTAAACCTACCATAAAATTCCATAATTCCTAATTAGCACATAAATCAGGTCAATTTCCGATTCGGACGCCGATAAGGCTTTTAATTCGCAAACCGAAACTAAAACGTGAACAGATCTTTCTACGCCTAACAGATATAAATACAACAATGCAGCACACACACATGCATTCTAATTCAGTATTTCTCCTTACTCACTAACTAGGCACACATAATCATGGATTAACGTTATTCAGAGGTCGGGGTTATTACAATCTTCCCCCCTTGAAAGAGTTTGGTCCTTCGAACTCGAATTACCTTCATTCTGAATCAATATTGGGTCCAATGGGAACAAATCTGGATATCTCGTCACCATGTCTTCCTCGGTTTCCCAAGTTGCATAGGTTCCTCCGTGGTTTTGCCAATTAACTTTTACCAACGGTATTTCTTTATTCCTCAACTTTTTGATCCGGCGATTCACAATCTGGATAGGTCTTTCCTCATAAGTGTAGTCATCTTTCAAAAGCACATGTGTCGGTTCAATGACGTGGAGTGGATCCCTTAAGTATTCTCGTAGCATCGATACATGAAAGACGTTATGCATATGTTCCATTACTGGGGGTAAGGCTACCCGATACGATACCGGATTGATCTTTTCGAGGACTTCATAAGGTCCAACATACCTTAGCGCCAATTTGCCCTTAACACCAAACCGAGTTTGACCCTTCATCAGGGTCACCTTAATGAACACATGATCTCTAACTTCATATTCCCTATCTCTTCTTCGAACATCGGCGTAGCTCTTCTGCCGACTCTGTGCAGTTTTCAGACGCTGCTGTATCAGTTTCACTTTCTCGGTCGTTTCTTGCACAAGTTCTGGTCCCAATAAAGGTCTGTCACCTACTTCAGCCCAACATATCGGAGAGCGACACCTTCTTCCGTACAAGGCTTCGTAAGGAGCCATTCCAATGCTTGAATGGTAACTGTTGTTGTACACAAATTCAGCTAATGACAAGTAGGTCTCCCAATTCCCTTGGAAATCTAACACACACATTCTGAGCATATCTTCTAGAGTTTGGTTAGTCCGTTCAGTTTGTCCATCTGTCTGTGGGTGATAGGCGCTATTCAATCTCAATTCAGTCCCCAAGGCTTGTTGCAAACTCTGCCAAAACCTTGACACAAACTTTGAGTCCCTGTCAGACACAATAGATACTGGCACTCCGTGCAATCTCACAATTTCAGTCATATAAATATTGGCCAATTTATCCGCATTATAAATAGTTTTGACAGGCAGAAAATGGGCAGATGTAGTTAAACGATCAACTATAACCCAAATAGAGTCCATACCTCGGGAAAAGCGAGGCAATCCCACAAGGGAGTGGTTGTAGCAACCTAGCGGGTCGTTGATGTTCAGCTTTAACCTGTTGGCAATGTAGACATCTAGCCACGAAATCGGCAATACTCTTTTTCATTCCAGGCCACCAAAAATTTTGTTTCAAGTTGTGATACATTTTCGTGTTCCCCGAGTGCATGGCAAACTTACTGTTGTGAGCTTCGGTCATAACACGTTTTCTCAAATCACAACAATCGGGTACACAAAGACGGTCCTGAAATTTCAACACATCATTCTCAAACACAAATCCTAGCCTCGGCTTCGAATCAAATTCCTCCGTGATCTTTTTCAAGTATTCATCCTCGCACTGTTTCAGTTTGATCTTGTCAAGAATTGTAGGTTGAGCGGTAATAGCAGTTGACAACCCACCTTATTCTAGGTCAATCGGTCATTCTTTTCGGTTGGATAGCAAACATGACAGATTTGCACTGGATTTTCAGCTCAAGGCATCTGCTACGGTACTAGCCTTTCCTGGATGATATAAGATTTGCAAATCATAATCTTTAATTAGTTCTAACCATCGCCTCTGTCTCATGTTCAATTCCTTTTGGGTAAAGAAATATTTTAAGCTTTTGTGGTCTGTATATACCTCACAAGTTACCCCATACAAATAGTGACGCCATATTTTCAAAGCAAACACCACGGCTGCTAATTCAAGATCGTGTGTTGGGTAATTCTTTTCATGAGGTCGGAGTTGTCTAGAAGCATGGGCAATCACCTTTCCACTTTGCATTAATACACACCCCAAGCCTTTATAGGAAGCATCATTGTACACTTGAAACCCATCAGTACAGTTGGGCAGAGTTAAAATTGGTGCAGTTACTAACCTGGTTTTCAACTCTTGAAAGGCTGCCTCTCTTTGTTCGTTCCAGTCAAATGGCACATTTTTCTGAGTTAACTGGATCAATGGCATGGCAAGCTTGGAAAAGTCTTTTACAAATCTCCTGTAGTAACCTGCAAGTCCCAGAAAACTTCTAATCTCTGTCACATTTGTCGGTCTAGGCCAATCCATAATAGCTTCAATTTTCTGAGGGTCAACAGAAACACCATCCTTGTTAATTACATGGCCCAAAAATGCCACACTGTCAAGCCAGAATTCACATTTAGACAATTTAGTATACAGCCTCTTTTCTCTCAAAATCTGTAAGGTAGTCCTCAGATGGTTCTCATGTTCCTTCCTGTCTTTAGAGTAAATCAAAATGTCATCAATAAACACAACAATGAATTCATCAAGGTATTGTTTGAAAACCCTATTCATTAGGTCCATAAAAGCTGCAGGTGCATTTGTTACTCCAAAAGGCATTACCAAAAATTCATAATGTCCATATCTAGTTCTGAATGCAGTTTTCTCTATGTCTTCAGCCTTAACCTTTAATTGGTGATACCCAGATTTGAGGTCAATTTTGGAAAATACTCGGGCTCCCTGAAGTTGGTCAAACAAGTCATCTATTCGGGGTAGAGGGTATTTGTTCTTGATAGTTACTTTGTTCAATTCCCGGTAGTCTATACATAGCCTCAGAGACCCATCTTTCTTTTTAGCAAACAAGACTGGAGCACCCCAAGGTGAAGTGCTCGGACGGATAAATTTCTTATTCAACAATTCCTGGAGTTGAGTTTTCAGTTCTTTCAATTCTGAGGTAGACATTCTATAAGGAGTCTTGGAGATAGGTTGTGTCCCCGGAAACACCTCAATAGTGAATTCAATTTCTCTATCAACTAAGTCCCCGGGTAAGTCGTTCGGAAACACATCGGGAAATTCACAAGCAACAGGGATAGTTTCTACATTAGTACTGTCAGATGGTGCAGTCAGGATACAACACAAGTAACCCCTACATTCCTTCCTAAGCAGTTTCACAGCTTTCATAACCGAAATCAGATATGGGGGAGGTACTACCCCCTTCCCAGTAAAAGTAAATTCAGGCATACCCGGTGGTCTAAACACAACAGATTTACTTGCACAGTCAATGGTAGCACAGTATTTAGTCAACCAGTCCATTCCCAAAATACAATCAAAATGATCAATGTTCAAGGGCAATAAGTCCTCATATAACATCACATCGCCAATCATAATATCACATGCAGGATAAACATGAGCACACATCATAGAACTCCCAGACGGCATAGATACAAATAACACATGTGTCATAAGTTCTAATGGTCTAGTCAATTTTTGAGAAAAAGCATGCGACACAAAGGAATGTGTAGAACCAGAGTCTATCAGTATACATGCATTTTGAGAACATACAGAGAGTGTACCTGACACCACAGTATAGGTGTTTGGTATGTCACCAGGCACTAAGGCAAACACTCGGCCTTGTCTCAGAGGTTCTTTCCTAGCATTGGCTTTTGCATTTGTTTTGGCCACAGAGGCGGATCCCGCTGAACTTGCTGCAGGACGGCTAGTAGTCTCAGACCTGAGCGGGCAATCTTTCACTACATGGCCTGACTGGCCACATCGGAAACAAGCACCGGATACTCGGTAGCAAACACTCCTGTGCCTTCTACCACAATCAGAACAAATCGGGATAGACCCACTACTCTAACTCGAGCTGCTTGCAGGCCCTGTGTTTTGTTTTTTACTGACAAAGGACCGACCTCTTTTAAAACCAAACCCAAACCTTTTTCCTCTCCAATCATTTGTTGTAGCTTCTGGGGCTTTACTCTGTTTCATAGCGGCTATGGTGGCTTCCGCCAACAAGGATCTGTCCAAAACTTCTACATAAGTAGGCAATTTCAGGACGCCCACTCGATCAAACACCTCTAAATCCAGTCCACCTTCAAACTTTCGTGCTTTCTTGTAATCAGTATCCACCATATGTGGAGCAAACCGTGCCAGTTCGGTGAATTTAGCTTCATATTCTGCCACAGACATGCTTCCCTGTTTGAGTTCCTGAAATTCAGACACTTTCCGATCCCTGAAACATTGGGAAAAATATTTATCATAGAAAATAGCATTAAACTGTGCCCACGTCATATTCCCATTGCCACTTCGGATCAGTAACCACCACCTGCGGGCTTCATCTTTCAGAGTGTAGGTGGCTAGGAGGACTTTCTGGGTTTCAGGACAAAGAAACACCTCATACAGTTGCTCTATTTCAAACAATCACGTCTCAGCTTTCAAAGGTTCAATTCCACCATAGAACGTTGGCGGTTTCATTTTCATGAATTTCGGTGTCAAGTTGATGATGTCATTATTATCTGCCTCAGCTTGTGCCGGTGGAGGCGGTGTGGGTAAAGGTTGCTGTCTTTGCTATTGTGTCAAAGTTTCAGTCAATGGTGCAAGCATCTGTTCCATTCGGCCCATGCGAGCCTCTGAAGATTCATTTTCATCACTTCCCCTTGCATTCTCCATGTTGCTATAGAGATATCAAACGATAATAAACACAGGCATAATCTGATTCGTTCCCTTCGATTCAATTGTTCAAATCTACATTCAGTTTTAATGTTCATTTAGATTACCACACACTCACACATGCAGATGGAATGCCCCTAATTCTTACTAGGACATCCTAAGCTCATACGGGCCTGTGTGTGCGGTAGAACACGTGCTTTGATACCACTCCGTCACGACCCAAACCCGCCCCTGTAGGTTAGGCATCGTAACCGGCCAGTAATCCGTGGATTACCAAAGGCCTCTGAATAGATTAGCAAATAATAAGGGGCTGCGGAAGCAAATATATAAAATAGACAAGGTCCAATGAGCTGTGGTAACGTACATGAGACAGTAGATTTCAAAACTTATATATATATATATATATACACGAACATGCCAGTCAAAGGACGCCAATATTTACAAAGTATTTACAGAAGTGTACATCCCAAGACCTGACTTTACAAAACAGTCACAGAGACTAGCGTGAATACAAAAACAGCCATGATATTAGACTTCGATTGGAACCTCCTCGGGAGGCACAACGGTTGGCTGACAAAAATAGAATAGAAGGCCGTCAACTCTGGCCCTGGTCACACGCCGGCTCACCTACATACATAACATAAACTGTGAGCGAAAGCCCAGTGAATAATAACAGAGTAAAGGGGTTTCAATGAATGAGTCCGTACAGATTCATAAATCATAATTCAGTTTCGTATCAAATCCATAATTGGTCCAGATCATATACAGAAATAATAAGTCATGCTTGAGTTTACATGATACATCCATTAGCAATAACAGAGCAGATACAGAACAGAGGCAGACACGTGAGGGTTACAAGTAACCAGTTCCTTAAAGGAACCTCCGGATCCGGGTAACAGAACAGAAGCTGAGCCCCCATGACGGGGCCTCCGGTACGGGTAACAGAGTGCAGACGGATATAAGTTCCATAAAGGAAACTCTGATACTGGATAACAGCCAATAGATATCACATGATGCTAAGGATGTCACGAATACATATCAGAAATTGAACAATCATTCATTGTACAGAACATATCATTTCGGAAAACAGATCTTATTTTATCACACAAAAAATAGATGCAGTTGAACATAACTTTACTAAGTTATTACTCACAGTTGGCCTTGAGACAAACAGACAGAGCAGATTAGTCGAACGCGGCACGTGACCTACATAACACATGACAGATACACACTTGAAACACACGTTCTAATTGTACAAAACTTACGTCGTTGGCTCTTAGTGTGTTTCTAACCTTTAATCCTCATTAAAAGGGCCTTAAACATGGCCTAGGAATGCCTAGGATGGAATGAGGATGCAAAAATGCCTTGAAAACCACTTCCTAAATTTTGCTGAGGATAAGGTCCACACTCGAGCGTGGATTACCCTGCTCAAGCGGACATGCAGATATTGAAGCTCCGCTCGAGCGTGAACTTCCTCACTCGAGCGGACTGTAAAATCGACAAAAGTACTGGATGCATGATTTTCATGCTCGACGGGCGCTCGACCCCCGCTCGAGCGTGGGTTCCCCTGCTCGAGCGGACTGCAAAACACACAAACTTCTGGGTATACGCATTTCACGCTCAAGCGTAACTCTCGACACTCGAGTAGAAGTGCATGTACTCCGGATTCACGCTCGAGCGTGAAAGTCCCCGCTCGAGCGTGGGTCAAATTTCTGGAAAATCCAGATTGACCTCCAAGCATGAAACTCAACCTTTAAGCCTTTAAAACTCATTTTTCTGGGCCAATATTTGAGGAAACATATAATAACTCATAAAACAACATGTATTAAAAATCATTTCAAGAAATCATGGCCCAAGAGCAACCCAATTTGTGCAAAATCAACATGAACTCTATGAACATGCCATTAATACAACATGCATGAACCTCATTGAATCCAAATCCTCCAAAACATGACCAAACTTGATAATTTGATGGACAACAAGATGAATGACCACAATGTGAGTGAAATTAACACATGCATGGAAGAAATCTCAGAATTCAAACTCAAAGCATGGAAATTTATGCATGTATGCATGGATGGACTCTCAAAACCACACTTTGAGCTAAATCTTGACTTTAAATACCAATTTCACCATGAACCTAGCAAGAACAACTCACATTCATAATTAAAATGATAAATTCTCTACCTTTAGGTCTTCAATTCCAAGTGTGGAAGCTTAAACATGCAATCCTCCTTCAATTTCTCTAACTCTTCAAGCTAATCTCTAGATGAATTCAATTTCCTCTCTCACTCCCTCTCTTTCACGGTTTTGGCAAGGAAAGAGGCTGAAAATGGTGTATGAATTAATTCTAAACAATGTATGAGAAAGTGGCCCACTCAAGGGCAATGATATAATTAACTTGCATTCATTTAATCTATGTTTAATCTAGCATTATTTTAATCAAATTTAATCATTCTGAACCGAATTTTAATTAAACCTACCATAAAATTCCATAAATCCTAATTAGTACATAAATCAAGTCAATTTCCGATTCGGACGCCGATAAGGCTTTTAATTCGCAAACCGAAACTAAAATGTGAACAGATCTTTCTACGCCTAACAGATATAAATACAACAATGCAACACACACACATGCATTCTAATTCAGTATTTCTCCTTACTCACTTACTAGGCACACATAATCATGGATTAACGTTATTCAGAGGTCGGGGTTATTACAATACTGGCCGGTGGTTGTTTCTGGAATAGCATAACCAATCGAAGGTGTTGTGCTGATAGATGCGTAGAAGTCGGAGCTTGAAGCACTGAAGCTGAAAGATCTCAAGGCAAAGAATTATCTTTTCCAAGCTATTGATCGCTCTATCTTGGAAACAATTCTTTGCAAGGATACCTCCAAGCATATTTGGGATTCCGTGAAGAAAAAGTATCGAGGGACAACAAGGGCGAAGAGGCAGCAGCTTCAAGCATTTCGTTCAGAGTTTGAAATGCTTCGAATGAAATTAGGAGAGTTGGTGACAGATTATTTTGCAAGAACGATGGCAATCGTCAACAAGATGCAGATCTATGGCGACAAGGCAGATGATGTCACCATTGTTGAGAAGATTCTTCGATCCATGACACCAAAATTTAATTTTGTTGTCTGTTCTATAGAAGAATCTAATGATGTTGATGAACTTTCAATTGATGAATTGCAAAGCTCTTTGTTGGTTCATGAGCAAAAAATTAACCAACAGGAGAAAGAGGAACATGCATTGAAGGCCTCATCTGAAAGTCACTCTCTACCAAGTAGAGTTGATAGAGGACGAGGAAGAGGTAGAGGTCGCAGTAGAGGAGGCAGAGACAACAATGATCGTGGAAATCAACAACAAAACCATCACCAAGAGAATCAATTTCAAGGAAGAGGAAGAGGACGTGGAGGCCATCAATCAACTAGACCAAGGTCAGCAGACAAGTCCAATGTTGAATGCTACAGATGTCATAGGTATGGCCATTATCAGTTGGATTGTCGAACTAATTTGAATAGACAAAGTGGAGAAAGAACTAACTTTGCAGAAAAAGAAGATGATGTGTCTCTTTTGATGGTGTGTCACGTGAAAGAGGAAACCCACAAGAATCTGTGGTACTTAGACACTGGTTGCAGCAACCATATGTGTGGAGAGAAGTCTGCATTCTCTGAGTTGAACGAAGCCTTTCATGATGTTATGAAGTTTGGTGATGATTCTAAAGTCTCCGTTATGGGAAAAGGAAAGGTAGCAATTCAAACCAACAAAAATTCTATTCAAACTATCTCTAATGTTCTCTTTGTTCCAGATTTGAGAACAAATTTACTCAGTGTTAGTCAACTTCAAGAAAAGGGATATGGAATCTCTATAAAAAACGGAGTTTGCAGAATTGTAGATGAAAAATTGGGCTTGGTGGCTCAAGTAAACATGACAGCCAACCGAATGTTTCCATTGTATCTCAACAACACCACTCACTCATGCTTCTCAGCAAAATTAAGGGATGCAACATGGCTATGGCATTTTCGCTGTGGCCACCTAAACTTTGGTGGATTGAAGACGCTATAGCAGAAAGATATGGTGATTGGTCTTCCTTAAATCACAGCTCCCTTTGAAGTTTGTGAAGAATGTGTTGTTAGCAAACAACATCGTAATCAGTTTTCACAACGGAAATCATGGAGAGCGAAGAAGGCGTTGGAGCTTGTTCATTCCGACATATGCGGGCCAATAACTCCATGTTCTAATGAAGGTAAAATATACATAATTACCTTCATTGATGATTATAGCAGGAAGATATGGGTCTATTTGTTGTAGGAAAAATCTGAAGCTTTTGCAGCCTTTAAAAGCTTCAAAGCTCTAGTTGAGAAAGAGGTTGGACAGCTCATAAAAGTTCTTCGCACGGATTGTGGTGGAGAATATAACTCACATGAATTTGCAAATTTCTGTGAGACCCATGGAATCAAGAGGCAACTTACTGCAGCTTATACACCCCAGCAAAATGGTGTTTGTGAGAGAAAAAATTGCACTATTATGAATATGGTGCGAAGCCTTTTGTTAAGAAGTGGAGTTCCAAAAAGCTTTTGGCCTGAAGTAGTAAATTGGAGTATTCATATTTTGAACAGAAGTCCCACTCTTGTTGTTCAAAATATGACACCGGAGGAAGCATGAAGCGGACGAAGACCAGTGGTGGGTCGCTTCAGAATTTTTGGGTGTGTTGCATATGCCCATATTCCAAACTAGAAGAGAAGAAAGCTAGATGATAAGGGAGAAAAATGCATTTTTCTTGGTGTTAGTGATCAATCAAAAGCTTATAAGCTATACAATCCTAGCACCAAGAAAATCATTATCAGTCGAGATGTTGTTTCTGATGAAGAGAAGTTCTGGCCATGGAACAATGATGGTGTTCAACAACAGATTCTTGTTGTTTTTGATGGAGAGAATGAAAATGGAAGGCAATAGCTGGTGGAGAATGAACAGCAGCAAATTCTAGCAGCTACCGAAGATGAGGAACGACCTCAACGTGCCAGAAGAAGACCAGCATGGATGTCGGACTATGAGGTAACCGGAATTGATCAATTTGAAGACGCACTCGCTCACTTTGCTCTATTTTCGGACTGTGATCCTACAGTTTTCGAAAATGCTGTCAAAGAATCAAAATGGCGGAAGGCTATGGATGAAGAAATTGCAGCCATAAGGAAAAATGATACATGGGAGTTATCTGATCTTCTAGAAGGGCACAAAACAATTGGTGTAAAGTGGGTTTACAAGACAAAGCTGAAGGAGAATGTTGAAGTTGATAAGTACAGAGCTTGCTTGGTGGCTAAGGGCTACAAGCAAGAGTTCGGTGTTGATTACAAAGAAGTCTTTGCTCCGGTTGCAAGGCATGACACAATCAGATTGGTAATTACATTGGCAGCTCAAAACTCATGGCCTATTTTCCAATTGGACGTGAAATCGGCATTCCTCCATGGAGATTTGAAAGAAGAGGTATTCATTGATCAACCTCCTGGTTTTGTGAAACTTGGCAATGAACATAAAGTGTATAGGTTAAAAAATGCTCTATATGGATTAAAACAAGCTCCACAAGCTTGGTATAATCGCATAGAGACTTATTTTTTGAAGGAAGGATTTCAAAAATGTCCTTATGAACATATACTTTTCATAAAAATTGAAGATGTAGGGAACATGCTTATTGTTTGCTTATATGTAGATGATGTAATCTACACTAGAAGTAATACAGCCATGTTTGAAAGTTTTAAGAAATCTATGATGGTTGAATTTGAGATGTCCGATCTTGGCATGATGCATTATTATCTTGGCATTGAAGTAGTGCAGTCGTCTACGAGAATTTTTATTTCTCAAAAGAAGTACGTGGGAGAAATCTTGGACAGGTTCCAAATGAAGGATTGTAATCCTGTGACTACACCATCTGAGTTTGGCTTAAAGCTAAACAAAGATAATAGAGGAATGAAGGTCGACAACACTCTTTACAAGCAGATTGTGGGGAGTTTAATGTATTTGACTGCAACAAGGCATGATATAATGCATGTTGTAAGTGTCATTAGTAGGTACATGGAGTGTCCTACAGAGATTCATCTCTTGGCTGCAAAAAGAATTTTCCGGTACTTGCAAGGTACTAAGGAGTTTGGGCTATTCTACAAGAAGGGAGAAAAATCAGATTTGTATGGCTTCACAGATAGTGATTACGCAGGAGATTCAGATGATCGGAAAAGCACATCGGGGTATGTATTCATGATGGGGACAGGAGCAGTTTCATGGTCATCAAGGAAGCAATCAATCGTGACTTTATCAACTACAAAAGCTGAATTTGTTGCTGCAGCAGCTTGTGCTTGTCAAGCTATTTGGCTAAAGAAGATTCTCAAAGAGCTACAGTTCAAGGAAGATGAGCCTACTCTAATTTATTGTGACAACACTTCAACAATAAAGCTGTCAAGAAATCCTGTTCTACATGGCCGAAGCAAACATATAGATGTGAAGTATCATTTCTTGAGGGATCTCACGAATGATGGAGCCATTGATCTAATTTACTGCAGAAGTGAAGACCAAGTTGCTAATATTTTAACAAAGTCTCTCAAGTTTCCTGCATTTTAGAAGCTAAGAAAAATGCTTGGTGTTTGCACTTCGGATACCTTCAGTAAACTGAATGTTGAAACATCAGTTTAAGGGAGGGATTGTTAGAAAGTCAAGGAGTTGTCCTAGTCTTTAGGAAGTTTGTTTTCTGCTGTTCCTAGTTAGTTGCTGTACATGGCCTACTTTGGCTTAGTTTTAAGAGTAAGTTTAGCCTGTTATGCAGTCACTGCAGTTCCTAATTTCATGCTTTAGTATTTCATGTTTTCTTGCTACTATCAGTTTGTTTACTTGCCTATATAATGGTTGTTTGGTTTATCAATAATGTGAGCAGATTAATATACTCTTTCCCAGCTCTTATTGTGTGTAAAAGCCTTTCTCTTCTTCATTTTGTAATACCAATAAACAAAGAACTTCACGACATTCGCCTTCCTCCACTTTAACAATAGTAAGGCATCATCCGCAAACAAAAATGAGATAGAGTAGGGCACATTCGCCTGACTCGAATGCTGGACAAGAGCTGATCCTGAACAGTTTTCTCAATCAACCGAGATAAAACATCAATTACAACAAGAAAAAGATAAGGGGAGAGTGGGTCCCCTTGTTGGCCTCGAGAGGGTTTGAAACTAATACATTTTCCCCCATTCACAAATATGGAAAAGGTCACCGTAGAAACACACTCCATAATCCAAAAAACCCATTTAGAACAGAATCCCAACTTAAGCAATACAACCCACAAGAAACATGATATCTAGCAAATAAACATATATGGTTTAAGTTATATGGTTCGGTTCAAATCCGGAACTGTAAACCTAAATCCAAAACCAATCTGAAGAGATTGGTTTCCTAATTTTCCGAATCAGGACCGAACACGAAGTAAAAAAACCAAACCAAACCAAACCTACAAGATTGGTTAGCACCGGTTCGATTTGCGGATTTTTCGATTTCCATACTCAACCTTACAAGAGAGGGAGCTCTACATTCACGAATATTAGGAACTCTAAATGAATTACTAGATATTTTATTAAATGATTACGTGAATGCAGGATCTATGCAAGTCTGTAGAATATTTACTAATTCATTTGGAGTCTCTAACATTTTTTTATTTTACATTACCTCATAGATTCTGCAAAATATTTAATAACTCATTTAAGGTGTCTAATATTTTTATTTTACATTACCTCGGTATTTAGGGGTGGTTTGGGATGATCTAAATAAGGGCACTTTTTGACTTTTTATAAAATATGTGTTGGGTATGGGTTGGGTTTAAAGTAATGTGGTAGAGAGATGATGTGACTTAAATAAGATGATATGACTTAAATAGAATAATGATTTTTTGACTTTTTTTAAGTCATGACAAATAAGACCTCAGTTGAAGTTATTTTTAAAACTTGTAGAAAATGTTCCCAGTGACATTCTAGTATTTCATTATTGTTTCTTGTTATACTTTTGTTTGGCAGAGCCATATGAGATCAACAGGGGAGGAAGGTCAAGTATTTTTTTTTTCTTTTTTTTTTTGAAGTTTTGAATAATTTTTTTTAAAGGTTTTTAGTTTTACAATAGTTTAAGTAAGATTCTTATTAAATTTGTCATTTGATTCTTGATATTTTCTCATTTCTGCATTTCTTTAAATTTTTTGATTGGTTTTCCGCTACATCCACCAAAAATTAGCAAGCCCAACTCACCCGAATGAGCTGGATGAGTTTAGGGCTGTGTTTGCCCCAGTTGCCCCCAAACAGCGTGTTTCTTCGGCGCGCGGATCCTCTAGAGTGATCCTCTGAAGTGATCCTCTAGGGTGATCCGTGATGGTGCGACACGTGTCCAACTAATGAAAGCAATGGCTGAGATGACCCTCTCCAAAACGACGTCGTTTTGGTGAGTCAATTTTTTTTTTTTTTTTTTTTTTTGTGTGCAGAGTTTGCAGACGGGAGGAAGAGGAGAGAGAGCTGCGGAAGAAGAAGGAAGTTTTACTGGTGAAACAGAGTGTTGATTTGCAGTAGGAGAGAGTTGTAGATGAGTGTTGATTTGCATTAATTGTACATGGATTTCAAAGTTCAATCCTATTTCATTTTTCAATTTGTTTTTTATTTTATTTTTGGTGAATAAGTTTTTCAATTTTTTTTTCTTCATTGTTCTTCGTTTTTTTGCTTTGTTCATAGTTTGAGGATATGTTTACAGCATGAAGATATGTTTACGCTAGAGGAATCTTCAGTGGTCTTCATTGTTCTTAGTTTCTGGGCACTTTGCTGTAAACATATCTCTAGGAATCACGCTAGAGGATCACCCTAAATAGGATATATTCACAAAAAATCCAAAGAAATCAAAAAGGATATATATATATATATATATATATAAATCCATAGAAATCCAAAGAAACCCAGCTCAAAAAATCTAAAGAAAATAAAAATAAATACAAAAAAATAAAAGAAAATATTCACAAACCCAACTCCTAAATAGGATATATATATATATATTCACATATGTATGAACACAAGCACAAATCAGAGAAAAAAAAAAAAAGAAAAGAAAAGTGAAACTGTTGGAGTATGGTAGCGAAGGTGTCGACGGTGGGGTGGCAGCGGCGGCGGCAGAGCGTCGGGGTGGGAAAGGGCGGGGTGGGGGCGGCTCCTCCTCTTCTCTTCTCTCTCAGCCCTTCTCTCTCTCTCTCTCTCTCTCTCTCTCTATCTCTTTTCCAGAATCTGAGTGAAAAGTGAAAGATTTTGAATTTTGAATTTTTTTTTTCAATTTACTCACCAAAACGACGTCGTTTTGGTGAGGCTTAATATCATCCGTTGGATGAACCACTTTAGGAGATCATTGTAGGATTTTCACCCCAGAGGATCCTGACGCGTTTCTTCGAGGATTTACAAAGCTCTTTTCATCATCATCATTACATCACCCATCGTCTACCCATTTTCACCGATTCTCTCCCCCCATTCTTCTCTGCCCGCTTCCTCCAAATCACACTTGAGGGATCGCCCAGACCTTGAGGAACGCGGGCAACTCAATGTGTTGCTTCTCTTTCTTGTTTGGTCCTGTCTTTCTGTGCTTCTCTTAGATTGCTTCAAAAAAAAAAGAGACCCAAAAAGTTAAAGCTACAAAACCATTATCTACAAGGGGATTCTTCGAAAATTGGGTATTTTGTTTGATGGTTTTCGTTGTGATTCACAAAATGGCGGTGCTTGTCCATGGAGTCGTGGATCATCATCAATTGGCCAAGTAGTTGTCTGTTTTTCACCTAATTGCCATCGATAGATTCACAATCTTTTCTCTTTCTATTTCTGATCTGGGTTTTTCTTTTCGTCATCATTGTTTCACCACCCATCATCACCCATTTTTAGTTGAAATACAAAAAATGTAAACTTCGGTGGAATTTCTACCAAGTATGTTGCAGGAGGGCCAATAATGCATGGGTTTCATCTTTACATGAAACGCGGTCGACGGTGGCGCCCAAATTAGATCTGGAAAGATGTAGGTGTAGAAGGTGAGCGGGATGAGGGTTAACGTCAGGCAGAAAGAGTTGATCTTAGGTGGTGGTGGTCGGATCATAGGCGGTGGCGGTGTGGTGAGAGAGAGAGAGGAGCAAACGAAAGAGAAGAGAGACAGAGGACGGTTTTCAATAGGGGTGAGTATGGATCGGATTAGAGTAAAATTATGACCAATCCGTTTTTTACGGATCTTGAAAAATTGGAACTAATTTAATCTGTTTAAATCGTGGAACGAATCTGAACCAATCAATTTAAATACGGATTGGATCGGTTTAGGATTACGGATTTACATAATTAAATAACAAAAAAATATAGGGATTTTTGGTGAAAAGCCCCTTCTATGGGGGCTTTTTTGTGTGAAGTCCACCAAATAAAATAATAGTTTCAAAAGTCCCTCAAATAAAAAAAATATGATGAAAATGTTGAAATGCCCTTCCATATAATCCAGAACCCTCGTTGAACCTTTTCTCTTCCATTTCTATCTCCACATTACCTGTGTCCTCTCTCTTCCCTTTATTTTCTCTCTTTTTAAGCCCTAAACCCTTTTGATCTCCATTTTCGATCCATCTCACAAAATCGAAATCTTGAAATCGTCCATTGAAATCCATTACCATCTCAGATTTGATGCCTACGAACTCATGTTTGAGATCAATAGTTTTAGATTTGAGATAAAATGACCTCATATATGTCCAAAAAAATGATAAATTGATATCTTACAATAAAAAATCAAGAGTTTTTTGTTTGTTTGTTCATAGATCTAAAGTAAAATTCGACTATAATTCATTTATCTAGTATGTACTTTATTTTTGCAACAGTAAAATTTTACTCTAGTTAATGAAAAATAAAGTTTATTCTCTTATGCATAGACAAACATTCAACAACACAGTAAAATTTTATTTTAAGATTCAGAGTAAATTTTACTCTGAAATACAATAAAATTTACTAAAAAACAAATCAAAAACTGCATAGACAAACATTCAACAATACAGTAAAATGTTACTTTCAATTCAGAGTAAATTTTACTCTGAAATACAGTAAAATTTTATTTTGAATTAAAGTAAAATTTTACTTGAAGATTCAGAGTAAATTTTACTCTAAAGATTCAGAGTAAATTTTACTAGAAAATAAATCAGAAACTGCATAGACGAACATTCAACAACATAGTAAAATTTTACTTTCAATTCAGAGTAAATTTTACTCTGAAATACAGTAAAATTTTACTCTGAAATAAAGTAAAATTTTACTTGCATGTTAAGAAAACATAACAGATATCACCAGAGTAAAATTTTACTCTCATTTTATCAAACAAAAACAGAGCACAAACCAGAGTAAAAAGTTTACTCTCATTCTGTCAAACAAAAACAGAGCACAAACCAGAGTAAAATTTTACTTTCATCATGTCAAACAAAAATAGAGTACACACCTGATTGAACTCAGCAAATCAACAAAAATAAATCAAAAATAACAACAGATTTATACAGCTTTGCAACGTAATCTCTCATTTAATTGAGAGTGTTGATCTTGGATGGTGAGATCGTGCATTGTTGACCAAGGGTGAGATCATCGGCGGTGAGATCTTCAGACTTTGAGATTGTCTTCATGGATTTCGCAGATCATCTTCACTTTGTAGATCATCTTCAAGATCGTTTTATGCATGAACTGAGATTGTTTAAATATATATATATATATATATGAGGGTAATATGGTCCAAAAAAAAAAACAAATTATAGAATGTCCTTATTGAGCTGGGCTTTTCTTACTTAGGTGCTTTTTGAAGGAAAATTCATTGAGTTGTCCTTTATCTTAAAAAAATGTCCAAAAAATGGGGTCTCACTAAAAATCCCAAAAATATATATAACACTTTAATTTCATAAAAATATAAATATAGTACCATATTAGTTTCACAATAGCAACATGTCTTTTCATAATAGCGACAAACTATTCTAAAATCTAAACAATCATAAGAAAACTAGTTCTACCATAAGTATTTAGACCATTACAAATTAACACTAAAAACTAGCAAACAAAAATAATAAAAGAAGATACTATGCAAGTTTAGACTTGGATTTAAGTTTTATATAAAATAAGAGAAGATACTATGCAGGAGGGTATATAATAAAAATATAGACTATTTGTATACGGTCCGGATCGGTTCCAATTCGGAACCGTGGGGTTCAATCCGGAACCAATCTGTGAATTACAGATTTTTAATTTTTCAATCCGGAACTGAACCACGGATTCAAAAAAACAATCCAAACCTACTGGATTGGACTGGACTGGATCAGATTACGGATTTCACGGATTCTTTGCTCAGCCCTAGTTTTCAAATGGTTTTAAGAGAGAGAAAGAGCAGTTTGTGAGAGAGAAAGAGAGAGAGAGAGAGGGAGAGCGTGGATCAATTTTTTTTTCCCCCCCTACATCCCTCTAAATCGATGAGTTCTAATGATATAAAAAGTTTAAAAAAAAAAAAAAATCACAAGATATGAATATCACTATCATAATGAGACCCACACTCCATTAGAGTTATTAGAGTTCCTTTATTAAAGTTTCAAAATATTTTTGTTTTAAAAATAATTTAGAACTCTAAATAATGAGCTTTAAAGTCACCACTAATATATTGACAGTGGGGTCTATCACTGTTGATGTGATAGATGTGTCTTATTTATTATTATTTTTTTCTTCTTCCATGCCAACTCATTAGAGTTGACATTAGAGCGGTTAGATTAGAGTTCCCAACCACTGCTCTTTTTGTTTTCAACTCCGCTACGTAGCTCGAATTATCAACGGCTCGAATGGTTCAAAATCCCAAAACGACATCGTTTTGAAATTTTTTTTATTATCTTAGCAGTAAGATTTATTCTCTTATCGGTAAGATAATTTTTCTGAGTCATTCTCTTATCGGTAAGAATGCCAAAACGATATCGTTTTGACATTCGATACATTCGAGCTCTCACGTATTCGAGCTCTCACGCATTTTCCTTTTGTTTTTTTGTTCTAAGTTGGCCATGTCATTCGGGCAGATTCAGGGTCAAGAATTGTGTGGATCAACCTTTGCCCACATGATAACTATGATCCTAAGCCCACTTTATTATTTGGGTGCCTTTGTTTTAGGAGATGGAGAAAGGGATGTGATTGAGATAAAAGTGAGATTCATTAATATTAATTTTTTTTGAGAAATAGAGAGGAGATTTATAAGTCTTCCAGGTTAGAATGGGCCTTGTATGTTGGGATTGAGATAGATGCTAAAGATTTGGTATTAGAAAATTAGTTCTCTAGCTTAGTTTTTTATTTATTACATGTTCGGCATTTTTTTTAAACATTAAGGTTTAATATTTTCATATTTTTTATTAAGTAAAAATCATAATTTTATTTATTTTATTATTTTATATTTCATATAAAAATAATTTAATAATTTCCACACTAACCGTTATTATCAAAATAAACACAATTTTACTTAATCCCTTCACTATTAACCCCTCACTATCAATTCCCTACATTCTACCTCTGAAAACAAACATGCCTTTGTTTTACAATAATTTAAGGCTTTGTTTGGGAAGTCGAGTTGGTTTTTTAAATTTTTTTAAATTTTTTTGACTATTTTAACTCTAATTAAAAAGTTCGTTTGGGTTAATTTTTTTGATTTTTGTAAAAGAAAAAGTAAAATAATTATGATTTAGATTTAAAATTTTGTCTTATTAATTTTTTGGTCTATTTTATCTTTTTACGATTAATTTAAGTAAAAAGCCAAAAAAATTCACATCCCAAACGACACCTAAAATATGATTCTTATTAATAAGTTTGTATTTGAATCCTTATATTTTGTTTTAACCTCTATATGATAACTATGATCCTAAGCCTACTAAGCCTTTGTTTGCGAAATGGATTGACTTTTTCTCTTCTAATCAGAGGTTAAAAAGTTCATTTAGATGGGATATTTTGACTTTTTTATTTCTTTTTTCCTTTTATGAAAAAAAAATAAAATAATTATGATTTGAATGTAATTTTTTATCTTATTTACTTTTAGCCCTTTTATTATTTTTTGTGTGTGGCTATTTTAGTTCTAAATTGATATGCCAAACGGAACCTAAGAACTATTGATATGATTAATGTTTGGTTTGTTTTCGGAAATTCATTTTAGAATTTTTTGTAATTATTAAAAATTAATTTAGTGAAATAAATAAATAAATATTTATTTATTATTTTTATATATTTTTATGTTTGTGGAGGTCATAATAAATTTTTAACATTTAAAACTAATTTTTTAATATTTATTTTTATTAAATTAGTTTCAATGTTTTCAAAAAAAAAAAAAAATTGAATTTCTTTTGAGAAACAAAACCATGGCCGTAATATAACATTACATGTGAAATTATGTAAATATGAGAAAATTATAAAAATAAAAAATAAATTTTTTTTCAAGATTCTAGCTTTGTAATATTACTTAACCAAAATAAACAAATAATTTACATCAAAAATAAATTTAAATAGATAAAATTAAAAATTTATTTTGTTACAAAATTATTTATTTATTTATTTATTGTTCTTTCCCATTAAATATTCATGTTTGACATGTTCAACAAAGAAAACATGAATCATGAAACATCACCAGAATAATCATACGACAGCTCAACACAACAACATAAATTTCTTAGCAAATGGACATCAAGGCTTTTTCAAAGGAGAAAAGTTAGGAATCATGAAATTTTTTTTATGAAAATGGTCATGAAATATTTATGATTCTTGGATTACCTTGATTAGTATGTAGTGCTTTATTCTAAGTGTAATCTAAGGGTCATAAAGCTTTTATGATTATTTTAATGAAAGATTTTTCATGATACCTAACATTGCTGTTTTCAAAGTTGAGAGGATTGACTTTTCAAAGCCTTCACAGAGACCCAAGTCTAACAATTGTCTTGGATTATAATTGGGTCGCAAAAAAATATTATAATTGGGTCTCCATCAAATCCGGTATTAGTATAAGCCATTTTTTTTCTAAATAAAAATATTTGGATTTGAATAACGTGCTTAATCCCAAACTTTCGTGTAGTTTACTCAATTTAATCAATTAGAAAAAATTAAAAATGTTTTAAATGTTTTTTAGAATATAGCAAAAGTATAGTACATTAACAATAAAAAAAATAATAACAATAAAACAAAGAGTTTATTGGTCATAAGTCTATTTTTATGGGATATGTCATTAGGTCTAATTAGGAGTGGCTATCGGCCCAATAGTCCACTTAATCCGTCCAACCCAGCCTAGTCTAGCCCAGCCTGATATTTTTAAGTCTTGAAAATAATATTTAATTTATAAGTCTGGACTAGACAAAATTTTTGAACCTATTTAATTTTCAGGCTAGGCTTATGATAAATAGTTTTAACCTAGCTCGACTCGGGGTGCCTATTTAAAAAATGTTAATTTGAATTTTTATATTATTTAGTTACAAAATAAATTAGAAAAAAAATAATAAAAGATGAAGAAAAATACATAAATGCTTCTTTCTATAGCTTAAATTAAAACACTTCTTAAAAGATTATATTTATTTTATAATTAAATTTTATTAAAATTTTAAATTCAAATAATTATTAAAAAGGTTTAAATAATTTAATAGCCTTTCAAGATTTTAAAAAAAAAAATCATATATATTGGGTTAAATGGGCAGGCTTAGGATTTAAACATTATTTTAGGGTCCGGCTTGAAATGGCTAGGTTAGACCCAATGTCAGGTTAGATCGGGCATGAGATGACACACATACTCTTACTATATAGTGTTGGTCCTGTGAAACTCCTAATTTTTGTAAATTTTTTAAGGCCCTTACTTTTGGGTTATTTTAATGAAAACTCTCGATTCCTCGTTTATTTACAATTTTAACCCTAGAATAAAAAAAAATTTGCATGCCGATCGGAACCGTGCACACCCTAATTGATCCCGGTAACTTAGGAATCACTTTTAATACCATAATACTAATTAATTAGTGTAATGCCCTGGAAAAACTCCTCCCAAATCCTGTTCCCCTATCTCAATCTGCATGGATACAACTAGTAGATAAAGAAATAATAATGCAATTCCGTAGCACTTCTTCCCTATTGAACTATTCCCAAAAACTTCAATACAGTCTGCTTACATCTAGAGTCAAAAGGAAACAGTTCCATAGCTATGAAGTTATACCAAAGAGAGAAATAAAAGAAAAAAAGACAAAAAACAGGCAACACTCTATCAAAAGTGTCCATGATTTAAAAAAAAAATCCTTCACACTTGCACAAAATAGCCCCCAAGGCTTCAACACAAAACATCAAACGAGTGAGCATTCATGCCTCATCCAAATTGCTTTCCATAGTAAATCATTTAGATGGCACATCGACTTTATTTCTTGAAAATGGTTAGTTTTTGGGGTGAGCGAATGCTCAGTAGGAAGTATATTTAACAAATTATATTATTAATTGAAATACACATGATCATGCAATGCAAACATTTGATAAATTTTATTATGTATGCATATGAATACCGTCATGCATGAGTATGAAATGAGCAAATGTTAAGGTTAAATAAGCATTTCCTGAATTTTCAGGGGCAGTAAATATACTATGAGATTTCAAGTAAGAGTCATAATTCAAAATACATACATAGATATAGATTTTGTATACTGAAAATAGTCCTACATTTGTTGACTCCAGGCGGGGCGATGGGCACCCAAAAACATTTTTCCCTTCCGCATTTGCTAACTCCAGAAACGGCGGGGCCGCGGACACCCAAAACCATGTTTTTCCACATTTGCCGACTCTTGAAACAGCGGGATCGTGGACACCCAAAAATATATTCCCACATTCGTTCGGTGATATGCGTAGACAGGGTAATTGGGCACCTTGACTCCCCACGCATGTACCAAATACAAGACACAACTCCAAACCACCCGACTCACTACTCGGACTCATAGACTATTCACCCCCTTTCAACTTTCCACCGTTCAAATCATCATTGTATTATAAAAGAAATTCAATAATGTATACGATGCATGAATTTGTAAACTCTCATTTTCCCCTAAAATGATTTCAATGCATAACAATTCAATAGTTTACAAGTCAACAATGAGAAGATTCTTCAATTCATAACCATTATCATCATCTCCAATTTTGATGTAAAAGTCTCATAGTCTAACTTTTCAGCATCAAAGTCAAGTTAATATACACATTAGTATCACAATAATCCAATAATTCATATTTCAACCTCAAAGCCGAATAAACATGCCCAATGTCATGTTTTAAAAATCAATTGAGCAAAACCCCTCTTTATTAAACAAGTTTCAAAACTAGGGTTTGTAGAAAATAAAGGGTTTCTCGCTTTCATGAATTAGAGACTAATTTCTATCATCAACAACACTAATCCTCAATAATAGACATACTTCCATCTATAATCATGAATTATTGCCCACATCCTTCCAAATCATTTATTAACAAACATAATCCAGACATATATACATACATATATATATATATATATACACAAAGGTGAATATCTAATGAAATTACCATATGTGGGTCCCAAATTAAAGATATAATAGGTTAAAGATACCCCTACCTCAAGAATGGAAGCTTAAGATGGAAATCCATTTGAAATTTCAATGAAAATGCAAAACAATCAGTAGATATATCGAACTAGACTTGTTCTCCAATTTTCTTGAAGGATCTAGGGTGGATTTAAGGGGAAAATTGGAGAAATCAAGTGTTTGGAGCTCTAGGGTTTTGGGTATGGAGGAGAGGGAGAGGAGAGAGAAAGAAAGAATAATGATTTTGGGTTAAAAACTCACTTAAAAATACTTGATATCGAGCAGACCGCTCTAGCGGTCAAAGCTTGGCTCAAGCGGTGAAAAGAAGCTCCCAGAATATCTAAAATTCGTGCAGACCGCTCGACCGATCAAAAGTTCGCTCGAGCAAACTTGTTTCCAACACAGGTACTCAAATTTCAAACAGGCATAAGTCCTTTGTCCAGACTCCGTTTTAGGTCGTTCTTATGTCCAAATCGAAGCCTTGGAGACAAACTTTCCATGGTTCTAGCCTCATATCCAGATTTAAAGTATGGAAAGAGAAAAGGGTCAAAGAGTGAAGACTACTCACGGGACAATTATCCGAATCAATGTTTTTGGTTCAATCTTACTTTACCATTATGATACCACCTCAATCAATATCCCAAAATGAACCAAATAGGCTCCAAGTACAATAATAATGGTTTCAAGAGCAATCTTACTTGTCCAAATAGGCTCCAAATGTTAAATCTGCCATCGTTCCTTGAAGGTCTTCAATGATTCTCAACATCTCAACAGTAGTGGGTTCGGCCTTTTGGCGCTCTTGATGTACTCGAACCGGATTAGGTGCATCCATCATGCACAAGTCAGTGCTTTCTAGAATGAACACCTCAGGCTTGGGTAAATGGGTTGGGGTGATGTATATGATGGGGTTGAAGGTAGCTGAGAGCGTGTGGATGAGGTTAAGGTGAGGAGAAGGTACTTGCTCATGGATGGAAAGTGGGTTGGCGGTAACATTGGGTTCTTAAAGTGGGGCTATTATCTGGTTTTCGATGAGATTTTGAACCTCATGACGAAGGCGGTAGCAATGATTGGTACCATGACCGCGTTGCTGATGATACACACAGTATTTGGTGGGGTTATGTCTAGCAAGGAGTGGGTCAGGAAGAGGTTGGGGATCGAGGGGTTTGAGATACCCTCTTTCCATCAGGATTTTTGGTGCGCTGGTTAAGCTCATATGGAGGGGGTGAAAGTTCTGCCCTGAGCTCGGGTTGGGCTAGCTGTTTGTGGATTGGTATTGGCAAAAGGGTCGGTAGTTTTGGGAGTAGCGACGGTGTTGATTTCAGTAGGTTTGGGAATAGTGCTACTGCCAGCATTGGTACTCCCTAAAAACACTCTTCTTGTTGGTTCGCTTGTTCTGGGAATAATCCCTTTGTTGAATGCACTCTCAATTTCAACTCCTAATTTATGCAAAGTTTTGAAAATGAATAGTAGAGCAGCTATCAATTTTTGCAACATATCGGGCTCAAGGTTCTGCACCACTGTCTGCACTTGGTCTTTCTCAGAAGGGCAATCTGTCATCTGTGCTGTCTTTGCTCTCCACATTGCAACAAATTCCACAAAAGGCTCTTTAGGATTCTGGCGGGTTGCTTCAAGGTCTTGGGTGGTCATTTCAATTTGGGTATTGTAAGAATAATGATTGAGAAACGCCTCAGCCAATTCTTTCCAATTCTGCTTCACTCTATCCTCTAACTTGGCATACCAAGTGGCTGCTATGCTTGACAGGGTTCTTCCATATAGAGAGAGTTTCTGAGGCTTAGTCAGACCCATCGGTTTTAGGACGTTCAAGAAAAACTGGATATGTACCATAAGATCTCCAGACTCGTCGAAACGGTCAATGTGTGGCATTTTGCATCTATCGGGGAGTCTTACGGCAGCCTCGGTGTATCCATCCTCAATGTCGGGAAATGGAGTTAAATCCCTGTGCCTTTTTGAATTGCTCCTCAAGGTTAGCAATTTTTACCAAGGTCGGATCGAGATCATTAGTATCAAGGTGATAAAAATCTTCATTAGGATACACCAGGGGTCTGAAAACTCAAGCTTAAGCTAACACTTCTCGAGGATCTGGGCCGTGCAAATCTTCAGGCGGAGGTGGGTCAAAGTTCGGCTGGGGGCCCAAGACTGGATGTGTAGTAAATGCCCCAGATGGGCGTTGCGTTTCAGCATTGGTCTCATCCTGTGTGGCAATTTCCTAGTTTAACGCCGTTATCATGGTCATAACTTCTTTCGAACTCTGAGCCATCATGGGTCTGCTGAGTTGGTAATCGGTGAAATGGATAGATGTAAGCTGAGAGCTGACTAACAAGGATTTGGACCCGGTTATACTTAACGTATCTGAACTGGATTAGTCTAGACAGGTTTGACTGGATTGGGTTTTTTAGAATGGGTCTTTCAACAATGGATGGATCTTTTCTGAGTTGGCCTTTTGCGGATCAGATGGACTGAGTGGGTTTTTTTTTTCTTTCTAAAATTGGATGGATTGTGATGGATTAAGGCTTTCGACTTTCAGGGTTAGATTGGATTAGGCCTTTGCTGAGTTAGGTACTGCTCCTTCTTTGGATCAGACAAACCTGGCATTATAAACAAAATGCCCCAACAGATCAGGACACTGGGTATGCGGGTCAAAACAAAGCAAGATACAATTTTGGCCCTAGTTCTAGTTTTACTGAAAATTCACCCATATCAAACACAAACCCCAGTATTTCGACCCAAATCTAATTCTGATATAATCCTCAAGTTTGAAAGGAATCGCCTCAAGATTAAGACTCTCCTAGGATTGCATCACACATTTCCAAAGATTTCACATTTTGCACAAAAGCACTCAAAACACTCCTATGAGAGGTTGGGGTTTCCCTGTCCTAGTTTTGGAGTGATCTACAGCTTTACTACTCAAACAAACGGTATCACATCATCCTGCATATGGGAGAGTATCCCGTCCTAAGTTGGAACAGTCTCTATGTCTTTACTATATACAGCTAGGCCAAATGGTCAAAAAGGGTGCCTTGACAAGACTACCTAATATACCTCTCACACCTAACACCGAGAAGTGAAAGGAGGATCAAGCGGTACAACGATAGTCCAGATCTAAGGGTTGTGTTCCCATCATGGCAGAGCCCGTGACCGGTCAGCCTCTTGGCAAGCTTTTAGGCAAGCCTCCGGCAAACCGTCCAGGAATAGCAGATGGCAAACACAGTGACTTAAACGCACCAATGCAAATGCAATGCAAAGAAACATATAAGTGCAGATAAAATTTCACATCATGAAGTTCGAGTCAAGTTCTCTAATTTCCCTAGCAGAGTCGCCAGAAACTGTAGGTCGACTTGTTCGCTTCCCCTTTCGGAAGTCGAATAAGCCCTACAGTATCGAACTCCCGCAGTTCTGAATTTGATCTCACAAGTGCAATGTGAAATAGATAAACACCAAAGAGTCCCAATCTGATAAATCTTTTGAAAAATCGATTTTGAATCAAATTGTCAAAAATGAATTGCTTTGCCAGATACAGAGTCGCCACCTAAATATTTTTGGAAATTTAGGAAACTCATGACTCGTGCCAAAGGCCACGTGTTCGTCATTACCAAGATTGTCTCGGCTCTGGAACTTAGGTACGAGAGGGGAAGGTCATGAATTGAGCACCCCCGCTCGCCCGATCAAAGATCGGCCTCTACTAATCATGATATGAATCTTATCTACATTATATGCTCTTGTTTCAGTTTATTAGGCTAGCATTACTATGTGATGCACACACACAAGTATAGAGTAACTTTGCAAGAATTGGAACATTTGATTCATGTTTTGTTTTGAAAATTGTTTTGAATATGTACCACTTGAAAAAGTGATCGCATATGAACATTTACTCAAATTATTCAAGTTCAAGCAATAAGCCTTAATCCACAGGCATTCAAGCAATTATAGCACTTAAGCAATTAACCTCATGGCAAGCATGCTAAATATGGCAACAATCACACACATGCGATATGCTAAAGCGAGTAAAGGCTCACCTAGTACTCCCAGCCAAAAAGATGATAATGTTAGAAAGATGCATGATCCTAACTAGGCAATATGACTAATGTAACACATGTGATATCTAATCTAAATAGGCTCGGCTACTTAATGTGGCATATGAATCAATTTGATAGCATGCGGTCTAATCACGTATTCAAAGAAGTATTTAAACTAACAATGCAAGTTAGAATGATGAACCGAGCCTAATGCATGCAATACAAATGGATGCAAACATGGAGTATGTTAATCAAAACATGATGTCCCTAAACTAACCATCATAAGCTAGTAAATAAAAGGAAGAAAAACGTAGGTTGGAAAACATACACATTATTACAACATTGCACTCTCACGAAGGAGAGTCCGAATAAACTAACTAGCTAATCTAAGCTAATTATTACAAAACAAATGAATAAATAGCTAAACTACTTAACTAATTATTACAACAACAAATAAACTCATTAATTAACTAATCTAGCTAATTAAAATAATTACATCACTTTACAAAATTAACTAGCTACAACAAATATCTAAGCTAAAAATTTAAACTAAACAGGCTCGATACGCGAGGAATGCTCATGCACGTGCTCGATTTCTACCCGAAAAGGCCACTGTTTTGCTTCTAGAAGGTCTCTGTTGCATAGTAGAACACTTATACTTTTTCCACCTCCAGAATAGCTATGCTTTGCTCAAAAAACACACTGTTGGATTTTGCATTGGTGGCCGGCCGGCCAGGAGTGAGGCCTTGTCGGCCGTGGAAAGTAGCCTGCCGGCCACTGTTGCAGGGTTCGTCTTACTGCAACAGAGAACAAACAGAGCATGCACAGGGTATTCTCAAAGGTTGTCTGCATAACTCACCCCTCCTTATCATCAAACAACTCAAAGGAGGGACGAAACTTGGTCCACAAACTACCAACTCAAGCAATTTCATTGCATGATGGCTTATGAACCAAAATGTGTAAGTTCAATAAATGCAACAAAACAAGACTCAAACCTTCTCCCTTTCATGAATTGATCAAGGGAAGTGGTGACTTTGGAAACTTGAGTCATTTTATCACTAATGAGTAGGAAATGCCTCAAGCTTCCATATTTTTAATTAACGTTCGATTGAACACATAACCAAATTCTTATCTTTTATCATTTTAGCCTCAATTTTATTACTTCATTTTAGATTACTATCCATTCTTTAGTTCAATTGAGTCCAAAAGGTGAATTTAAGTCTTCTAATGGAAAGAGGGCTCAAACCAAGAGTTGCTTTGGGAATAAAAGAGACATCATAGCGTTGGTAATGAATCCCAAAGGGATTAAACTATTAAGCATGACATCTCAATCTCATGCTTAAACAAACAAGTAGTTTGAAACCATTTTCAAAGCAAAACAAAAGCCAAGAAAGGAGGGAGGTTGCAGAGGTGATTAAGAATGATCACAAGTATGGAAAAACCATAAATAAATGCAATCAACTCAAATAAAATGGTGTCTAAGGCCTAAAACACCAAACTCATGAGGATAATTACACTATAAGCATGTAAAATAAAGCTCAAATGCAACAAACACTTAAAAAAATGTGCTGGAACAGTCTAAAAAACAATCCTAAAACATACTGGAATTAAGACAAAAATAGCTAGATTAATATGCTAAAACATGGCATAAGCTAGGTTAGTAAGCAAGATACAAGGAGGGGAGGCTAACCCCTCTAATTTTAAACTTCAAAACATAATTTTAGCCACTGAAATGACTCTGAAAAAGCAGTGTTTAAAAGCTCAAAAACAAGGTGACAACAAGGTGGGAAACACAAGGGTAAAGGCCTTGGAAGCTAGGTAGAAGGAATGGTGAGCCACCCCTCCACCCTTATTGGCCTTAAATCACAAGTTTCAACCCAAAATTTCAGAGTTTAGACAGTCCAAAAACAGTACAAAAATGTGCTAGAATGAAAATAAAAGTAACTAAAATAATAAGCTAAAACATGGAGCAATTTAAGCAAGTAAACAAGCCAAATAAGGGGTGGCTAACCCCTCTATTTTTGGGACTTCAAAACCAATTTTTTAGCCTCTGAAAACCAGTGGTAAAAAGCTCAAAAAAGTTGATGAAGAGATGAGAAACACAAGTATAAAAGCTTAGAGAACAAGGTTCAAAGAATGGTGAATAACCCCTCTACCTTTACTAGCCTTAAACCACAAGCTTCAGCCCTTAAAAATAGTTGAAAAACACTTCAAAATCAGCAAGAAAAGATAGAAAAGTAGTGCAAAAATGCTCAAAATTATACCTCTTGAAGATAAATAACACTTTTGTTCACAAACCAACAAGTTCTCACTCTCAATGGCTGAAATTTGGACTCAATAATCTCAACAAGGAGAGCTTGAATATTGGTTTAGGAAGTGTAGAGAGAGGGTGTATAGGTTGCAAGATAGAGATAGAGAGAGAATTTCAAATTTTGGCCTTAAGGATTTTTTTGTAACCTTAAATCATGAAGGAAGGCCCTATATATATAGAAAAACAACCCCTCAGGTCAAAAATATCAAGCCTGGAATAGCTAGCCAAAAATATCTATGTTTTTTACCAGTGGCCGGCAGGCCAGAAGTGTGAATTGCTGGCCATCTGCCAGCCACCAAAAATCAGCTTCTAGGCCCGACTTCAAACGGACATATCTCCTTTATCCGGACTCGATTTTAGGTCATTCTTGAGTCTAAATTGAAACCCCAGAAATATAATTTCCAATGGTATCATCCTCACATCTAAATTCTAAGTGTGCAAAGAGATATGCCTATTTTAGTGAAGGTTGCTCATTTCTATCTTAACCGGATTGATGCCTAACTTCAAACGGCCATATCTCCCTCATCCGGACTCGGCTTTAGGAGATTCTTGAGTCTAAAATGAAGCCCCAGAAGTCCAATTTCCAATGGAGGTGGCCTCACAACTAGAGTCTAAGTGTACAAAGAGATAGGCCTGATTTAGTGAAGATTGCTCAGTTTTCCCTTAACGGTTCGATACCTAACTATTTCCCCAACTAGTTTTCTTCCCTCTCCTCCAATTTTCTTTAACTTGAAACCTATAAATAAGAAGTTTTTAAATATTTTTCAAAGAGGTCACCTCTCTTCCATTTATTTCCACTTTGTCCTCTCTCGATTTACCGAAAAGTGCAACATTTAACGAAATACGACTCTCGGAACATCGTAGAAACATTCAGAAAAATATTTTGAAAGAGAGGGTTTTAAGATCTAAAATAGTTTTGGTAAAAAATGAGGTGTAAGGTTGGGATTGAAGCTCTTCTTGCTGAAGAAACCGAATGTTTGTACAGTGTAACTTTCATCATCGAGTGATCAACCTGAGGCACCCAAGTCTTAAGGGCGGTAAAAAATGGGGTGTTTACAATATGATTTAAACACCTTGTTCATAAGGTCCATAAAGGGAGCAGGTGCATTAGTCACCCCAAACGGCATTACCAAAAACTCATATTGACCATATCTAGTTCTGAATGCAGTTTTTTCTATGTCTTCTGCTTTAACTTTTAGCTGGTGATACCCGAATCTAAGGTCTATCTTAGAGAACACTTGTGCTCCCTGGAGTTGGTCAAATAGGTCGTCTATTCGGGGCAGCGGGTATTTGATCTTGATAGTTACTTTGTTTAATTCCCCATAGTCTATACATAGCCTCAAAGATCTATATTTTTTTTTTGACAAACAGAACTGGAGCACCCCAAGGTGAAGTGCTAGGGTGAACAAACTTCTTATCTAACAATTCCTGCAGTTGAGTTTTTAATTCTTTCAATTCAGAGGTTGACATTCTATATGGGGTTTTGGAAATTGATTTTATTCCAGATATTATATCAATAGTGAATTCAATCTCTCTATCAATTAAGTCCCCAGGCAATTCATTCGAAAACACATCAGGAAATTCACAAACAACAAGAATAGTTTCCATATTAGGACTATCAGAAGTCTCAGTCAAAACACAACACAGATAACCCTTACATCCCTTCCTAAGCAGTTTAACAGCTTTCATGGAAGAAATCAAATATGGGGAAGAAACTACCCCATTCCTAGCAAACACAAACTTAGGTAAACCAAGTGGACGAAACACAACAGATTTATTCACACAATCAATAGTTGCACAATACTTCGTCAACCAATCCATACCCAGTATGCAGTCAAAATGAGTAATGTCCAATGGCAGCAAATCAACATATAATAACACATACTCAATCATGATGTAACATGTAGGATACATATAAGCACACACCATAGAACCTCCAGATGACGTAGATATAGACAGTAAATAATTCATGGGTTCTAAAGGTCTAGGTAATTTCTGAGAAAAGGCATGCGACACAAAAGAGTGTGTAGAACCAGAATCTATCAAAGCATATGCATTTTGGGCACAAATGGAAATTATACCCCGACACCACAAACTCGGTGTTCTACACATCCCCAGGTACTAGTGCAAACACTCTCCCTTACCTTAATGCTTCATCCCTGGTGTTGCCTCTAGCATTAGTTCATGCATTTGACCTCGATACAGAAACAGATCCGGTTGAACTTGCTGTGGGGCAATTGGCATTCTCGGACCCAAATAGACAATCTTTTATTATGTGGCCAACCTTGCCACACCGGTAATAGGCACCAGATGCACAGTAACATGCACCATTATGCTTCCTTTCACATTCAGAACAAACATGTGTATATCCACTATTTTGACTAGAGCTATTGGAGGATCCCGTGTTTTGCTTCTTTGAAAACGACCAACCCTTTTTGAAATTGAATTTGGATCTCTTAGCTCTCTATTTAGTTGTTAGGGCTTTAGTCTGTTTCTTTGCGGCTAAGTTGGCTTCAGCCATTAGAGCTCTACTAAGCACATCAACGTACTTAGGCAATGTCAATACACCAAACCGATCAAACACATCTAGATCCAACCCTCCTTCAAATTTCTGTGAGGAGCAAATCGGGCTAACTCAGTGAATTTAGCCTCATACTCAGCTATAGACATGTTGCCTTGCTTGAGTTCTTGGAATTTGGACACCTTGCGGTCTCGAAAATAACGGGGAAAGTACTTCTTGTAGAAAATCTCTTTGAATTGATCCCAAGTCAAAGGCCCACTGCTTTTACAGACAAGCATCCACCAACGTTGGGTTTCGTCCTTTAAGGTGTAGGTGGCCAACAAAACTTTTTGAGTCTCGGTACATGGAACGACTTCAAATAACTTCTTAGTGAGTCTTCTTTTACTTCCCCTTTGCATATCATTTAAACTAACATCTAGGATCATGCATCAATTTCTAATCCTTTATGCTAATGGTATGGTGTAGAAGAGTACTACGTGAGCCTCTTTCATCTTCACATCCCATGTGTGATTGCTTCTTATCATATCTAGCATACTACCATGAGGCTATATGCTAATGTGATATATCTCCATGATTGCTCATTCTATGGAGGCCTTATTGCCTAAGTTGGAATAACGTCGATCTCTTTGCATGATAGTTGTCTTGATTTTTCATGAGATTTTTGCTTTCAAACCTTTTCAAATGGCAAAATATTTGAGCATTCCAAAGTAGGTGATTTGGTTTGTATTTTCCTGTTTCACAATAAAGAAAGCAATAATTGTCACGACCTAAACCCGCTCCTATAGGTTTTGCGTCTTAACCGGCTAGTAATCATTGGATTACCAAAGGCCTCTGAACAGATTAACTCATAATAAGAGGCTGCGGAAGCAGATATATAAAACATACATAGTTCATTGAGCTATGCTGACATACATGGGACAAAAAATTTAAAACTTAATTTCCATAATTAAGATGTCATACCTGCGTCACCATTCATACATATTGACCAACAAAAGACTTGTTCAACTTAACAAAAGAAATACAAAAGATCTTTATCATGATTCATAAAAGCTTGACCACTGCAAAAAGGGAACCTCCTCGGAAGGCACTATAGCTGGCTGACAAAAGGGAACTCCAGGTCATCAACTCTAAATCTGGTCACGCGTCTGGTCACCTACATACATACATAATAATAAAGTGAGCTAGAGCCTAGTGAATAATAACAAAGTAAAGATTTTAATGAATGATGTCCATAATAGATTCAGAAATCATATTTCAAATTCCTTAACAATCAGAAACATAATCATGTTCGTATTCATATTAGAAACAGAGTCATATACATATTCAAACTCAAATTATGTATGGTACATCCATTAGTGTTAACAAATCACATTGGTCATTTGTATCAAGTCCTATAACGGAACCTCTAGTATCAGGTGTCATATCACATCCCCAGGCGAGGGCCGTATGCCATGATATTATTTTCCCCAGGCAAGGGCCTTATGACTATAAGCCACAGTATTATCTCCGCTGGGCGAGGGCCTTTGCTAAGGTTACCACAAATACATTTCAAAGAATTGGTCCATCATTCATGTAATCTCAAAATAGCATTTTGTACCATTCATTTCAGAAACAGATCATATCGTATCATAATGTTAAAAAAGTATTCCATATTGAACATAGCTTTACAGAGTTATTACTCACAGGTAACTTCTACAGCAGAACAAATGGATCAAACAGCTCACGGCACGTGACCTACACAAACACATAACGGATACACATTGAAACACAAGCTCAGAAAACACTTGACTTATTTTGTTTCGTTCTTAGTGTGTTTCTAGCTTTTATCCTCATTAGTATGTATTAATTAGGGCTTAGGAATGCCTAAGATGCAATGAGAATGCCAAAATGTACTTCAGAACACTTAACAAAACTTTCAAAAATAGGGCAGTCCGTTTGAGCGCAATTTCCGTCGCTCGAACGGTTTGTAAAGTCTACAAAAGTACTAGTTGCTTGAATTTTCCTCTCGACAGACGCTCGAGCGCAAAGCTGAGTAAAAGGGTATCTACTCGAGCACAACTTCAGTTACTCGAGCGATCTGCAAAAGTCTGTAAAACTTCTGGGAGCTTTTATTTTACACTCGAGGGCAACTTTGGTCGCTCGAGCGGAAGGTCAAAAATAGAGTGGCTGCTCAAGCGCAGATTCTACCGCTCGAGCCAACCCCCAAACTCTGCAAATATACTGGGAGCTCGCATTCTCCGCCTGAGCGTAGACCCCACCACTCGAGCAGATGGTGCAAATTCTAGAATTTCCAGATTGCACATTCAAGTACAAAGCTTAAATTAAACCCAACAAAACACATCCTTTTAGGCCTAAACTTGAGGAAACATATGTAAACTTGTAAAACATGGTGAATTCAAAATCATTTCACAAAATCAAAGCCCAAAAGCATGCCAATTGTGCAAAATCAAACTTGAAACTTGAAAAACATAACATAAAGATAACATGCATGAATTGTCTTGGCTTCTAAGCTTTCAAAACATGATCAAATAAGGTGTTTAAATCAAATACATGTTGAATTCGTAGAACAAAACCAAAACAAGAACATGCAAGAGGAAATTCTTTGAAAAACAACTTCAAAATGCCATGAAATATGCATGCATGCATGGCTTGAGTTTTAATTCTTAAATTTTAGCTTAATTCTTGTGATTTGTCTCTCAATCCACTTGAATTCTAACATTAGCTAGCTCAATTATATAACTAAAGGGTTTAACTCTTACCTTGGCTTCTCAATTGTGCTCTAGATGACTAATTGTTTGAGTTCTAAGCTAATTCTTCCAAATTCTCTTCAATTTCCCTTGTTTGATCTCTCTCTCTCTCTCTCTCTCTCTCGGTTTAGTCTCAATGATGAGGGGTTGAGAGTGTAAAATGTATTAAAGGTGTTAGAAGTGGCCTTATATAAGCTCATTAGGGAGCTTAATCAATGTATGCTTAAGTTAATCAACTATACCCATGTTATTCTAATTATTTGGTTCCGAAGCGAATTTCAATTAAACTTACTATAAAATTCTAAAAATTCTAAATAACACATAAACCAAGTTAATTTTGTGATCAGATGCCGATGAGGCCTTCAATTTGCATGCCGAATCGAAAATACAAATAGATATTCCTACCCTAAACAGATATAAATGCAATTAACATATAACACATGCAATTAACGCAAAATTTTCTTTTAAAAACTTATTAGGCATTCTTAATCATGGTTTAACAGTTAATCATATGTCGGGGTTGTTACAATAGTAAATGGGTTATATGATCATATTCTGTTAATAATTCTCATAAAAAGAATTAGTAGAGGCCAATCTTCAATTGGGTAAGCGGGGGTGCTCAATTCATGACCTTCCCCTCTCATATCTAAACTCCAGAGCTGAGATACTTTAGTTACAATGGACTATGATCTTTGCCACGAGTAAGGGTTTCCTAGTGTAGCACCTTGATATTTTTATTCAAATTATAATTTTCAATACTTTATCCTTATACCCATTTCCCCAACAAAATAAAGGTATCATGAAATATTAAATAGAATTACATCATCTTGACCTGAAATGTTATTTATCCTTAGACCTTATCCTTATACCCATTTCCCTAAAAGTACTTCTCTTTCTCATTGAACTTCCCAAGCGTGTTACAAATTTCCATTACATTAGTATGTTTTCAGATTACAAACAATTACATAAGTAGTTGAAAGAGCTAGAGAGATTCAAATAAAGGTGCCCCAATGGTTTACAACTTTCAAGACAAGGGTCTTAATTACACAAAAGTGGAACACGCTTCCAAACATATAAACTCGATAGTTATCACAAGTAAGCAATCAAAACGAGCCTTTGTGCTCCATCCAATTTTCCACATTCTTGTTAACAGGGTGGAATTACATCATCTTGACCTGAAATGTTATTTATTATAGGAATGAGCAAGATTTCCAAGTAGAAGTACATTTAACAAGGTATATAAACATTTGATAGAAGTATGATCATGCCAATGTAATATCATGCCCAAAATCAATCTCTTTGTTTCTTGACAAAAGAATAATGCATCAATGCACTTTTATTCCAAAAACAACCCAATATCAAATATGGGGTAGTAAACGCGCACTAGAATCCCAAAGTATGAGTCAAATACGTAATATATAGGTTTTATATATCAAAATAATCCTACATTTACCGACTCAAATATGAAAGGGTAGTTGGGCACCTAAAACAAACATTTTTCCACATTTATCGGCATCAAGCACGAAAAGGCAATTGGGCACCCAGAAAATATCATTTTTCACATTTATTCGGCATCAACTACGCAATAAGGCAATTGGGCACCTTGACTCCCCGCGTGGGTGCCAATACAATACACAACACATTTTTCAAAACCGACTTACTAGCCAGATTACTATGCCATTTACCCGCTTTCAAATATTCCAACATCTAAAATAACAAATCAACATGAATAAAAAACCATGAAGTGCAATGTGATGCATGAGTGTGCAAAATATAACACTTTGCCTAAAGTTCCATTTAACTTTAAAAGAATTAGACATTATAATATTTGTAGAGAAAAGGAGTCATGACTTTATTGCCTTCAAGAACTTCCATAGCTGTCCATCATTACAACAAAATTCTCAAAATTCATGTCATCTCAAGATTTTCAAAATATATCCATTTAACATCAAATCAACATCGTCATAAATATCAATTTATTCCACAATCCCTATTTTAAAACCAAGATCACAAACTATGGTTTAGCAAAATTTGGGGGTTCCCTCATTTCTTTCATAATCAAAGAATCCTCAAGCAATTAACTATTTTTACACAAAGACGAAAAATATTTCAAGTATTTGAGTGAAACCCCATTTTCAAACACCAACACCTCTTTAATCAAACTCATTTATCTCATACATCATTATATCTAAGAAATTACCACGTATTCATGTCAAAATATAGATATATAAGGTTAAAGGTATTCCTACATCAAGATAGAGAGTGGGGTTGAAGACCCAAACTATGATGATGATGAAATTATGATCCAATCGGTCCAGAACATAGCCCTTGACGTGCTCTAACTTTTCTTCTCAAGATCTAAGGGTTGATTTCGCCCCTAGGTAGATGAAACCCAAGCTTGAAATTTGAAAAATGGAGGCATGGAAGAGAGAGTGTGTGTGTCGGTGAGAGAGAGAGAGAGAGAGAGAGAGAGAGAGAGAGTGGAAAAAGTAAGGCAAAAAGTAAGAGAGATATAGTGTGCACTTGATCACTCCAGACCAGACAGTGTCGATACCAAAAGGAGAGGGTGTCAGCACCCGAAAACAACAAGTCAAAGAAGAAAGGAATGAGAGCAAGTGCCGACACCCAAAACAATATTTGAAGGTTCTAAAGCATATTTTTTATAGATCTGAACAAAATTAAACATCCAAATCAAAGTATAGATTAGATTTTTCACTCAACCAATATCAATACACACCAACCAAGGGTTTTCACTAACAAAATAATGGAATTAAATACATGCCAAGGGCTTATAAACCACAAGAGTTGCACCTAGTTTCCCCAAAAGGATTAGGTGGCGACTCTTGAGTTTGGTGACGTGGTCCTTATTTGGCATTTCTCATGATTTGTGGATTTTTCTATGGACTTGCCAGATTCGTAGGGGTGAGCATGGTCCGGATTGGACTGGATTGGGATAAAACCAGGACCAATCTGTTATCTACGGTTTCTGAAAAATTGAAACCAATCCAATCCATTTAAATCGTGGAACCAATCCGAACCAATCCATTTAAACACGAATTGGATCGGTTTAGGACCACGGATTCACACAATTAAATAACAAAAAAATATATATAACACTTTAATTTCATAAAAACATAAACATAGCATTAGTTCCACAATAGCAACATGTCTTTCTATAATAGCAACATACTATTAGAATTTAAGTAACCATAATAAAACTAATTCCATCATAAGTATTTAGACCATTACTAATTAAAACTAAAAAATAACAAACAAAAGTAATAAAAAAAAGATACTATGTGAATTTAAGTTTGAGTTTAGTTTTATATAGAATAAGAGAAAATAGTATGCCGGAGGGTATAATAAAAATATAAACTATTTGTATACGGTCTGAATTGGTTCCAATCCGGAACCGTGAGGTTCAATCCGGAACCAATCCGTGGACTACGGATTTTTAATTATTCAATCCAGAACCAAACCGCGGATTCAAAAAACCAATCCAAATCTGCCGGATTGAACTGGACTGGATCGGATTACGGATTTCACGGATTCCTTACTCAGCCCTACAGATTCGGACCCTCATTTGCTTCACATTGCAGACTCGTGAGCAAGGCTGAGAGGGTTTTTAACTATGCAGGAGCTTAGGGAGCTCCCCCTTTCCCGTAAGAGATCCCACAATCATGAAATAGAAACCTTCATTCCATCTATAAAATGCAGAGAATGTCGATCCATTATTTTATAAATATTTTGAATACAAATTTTGTCTATATAACATTGTCCTAAAAATAAAGACTTGCCTTATATTAAAAATAAATAAAAAGAAAGCTATTATCACATCGTTTTGATATTTGTTTATCATTTTCCATAATGTGTAACAATCTTCTCCCTTTGTGATTGTACTATTAAATAATCAAAACAAGCACATTCCTCCTAGTTTAGAGAAATTTTGTTTCTAATCTAAAAATGTGTAATCATGTTAATTGTTTCAGTTATGAGTTTATTCAAAGTAGAAACCCTACATCATGTGTCCATTAATGCAATAATTGTTTGAATTAAGTTCACCCGAACGCAGAGCAAAAAACGTAAACCCATTTGATAATAAATTATTTGATGGTATTGGAATAATATTTTATATTATTCAATATGTGATACTTGTCCATTTGTCTCTAAATGGTAACACAAAAGTAGATAATCACATGGTTTAGAACCAAAAAATAATAATAATAAGTTGGGGACAACTCGTGGCTAAGAAGTACGGACAATTCTAAAAAAGTGACGTATTTGTGTCGTGTTCGTATCGGACACTGACACTTTTTGGACACTTCCTCGACACGTGTTCGACGCTCTTCAAAATGTGTCTTATTCTTTTTTTTTTAAAGACTCGGATACTCTCTAAATATTTGAAGGACACGTCTATCGTTTAAAAACAGATTACAGACAAGTGTAACTAATTATAAGTTTGAATAAAATAATTTAAGATACAATAATAAAACAAAAAACAATATAAATTTATAAGAATTAGTGTCATAAGTATTATATATTCATATATGTATATAATATAATAAATATATAAAATTATATTTTATGCGTGTCTCTCACGTGTCGTGTTCTGCATTTTTTAAAAATAAACGTATCGGTGTATCCATGTCATACCTGTATCGTATTGTATGTCCGTATCCGTATCCGTATCCGTATCCATACTTCTTAGACTCGTGGCCTTGCTTGAGAGCATTAACGAATAGGAAAATTATTTGGTACTTAAGGAGCACCATGTGATTAATTCTACCAACCACTCACCAAACACATAGCCCCGTGGTATGCTATTTCCTGCGCTCCGAACAAAAAAAATCAAAACTGCCACCCTTTTTATCAATTACCAATTAAAACTTCGGAGATTCCAACACCTGAGGCATGGAATAACTCGTGCAATTAATCTCAGTGAGCTCCATCCATGTCTCTGTACATGGAAATCGGTTCAAAACTACTCACACTTGTTTGGGGATTTATTATTCCCGAGGTCCCTAACCCTTCTTCGACATGTCTTGCTCCAACATATTGTTTCACCACCAAAACCGAAACATTGGATGAAAAGTCCGATGTCACCAAAAGATCCCCTATAGTCCCTAGCTCCGGGCACTCGCTCCATAAATCTAACCCCTCCGTCAACCGGGACGAGAACCCTGCCCTTCTTCCTACTACAAAAAGATCATAACCTTGACTCACTAATTTTATGGTCTGCACTGTTTCTGACCCATTACTTACTTCCTTTTCCAAATACATAATTGATCTGTCACCTGTTGTCCTGTGCCTGAATTCGCTGATGAAACTTTCATCCAACCGCATTTCGGCCTCAACATCTATGGTTTCAGTGATCGAAACCTTCTTGTCCTTGTCCTCATTGCCATCTTTTTCATTATCCTCGTCCTTGTCATCTTCATCCTCATCATCATCATCGGTGTCCTCTATGAAGTCCGCAAGCTTTAAACCCACATCATGTTTACTCTCTACAAATCTAACAACAGTTAGGGTAATGTTTGGATGCCCTGCCATCTTTCGAGCATAACATAAGGCCTCTCTATCATCAGGGCCTCCAATGTAGAGCATGGCGATATGTCGCATCATGGCTTCAGCATCGATCTCTGTGAGAGACCCGAAGCCACGGTCAACCAATATACCAACAGAACAAGGGCTATTGAGCAAGACATTGTCGTTGACATCTTTGTAAGCATGGTGTATGTCTTCCATTTTGTTATGGATAGTGAGGCGTTGGTGAAAAGGAAGGATGATGAGGGTAGCGCCTTTTTCCTCCGCGATGCTGCAGATATCTTCATGCATGGTGGTGTAAGGGGACACGACTGTCATTGGCTGGACTGAGACACCACTGTGTTGTTCCTCTAACCTCTCGAAGCCATCAAGGATATGAGCAGCAATAGCATTTTCATAGCTGTTGTTCTTTTGGGAATTGGAGCGGGTTGGGCCATGGACAATGAGCAAGGCAGTGGTGTGTCCGGTGAGTTGGACGAGTTGGAGAGCAAAGACGGTGATAGGGGACCGCCTGGAAGGGTTAGAAGATTGGAGGATGTTGATGACCCCGGAAACAGAGTGAGACTCGTGGAGACATGCTACTATTCGGAGCTCTGCATCTGGTTTGAGTGTTTGGATGGCCCTGTGCTTGTTGTACAAGAAACGCTTTGTGGGCTTGTAAAGGATGCTCATGATGGGTTGTGTCGCCATTGTCATCAACAGAATTGAAATCATCATCACAGTAAATGCTTCGTCTTCCAACACCTGCACTCATTCAATAACATAACTACATTAATTTCACATGTACAATCAATATATGCATAAATCATACTGAACTGAACGTATGTGATAGATATGTTAATTACAAACTATGAATTTTAAACAGTAATGCTAGGTATCATGAAAATTTTTTCATGAAAATAATCATGAAAGTTTTGTGACCCTTAGATTACACTTAGAATAAAGCACCACACACTAATTAAGGTAATCCAAGGATCATAAATTTTTCATGATCATTTTCATGACAAAATCTTCATGATCCCTAACTTTTCCCAATTTTAAATTTGAGAAATGTTATTGATCATGAAAATTTTTTCATGAAAATGATCATAAAAGATTTGTGACCCTTAGATTACCTTGATTAGTGTGTGGTGCTTTATTCTAAGTGTAATCCAAAGGTCACAAATCTTTCATGATCATTTTCAAAAAAAACTTTTTATGATACCTAGCATTACTGTTTAAATTTTAATGATGTGTTTATAAGTTGCATATATATTGAAATATAAAACTTCATTTCAAGCTTCTAATGAACGGGATATTAATCTGGTTTGATTAACTAGAACAATCCAGATATGCACATAATAAAGATCTAGAACTCTCCAACAAATTTATGACATATTAAACTGTAATGAGGAATGTTATGTAATTTAAAATGTGTTCAAAATTTGAATTTAAATTATGTACCTATATATATATATACGTTTTTGGGTAAACTACTAATAGGTCATAATAGTTAGACTTAATTCTCATCAAGTCTTATTGAAAATAATCCTAATAAAATTGTCGTTAAAAATAATTTTTTGTGACAATTTTTTTAGATATGTCGCTAAAAATTGATAATGAATAACCTTTTTTGTCACGATTTTTATAAATTATTTTTAAAATTTACAATTAGTGATGTTTTTCTATGACGAGTTTCAAACTGTCGCTGAAAATTAAAAATTTACAATTAGTGATTTTTTTGTGACGAAATTGTTCATAAAATTTATAATTAATGACATTTTGTGTGACAAAATTTTCAAACTGTCACTGAAAAGAAACAACTAGTAATTTTTTTTATGGTATTTGATGGAAAGTACCTTTAATTATCATAGGACTTATTAAACTATACACTTATTAGAACTTATACATAAGTCCCTTACATTTTTTGAGTACATAATATTTCTACTAGTAAGTGACAGAGATAACTTATGGTAAGAAAAAAAAATAAAAAAATTAAGTACTTACCATACGGTCACGCCCATAGTTGATAACTACAAGAGCCAAAAGGCCTTTGGTATTCATCAATACTCCAAGAGCCATCCCTTCCCTAAGCGGCATGCCAAAGAAGAAGGATATGACAAGAGTGCTTACAACCTTGCACAGGCAAGCAAAAGTCATAGTTAACCCAACCAAGTACCAGGTCGAACTTCTTCCAATAGAATCAAAATTGGTTCGGAACCCACTAATCGCAAAGAACACCGGCATCAAAAAATCCTCCACAAAACCCCGAAACACCTCCACAAATCTCGGACCAAGCAATCCACTCGGTATAATAAGTCCAAACACAAATGCACCAACTAGAGAGTTGGTTCCCAACAGATCTGTGGTTAACCCACATGCCAATACCATGACGAGAATGACACAAATAGTCTCGTCATTGTGGTATCCTCCTTTTTGGGACTGGCTAAGTTTCCATATGATGATTGGGCGGATAGCAAAAGTACAAAACAACACAAAACCAATCGTTCCTAGCAATACCAAGAGGTATTTGTCCTCACTGTTGCCTAGTGCCACCACCACTGTTAGAAGAATCCATGAAAACATCTCATTGACAAGAGCTGAGGACATAGCTGTTTTTCCAATATCAGTATAGAGAAGCTTCAGCTTTGTGAGGATTTGAGCAATGACAGGTAAGCCTGTGACAGTCAGAGAAACACCCCAAACAATGCATCCCAATTGGAACACGTTTTCAAGCTCTGGAAGGAAAAGGTAATACAAGGCCACACCAATGGCGAAGGGAACAATAGTTCCAGTAAGGGCAAAGGTAAAGGCCAGCCTTCCGACTCGTGAAATTGTGGTTAAGTCTATCTCCAACCCAAGGAGGAACAAAAAGTAGATGAGACCTATGTTTCCCATTGTCTCTAAGGTCATCACACCAGATACAGAGAAAGCAGCTTTAAAAAATGGACAATTTCTGCTTATCCTCCCCATAATAGATGGACTCATCAAGGCACCAGCCTACAAACATAAATAAATAAATAAAATAACCAAAAGTGTGTGCAAATGCACTGTCTTAACTCCTCCTCCTACTATTTTTTTCAGATCAAACAGTAATATAAATATCTAGAAATTTTTCAAAAAACAAAGTATCCTAGTGTGGCAGCAACATTGCATTCATTATGGTAAAGTGCGAGTCCTATTTAGAATAATGCAATATTTTCATGTTGTCAACACTATATATGTTTTGAATATTTTGGTAAAAAGGTTATGTAAGATATTCTCAAGGTTGTATTTAGTTGCAAATCGAATGTAACTGTAAATTCTTTTCAAATTGTTATTAGAGAAGCATGGCAAGGTTTAAAAATATAAGGGAAGTTTGTAGCAACTATGGAAACCTTTTTTGTAGTGAACTCACAATGATCTCGGGTACAATCCTGGGTTGACGGAAGGGTCTGAGGATGAAGATGAGTAAGCGGGTAAGAGAAGTAATGATGATGAGTTGCATGATGAAGATGGGAAGAGAATGCGATACAGGGTCTTGTTCTTGCCAAATACCCGTGTGGTTGCCCGTCAGTATTTTTATATCATAACATTGGTAGGTTTCACCTCCACTAAGACCCAAAAATGGGGTTGCATCTGTCTCGTTCAAGAAATGTGGGTTAACCATTGCTACTTCCTTTTAATCTTTCTTTTTTCTCCTCTACCTCTCCTCTTTCCAAGGCCACAGTCAAGATAACCACCGCTGCCGGCCGCCTTGGAAAAACCCTAGAGGAAATATGAGAGAGAGAGAGAGAGAGAGAAAAGAAGAAGAAAGAATGAATTGATCAAAGAAAACAATGAGAGAAATGAATTGATAAACAGGCCAATGAAAGTTTGTCCAATCTATTTGGGGGTGTGGGTTTGATGTCTGTATAGTTTCTCCATCACTAATAATGGGTTTGGTTTGGATAAGATTTGTAATCCATATGCATATATAACTTTGAATTCCTCCCATGCATGCAAGGTTTCACACCATTTTTAGGTAGGTCTTATTATAAAATCACAATGTTTTAACAAAATTTCTATATAGAATGTTGTCAATGTGTGTTGTCCTTTTATTTTAGGCCAAAACATTCTTCACCCATTTTGAATCATGGTTTCAAAATTGGCTGTCATATTGATGAAATTTCTATAATAAAGTTTTTGTGTGAATATAGATTAATTTTCTTTTGATTACCAAATCTTATATCCTTCCTTATGCCATCTTCCATGTAGTGCCTAGTTTTTCTCCACTTGATACTCTCACACTCCAATTAATTGGAATTTCAACGATTGGATTAAAATTCGGATAAGCTGGTCTCCGATCCCACAATGGATTGTACTGTTTCAGTCACTGCACATGAGTACACCACATGTCGTATTGTGATAAATCAGTTAATTTTTTTGGCCTAAGTGTGTACATATAGGTGGGGTTTGTTTTTAAGGATTGAGTCATGGGATTGAACTATTAATCTATCTGAATTAATAGTTTGTTGTTTGGTTTAGATTTTTTTTCTCCGGATTAATTGTCCCTCCGAATTATTAGTCACTTATATGAGGGATTATTGTATCCTAAGGGGGTAAGATTATTTCCATGAGATTGGTATTCCATGAAACTAATATGTGAATGTCCATTTTATCCTCATACTATTACTTAATAAACAATTGAAAAATGGTAAAATAGTCTTTTTAACATTTATAAATTATATTTTAGTGTTGTTAATTTAAAATTATATATTAAATACAAAATATAAATTATAAATTCATTGTCATAAGGGATTTGAGCTGTTTTTTTTACGTGTTAGCTGTCAGTTACCTAATACACAACCCTCCTCTTTAACTCGAGCTTGGGACCTGCGGAATTGTTAACAACCCCGACAGAGTTATAAATTATAAATTAAATTTAATTAAAAATAATAAATTAAAAATTATGGCCTTATAAATTAAATTTTTTAGTGTTGTTAATTTAAAATTATAAATTAAATAAAAATATAAATTATAAATTTAATTTAATTGAAATAAATTAAAAACTATGGCCTTATAAATTAAAATTTTTTAGTGTTGTTAAATTATAAATTATAGATTATAAATTTAAAATTATATATTAAATAAAAATTATAAATTACAAGGGTAAAATAGTCTTTTGAACATTTATCCTTATTCAGTCCGCCCAATCAAATATTGGATTCACTAAAAATAGTTAAATTCAGACTTCTAATCCCACTATAAGAATTTACACTTTTGGCGAACAAATTTGGTGACTAAAAGTATTTTAGTCGCCAAAAGTATCACATTTGACGACTAAAAAATTTATTAGTCGGCGTTGGTTTAGGATTTAGCTACTAAAATTTTTTAGTCGACAAATATTAATTATTGGCGACTAAATTTAGTTTTAGTTGGCAAAAAGTTCACTTTTGGCGACTAAAAATCGTATTAGTCGCCGTAAGGCTATATTTTAGGCTACTAAAATTTTTTTAGTTGTCATATATTATGTTTTGCCGACAAAATAAATTTTAGTCGCCAAATAATAAGCATCTTCTTATGGTAACTGTTTGGCGACCAAAAAAATTAGTCGGCATTTGTTAACTTTTACTAACCAAAATTATATTTAGTTGCCAAAAATACTTTGGGTGACTAAAAAGTTAGTCGCCGTTAATTTATCTTCGGCTACAAAATAGAATAGTGGGGATATATATTGCATTTGCCGACAAAACATTGATTTAGTCGCTAAAAATGGTAAAAGTTTAGGGAGGGAAATAATTTTTTGCTGCCCGCGCTTCCTCTGTTAGACAAAAACGATATTCAAACTCTCTCACACCCAGACTGTCTCACCACCAAACCTCACATGAAATCACTTCATCGCAGCCCACCGTACGGAGGACGTCGGCACGACCACTGCCACCACCGAAAATCACCACCACCATAGACGCAGATCGCAAGTGCTCTCTCTTACTCTCTTCAGCTCGCTTTCTAGCTCTCCATCTCTGTGTGTGTGTGTCTCTCTATCTTTCTCTCCCTTACAGTCTCTCTCTGTCTCTCTCTCTCTCTCTCGCTCTTTCTCTACCATCCTCTGTTTTCCGATTGTAGATTTAGGGTTTAATTTCGTGTTGATTTAGACTGTTCCGCAGTTTCCTCCTTTTCTAAAACCCAAATCTGTTGATTTAGGGTTTTACTTACACTGCTAGAAATAGGGGTTTTAGAGGCGTTTAAAAAACGCCGCTATAAGTCTCAAAAACGCCGTCAAATCATTTTGTGGCGTTTAGCACCAAACGTCGAAAATGCGGCCGTCGCTATAACTTTATGACGCTTTAGAATCGTTGCTATATCACTATAGGCGGCGTTTTCTAAAAACGCCGCTAAACGTTCTCTTAACAGTAACATGACATTACCATAGTATTTAGTGACGTTTTTAAAACGCCGTTGTATCTCTTTTTAAAAAAAATCTAACCGTTGGTTTGATATTTAGCGACGTTTTTAGAAACGCCGCGATAGCCTCCTCTTTTTTTTTTTTTTAAATTGTGCTAATTTTATGTGATTGAACTGAAAAAATACCTGTAATAAAACTGAAAAATAACACTAATATGAAATAATAACTTCCATTCAAAATACAACATTAATTCACTTTTCCATTCAATTTAATATCCAATCACCATTCAATTTAAGACTTTACAATACAAACTTTAGGGAAGAATTGTGATTTGATCCTGCATGTTTATATATTCAACTTGTTGCGGTTTTGACAGATCTGAGAAGCTTAAGCTGTGCAGGTCATAATCACTGTTGATAGACAGTTAACAATGCTTTAAAATTTTGAATTCAGACATTCTCTTTCCCTTCTTCATCAGCCTCGATACCATCAATACCAACCCAACGGGTGAAAGCAAAAAGAAATTCCTTGAAGTTCACCATTCCATTTCTATCTCAGCCCATCTCCTCTGCAACAATTAGACAAGACTGAGCAACTCGAACAATATACATTAAAGAAAATGAAGAGAGGAACATGAAAGTTTGTTTAAAGAAGATCAACACCTCAATCCATATGAAAGGATTTATATGTTTTTAGATTGTTGAAACGCGTGAAATTTCATTGGTTCCTTAGTCCAAAAACTTCTAGCCAGTAGCCACTCACAAGATTAATTGATTGTTTTTTGATGAATATGCTTGAATATCATCTATATAAACAGGTGGAAGCAATAATAAGTTCCCTTACCCTTAGATCCTGTAACTCTATCCTCCCTTCAGAAGGCCATGAAGATGGTGGCCTTCTATCTTTCACAATTGCTGGAGGCTCTGGAGGTATGTGCATAAACTGTTTGATTCGTTCCACTGAAATAACATAATTAGCCAAGCTGCTATACCATCGAATCATGAACACTTGGGTGCTTGTCAAAGCCAAAGCATAAGAAAGAGAAAGTCCAACAAGCCCTGCAAAAATAGACATGTTTTAAGAATCTAAAAGAAATTTTCTAAGCAATAAATGAATTATTCCACTGAACCATGGATATACCTGGATCAACATAACCCTTGGGAAGTAAAACCAAGCGAAAAACAGCAGTGAATAAAGTAAGATTTTGAAGTGCTTCTACTTTCAAAATTAACCACTCCATGGTTGCATTGGAGTAAAAGAAAAGTTTTGCATCATTGTCTACAAGCTTTAGGTAGCTTTGGAAGAACCTGTTTGCCATGTTAAATGCTCTTATAGTTACCACTCCAAGTGAGGTCTCGGCTGCATAATTCATGACAGGTGCTTTTGTTGTTCCATTGATTCTCATTAGTTCACTTGCAGAGGCTTGATAATATCCCTTGAGTCAATAAAGAATTTTCTTAATTAAAATTTTCCTTTCATCGATGAAAATAAGAAAAATATTACTATTAAGTTGGAAAATGAAACTCACCTGAACATATTTTGAAGCCATTGTAGCAAAGAATGCTACAAAGAGAACTTGCCACGTGACTGACGCCATAATGCCAATGCTTGTTACCGATTCAATTAAAGGAGCAACCACAAAGGCAAATGAGAAAGGTATGTCGAAATCCACCACACATAAATCTGATGAAGCCTACATATAACAAGCATGTATATAAAAGTGCATATCAATAACTAGCTAAGCAATACATCACACTTCACTTCGATACATAAATACTATGGTTACCTTAGAATTGATTGAAGAAAGCCTTGGAAGCTTTTAATCCTAGAAGAGCAGCGGATAAAGACCTTAGATATACAAAGAAGGTACTTATTGTCGAAATTATAGTGTATACTCCAATTAAGATGCCACTACTAATTTTAGGAATTTGAATGCCGAAAGCTAGCCAATAACTTGAAACAGCTTGAAGAGCAACAAAACCAATCTGAGTAATTATAACTGAAGAAAGCATCAACGATCCCTTTGAGACGAGGATGTAATCCAAAAATGGCTTCCATCCAACATTGCCAATTTCCTTCTCTTCTTCTTCTGTCAGTTGTATTCCTGGCAGACCTCTGACAGAAATATCCCCCTCACTATTTTCTTTAGTAAGGTAGGACCCTTTAGTCTCTTCCATTCTATCCATGTATTGTGACTGAATTTCACTTTTATTTTGATTAATTGTAGGATCCAAGACTGGAATTGAACTTTTGTGAGCATTCACAAGCTGTTCAAATGTTGTACCGATCATCAACAGTTCTTTATAGCTTCCGGATTGGGTAATTTCTCCACCTTCTATAACCTAGGGAAAAAAACAATTTATTCTATGCAATGAATTGAAAGCTAGTATGTAAATACAAGAGTGGCAATTCAAAGTATTTGCAGGGAAAGGAGGCAGCAATGAGCTACCACCAAGTGGAGTGTCATCCTCTTTATCGGTGTGAATGGAGAAATTTGTATCTGGTGATAAATCCATTAACCTTTCAGCTTCCTCCACAATGTCAATCACATTCTCACTGTACACGCCGACATGGTCCCCAGTTTCATATCTGTGGACAAAGGAAGTGAAGAAAGATAAATGAACAAAGTTGATTCATCATTAAATGCATGCTTTTTCTAATCCAATTTGTTTTAAATTTAAAGAGAAGACATTTTCCATTTAAAGCTAAAGCAAAATCCAGTTGACAATTTGCTTACCGAAAATAAATAATAGTAGTAAGTCGACAGAATTTGTCATCACCTTATTCCAAATATACATCCATAATTAAGTGAATTAGAATTGCAACTTACGCAAGTCCAATTCCAGCAATGTCAAATTCCAGATGGGTGCAAGATCGATCAGAGGCAGCAGTATGAAGCTCCTTTTTCACAGCTACATTAGACCTTAATTCCAAGATAAAATATTTGTTAGGTTACAGAAACAAAAGCATATAATTAACTGGCAACAGAAAAATTCAGGATTTAAAACATTCTTTTGGTACCTGCATGGATGTTGTGCATCATGAACAGCATGACCATTTGACATACTCATGCTCTTGTCCAATATTGATGCATCTGTGCCGTCATGATATACCACACGATATTCCAACACAGCAGTAGTGTAAGGAGTTGCAACAGTTGAACTGTCATCATCCTTAAGCAACTGATCTAACTCGGGCCAAAGTAACTCCCGCCTACATTAGCAGCACTAAGCTTTTATTGCTACATATCTTAAAAAAGTTGCAAAAATATATATGCTATGAGTTCCAGGTAATGATTCATGTTCTTAATACCATGCAGCAAAGTCATCTTCCATGCATTGATCATCATCTCCAAGACCCACTGGAACAAGACGCGTTCCACCTGCAAATGATAAACATAATCATGAGCAAAACAGAAATAAACACTAATTCAAGGTAACAAGAGCACGATTGGAAGAGACAATGACACTTTACCCATCACCTAAAGGAATATAATTTCTCCATTAATATTTCAATAAGTCATCTATTCACTCTTTGTTTATTTGCAAATGTAAAGCCCACTTCAATAGAGTTATATGGCATGGTACTCAATTCTCTTGGCAATCACAACAATGGGATGGATGTAAATTGGAGTATGTCCTAGAGTGAAGTCACTTACACAAACCTCCACACAACCAAACAAGACCTACATTTTTTTGACTAGCAACAAATTGTTTATTTCTGTACTGTCTTAGCTATGCAAATAGTACAGTAAACATGTATATTTGCCTATGGTAACAGAAATTACAAGAAACTAGGACTAAAATATTATTACAACGCATGTTTCAAACAGAAGGCAATAGCATGCATGGTTAGGACTAAATACAATGGTAACATTCAACAATTTATAGAGATGTAAGACACCACAATTTATCAAAAAAATTTAACGGTAATCAACAGAAGCAGATAAGTACTGCTATAACTTTTCCCATGTCCAATCCACAGTTTAGCATTCACTATTATGAGCAGCAGATTCAAGGAGGGGAAGGAAGGTTTTAAGTCATCAAGAAGAAGTGCATACTCTGAAATTGCTTCATAACCATCATCTGCAGTGGAGATTTGCAAATGCAAAGGCAGAGGCCTCCATTCATGCCCAGAGATGGGAAACTGAGGTTTGTTGGCTTGTTGCATCCCTATTTATTCATGGATTTTGTTTAAGGCAGGCACTCCTTGAGAACCTCAAAGTGCTAGTACATATTACTCATTAACCAATGACCTCTTAGTGGCGGCTGTAAATTATATTTACACTCCCTCATTCATTTCAGCATAGAACAGAAAAGGTTAGATTAGTTTAGTTTTGGCTGATTATTTGGTTATCTGGATTATGAATTAGCACCCAATACATGAAACTTTCACTAGTTTTGTTCAACATCTTTGCGTCATATCACATGTGCTGTATAATAGTTCACTTCACTGATAACGAAACTATTATGCTTTTTGTTTCAATTGTGGAAACATGTCATTTAACCCTCACCCCCTTATTTTTCTTGTTTCATTAATCAAGCTAGTTTATTTCTATCCTGCTGAGAAAACTTTATTCTCTTGGAGTTGAGATATCAAGTCTGCGCGATACTGTGAAAAGGAATCGCATTGAACTTGGATTGTTGAAACGAGCAAAAACTCTATCCACAATTATTGAAGCCCATGTAAGCGCATAAATAAACCAAGACAAAGAAATTATTCTCAGACATATTTTTAACGAACTCTGGACCTGTGTAGCACTATAAACTTTTTTTCTTCAGCCTTCAGTTTACCATCTTCTGAAATGATTTTCAAGATAAAGACAAAAATCTTTTAAAATTATTTTACATTGCATTAATTCTAAATTGGCTATTTAACAAAAGATACAAAACTAGGCAACCTGTAGTAAAACCTCTAGCAAACTATAAAGTGAAGGAGAAAGAGGAGACCAAAGTCCACTTAAAGTTGACAAATCAAAAAGGATGTTGCCCATATATACATGTACGGGTGCGAAATTTCCTCTACTCTCCGTACGCCTTGAACGTCAAGCTTCCGTCAACGGCGTCTGTCTCTGCAACACGAAAACGGTGAGCTGCCCGGCGGTGGTGTGCCAGAAAAACCCTCCGACGCTCAAATTAGTTCACTGAGAAAGAAGACAATGAGAAGAGAGAGAGAGTGCTTGTGAGAGTCAGTTCGCATACCTCCAACGTTCGTCTTTCTCCCCATTTCTAGGCTGGCCACGCAGCCTCAAGATTGTGCGCGCACTACCTCTGCTGTCCTTCCCTGGACAGGTGGCAATGCGCGCCTCTCACCACCTTACGCGTGTAAAGGTTTCGTCCTTTCACCAGTGCACGCAGAACTACCCAACGGTATTGAGGCGTGCGTGGGGCAGATGTCCTCTCTCTCACGCCATTGGCCCAGGTGGCACACATCACCGGAGTACCACGACCGGCCTAACGCTTGTGCAGAATCAACATCACATTCACTCCGCCGAGCTATACGTCGTCGACCTGTAACCCTGACCATCTTGGCCGAACTATTATTGGTCGGTGCATCATGACCAACCAGTCGCGAGGCATGCCGGCGTCCAACCGGTCTACCTTTAATCTCGGTCCAAGGCTTGCCGGTCCTGAACGAGCTAATGGTTTAGCTCGGGTTTCCTTTTGGTTTGGTCAATATTCGCCACAGCGAGCTTCGCCCGACACGAGCAACCCACAGCCCGGCCACACCTAGATGTAGACCGGTCGACATCTTCGACCGTGCGAGCCAGTCCGCTCGGCCGTTCCAACCGTGCAATTTGCTCGGCTCCGTGTAATCCGTAACGCTCGACATCATCTTTGCTCGGCCGTACTAACCGGCGCGAATCTCCCCTCTCAATACAGAAAAAATTAGATTAGTTTAGCCTGTATTGTTATGTACTCCCCAAAATGTAATTACTGAAGTATAGATGTAATAGAAACAAAGAAACAATACAAACACAAGCAAATAAAAACAAACACAAGCAAGCAAGATAAATAATAGCACTATTATGATGCTACTAAGAGAACGGGAAGGAGGAACCTGGTTCTAGATCAACATTTTATTATGTAATTCCTTTTCAATCAATAGATCAATGACAAACCTGTTCCAGCCAAACCCAGCTTTGGCTGATGACCTTCAATACAATATTGTGAAAAAATATAACGAAAGATAGATGAGTGATAGAAAAAAAAAAAAAAAAAATCAAATTTAAGTCAATACCCAAATTAACCAATAGACAGACTGCTAATCACTACTGAGTTCTCCAATTAATGTTTATCATCTAAATAAACCAAAATATATTTTGATACATAGAAATTGACATAATGGTGAATGTATCCTCATATTTAGAAGCATTATAGACAAAAGAATATAGCTCCAGAAAAGTAAGAGAAACCAAATTCAAGTAGATTCTCAACAGTATATTGAGTAAACAAATCTAAACAGAGTTGTTCAATACAAATCTAAACAAGATAAAAAACAGAACAAACATGTAAACAAATATATTAGAACTTACCTCCAATGAGAAAGTTAGGGTTTCTTTTCTCACAGGAGTTGATTTTTTCCGTCACTGCCGATCAACGATTGGATCATTCGAGAGCCTGAAAACAAAATAAGGATGATTATTCAATTAATACATAGAGATACATATAAAAATTCATATATATACTTGTATAGAGAGATTTTTAGGACAAAAAAATTATCCAAAAACAAGTACAGATAATGTGTACGCAGAGAACGAGATTGTGCGAGAGAGAACGAGATCGAGAGAGAGAGATTGAGAGATTGAGAGAGAGGGAGACAGAGACAGGCAGAGATCGAGAGAGAGAGAGAGAGAGAGAGAAGAATCGACCAAACTGAGATTGGATTGAAATCAAAATCGTGCAGATGGTTAGTAGACGATGCAGATGCAGATGCAGATGGTGGTGGCGGTGGTGGCGGCTGTGGAGCTTCGAAATCAAAATCATTCTGAGATTGGATCGACCGAATGATGAATCACCGAGCGAAGAAGGTTGAATTGAGTTGAAGGAGCAGAAGGGTTTAGAGAGAGAGAGAGAGAGAGAGAGAGCGAGTGAGAGATTTAAGGGATCGGTTTCTCAGATTCAAATACGTTGGTGAGAGATTTGAGGGTTTTGAAGAGAGAGAGAGAGAAACACATTTGGAGGCGCTTCTCAAACGACTTGGATTACTTAAACGGTACCGTTTTAATTAAAATAAAATGTGACGTTTATAAAACATCGTTAAATGTTAGAAATAGTGACGTTTAAAAAAATACCGTTAAATAAATGCCATAAAATCATATATTTCCCGTAGTGTTAGTTAATTAGCTGCACATTTTATGGATTCCTTATAAGCTTGCATGTTGAAATAAAAAAAAAAATTGCAGAAATACTTGTTTTCTGGATGACTACACTGTTAGCAATACTTGTGCTGATTGATATACAAAATAGAACATGTTAATCTTTATACAATAGTGCAGCTGCATCACAAACAATGTTTTCACAAACAATTTATTTCTTAGATTGCCTACTTATGAGTGTATTGTTTGATTCACTTTTTTGTTTGATTCTTTTGTATTTTTACTTGTGAAATACTCTTTTTTTGGAACCCCTTTTAGATTGTTAATCATTTCTTTTGTTGAATTTCAACTTGGATTGAACCTCAGAGATAATTTCTTGAACTCGGTTATGTGATTATTGGTGAAAAAAAAGTTGTTGTACCCTGCAATTTAAATATTAAAAAAAAAAAAAAAACCCCAAGAAACTGAGGGACCATAATTTGGCCATTCGTTTCAATAGGCCTCTGAATTTTATCTTCTATGTATTAGTGTGTGTTAGTAAATTTGTATACATAAATTAATTCTCATATTTGTTTAAAGATTTGATGACGAGGGTTTAGAATTGTACAATTTGAATCACTATATCTTGTCCAAATAAATTCAGGTTATGTTTAGATTGAAGGATTTCAAATGAATGGATTTAATGTTGAATTATATATATATGTATATATAAACACTCTTGCGCAAATATATGAGTTTATTATTCTTAATTTCATTGTTTTTTCAGACAGAGGAAAGGATAGTCAAGGTGAACTTGTTAGTTACTTTGAACTTGTTATAAAGGTATACGAGCTCTAAAATGTTCCACTAGTTTGTTTACTACTTCTGATTTAGTTTTATCTAGTTCTCATTCCTTTTAGATTGCTTTTGTGTCTTTGAATCTTGATATTAATTAGATGCATCCACAAGAAGGGATGTCCTACCATTTTCGAGAGATGCGTGAAGTTGATTACCTAACTGTGAAGGGTCCCAAGGTAAATTTTCTTCCTCTTTTTGGCATAATGGTAATTGGAATATGGATTATTATGGTAATGTGAAACAAAAATGAGAACTTGATATTGCACTTGTTATAAATGTGTGATGTCTGATAGCTTTTGGAAAACATAGTATGCTTTTGGAAAACTTTTAGTTGTTGGAACCATCATATGACTTGTTATTGTCTTTTTAAGTGTTGAAATGGTGTAGAGGCAATGTGTCATATTACTGGAATTGATACCTAAAGGGACCAATGACACTTAATGTTGAAATTATGGATTAAGAACCCAAGAAACTCAAAAATTAGTGGCAGGTAGATAATAGTTAAGTAGAGCAATTTATTAATAATAAAAATGAACATGGCATAGTCAAGCTTTGTTATGTAATTTGTCCATAAATTTGGCAATGACATTTTTTGAATTTGAAGGGCTTTAATTGAAAAATTTACAATATCATGCTGGTTTTGCAAGCATATTTTGTAACTAATATGGAGCCAATCAAGTTTTGGGAGTTTGTCTCACTTGTTCTTAAAGGTCTTGTTCTTGTTTTTTCTAGGTAGCAGCACTTGAACAAGTTTTGGGAGTTTGAGACTACTTTTTTTTCTTTAAAAAGTTGTATTGACATCTATATATTTTATATATCATTTGATTTGGCTCCCATTGATTAATGGATATGACTAGCATTTACATGCGCTGCTTTGGTACTTTCCCTTGTTCATTTTTCAGGATCTTACAAATATGTCTTCATCCAATATGCCTTCAAGTTCCCTATTATTAAGTGTAAAATTTTAAAAATTTTAAACTTTTCTAGTTGAAACAGTAGCCTGCTAAATATAGATGTTAACCATCACACTATATTTGTAAAAGGAATCACGAGACAAAATAAAAGCTTTGTTAACATCATCAAGAGGGCTTCTTTAGTACCATTTTCATGGGGATAGGTAGAATTTGGGAAACTAATTAGTTGCAACATTAAATTATTTTTCCATTAGAGCAACTTTACTATTTTCATTCTCATAGAGTTTGTATAATGATATTTTTCTCTCTATCCAGGCAAAGAGGAGTTGTGTCAAGTTAGATATTTATAGAAAGTTCTCAAATGCATTAGCAGGAACAGTGATTGCTTTAGTTGCTTGGATAGGATATGAGGTATGCTTCTAATGAGCAGACTCTACTTCTAATTTTGATGGATAATAACATTGGTCTAATTTTGTTTATTAAAATTCATTTTCATTTTCATAAATAGACACAAGCAAAAATCCCAACTACTTGGAGAAGATTACTTGAGTGCTTAATTATTATGTTATGATTAAAGTGTTCCTCAGTGCCTCATGAATAATAAAATTAGTTTGACATGGGCAATGGATATATTTGTAGTAACTATTTATGGGATCATTGTCACAGTAAAAACTTCGAAAGCTCAGCACCATATTTTTCTTTCCCTCCCTCCCTCCCTCCCTGCACCTCAAAAGCATCAACCATGAGATGTCCAAAACTTGCAGTTCCCTTAAGTGGGGTGAAATTTGTAAAGAAATTCAAGTAAATAGGCAAATTGACTGATCTATCATAAACAATAAGTCATTGTAAATTATTTCAGACCCCAGTCTGGCATGCAAATTCAAATACATATATTAGGCAATACAATTTACACAGTACATAGTTTAAAGTATAACTTTTTCAAAGTGAGGATGATGACAATAACAAAATGGTTATGCATCGCTTCTTAAAGATTGGGAAGCAGCACATTTGTACAAGTCTTTGGTGCTTTAAGCGGCGACAACAACGATCTAGCATCAGATAACAAATCTATATTTGCAGCGATCCAAAACTTGTTCAATAAAAATGATAATTTTGTTAGACAATTTTGAGTAAAAAACAGTTGAAGAATAAACAAATCAATGGGCAACACCACCTAAAATCAGGAGTGAATCTTGGCCATTTCTCGTAGACTTCAGATCCTCCAATTAAGATCATCATATTACTAATTCATCTGTTTTAGCTAGGAAGATAGTTGTTATCACATAAGCGAAAATCAACAAACTTACAAGTGGCAAGGCAAAGTCAAGAAAATCAAATTTTGGAAAAATATCTTAAAAATTGAGGTAATATTGTTCACTACGGGTGCTGAATTTTATAAGTAAAAGGAGTCAAACAGCAAGTAGCTCAAACTCAACTCACAAAAGGCTTGTCGTGGCTTTTTTTTGTGGTTAAAGCCTAGCACAAGCTGAATATCTGACTTCCTTAACAGTTGATCTGATATTCAGCAAGTGGAGGTTCGGCTCAGCAAAACTTGACTAGGTAAATTTGAAATTATATACAACAATAAAAGAACAACAATACATCTATAGTGATCTCTACATAAAAAACACTAGTCAAAAAGACTGCAAGGTTTTACATCCCAAATCTGGTGTTAATCCAGTCTTTAAGCCAATGATATTTTGATAAGTCACATGTGAAATAGTTAGTAGATTGTAATCAGGTACTTTCAAGATAAACCCCATCTTGCAATGTTACATTCTCAACCAGAGCTCAAGCATGGACAATACTCAACTCAGTTTGGCTTATTTACCACCCCTTGAATGTACTATTTTTTGTTGTTGTGTTAAAAAGGTGACTGAGCAAAAGAATCTTCGTTTGTATCTCATAAAAATCCTAATGTCTACACTAAATGGCAAGGTATTTTAAGAGTTAACAGATTGTAGCAGAGTGTCTTGTTGAACATTATGAGATTGTGAGATACATTATGACCTGAATAGGTTGCCAAAAGATTATGTTCCCTGTTCTAAAGAAGGATGGGGTCAATAAATGTCAAGTTTTGGAAAATGTAAAAAAGGTTGGGGCCAACTGGTCTTTCAACTTTCATCACCATGATGACCATTGAATGCAACATACTAGACAGTAATTATTCTTAGTCAAAGTAATTCTTCCCTAACCACAAATGATTGAACAGACAGTAAAAATCATCTTTTTTAAAACACTTTACATTAGAGGTGATTGTGTTAGCCTATTAGATGTCTTTGTCCTCAGATTCCATTAGATCTTCATGGGATGTTCCTCTTCTGCATTCTTCACTTCAATCTCATATGCTTTTCTTTGCTTCACTTTTCTTTTCTTTTCTTTTTAGCTTTTTTTATGGAGCTGAATGTCCTTTTCTATCTCTACTATATTTCTTCATGGGCTGCAAAATGGTCAACAACTCTTAATGTGGGATTCTCTAATGTGTTGAATCTTGCAATTGTGGTTTAAGTTAAACAATTGCTGAGCATTTATTCTTGTCAATAACTTACTAATTTTATTAATAACTTCATAATGAAAGTTTAAATTTCAGGTTTATTGGCGTAGCAACCTATTCTTGAGCTACCTCAGGATGTGTTTGGACAATTTAAGAAAAATATTAAAAAGAACAAGAAAATAAAAGAAAAGAGAGAAGGCATTGAGTTCTTATATTAAAATAATGGAACCATTAATAATCTTGCGCTTAAGAAAAAACTCGGGTTATATAATGTAATTCGGACCCGTAAGTAGGGAGTTAGAGCCAAATACGCCCTAAACTTACTCGAAAAAGGGCATTTTGAAGGCAAAAATTCAAAACAACCCCCGAACCACCGTGTGGCTCTCACAGATAGTTTTCCCATGACAAATAGGACTTGTGACAGCTGACGGACTGTAATTCGGACCGGTAGGTAGAGAGTTAGACCCAAATACGCCTTAAACTTACTCGAAAAAAGGCGTTTCGCGGGCGAAAATTTAAAACAACCCCCAAACCACCGTGTGGCTCACACGGATAGTTTCCCCAAGACAAATAGGACTTGTGACAACTGGAGGAATGTAATTCAGACCCGTAGGTAGAGAGTTAGAGCCGAATACACCCTAAACTTACTCTACTAAAAAAAGGGCGTTTCGGGACCGAAAATTCATAACTACCTCCGAACCACTATGTGGCTCACACGGACTGTTTCCCCATGACAAATAGGACTTGTGACAATTGATGGAATGTAATTTGGATGAGTAGATAGAGAGTTAGAGCCAAATATGCCCTAAACTTAGTCGAAAAAGAGCTTTCTGGGTACGAAAATTCATAACAGCCCCCAAACCACCATGTGACTCTCACAGACAACTTCTCCATGACAAATAGGACTTGTGACAACTGACGGAATGTAATTCGGATCCGTAGGTAGAGAGTTAGAGTCGAATACGCCTTAAACTTAGTCAAAAAAGAGCTTTCCGGGGGCGAAAATTCATAACAGCCCCCGAACCACCGTGTGGCTCACACGGATAGTTTCTCCATGACAAATAGGACTTGTGACAACTAACGGAATGTAATTTAGACATGTGACAACAGACGAAATGTAATTAGCACATGTAGTTTGGGCGTTAGAGCCGAAAATGCATTAAACTTAACTGAAAAAGGGCGTTATCAGATGCTCATGACTATAATTTGCCTAACTTGTATCCTAATGATCTTGTCAATTGCCTTGATGCAAGAACTCAAGTTTGATCAAGAAAATGATGTCCATTTCTTGGATGCATGGCCAAAGAGTGTTAACGTAGGCAATTTTGTTTTTGTATTTAAGGTAATTGTATTTATTATTGTCATTTCTTACTGATCTAAAGATCCCCATGTTTTTCCTTTCCCTACTGATTTTTTTTGAGGTTTGTGATTAAGACTTTTCAAACTTCGAATGTGATATTTGGTGTGAGAAAAATGCTTCTATTACAATCAAAATAATACGACTTATTGATCTTTATGTGTTATTTTTTTGTGTTAATGTTGTTATTCATTATATTTTTTACTTCAGCAGATTAAAATTTGCATCATGCTATGCTTTTTCTTCAGGCTAGATTTAGCTGGAGAGACTGCTCTTTCGTTATCAGCAAACCATCTACAAAAACCGCATTTATCATTTTAATTGACCACTCCACTTGGGCATCCATTTAAACTGCTTCATGTTTGTATTTTGATTTTGGTTTGTCTCTTTAATAATGTTCCTTGTTATATCAAGGTTGTTGATAACTTTGTTTGCCTGCAGGCTTTTCTCAAGTGGAAACATGAGACCAAAGTTGAGCACATCTTTGTCTTGGGGAACTCTGGTGAACAGTTTCACATAACACTAGTAAGTTCCTCTGATCAATCAAATCTTAAATTTCATTTCCTCCTTGTTAGGATCTACAGAAGTTTATCAATTTAGCAACTCACAGATCTATAGAACTTTGTAACAAGACTTCAGCATGGGTTTATTGATATGTTGCAATGCAATCTAGTTTGATATACTAACATCACAAGAAAATTAATTATGAATTCAACAAGATAGTTACCTGTTAGTGATGGTTAGATGTAGTAATTTCCTTATATATGTGGCATTTGGTCTTATAGGATTTTCTTAGACTGGTTGAGAAATTTTTTCTATCTTTCCAGTAGAATTATACAGAAAATATGAATGAATGCTTTATGGCATATTGTGCACACCATTCTATTCTAGAAAATAAATGAAATTTGTTAAGAAATAGGAATATTTTGTAATGTACTTGGATATCAGGTTAATTTAAAGGAATTGGATACCTAGAGACAAACCTATGTAGCTTTCTTTATTAAAATTTATTCAAACAAAGGCATTAAGGAGGCGAAAATGCAAAACAGCCCCCGAACCACGGTACGAATGTCACAACCAACTTCCTCATGAAAAATAGGACCTGTGACAATAGATAGAATGTAATTAGCACCTATAGGTTGGGAGTTAGAACCGAAAACGCTTTAAACTTCACCGAAAAAGGGCATTAAGGGAGGAAAAAATTATAAACAGCCCCTGAACCACCGTGAGGCTCTCACAGATAGCTTCCCCATGACAAATAGGACTTGTGACAACTGACAGAACGTAATTTGGACCCATAGGTAGAGAGTTAGAGCCGAATACGCCCTAAACTTAGTCGAAAAATGGCGTTTCGGGGGCGAAAATTCTAAATAGCCCTCGAACGACCATGTGACTATCACGGACAGCTTCCCCATGACAAATAAGACTTGTGACAAATGACGGAACGTAATTCAAACCCATAGGTAGAGAGTTAGAGCCGAATATGTCCTAAACTTAGTCGAAAAAGGGCGTTTTGGGGGCAAAAATTCTAAACAGTACCCAAACGACCATGTAACTATCACAAACAGCTTCCCCATGACAAATAGGACTTGTGACAACTGACGGAACGTAATTCTGACCCATAGGTAGAGAGTTAGAGACAAATATGTCCTAAACTTAGTCGAAAAAGGGCGTTTCGGGGGTGAAAATTCTAAACAGCCCCTGAACGACTGTGTGACTCTCACGAACAGCTTCCCTATGATAAATAATACTTGTGACAACTGATGGAACATAATTCAGACTTGTAAGAATCGAGTTAGAGCAGAATACGCCTTAAACTTACTCGAAAAAGAGCTTTCCGGGGGCAAAAATTCATACCAGCCCCCGAACGACCATGGGGTTCACACAAATAGCTTCTCTATGACAAATAGGAGTTGTGAGAACTGACGGAATGTAATTCAGACCCCTAGGTTGGGAGTTAGAGCCGAATACGCCCTACATGTAGTCGGAAAAGGGTGTTTCGGGGCAAAAATTCAAAACAGCCCCGAACAATAGTGTGGCTCACACGGATAGCTTTGCCATGAAAAATAGGATTTGTGAGAACTGACGGAACGTAATTTGGACCCGTAGGTTGGAAGTTAGAGCCAAATACACCATAAACTTAGTCGAAAAAGGGCGTTTCGAGGGCGGAAATTCTAAACAGCGCCTGAACCACTGTGTGACTCACACGGACAGTTCCCCCATGACAAATAGGACTTGTGACAACTGACGGAATGTAATCCGGACCCGTAGGTTGGGAGTTAGAACCGAATACGCCCTAAACTTAGTCGAAAAAGGGCGTTTTGGGGGCAGAAATTCAAAACAACCCCCGAACGACCATGTGGCTCTCATGGATAGCTTCTCCATGACAAATAGGACTTGTGAAAACTGATGGAACGTAATTCAGACCCCGTAGGTAGAGAGTTAGAGCAGAATACGCCTTACACTTACTCGAAAAAGAGCTTTTCGGGGGTGAAAATTCAAAACAGCCTCCGAACGACCATGTGAGTCTCACAGATAGCTTCCCTATGACAAATAAGACTTGTGAGAACTAACGGAACGTAATTCGGACCTGTAGGTTGGGAGTTAGAGCCGAATGCGCCTTAAACTTAGTGGAAAAAGGGCGTTTCGGGGGTGAAAATTAAAAACAGCCCCCGAACCACCGTGTGGCTCACACGGACAGCTCTCCCATGACAAATATGACTTGTGACAACTGATGGAATGTAATTCGGACCCGTAGGTTGGGAGTTAGAGCTGAATACGCCCTAAACTTAGTCGAAAAAGGGTGTTTCGGGGGTGAAAATTCAAAATAGCCCCCGAACAATCGTGTGGCTCATACGGAAAGCTTTGCCATGACAAATAGGACTTGTGAAAACTGACGGAACGTAATTCGGACCCGTAGGTTGGGAGTTAGAGCCGAATATAACCTAAACTTAGTCGGAAAAGGCATTTCGGGGGCAAAAATTCAAAACAGCCCCCGAACCACAATGTGACTCACACGGATAGTTCCCCCATGACAAATAGGACCTGACAGAATGTAATTCGGACCCGTAAGTTGGGAGTTAGAACCGAATACACTCTGAACTTAGTCGAAAAAGGGCGTTTCGGGGACGAAAATTCAAAATAGCCCCCGAACGACCATATGGCTCACACGGATAGCTTCGCCATGACAAATAGGACTTGTGAGAACTGACGGAACGTAATTCGGACACATAGGTTGGGAGTTAGAGCTGAATACGGCCTAAACTTAGTCGAAAAAGGGCGTTTCGGGGGCGAAAATTCTAAACAGCCCCCGAACCACCGTGTGACTCAAACGGATAGTTTCCCCATGACAAATAGGACTTGTAACAACTAACGGAATGTAATCCAGACCTGTAGGTTGGGAGTTAGAGCCGAATACGCCCTAAACTTAGTCAAAAAAGGTCGTTTCGGGGGCAAAAATTCAAAACAGCCCCCGAATGACCGCGTGGCTCACATGGATAGCTTCTCTATGACAAATAGGACTTGTGAGAACTGACGAAACGTAATTCGAGCCCGTAGGTTGGGAGTTAGAGCTGAATACGCCTAAACTTCCTCGAAAAAGAGCTTTCCGGGGTCGAAAATTCATAACAACCCCTGAATACGCCTTACACTTAGTCGAAAAACTCACAACACTTAGTTTAAAAAGGCGACAACTTTATGAAAATAACATCTACATATTCTAATAATTTCCTTTATATGTTTATAGGACGAAGAAATTACATATTACATTCTTTGTGCAGTTGGTTGGAATAAATATTGCATGATACATATATATATACTTTCTTTGATTTCCAAGAAGACATTTCTTGATTATTCTACCTTAAATGCATGTTAGAACATGTTCCATATGGCTGACTGAATTGATATTTCGTAACCAATTCTAATGTTTCATTTTTTGTTTTTCTTTGTAGATGGCTTTGTTGCATGGATTTGTGGATAATCCATATTGGTGTATGGAGAAGAATTTTCACTTTTGTGTAGAACTAATATAATACTTTTGTCGTCCTCAGCTTTTGTGTAGTTCATTATTACTGATACAGAAAACTTTTGACAATCAACAGATAATGACTGTCGTGGTACATAGATCACCTTCTGTCGTGGTACATATAGGACGTTTTGTCATGGTCTATAGAAAACTTTTGTCGTGGTACATATATCACCTTTTGTCGTCGTACAGATTACGATGGTAATTTGTACCATGCCAAATGGTAATTTCACTTGGTAGTAAATATATTTTTTGTATGCGGAGGGCTTTGATTTTTGTATGATATATTTTGTATGGAATTATTATTTTAGTTTGGACAATAGTTGATTTGTATGGACTTTGACATTTAAAGTTATTTATTTTTGGTATATAGATGCAGATTGTGGAATGATTGATAGAATGTATCATTTTGTTTATATACGTATTACAGTTTGCATTGAATATAGACAGGTTGTGAAGAAATTATAATTTTGCGATAAAACATAATATCATGTTTTTGGCGACTAAACAATTTGTAGATAAAAAGAAATTGGGAAAAGACATTTGGCGACTAAAAGTTTTGTAGCAAAAAAAAAAAAAAGAAAAAAAAAAGAAGACATTTGACGACTAAAAGTTTAGTAGCCAAAAGAAAATCAAACATTTGGCGACTAAAATATTTCGTAACTAAAAACAAAAAACTAAAGGATAAAAACACTTTTGCCGACTAAAATTTTAGTAGCAAAAAATGTAGAACTTTAGGCGACCAAATATTTAGTAGCCAAAAGAGGAACTCTTTGCCAACTAAAAATTTAGTAGCCAAAGATGTGGGACTTTCGGCGACTAAATTTTTAGTAGCCAAAAGAAGAACTCTTTGCCGACTAAAATTTTAGTAGCTAAAAATGTGAGACTTTAGGCGACTAAAAGTTTGGTTGCGGAAAAGGGTCTAATTTAATTTAATGTCCAACCTTTTGGCGACAAAAATTTTAGTCGGGAACTGTATACATTGGGCGACTAAAATAATTTTAGTCGCTAATTACCTTTATCTACAATTTTTTGGCGGCTACTTTTGCGACCAAATAATTTAGTTGCTAAAACCATTTGGCGACTAAAGATTTAGTCGCCAAAAGTGAAAATTCTTGTAGTGTCCTATAACTAAACAAACATAGGATACAAATCTAGTTTAACCAAATAGTCCAGGGACAATGTATCCTAGAACTAACAATTCGATGGATTACAATCCTCCCTTATCCAGTCCATCCAAACAAACACGCTCATAATTCATAAAAATATCATATTGATCTTTCATCAAGTGCAAGTATATTTTTAAAAACATACCGTTTAATTTTTTAAGAAAAATCTGATTAAATTATGTAATTATAATTATTGAATTAATATATTTTTTTATAAATAATTTCTCTAAAAAAATATAAAAATTTAATGGATCAAATAATTAAACTAAGGCTTGTAGTAGACCCATAAATCCGATCTGTACCCATCTAGTACGATATGCAAGTGATGGCATTTGTAGATTTGATTATCACAAATATCATAATTCAATTCCATGAAAGTCATAATTAGAAAAAAATAAAAATAAAATAAGTATTAACCAAACATCAATTAATGCATAACCAAAAAACTCTTGAATTATAAGTAAAATACTATCATAACTAATATCACAATGAATCATAACTAATACCACAATGAGTCATAACCATAGATCCCCAAGGTCATAACCAACGGTGCATAGAATTTCCCATTTAAAAGTTTGGGTTGGACAATTGAAAAAATATATATATATATAGTCTCTTCGGTACACACTAGCACGTTTGGTACGATGAAATGGATCGAAATGGAATACACATTCTAGCATTGCATTCTCTTTCCCTTGTTTGGTATGCCTTATCTAAGTGGGAATATTTATTCTAACAAAATTTTGTTGTTCTAACAAAATATGAGAATGCATATTCATTCTTTCAACTTAAAGAATGATCATTCCATTACATCATGGAATCATCATAAAATTTTATTATTTTTTGGTACTTAAAAAAAAAAAATATCATATAGCAATCACCACCATTCCATTTTGCAATCACCCATTGCACCACTCTACTACCATCACCCTATTGCCACCATAACCACAAACATCGTCGTCACCACCATCACAACCACAACTACCACCTCACCACCACTACCTACCACCACTACTACCCCCATGCTATTACAACTACTATCACCACAACCGATGTCGCCACTTCCACTACCACTACCACAATTTACACTATCACTTCCACAACTATCAACACTATCATGATCAATATAAGTTTTTAATTTATTAGTTACTAGCTTGTTAAAAAAATAATAATAATAATAAAAAAACTTATTCCATTTCATTAGTTTAATAGGCATAGCCAAATGTGATAATGAGAATTATTATCATATTCCTATGTTATTCCATGTTGGCAACCAAACAATAGAATAGGAATGGACATTCCATTCCATTCAACCTTGTATTCCATTTTTATTTCACTCTAATTCCATGCACACTTCATTTCATTCCATCATACCAAACGTGAAAGGGTTTAATAAAAATGGAATATAAGGTTGACTGGAGAATGTTCATTCTCATTGCATTATTTGGTTGCCAATATGAAACAACAAAGAAATCAGATGATACATCTCATTCTCATTTTAGTTATGCCTATAAACTAATAAAATGAAATAAAATTTTCTTTTTTCTTTTTTTAACAACCTAGTAATAAAACAATTTAAAAATTCATATAGATTACGATAGTGTTAATTGTTGTGAAAGTAATGGTGTGAATCATGATAGTGGTGGTGGTAGTGGTGGCAGCAAGGATATCAATGGTGCTAATAGCAGTGGTAGTAAGATGGTAGTGGTGGTGGTGGTGGTAGGTCGTTGTGGCATTTGTGATGTCCCAGGTCATTGACCCGACCTGTTGTGCCTATTCAAAGCCTTGTACATATCACACCCCAAACCACGTGCGCAACCGGTCGTGGCCCATAGGGCCTTAGCCCAATGCACACGTAAGCCTACAAATGAATCCCTAATAACATAGAATAAATTAACGATAGTCCAAAAATAAATAAATCAAAATTCAATCCACTGAGATGTCACAAGTATGACCGGCAAAACCAACCCTAATCAGTACCATCCAAACCAATGGAACATAAATAGTCCACATAACAAAATAATCCTAAATCAATTTCAATCAAAAAGTATGCACAAAACTGACATAACAATCTGAAAAATAAACCTAAAACAAAAAAAAAAAATGAATGTCTTAGAGGTCCATGCAATTAAGTCCCTGCTACGACATGCGTCCACTGTCCTTTTGTCACCTGGAAATGATAAACAACTATGTCAACTGATAGCTCAGTGAGTAGAAGTATGAATAGTTATATAGTTTTGAAAACAGGTTTCAATTCCAAAATAAGATACATATCACAGAAGCTAAATTGACATACAATTTTGATACAGACAATTTGTTTCAAAAAGAAGGTTCCACCGTTTAATAGTTAAAAATACTCATGTCTCTCAAGAACATAACAAATAACATTCTCCACTTAAAATAAACAATAGCATTGTCACGACCCAAACCTGCCCCTAAAAGTTCAAACCATAACCAGCCAATAGTTCTGATCATAACCGGCCAGTAATCACTTTACTACCTTCAGCCTCAAACAAACATACAGAATAATTATAATAATGGGGTCATAAGCGGAAGCATATACAAATGAAGAAGTCTATTGAGTCGTGCCAAAATGATCAAAATTATACAAATTACAACATAGCACATTCGCATATTTACATGACCATGCAAAAACTTATGTACCAAAGAGCATTCCATACATATGGTTTACATATCTTAAGACCATTAAGCGAAACGAAACAAAAGTCATAACAGAATGTGAGCCAAAAACCAAAGCTCCATCTTAGAGACTCAACCAAACAAGTTCACAAAAATAACTGCTGAGGCAAACTCTAAGGTTGACTTCCATGCTGATCACCTACACACATACAACATAAGGGGTGCGTAATGCTCAATGAATAATAGTAAAGTAAAGAGAATCAAACGAATAATCTTGATTTAAAAGAGAGTATATTATGTTAACACAATACTCTTCCACAATTACATCCTTCATAACATTATCTATAATCATATTTACAGAACGGCCTTAAGCCCAACATATTATGGAACGGCCTCAAGCCCAGCTTATAATAGAACGACCTCAGGCCCAACATATTACAAAACAACCTCGAGCCCACAAATATCACAATGACCTCGGGTCCACATATATCACAACGACCTTGGACCTACATATTAACACAACGGCCTCGGGCCCAATCATTTATCACAATGGCCTCAGGCCCAAGCACATCGTAGCATAAATGGACCGACCTTAGGTCCATATTGCACTTGTCATATAATATTCATAAAACACGTTCATTTCGATCAAAACACAATATCAGAATAAGTCATCGTATCTAGATCAAAATAATCAATTAAGAACATATCTTTACAATACTATTACTCACAGTGCGTTTGGTCTTGCAACGTTACCTCTGGCACATGACCTACACAAAACATGTCACATATACATTCGATAAATAATTCGTTTCATTTCATATACTTTTCTTTTAATAGTTCACAACCTTTTTTAATGGGTTTCTAACCATCATTTCATTTCCCGGAGGGTTTTATAAGGTTAGGAATGCATTCGGGAGGCCAGGGAGGTCAATACAAGAAAGTAGAACTTTTCTCCCATGTTGGCCACTCGTGCGGCCAATCCAACCGCTCGAGCAGTCAAGTTCCGCTCGTGTGGAGGTGGTGGCTGCTCGAGCGTGCAGAATGGTTTCCCCTGATTTGGTCCATGCTCCACTCATGCGGAGTTCACAGCCGCACAAGCAGTCTGGGCAGTTCTAGATAGTCCGAAGATGGAGTTTTGAAGCCAAGTTCCCAAACTCAATTTCAAGCCCAAATTCATGTAAAACTAACTCAAAACTTGATATACTAACATGATTCAAGTACAATTTTAATTCAAACACATCAATCTTGCTTCAATGTCAAAATCAAAGTCACATCTTTTTCCATATATATACAAAACCTCATGATCAAGTTCAATATATATATACACATGGATGATCCTTACACAAATGCTTGTTGTATAGACAATTTAGGGTTTATTTCATGCATTAATCACAAGCTTGAACTCAAATCAAACAAAGTTGAAGAGATTAAGGTCCAATTTCTTGAATTTAGCTCAAACAATTACATAACTCAAACCCTAACTCATATAAGTGTTAAATCTTCAAATTCCTCTTGATTTGAAGCAAAAGATGAGTTATTAACAAAGATTCTATGTAGATTTCCATACCTTAGCTCAAATTTAGGGTTTGCCCCTTGAATTTCTTCCAAAACCCTAGCTTCTCATCTTCCTATCTCTTTAACTCACTCTTAAGCAAGCTCTTAACAAAAGTGATGAAGGAAAGAAGCTATATACATATATACCTTGGGCCAATCAACTTAATTAATCATTACGAATTGTAATTTTACAAAATTTCACAGTAGGCTCTAAAAATCATGTTGAATAGAGATATGAAGTCGATTCTAGTTTTTGGCGCCTCTAAGGCTTTCAATTTCAGTTCAAAGTTGTAATTACAACAGATATTCTTACATTCAACAATATAATTCCAAAATCACATAATTCACACACTTAAGCATGCAACTTAATATCAAACACACAATCATATGCATAATTAAGCATAATACGGGTTGGATTATCACAAGCATAATCATTATCATAATCTGGGTACCAAGAATAACAAATAACATGCCACAAAGTTCTCAAGGCAATAAGCCAGTTGGATCAAATATCTAACCAAGAGTCATTCGCGGGGTGGCAACCCGAGCCTTTTTTCTAAGACGATTCAACTGAAGGTCACCTAGCTTAGCCCATGTCTTTTCTTTATAATCGTTGAGCACTAGAGTCATCACAGTCCAACTCGAATATCTTCTCTAGTGGCCAAAGTCACCACACACAGTAGAATAAATTCTCTAGACTTCTATATATAGATGGTCCCAATAATCAATACAATTCAGTTTCTCAAAACAAGGTAGTTCACCATTATGAACATGAGACAATTTCAAACAATTTACTATATGTCAAGTTTACATATGTTTCAGAAATAATTTAATTCCATTGATAATATAATAATTTTTATCAAAATAGTTTAGTCCTAAAATAACAATTTAATTTTCTAACAGTTCAGGGTAAGGGAACATTTACAAAAATATGTAGCATGCAACTACTCACTTGAAAACGGAATAATGTAATCCTCAAATAGAGTATAAAAGTCCAACTAGTGTTCTGAACCAAGTATGAAAACTACACATCACTACTAATTTAAAAATACTAAAGAATAAGAAACTAAGTAACCTCAATCTAAAACGCATTATCATGGCTCAACCCAACTCACCATTACTCTTAAATAATATCTAAGTTCATGTTCTTCAAGTTCTCAAATTATCCAAGACATGGGTTCAGATCAAAACTTAATTAAATGTGACTTTGAGATAAAATAGATTTTTTGACAAGCTTTCACAATCAATGCTAACTTTAAAAATTAAAAACCTACTCCACGCCATTTGAAAATTTCCAAAATCCTCAAGATATCAACTAATATATCCTAAGTTTCAAACCCAATTGGTTTTACTTGATTTTTATATCAAAATAATTATGTACAATTAATTATGTCCAAACAGGTCGCTTTCTGCAGCACTTCAAAGAAATTGACGGTTTTCTTAATATACACAAGCAACCAACACAAGGCTAAAAATTTAAGAAAAAAGACTCGTAATCAGTTCTAATGACACTAATTTGATAATTTTCATATTTATATCCAAAGAGAACGACACTTCTAAAGTTATTGTTATATACTAGTTTTCTGGACAGATTTGAACGCATCAATTCATACAGATTTTGACTCTCAAAACTTATAAAACAAATCTGGTATGAATTCAATATTTAATTAAGTTACTACAAAAATTTCAATTTAAAATTCATTCGTTTACTATATTTTCTTGATTTTTAAAGTTTATAGCTATGTGCAGAATTTCAACTTATAAATTGCACCCTCAACTTTATGTACTCGTTTGATTCCTTAAAATATATTATAAAAATATGACATTCACTAACAGTGGTGGCCAAGTACTCCTACTTATCCCACGTTTCACTCACAAGGTCCACCATTACAAGCAAAAACACTCATTGAATATAACACATGCTTGATTTTCATACATCCACAATACCCATTACACTATTCTACACCAACTATTAACCTGATCAATCCTCTAGACACCTAATCAGTGAACTCATTACTCTTTTTTCTTTTTTCTTTTTCTCTTCCAATCAATACACTGAAACATTTATACACAACAATCGTACATATAATATATTATAGTAGAACTGTGGTGATGCGGATTTGGACATACTTCTTCAATCCAGTCAAACCCCTGAGATCCTTATGCTGTCACTTGAAACATAAATGAATGCTCCGGTCAGTGGTGTCGGAATTAGCACTCCGATGAGCAAGTTAGCTTTTCGAAAAGACTCATGTAATTGTTTCTTAAAGGCTTAAGTTAGTTGTTTTTTTGTTACTCCCTTTCGCTGAGCTATTCTTCACCTTTTATAGTGGCATCCTTCTCGACCCTCGTTCCACGCAACCTAGCCCTTCATCATTCCACTCTAGGGTCCATTTTCATACTATAATTTTCAATGGAAATCTTTATCCCACAGAGTGGGCCCTTGTTGATCTGTGCTATTCGAACTTCGCTACATGCCAAAAATGTTCTTGCCCACTATGCTCACTCGGCGTTCAATGATCACCTAGCATAACGGGTTTAGGCTTTATTCGGCCCATATTGGATGGGCTAGGCTACTCAATGCCGTACAAGATACAATTCCTATTCGGCTCTCACAATTATCCCCTAAGTACCTAATTGAATATCATATAGTCGACGTGCTCGGCCACTATACTTAGCTCGAGCTATCAAAACATCTTGGAATTTAGAAATACGGCTCAAGCACTCTTGTTGCTGACTCGTCAAAAGAGACGATGTGAAATGATTGTAGTGTCCCGCCCTTTTGTACCTGTCACTCATTTAATGCGATTTGAAAACTCTCCGCCTTTCTGTTGTTTTTTGAAAGGTTTTTATCATTAGTCTATCTCCTGCTACCCTCTATCTTCAAGGCTGCAATTTATTCTGCTTCCTCTGAAGCTCGTTTCTATTTCACTTTACTCTATAAGTCTTCTAAGCCTCTTTCTTTACTTTTCACACATACTTTCAGTCATACCTTCTTTTATTTGTCTTTGTTTTTGCTCTGGTCTTCCCGTCCCTTTGCCATGGCGAACCATTTGAAGTCTCTCATCTCTGAGGATCGAGTCGTCACTTTTTGTTGCCATTTTTCAATCCCAGACAATGTTCAATTGACTCTCATCGGGGATGACGTGGTTAACATGGAAAAGGCTAACATTAACACAATCTTTTCCCTTTGCTATCAATCGTTGAGGGAGGAGTCCGTTTTCCCCTCCATCCTTTTCTTAGATCTGTTCTGCGCTACTAGGGTTTGATTCTTTCCCAATCCCACTTAAATTTATACCAAATAATAATGGGCATAGTAGAATTAAACCACCGACTTAGACTTAACTTAAGAATCCATGCTATTCGGCATTGCTACTACGCCTTGGCCAAATTGTCTGGTTAGCAAGGTCATTATTTTTGAAGAGCCAAGGACATAAATCACCATCTAGTGACTATGCTTGCCAGCTCTGGCAAGAGGGTTAACGATATCATCGTTGCAATCCAAGGTAATTGGGAATTCGACAAAAGGGAAGATCGCTTGGACCCAGTGCCTAAACGAAAAGGTGAACCAGGTGACCAAATAGATTTTTGTCCATTTATTCTTCGCTTAGTTTAAGTTTTGTATATTAATTTTTGGTTCCTTTTGTGTGCAAGCAACGACCTCAAAATGTCCCTCATCTCAGCGGACGAATCTGTACTCACTCAAGTAAAGACCACCTTTGAGTTTGTTGGTCATCTGAATCTTCAAGGGCAAGGATGTGCCGCACATCTACTATTAAGATACGACCCTACATATTCGACCTTCATAGCGGTGGATGATCATATTCCGATTTTAAGATATGAACAACAACTCACTGCTCTAATATTCCCTAGCTTTACCAACCTAAGGGATATTGGACTCAGAGAGTCTACTACCAGTGAGTAGGGAAAAGTCGGCAACCAGAGCGAGCAGGACGCCAAACAAGGTGTTGGAGAGATTCGACTTGATCCTGCCGACTCAAATACTTCCGCCGAATTGGAAGTCTGTTTGGTGGAAGAGCAAGAGCTAGATGGAGAAGTTGGTTTTGTCTTTGAGCAAATCGGACTCAACGAAAGAATTGGAAGTCTTTCTGGGCGATTAGATTTGAGCCCTTATGAAGGGGACATCTTTATTGACTTTAAAGATCTACCTGGATCCGGTTCTAAACACATGGCCGGAGAATCACTTGCTCAGTTTTCCAGAAGAAGGAAAGCCGAGAAAATGGCGACAAAGAATAGAGCAGAAGGTGTTGGGGCTCTGCCGGCAGCCATTCATACGAAGACAATCTCCAAGATAACACCAGATGAATTGTCCTAGCAACTTCAGGAATTTGGACACGAGACACTGGCTGAACAAAAGGAGGAGAAATGCCCCGCCAAATATTCCGAGGTTGCCATCAAGTCATCAGAGTAGTCGATTAACAAACGGCCAAGAATTTCGGCTTCTAACGTTGTTGCACCATTCACAATCCAACGGAAGATAATAGGTCTCTAGTCCCCACAAGTTCTTCGACAGTCAAGGATCCTACCGTGGCGCTAAGTGTGGCTTCAACGATTTCTTTTCGATTAGATAAGGCAACATTCCATGCTGAGCCAGATGTAGTTTCAATTGCTCTGGCCGCTCAATCGACTATGTTGGTGAGTCTAGCATCTTAGTGTCATTTCTCTTTACAAATATACATTTCATGACTGTTTTCATTTTGTTTTAGGTTTCTAGGCGGCGGAGCGGATTGCCGAAATCGGCCGTTGTCACTACGATGCTGTGGAGCTAATCGGCTCACTCAAGGGAGATGTCGCAGCTGAGCAAAATAAGGCAAAGTCAGCTATTGCAGACTTGGTGGTTCCAACGGAAAAAGCTGAGGCCGAGGTGAAAAGGGCTGAAGAAGAGCATGCAAAGGTTGTTGCTGAGGAGAAGAAGACGAAGCATATTGATTTGCTTCGGAGGGTCGCTGAAGAAAGGGCCAACACCACAAACGCCGCATTGACAAATGCCAAAGAGCAGATAGTGAAACTCAAGGCCGATCTTGAAGAGGGTAATTAGGCAAAAGAAAAAAGCAGAGTCCGTGTCCAAAGCATTTGATGCTGGAGAGACAGTGGCCATGGAGAAATATGTCGATGAAGCTTTGAAGTTTGAAAATCGAGACTTCAAACATGGCTGCCTCAAAGCTTTGGAGGCCACGAAGATGATGCTTAACATGCCGATTCCTTATGAGTAATCAAAGGTAGTGCCACTAGAATCGGATCTTGAAGAACCTTGAGGCCGAGTGGAGCGACGAGCACAATCCGAATATTTTGTTATGTTATTATTTGTTTATTTATTTATTTTGTTTTGTTAGCAAGTGCTGTAATAGGTCAATTTTCATGTATAAGGTGAAACGTTTGTAACTGTTAAGATTATCAATGAAAATGTTCCTATTGAATCTTATTGCATATCAAAGTAGATGATGTTGTGTGAATAAAACTGTTTTAGTGAATGGAATATAGACTTCACACATGGTGTCGCACCTTAAGTCGGTAAATGAATCACGTGCCACATCAAAAATGAAATAATGTCTTAATTCGACATTTTATGGACTGCCCATAACTGTTGATGCCAAATAGATACTGCCCCTACTCCAATTGTATGGACAACATCGAATATATTACATAGATTAGGCATCATGTATAAGTCCAAGTGGGGCATAGAGTGGTAATTTGACATATCATTGATGGTGCACATTGGATGATGTCAAATTGATTCATATATCTGCCACTGCCCCAGTTGAGATGATACTGACTGGTGATATGCCATAACTCTCAACTGGTGATATGCCATAACTGGTTAAGTGGCACAATAGAGGACGCCTGCTCGAGTTGAGACGATGTTGACTGGTGATATGCCATAACTGGTTAAGTGGCACAACAGAGGATGTCGAATTGATTCATATATCTGCCCCTGTCCCAATTGAGTTTAGGCATCATGTACAAGTCCAAGTGGGGTATAGAGTGGTAATTCGGCATATCATTGATGGTGCACAATGGATGATGCCGAATTGATTCATATACAATAGCCAAAAAACAAACTCCGTAGCGGGCGTATGGAAACGGGTGCGACTAGTTACATCGAGAAGGGTATATCCGTAATTAATAAATAGCACCCGGTTTCTTTAAATAGATGTTTCGCACATAAAGAAGAGGCAACATCCACAAAAATTGCATTTAATAATCAGTAAGTGGAGAGGCTTTTGTCTTTATTGTGGTGAACAAGATTACATGTCTAGAAGGTTTGAATCAGGAAGTTCATAGTGACACTGCTCGTACAGGAACCGAAGAAGAAAGGGACAAGCAGAAGTCTTCCAAAAGACGAAGTAGATCCCTTAGGAGTGGAATGCAGAGGAGAGGAAATGCGAGGACCACAGGTGTACAAGCTTCAGTTCATGATGTGCCCAACAGATTGTCACGACCTTTAAGTTTTTCGGTCTTTGTTGGAAATAAACCAATGACTGATGCTGACTCGATTGTTTGTGACCCAAACGTAGCAGTTGAGTTTACTCAACAGATGTTTCCTCTTAAAGTCCACCTGTCAATGGCCGACTGGGGTAACTACGAGGTGTTTAGCTCCTATGAAATCAACATGTAGTTGTGTGCTGCTCGGAAAGAAATTAATCATCAAGATGGTTGGATACGGAATTTGGAGTGCCGACTGGTTGAGGCCGAGGAGAAGGCCAAAAACAACGCTCGAAAGGCAAAGTTAGCAGAAATTAAGGCGGCAACATCAACATCAAGGGACACTACCACACAATGCCTTATGGATCATGTAATAGCCGATCGTGATACGACCGTCATCTATGCTAAAGAGGCCATAGAGACTTGAGCTTATAACAAAGGATTCTTTGAAGAAAAACAGATTGGTATTGATAGAACCAAGGAAAAACTGACCAACGATGTTTGCCGATGCGAGAATCGTGGCTTCAAGCATGGTTGGATCAAGGCATTGTAAGCGGCAGGTGTAGAGTCAGCATTGCCACTGTATAACAGTTACACAATGCCGTTCGAAGCCTATGACACCGAGCAAACGAACGATGAGAAGGAGGTTACAAACCCTGAGAAGATTTAGTCGGCATAGTCAATTCTGATGACTTAATTTATGAGTAGAAATCCAAGTGTGCTTAGGATAAATGTTCCCATAATGTACTCCGATCAACTTTTATGATATTAATAAAGATTATATTGGACGTCATTTGCGAACCCAATTTCCCTTTTGTTCTTTGTTTTTTTCTTTTGCTAAAACTTGTCCTCCAGATTCAGAGACTTTCGTTGGCCCGTCGTGCTGAACATGCACGTATGCCAAACATGAGGGGTGCTCCGAATTCAGAGATTTTCATTGGCCAGTAGTGCTGAACATACATACATGCCGAACATAAGGGGTGCTCCGAATTCAGAGACTTTCGTTGGCCCGTCGTGCTAAACATGGGCGCTCTGAATTTTGAGACTTTTGTTGGCCCTGTCGTGCTGAACATGCATGCGTGCCAAGCATGAGGGGTGCTCTGAATTCAGAGACTTTCATTGGCCTGTCGGCAAAAAAAGTGAACTAATCATGGATAGATATGAACAAAACACATCATAACACTGTTACATAATAGTTACATCACAAGTGCAAAAAGAGCCATATTTAACAAAATTAATGATAAAACTTGCGAAGATGAGTTGAATTCCAAGGCCGAGGTAACTTCAAACGGTTCATATTAGAGAGTCGGTATGCCCCTGCCCTAACAATCGAATCAATTTGATATAGTCCATCCTAGTTGGGGCCGAGCTTCCCATTAGTCGGGTTCTTGGCAGCAGCTAAAACCTTCTTTAGTACTAGCTCGCTGGGAGTATATCGGCGCGGATAGACTCATTGATTGTAAGACTTGCCAGTTGTTGCTGGTATCGTGACATAGCCACAAGGGCTCGATCTCTGCGTTCGTCGAGTAAGTCCATATCCAAGGCCAACATCATGTCGTTATGGCCTGTATCAAAAGCCTTCAATCATAAGGCCAATTTCAAGGGGGATAATAGCCTTATTGCCAAAGCATAAAGTGTATGGTGTTTCCCTAGTGGGTTGTCTCTACGTAGTGCGATGGGCCCACAGTACACTGGATAGCTCTTTAACCCACTTGCCCTTGGATTTTTCCAAGCGCTTCTTGATACCATCTAGGACGACTTTATTGGAGGCCTCAGCTTGCCCATTACTTTGTGGATAAGTGGGTGAAAAGAAACACGGCTGAATTCCATACGTATTGCACAACTCGCGATAGATACCTCAATCAAACTGAATGCCATTGTTTGAAACAAGCGCCCTAGGTATGCCGAATCGAGTGATGATATTCTTCTAAACAAAGCGGTTAAAATCAGTGTCCTTGATATATGCAAGTGGTTCGTTCTCAACCCATTTAGTGAAGTAATCAGTTCAAGAACTGTTTGTTGTCGGGAGCCTTTGGCAATGGCCCGACAATGTCCAATCCTCATTGAGCAAAAGGCCAGGGACTGGTCTCAGGGTTTAATTGTTCAGCTGGTAGATGTGTCAAAGGAGAGAATCTCTGGCACTATTCGCATTTCCTCTCATACTCCTCCCCATGAGTGCGTGCAGTCGGCCACTAACACTGTTGGGTGATGGCTTGATGAGCCAATGATCTTCGGCTCGAATGAGTAAGACAACTACCTTCGTGCAACTCGGCCAAGAAGTCTTCAAATTTATCCGGATGGACGCATTCCAAATAGGGCCCGGAAAAAGATTTTTTGTAGAGCTTGCCTTAAGGGTCCAGATAGTACCTCAAGGCCTTGTTGCGTAGCTTGTGAGCTTCTTTTCTGTCTTCAAGCAGTTTGTCTAAAGAAAGGAATGCTACAATACAGTCCATCCAACTCGGACCCCTCTGGATGACATTGACAATATGGGGCTCAAAGACATTGATGCTCGGCTCTGGTAAGAAACCCATTTCGATAGTTCACTTGACTTCGGAGTTGACAGATGAAGCCAGACAGTGAGGGCATCAGCATGTATATTCTGGTCCCTGGTGATCTGATTTAGTTCGTGGTGATCGAATTTTGCAAGCAAAGTGATAACCACCCTCACGTAGGTTGCCATACGGTCATTTTTGGCTGCGTACTCCTATTTCAATTGATTGATGACTAATTTTGAGTTGCAAAACACTTGTGCTCGTTTTGTTCCCATTTGCAGTGAATTTCTGAGGTTGACTAACAGGGCTTCATACTCGGCCTTGTTGTTGGATGCGTTAAAGCCGAGTTTAATAGACTGTTCGATCACGTCTCCTTCTGGTGTCATGATCACAACCCCAGCCCCACTGCCCCACTGATTAGATGATCTATCACCGTACAACTGCCAAATATTGCCAGCGTACATTCGCCATTGTGGCAATGGACTTGGAGCCGACTCGGGCCAAGGTTCTGACTCTATTGTACGGTGAATTCAGCTACAAAATTTGCCAAGCCTGTCCTTTGATAGCTATCTTTGGAAAAAATTGAATATCTTACTATCTGGGTTCCACTGCCCATTGGAAACTCGTCCTGACAATTGTGACTTACGAAGGACTGATCGAAGGGGATGATCTGTCAGCACTTTGCTTGTGTAAGCTTGGAAATAATGCATTAATTTCCTTGAGGCCACTGCAAGAGCCAGGATTAATTTCTCCAGGAGCAAGAACCGAGTCTTGGCATCCACCATTGCCTTGCTAACATAAAAATGGAATTATGTTTGTCAAGTTCTTCTTTGAGCAAAACGACACTGACTACCCGATCAGAGACTGCCAGACATAGGATGAGCACGTCTCCTGGTGTAGGGATTGCCAGAAGTGGGGCAACACCGACATAATCTTTCAAACCATCTAAGGCGGTCTGACACTCCAGGGTCCATCGAAACGACCTTCCCTGACGAAGTGTTTGAAAGAACAGCCTATATCAATCCGAAGACCAACTGATGAATCTGTTGAAAGTTGCGGCTAGTTCCATGAGCTTTTGAACTTTTTTGACTAATTCCGACGAACCAAGCTCTAAGATAGCCTTAATCTACTTTGGGTTTGCCTCGATCCCCTAATGATTCACTACGTAGCTGAGGAATTTCCCTAACCTAATGCCGAATGTGCACTTGGATGCATTAAGTTTCATTCAGTATTTGTGAAGAATATCGAACGTCGTGGCAAGGTCAGTTAAATGGTCCCCCTTTGCTTTGGACTTTACTACTATGTTGTCAATGTAAACCTCTATTGTCTTGCTAAGTTGGTCTTTGAACATGGTTGTAACCAATCTTTGATAAGTTGCGCCGGCGTTTTTTAGTCCAAAGGGCATAACCTTATAACAGCAGGTTGTCCTTGGTGTTAGGAACACTGTCTTATCTTGATCAGTAGGATCCAAGGCGATTTAATGATAACCCTTTTAAGCATCCAGGAAACTCATGTGCTAATGTTGGGCAATTACATCCACAAGTTGATCAATTCGAAGTAGGGGGAAGTAGTCTTTTGGGCAGGCCTTATTTAAATCTATAAAGTCCATCTAGACACATCATGACCCTGTTTTCTTCTTCACCACAACAGTGTTAGACAGCCAAGTGGGATAAGCAACTTCCCAGATTGCTCCAGCCTCCAGTAACTTATCAGCTTCATCAATTACGGTTGTGGCATGTTCTGCGCCCGAGTGATGAATTTTTTGGATAATCGGCTTAGCCTTTGGATCGACATTCAAGCTGTACATAGCGACCGTTGGGTCGACACCTACATGTCATAGTGCATCCAAGCAAAGATGTCGATGTAGCCGAGAAGAAATGATTCCAACTCTTGTCGTTCAGTGGTATCAAGACCTGCCTCGATCAGGAAGAATTTGTGAGGATCCCCATTGATCGTTATCCATTCCAGGTCCTCCATTACTTTATCAGCCGGGGTTTTCCTGACATCTTCTAAGCTTTCTTGATTTGAAATTTCGATTAAGTTCACTTCCAAGTCTTTGGGCTTTTTGATCAAGGCCGAAAGGTAACAATCTTTTGAAGATCTATGCGAGCCACAGATTTGCTCAATTTCGTGCCAAGTTGGAAAGTGGAATAACTGGTGGAAAGTACTCGGTATTTCTTGCATCTCGTGAAGGCATGTTCGGCCCATGATTATGTTGTAAGGCGAAGGGAGTTTAACGACCGGGAATTCAACTTCTAGTGTTTTGGTGCCTGCGTGCACTAGTAGCACAATTTTCCCGAGGGGATATTCTGAATTGGTGTTAAGGCCAAAAAGAGGGTACTCGACGGCAAAAGGTCTGCATCATTCAAGCTGAGTTAGAGGAATGCTTTGTAGTAAATTATTTCAAAAGTGCTTCCCTGGTCAATTAGGACGCGCTCGACAACAAACTTGTTAACGCGCAGCTTAATTACAAGGGCATCGTCATACGGAACGGTGACTCCTTCGAGATCTGCATTTGAAAAGCTGATCTCATTTGATAAATGAGGCCATTTAGTTGACTTGTCAAACTAAGGGTTGGAGTTGGAAGACCACAGTTGAACCAAGTTTATGTTGTTGGATAAGGATATGTTGTATATCATGTGGATCACGCTGACGGGTGGTGAGTCGGGATGTACAGTGAGCACACCTGGTGGGTTCTCCGTCTTGGGAAGGTATTCGACCAATCGACCTCCTTGAACTAACTCTTCCAGATGATCTTTCAAAGCGTAGCACTTGTTGATTATGTGTCCATAGTCTTTATGATACTCACATCTCTGATCCCTTCGTCTCTTGTTGGGTGGCCCAAACATTTTACTTGGCCATCTGAAGAAAGGTTGATGTTGTATCTTGCTCGAAATTTTACCGATTGGTTTAATCAACTCTGCATACTGTTTCTCTAGCCGCTTTGGGCACCTGCTCACCAACTGGTACAGCTCATTTCATTGACGTGATTCCTGACGGTGATCTCCTAGATTGGCACTTTGTGTCCGGGCTCCTTCTCGGAGGGGTTCCTTCTGGTGGCACTGCAATTAAAGGCTGTGCCATGACGGGTGTTATCGATTCATCTACTTGCAAGCCTGCTTTGAGCCTAATCACGTCCTCTTCCACTTTACAATAATCTTCAACTTTTTTCATCAAGAAGCAAACCGTTTTAGAAGGCCTTTGAGTTAACAAGCTCCTGAGTTGGCTGTCCAGATGCAGCCCCATTTTATAAGCCATGATTGCCATGGAATCGTTGCAGTCATCGTCTACCAAATTAAAAATTCCCAGTAGCAAGCTGAGTAGTCACTTAAGGTTTCTCTCTATTTTATCTTCATTGCCCAAAGAGAATCTGCTTGCTTTGGTTGGGTTTCATTCGTAATGAATCTGGCTCTGAAAGACTTTTGGAGCTAATAGAAACTTTTGATTGAAGCTGGTTCAAGTTTTTAGTACCATCTAACGATGAGCGGTCCCAAGCTACTGGGGAATATCCGGCACATGAGTGCTTCATCATCTGCATGCAATGTCATGGCCTTCTTGTAATGATGAACATGATCAGGAGGATCCGATTTCCCATCATACAAAGTGAACGAAGGCGTTTTAAACATCTTGGGCAAGATAGCTTTGGTTATACGTTGTATGAAGGGATCATGCCTATCTTTCAAATCTGAATCATCATTTGTTCTTTTACGGTCATGGCATACTCTCAGACTCCCATCCGATGAGCTGAAAGCACCCACTTGACCTCACTTTCTGGGTTCATCATTCGATTGTGGTAGTGTACTACTTACATCGCCATGCCTTGGACACTGGTGTCTCTGTTTGGTTTTCATTTTTGGTGACTAACTCCGTCCCCATGCGATATACTGGGATTCCTTTAGCTCTTGGCGTAAGTGTTTGTTATCAACTGCCATGTTTTCTAAGTGTTGCTCAGTGCGCTTTACTTGACTGATCAGGGTTTGCATGCCATCTTCTACCGATGTTGAAGGTAGTGAAGGAGTTACTGGGTCAAAGTTCAGAGATCTCCTTGCAGGGGTTTCTTCAGGACCGAAGACTGTTCCCGGTGGAGTACTGTCTCTTATGACCGAACAATCTTGAGTTAAGTCTGCCATGGACAGGATTGAGTATTCCCACACACGACACCAATTGTGGAGATGTAGATTTGGAAATACTTCTTCAATCCAGTCAAACCCTCAAGATCCTTATGTTGTCACCTGAAACAAAAACGAACACTCCGGTCGGTGGTGTCGAATTAGCACTCCGACGAACAAGTTAGCTTTTCGAAAAGAATCATGCAATTGTTTCTTAAAGGCTTAAGTTAGCTGTTTTTTTCTTACCCCCTTTCGCTGAGCTCTTCTTCACCTTTTATAGTGTCATCCTTCCCGGCCCTCGTTCTACGCAACCTAGCCCTTCACCATTCCCCTCTAGGGCCCATTTTCATACTATACTTTTCAATTGAAATCTTCATCCCACTAGGTGGGCCCCTATTGATCTGTGCTGTTCGGACTTCCTTGCATGCCAAAAATGTTCCTACCCACTATGCTCACTCAGCGTTCGATGATCACTCGGCCCAATGGGCTTGGGCTTTATTTGGCCCATATTGGATGAGTTGGACTACTCCATGTCATATGAGATACAATTCCTATTCGCCTCTCACAAGAACAATACCTTAAAGTTGTAGAACCACAATATGCTGGAAATTTCTCTCTCTCTCTCTCTCTCTCTCTCTCTCTCTCTCTCTCTCTCTCTCTCTCTCACACAGCTACTATAAATCCTAAACTGGTTGCTGCTGTGTTGTGAAATAATAAGAGAGTAAGGTTTTCTCATTTTAGTTATGCCTATAAACTAATAGAATGAAATAATTATTTTTTTTAACAACCTAGTAATAAAACGATTTAAAAATTCATATAGATTGCGATAGTGTTGATTGTTGTGAAAGTAATAGTGTGAATCATGGTAGTTGTGGCAGTGGTGGTGGTGGCGGGCAAGGATATTAGTGGTGCTAATAGCACTGGTAGTAAGATGGTAGCGGTGGTGGTGGTAGGTCGTTGTGGCATTTGTGATGTCCCAGGTCATTGACCCGACTTGTTGTGTCTATTCAGAGCCTTGTATATGTCACACCCAAACCCCAAGCATGATCGGCCGTGGCCGACAAGGCCTTACCCCAAGGTACACGTAAGCCTAAACACGAATCATTAATCACATAGAATAAATGTAAGAATGGTCCATAAATAAATAAATCCAAACTCAATCCAGTGACATGCCACAAGTATGAATGGCAAAACCAACCCTAATCAATACCATTCAAACCAATGGGACATAAACAACCCACATAACAAAATAATCCTAAATGATTCTCAATCAAAAAGTATACACAAAATTGACATAACAATTTGAAAAATAAACCTAAAAAAAGAAAAATGAATGTCCTAGAGGTCCATGCAATTAGGTCCCCGCTATGCCATGCATCCACTCTAAGTCCTTCTATCACTTGTAAATGATAAACAACTAAATCAGCTGATAGCTCAGTGAGTAGAAACATGGATAGTAATATAGTTTTGAAAATAGGGTTCAATTCCAAAATAAGATATATATCACAGAAACTAGATTGGCATACAATTTTGATACAAGCAATTTGTTTCAAAAATAAGGTTCCACAGTTCAACGGTTAAATTATTCATGTCTCTCAAGAACATAACAAATAACATTCTCCATTTAAAATAAACAATAACATAATCACTATCATAATCTGGGTACCAAGAATAACAAGTAACATGCCACAAAGTTCTCAAGGCAATAAGCCAATTAGATCCAACATTGAACCAAAAGTCATTCTCGGGGTGGCTACCCAGGCCTTTTCTCTAAGATGATTCGATTGAAGGTCACCTAGCCTAGGTCTTTTCCTTATAATCATTGAGCACTAGAGTCATCACATTCCAACCCGGATCTGTTCCCTAGTGGCCGGAGTCACCACACACAGTGGAATAAATTCTCTAGACTTTTATATATAGATGGTCCCAATAATCAGTACAATTCAATTTCGCAAAACAAAGTAGTTCACCATTATAAACATGAGACAATTTCAAACAATTTACTGTATGCCAAGTTTACACATGTTTCAAAAACAATTTAATTCCATTGATAATGTAATGATTTTATCAAAACAGTTTAGTTCTAAAATAACAATTTAATTTTCCAATAGTTCAGGGTAAGGGAACATTTAAAAAAATATGTAGCATCCAACTACTCACTTGAAAACGGAATAATGTAGTATAGAATATAAAAGTCCAACTAGTGTCCGAAATCAAGTATGAAAACTACACATCACTACTAATTTAAAAAATACTAAAGAATAAGAAACTAAGTAACCTTAAGCTAAATCACACTATCACGGCTCAACCCAACTCATTGTCACTCTTAAATAATACTTAAGTTCATGTTCTTTAAGGTCTCAAATTACCCAAGACATGGGTTCAAATCAAAACATAATTAAATGTGACTTTGAGATAAAACAGAATTGTTGAAAAAAAATTTCCATTTCCAAATCCAAGGGAACCCATTACACCCTTTTTTTTTTTTTTTTTCTTTTCTTCTTCTTCTTTTTCTGCTAATCAATACACCGAAACATCTATACACAATAATCATACATATAATATATTATAGTAGAACAATACCTTAAAGTTGTACAACCACAAGATGCTGGAAATTTCTCTCTCTCTCTCTCTCACACACACACACAACTGCTATAAATCCTAAAGTGGCTGCTGTTGTGTTGTGAAATAATAAGAGAGTAGGGTTTTTTTCCCCTCTTTTTTATACATAACATAAAAGACTCTAAATAGTTATCTTTTGTTTTATTTTATCTTCTCTCTCCACTAATTTAAATAAAATACAATTACTATTATATCAAAATATACTTCCTAATTTGTCCCCTAATTTTTTTTAATAATAAATCTTGCCTCAAAATTAAAGACTTTCATCATAAATTTATTTCAGGTTTAAAAGTAATTAAAGGATCATCCAATAATATCTAATTTTCATTTTATGTGACATTTTGTTCTAGGTGAACGCTCGAGCGATGAAAGTACTGCTCGAGCGAAGATAGAGGGCATCCAGTAGTTTTCAGGTCAGGGTGGACCGCTCGAGTGACTATTAGTTTGCTCGAGCAAAGATGCAGGACTTCCAAAATCTCATTTTGCAGACAAAAATACTAAGAAGCCTTGTTCACCGCTTGAGCAATGAAAATACCGCTCGAGCGGTTTGTGCGAATTCAACAGATTGAAAAGGGCATTTCTAGATCATTCCATTAACTTTTGTTTTTTGTCTTCCTCATTCTTGTCTCAAGCTCGAAAAACCCTAGGTTTCTTGCCCTAAATACTCCTCATTCCTTTAAGATCTAGTTGAAATCACTTGCAAGGAGTGAAGTACAAGTGAGATCTTCCTTCCTACAGATTGGATTTCATTTTTACAAAGGATTCTCCTAGAAATCTAGCTTTCTTGCTTTTTGCTTGAGGTAGGGTTACTTTTAACTTCTTTGTTTTGAAGATGATTATATGGTATTGTTGTGACTTTATGACTTAATTTGATGATTGAGTTAGATTAAACCTTGTATTTCACAAAAAGGGAAATTTTACTCAACTTCATTAAAGTTTCATCTAATTTTCCATATAACATGAGTAGTAATGTTGAGAATAAAGGTATATATAAAAAGGGGGAGGAAGCCCCAAATTTCTTAAAAACCCTAATTTGAATTTGGTAGAGAATGATACTTGGAGGGGAATTTCCTTAAATTCTTGGAATTTTGTGAATAATCACAATCTAGCAAATATAGATATTGTTGTGGTGTTGAAATTGTGAGTTCGGGATTGAGGTTCTTTGAATGTTATAATTGTTCCTTATCGCATATAATGTTAAATGCTTGTTTACTTGGAACAAAGTTGAGTAAGGTGGTAAAGTGAATAAGAGTCCGGGTTAAGAGTCAGCTTTAAGTATGTGGTGTTGTGTTGGTACCCACGCGGGGAGTCAAGGTGCCCAATTGCCCTATTTGTGCTTATCGCCGGACAAATGTGGAAAAATATTTTTGGGTGTCCACTGGTCCTAACATATTGTAGTCGGCAAAAGTGAAAAAAATGGATGATTTTGGGTGTCCATGTCCTGCCATATTGTAGTTGACAAATATGGAAAAACATAGTTTTTGGGTGCCCACATCCTGCCATATAATAGTCGGTAAATGTAGGGATGATATTATATGAAAGTGACTTATGCTTGTGGTTCAGACTCTTATAAGGGACTCTTGGTGTATTTCTCTTTCTAATGTTGAGAACGGTTTTGTGTGGGATAAAGACATACTTTACTTTTTCTTTATTTATCAATGTCAATTATTTTAGGTTGTTTTAGTTGTAACGGTGCCATGTGCTTATTCAAATGATTAGATGCTTGGTTAAATGTATTCCTATTGGGCATATAGCTCAACCCTATCTAATTTTTCAAGAATTGGTGACACACCATTGCAATGACTTGAAGTTGTACTTTCATTTTGCTGGGAAACTAGGTCCAAGAAATTTGAGTGTAGAAGTATGGAGTTTGGTGTCAAACACTGAAATTTGTTTTGTGGTATTTGATGAAACCTAAAAACTTTTGTATGCCTTAATGGCAAATTTTTTCTTTCTTTTTTTTTTTTTTTTTGGTATAGTCTTCTAGATTATTGAACTTACTCAAGGACATGGAATGGGATTAATGTGTAATATGGATTTGGAAATTTTGGACCTTAGTTCAATGATAAAGAGGACTTTATGGTATGTTGCATTGCATGGTTGTGGTTTATTCTTGTAAGAAATGTCGAGGTGTTACACTTTAAGATTCACCATCAAAATATTTGAGATTGTAAAGTTATTATTACTTTTATTATTTATTTATTTATCATGTTCTCACAGTACATCTTGTAATACCGTAGTGTTTGCGAATCAAACTATATAACCTTCTAAGGTTTTATCAAGTTAGAATTTGTAAGTTTCAAGCATAAGGACAGAACGGAGAGGCGTAAGAACACCTTAGCGAAGTTATGCCCACATCAGGCCTAACTGTACTTGTTATAAGTAGGCATGCACGTACAAATTAGTGCAGTATGTGAGAGGTGCAAGAGAGAGAACTCTGCATTTGTGGCGAATAAGGGAAAAACTTGGGTCGTTTCTATAGTAAACCGAATGTGCAACCAAGGGGCACCGCATTTACAGGAGGGGCCACTACACGTGCGACTAGAGGCTTCACATGTGCAACAAGGTGCGTTTTTGTCTCAAAATTTGTGCATAACTCACTAAAAATCTGATTCTATCTCTCTTTTCCTTACTTTTCTTCATCCTCTCTCTTTCTAAACTCTATTTCTCTTCCCCTTCTCTCCAAAACACCCACCAAACTTCACAATCTCCTCTATCCTAGCAAGTTTATAAAGATTTTGACCCTAATTCTTTGGATCAAAGTGACGAGCTTATTGAGGTCTACATTTTGACTAGAGCGATCAAAATTTTGGCAAGTTCAAAATTTGAGGGTTTTCTCTTCCTAATTCTTGAGTTAGGGATTTTCTTAATGTTGTACGTGCATTTTAGCTTTATTATGTGCTATTTTGATAGTTGGGAGTGTTTAGAAATTGGAGTTTTGGTTATATTAGTATTAATGCACAAATTAGGGGAAACTCTCAAATTTTTATCAATTTTTAAATTGTTTTCCTTGTTATTGATCTATGATTATGAATTTGGAAAATTTATGTTTCGAGAGGGAAATCCCTAATTTTTCTTAAACCCTAGGAAGTGTAGAAATTGGGAATGTAATTGTATTGATGAAATTCATTGAATTTTTAGAAAATTATGAGTATTGGATATATTTGAGAAATGACGAGATTATGAGATTTTGGAAAATCAAGTTCTACTTTGAAATTGTTGAGAAATGTTGATTTATGCTCTACATATTGCCTGTTTTCGAATATTGAGATAGAGATAATTGATTATGGAATATTGAGATAGAGATAATTGATTTGGCAATTGATGGAAGATTGCATTGCCTTGTTGTAAAATGATTGTGAAATTAGGAAAAATTGAAACCTTAACTTGGCTTGAGGTCCATGGTGAAAGTCCTAAAACACATGCAGAGTAAGTTCCAATTTTCTTCCGGTAAGTCGCCATAAAGTGGTATTTGGTAGTGCATACCTAGGGATTTCTAGAGTCATATTTACCACCCTACGTTTTGTTGAAATAAAAGCTCATTGATTGGTTTATAATTTCCAAAAAGTGCATAGCATGATTCTTGAAAAGAAAATCTATATTTTTAGCATGGCACGACATGGCATCTCATAATCATGATATTGTTAGGACTCATGCACTTCGTTAAGATTATCTCTACAAGGGTTTATGCTCATCGCTATGTGGAAACCATTATCAGGTGTTGACGATATGCTTCTACCAAGATAAAGGCATAGAGGATTTTAGAGTGTGAAGCCGTTTGTGTTTTCATTTTCTTGTAAAGCCAAGGGCTAATTTTTGTATTAGGATTGAGACCTACTTTTGGTGTAATAGGGCAAGGCCCTTGGAAATTGTAAGCCTTTATGGAATATATTTTATGTTCTTATTTATTTCTATATTACATGCTATAGATTCTAGCTTGTAGGGTTATGAAATTATTAATGCATGTAATCTTATTTTTGAATATTGGATTGAAATATAAGGAAATAGAAGTTAATCTTATTACTTCCTCTGAATGTATGTTTAGATAATTTATTTCTTCCGCATGTTAAATATTGTTGATAATTGGAAATGGATGGGATTTATGGATTATAATTGATGGTTGGGTTTTTATGAAATTGAGGGCTCTACAATTTGGTATCAGGACTTACTGGGTTTGAATACCTTGGACTTGTGGGGAGTGGTTTTTACCACAATGGGTTCAATTTTGTAGTTAGGGACGCTGCATGCCTTATATGTTAAGTGATAACATGTTTATGTGACTAAGTGGGTATGAGATTAAATTTCTAGGATGCTATTTGCATCTATGAAATTCCTAGAAGTCTTATTAGAAGGGTGCTTGATCAATGCTCGTTCTGATCAGAATTCTTAGAACTATTGTGGGACAAATTAATATTTTAGGAGAGTGAAATGTGATTATGTGACTAAATACTTATGTGGAGTGAAATTTCTTGTTAACTATTGTCATAGGATGTGTGAGAATTTGTTGTGAGCACATATACCACGTGCTAAATTGTTTGCATTTGTCTTCAATCAAAATGTTTGGACATACTAGAAGAGGTCAGGGTAGACCTTAAGGAGGTGGTTGGGGATAGCCAACGCATGATGAAATGCATGCACAAGTCGAAGGGGTTGGTCAGGTTGAGGTACTAGAACAAGTGGGCCATGGTATAATGGGCGAATTATCCTGAGAGATTGTCAGAGCTTTGTGTGAGTCCATGGATATTCTGAGGGTAGAGAACTTAGCTCAAGAAAATGTAGCTGAGTCAAGATCATCTATTCTTACTCGAGAGTTCTTTCGGTCAAAATTGATGAAGTTTTGTGGCGAGCCAGATCCGACTAAGGCGAATGAGTGGCTTGAACAGATTATGAAGACATTCGATATGCTTCACATCAACTAGGATGATCTCCGAGTGACATTTGGGGCCTATCAACTTAAAGGCAATGTGGGTCAGCGGTGGAAATATGCCAAGACCTAGATTGGGATCACATGGGAGGCCTTCACTACTACCTTCCAAGAAAAGTATTTATATCCCACTACTAGGGAGAGATTTAGGCAACAATTCAGGAAGCACAAGCAACTTAGCACACCTTTGGTCGAGTTTGAAGTGACTATTACTAGCCTATCCTGGTTTGAACCAAAGTTAGGGGCGATAGCGGAGCGTCGTTTTATTGAATTTGAGAGGAGATTAAGAATAGGGATCCAAATGAAAGTAATTGTCAACATGATCTGGAACTATGACTTCCTTGTTGAGGTGGCAACACACGTTAAGATTTCCCTTGAGGTAGAGGAGAAGCATTTGAGGGGCGCCAGGTAGCGAGACAAGAGTCACAGATGATTCTCGGGGAAGCAAGAGGTGGAGGGGCTCTGCCTCATATTAGCCCTAGCCACATTAGACCAAATATACCTTTCAACCACCAAGTGTGAGTTCGGAGAGGATCACTCAGAGTGGAGTGACTCGCTTCTAGTGTGGCCAACTAGGCCACAAGTCTTTAACATGCCCACAGAGTGGAGGACAACAACTATAGCAACAAGCTTGTACTTAGAGTCAATCCTAGGGTAGGGGACATCAACCTGTATGTTGTCAATGTGGGCAATCGGGTTGTGGGTGTCGTGCCTTTTTTTGAAGTTTAAGGCCTATTCCCACACATGTGTTGTACCAACTCGCTTTATTTCAAATTGATAGAGTCGCTACTTAATTTTATGGGGAATTAAGAAACCTTTAACAATGAAAACTAAGTTAAGGACCGATCCATTATAACCAGAGATTAGGTTCTGGAGCTTAGGTACAAAAGGGAAGGTCATTGAATGACAGCACCCCATTTTTCCCAATCCGAAGATTGGCCTCTACTAACTTTTTGTTTTATGATTTTAGTGATTAATTATTCACAAATTTCATTATTAGACCTAAAACCTTTACTAACCCTACAAACTAGATGATTTGAAAAATGAATATCATCTAATTTAGATTCTATGAAAAAAATCATATCCTTTCAAAAAATAAAGATTTTATTACCAAAAATAGATTTTTCAAGTATATGATCATACACATGAACTAAGTCAAGCAATAATCATGAAAACACTTAAAACATACAATTTTGCATAGAAAAGTAATTTAAAGGACAATGTACTAAACAAGCACATGCTATGAGGAACAAGAAAACTTACCTGGATGCCCACTTTCAGCGTCTTACATGCAATACTTGAAATAAATATGACCCTAATATGCAACTATTCATACAATGATGAACCTAAGCTCGGTTTGAGGCTACTAACATGATTTTTATGCATAAAAGAGCAAATAACAAATAAAGATTGAAAAACATAAACTATCTATATGATGATTCAAATTGGGTTATGTATATGTATTATTGATTATATGAGGCCTAAACATGCTATTTTTTTTATAAAAAAAAAAAGCATGCAAGAAAAGGGAAAAAAAATGAATAAAACTAAGAATTTACATGATGATCATGCCATCCTAACAACCCTAGATGAATACATATTAAAAAGGAACTAAAATAACAAAAAGGATAAGAGATTACCTGCTATTTTGAAGAAAACACAAGAAAATGCGAGAAAACTTTATTTTCTTGCTTACAAACCTCTCTTAAGCAAAGGTTTCTGATTATAGTTCAAACCTCCAAGCCTTAGGTTGTTTTTTTTTAATTTCTTTTAGGTTGCTATTATGGTAGGATTTTTGAAGCGAAGAATGAGGGAGAGGGCATCTTTCTCTCAAGCTTTCTAATGCTCTCAAAAGGTTTTAATTTTGTAACCCCTTGCAAGAGGAGGGAAAGGGTGCTTTTATAGGCACTCCTAGCTTGGAGAGGAAGCCAAGGGAGGCTGTTAGGGTTAGCCATTGCTTTCCCCGTAGTGCCTTCCTTCAAAGTCGGATTGATAACCTTGCATAGTTTCCATTTAAGTCTATCGGGCCAAAATGCGGTCGTGCATACCAAGTGCGACTGCGCAAGAGAAGTGTGACTGCAGAAACAAGTTCTGGCTACACAAGGCACGTTTCGTACATAGGGCCAATGGTGCACGTATCGACTTTGCATGGTGTAGACCGCCCGAACTCCGCTCCGCGCGTGAGGGCGCGAACTGGGTTCATAGCTACTACAGTTCGGACTCCTGTCACGGTTCTGAATCTAATCTCACAAAGTGCAATGTAAGACTAATAAATCACCAAAAAGTCCAAATCCTGCAAATCGTTTTGGAAATCGATTTTTTATCAAAAAGCACCAAATATGGATTGCTTTGCCAGATTTCAGAGTCGCTACCTAAATATTTTATTTTAGGAAATTTAGGAAACCCTGACTCGTGCCTAAGGTCACGTGTCCGTCATTACCAAAGTTGCCTTGGCTCGGGAACTTGGGTACGAGAAGGGAAGGTCCTGAAATGAGCACCCTCGCTTGCCCGATCAAAGGATCGGCCTTTACTAAGCATGATATGTTGTTTTTGAAAGCACGTGTCCTTATTTTGGTTATTAGCCATATTACTATGTAATGCGCACAGCATACAAGTATAGACTAAATCGCTCGATTTGGAACAAAACATCTCATGTTTGTTTTTTGAAAATGGTTTGAAGATGCTACTCGCAAGTAGGCTAAAACGCGGATTTGCCACCAAACAAAGTGGGCTTAAAACATGATGATTTGCCACTTCAAGTGGGCTTAAAACTCACATTTTGATGAATTGTTCCAATTCAAGCAATGAAGCCTTCATCCACAGGCATTCATGCAGTTATATCAGTTAAGCAAATAGCCTCATGGCAAGCATGCTATCATGGCAGTCATTTACACACATGCAAGGATGCTAAAGCGTAAACACTCACAGTGTACTCCAAGCCAAAAAAGAAGCTAGTTAGTAATCAATGCATGATCCTAGCTATGTCAAGAATGCATAATGCAACACATGCAAAAATGCAGCTAAATAGGCTCGGCTATTCAAAGATGGCATATGAGTGCAACACTCGATAACATGCTTTGAAACACGTATTCAAGTAAGTATTGAAATTCAATGCAGTTTGAATAATGCGCTGAGCCTGGTGCATACAATACGAATGAATGGTGCACGTATGCAAAGCATAAGTATGCTAATTGAAACATGCCCTAAAACTAACCATCAAAAGTTGGTAAATAAAAGGGAGAAAGACGTGGGGTTGGAAGACATTCACACACACACGCACCCTTATTACAACATTTGCTCTCTCGACAGAGGGTCCGAATAAATAATACAAGCTAGCTACGCTAAACTAAGCTACTTAACTAATCTAATAGTCTAATTAGACTAATTATTACACAACTAAATCGAATAACTAGCAAATCAATTACTAATTATTACAATATGTGCATGAATAAAATAGCTAACTTATTCTAAGTTAACAAAAGCAATTAAATGGCCTCAAGGATGAGGGACATGCATGCTCGGTCGGCTTCCTCTCGGAAATCCACTACCGTGCCTCATGATGCCTCTATTTGCATTTTTTTGTACCTCTGAAAATTATGCCAACTTCCAGAATATTTCTGACCCACCTTAGGAACATGCTGAGGGGTGATCGGCCAAAAAAGGTGGCCATCGGCCACTTCTGATAGCCGATTGGCAGACTTGGCGGTCGGTCGGCAACTTTGATGGCCGGTCGGCCACTACTTCCTGCAATTTCTCCTTTTGCTGCAACAAAGCACAAACAGAGGCATGGCAGTGTATTTGCAAGGGAATATGTGTGCAACCACACTCCTTATCATGTCTCAAGCTCAAAGGAGTGTAGTGCTCGGCTCTCGAGCCACCAATCACGCATCTCAATGCATGATGGCCAAAGAGTCAAGCTTGCACAATGTCGATGAATGCACAAATAACACATAGGACTCGATGAACCTCCACCTTATCATACATGATCAAAGGTGTCGGTGACCTAAGGAATGAGGCGCGTTTCATCACTTTGAGTATGAAACATCCCTCGTTCCTCGTGTTTGGATCGACATCCGATCCAAACACAATGCAACGCAACACACATGCAAACAACATGCTATGCAAACCAAATGCTAAACTTGACATGTTAAGGTGGTATGCATAAGACTCTTATCATGCAAACAATGCATGCATGGCATGTTTAGGAGTTAAGGCATCAAGGCAAGTGAAGTGTACCACACGTGAAGCATGTACTACAATGCTCGAATGGTCAAACCACCCCCGGACAGAGGTCATGCATGCCAAAACAATGGCCAAAACTCAACAAAACTTAGGCACGAAAAGCAAGGAATGCATACTCAACCCATGGCTCGCAAGCAAGGCATAAAGGCACAACTCTTAAATGCAATTAAAGAGTGATATGCATGAGAATATGGCAATGCTATATGCTCTGAAATCAAGTGTTTAACAATGCCAAATCACACAAATGACATAAACAAGGCATGTTAGAGGGTCTAGAGCATAAGGCTGGTTAAGAGCATCATACAAGAGGCATGCAATACATAGCACAACTAACCAAACCAGCTCTAGACAAAGCTCAAACATGCCAAGTTAAGGGCCAAGAACATGCTGAAATGGAACCTAAGAGCTTAGACAAGCATGCATGCAAATTGGCTCATGATTAAGGCATAAAGCATAACCCTCCAAAGCATTGAAAGAGTGATACACACGAGGGTATGACATTGAGACATGCTCTGAAATCATACATCAAATGATGCTATATCATGTAAATAGCCCAAGCAATGCATGCTAGTGGACCCAAAACACAAAGCTAGTGGAGGGGCTTTACACTATGGCTATACAAAGCAAAGCATACATGATCAAGACCACCCAAATCAGACCTAAAGCATGTGAAATCATGGCAAAAAGCATGCTGGAGTAGAGTCAAAATAGGCTAGAATGATGGTCCAAAGCATAGAGCATGTTAGGCTAGCAAGTAGAATTACACTACAAGTGTATGAAGCATTCAAGAGACAACCAAACCAGTCAAAAACAGAGTTATATCAGGTCCAAAAACTCACAAAAACATGCTCAAACTAAGCCTTAAAATGGTAGAAATACATGCTCACTTGGTAGGCCCTCTATGCATACAAACAAGACATAAAGAGAGGGACCACCCCCTCTCACTTTGAGCCTCAAAATCAACTTTCTACCACTGAAAATCCTCTGAGTTTCAGTGGTAGAAAGGCCAAACAAAGGTCACAACAAAGACTAAGAATGGTGGCTCAAGAGGCTTTACAAGCCATAGAGCAAAAGAGGGGAAACATCCCCTAACCAAACAAGACTCAAACCCACATTTCAAAACCTTAAAAACAGAGTTTAAAAGAGGCTAAAACCAGCTTAAAGTAGCATGCAAAGGTGGTTAAGCTATTAATCAAAAGAAAGCTTAAAAGGGGTATATGCTTACCCTTGAAGACCCTTGAAAAACAACAGCAAGCTAGCAACCTCTGAGGCAAAACCAAGCCAAAATCACTCAAATGCAACCTCCAAGAATCTCAGCTCAAGAGTGAAGGTGTTTGAGTAGGTGTTTGTGTGCAAAAGTGTGAAGAAATGACACTTTTGGTTCAAATATAGTGCAAATATAGAGAGAGAGGGATATGTATTGCCCTAATCCAAATTTTCAGAACCTCTGGAAGGGGAGAGGGGCCTTCCCTTATATAGAAATGTAACTCTTAAGCTTGTTGGACAAGCTTAGAGCTTGTTTAAATCCCTTCATACACGTGAATGGAGGATGCATTATGTGCTCACCAGCTGGTTCAGCTGGCAACAAAATATCTGCAAAAGCAAACAAAAAGGCCTCGGCCAAAAAACATGGCCGACCGACCATTAAAGGGGCCAACCGGCCATCAGTGATGTCGACCGGCCACCACTGATGGCCGATGGAAAGAGGGCATGGCCGATGGGCACAGGGCCTGGCCGATGGGTTGTGACGGTGGCCATCAGGCCACCTCCTTCCTTCAGAAACAAAGCCACAAGCTCTTGGTCCACAACCAAGCACCAAACAGACAAGTTGAGAGGTTCCAAAGCAAGGTGCACGGTTGAGACCTTCAGGAACTCAAAACGAACACGAGCGTGGATGATCATCGAGTGTTCAAACGATGATGTCCAAGTCTTGAGGATGGTCAAAAATGGGGTGTCTACAGTTGCCCCTCTTTGACAGAACTCGAAAGTCATAAGATGATGAGAGTGAATGTCAAAGCCCAGAGACGACCCATTTTTGACAAGGCCGAAGACTTAGACAAACATATAAAATAACAAAAGGATGTGCCCGCAGGCAGGGGCAAAATGCAAATGACATGCACAATGCAGAACATAACTTATGATTATGCAAAGAGGGCTGTAAAGAAACATCATACAAATGTTATGCAAATAAATACTACAGCAAACTCGTACATAAGAAAGTAAGCAAACACGCCGCGCGCGGGAATTACAGGCCGAACTACATTCCATGCAAGAAGGATGTAAGAAAATTATGCAATCTTAACTATGGCTCACGCAGGAAAGACTAAAAGCGACTATCGGGAACACCCAAAGTCTCAAACGAAACACCTCCTAACGTATCAAACGCGAAAGGAGAAGGACTGCGCAAGAAAGCGCAGTCATCCAAACACGTGTCAAACATGAGAGGAGACAGGTACGTCCTAATGCATGTCAAACGCGAGAGGAGAAAAGTACGTCCAAACGCATGTCAAACGCGAGAGGAGAAAGGTACGTCCTAACGTATGTCAAACGCAAGAGGAGAAAAGTACATCCAAACGCATGTCAAACGCGAGAGGAGAAAGGTACATCCTAACGCATGTCAAACGCGAGAGGAGAAAGGTAACCAAACGCGTGTCAAACACGAGAGGAGAAGGGAGCGGTGCAAACATCAGAGGGTGGTACGAACATCGGGCGCATGTCCCAATGTTTTTAGCCAAAAAGAGAGTTCACGGAGGTAGAAATGATCTTACCTGGAGTTCCTCCGAATGAACCGCACACACCATATCGTCTGGTTGTGCCAGCTTCAAATGAACCGTACATACAATATCGTGCCTGCATAAAAGAGAAACTTTGACAGGTACAATACAGTAGAGACGCAGATTCAACGTTACATCAGGATATAATTTCAATGCGAGATAAACGCGTGCATATACAATGCAAATGGAAAGGCGCATGACAATGCATGGGAGACGTGCATAACAATGCAAGCGAAATGGTGCATAACAATGCAAGTGAAAGGGTGCATAACAATGCAAGTGGAACGTGCATAACAATGTACGTAGAACGGTGCATAACAATGCAAGTGGGGCTGTGCATAACAATGCAAGTGAGACATGCATAACAATGCAAGTAGAGTGTGCATAACAATGCAAGTAGAGTGTGCATAACAATGCAAGTGAACGGGTGCATAACAATGCAAGTGAAGTGTGCATAACAATGCAACTGAATGGGTGCATAACAATGCAAGTAGAGTGTGCATAACAATGCAACTGAAGCGATGCATAACAATGCAATGGAGACGTGCATAACAACGCAAGTAGAAGTGGTGCATAACAATGCGACTGAAAGGTGCATAACAATGCAATGGAGACGTGCGTAACAACGCAAGTGGAAGTGGTGCATATATGACAAAATGCACTAACACAACACATTCAAAGGCGATTCATCGATCTTGCGGTATACAAAAGGATACGGAAAAGGATACACTTTGTTCGTACTGAGTGCCACGCACTGGAAACATAGCTCGGAGCTTCCACGAAAACTGCTTGAGCTCAAAGGTGTATTTTCTTGAATTTTCTTAAGAGATGAGGGTACAAATCAACAGAGAAACCCCAAACAAGGGCATTGGAGGTCCATCGGCCAAAATACGGATCCATCGGCCACCAGATAATATAATCGGCCAAGAAAGTGGCTGGCCGGCCAACAATTTGACCGATCGGCCAAACATGGCAGATTCAGGGAAATTTGGACAATTTGCCACGGGTCTTTAAGTATAGGGTTCCAAACCCTATTCTTTCACTTCCTCAAGGCCGAAAATCATTTCTCCTCCCATTCTTGACCATTTCCCCCTTCGATCCGCGCTTTATACACACTTTCAAGCGTCCCACAAACATTCGATTCGCGAAACCCTTGAGATTTCAAACACTTTGAACCGATTAAAAAGTGTTTTTGGAGCCTCATTCTTGATTTCCATCACTTGGGGTTTGTTTCCCCCGAGTTACCCTTGATCTTCGTGCCCTCTTCCGCACTTCGACCTTTTCTTCCATTTTTCACCCCTCGGAGTTGACTTTTTGTTGACTTTTGGCATTCCCACCTATTTTCCACATCTTCGACTATTTTCTCATTCTTCTTGAGATGGCCGATGACATTCCACATGATGGGGCTCCTCCGGGGATGGAGATGGATCCCGAGTTTGAGCTTTTGCCGCTTGGCATTTGACCATTCGATCCAGCGTCTTATGTCCCTGACGTACATGTGTTACCCCTTGACAGCATCCACAAGTTCAGGAGATTCGCATGAGGTGCACCAGAGGACCTCTTGCTACGCGAACCGAAGTTACACGTGTCCTATGGCGCCGTTGAGGTATACTCTTCCTCTTTGCTTTTTGCAATATAGGTCATATGTCTTGGATAGCCAATATTGCTCTTCATCTGATTAGTCCAAACACACTTGCACATCACATGCCTAGTTCATTCTGAGCACATTCATACATGATACTTCTGTCAACTCGAACATATGTACACACTGCATTTCTATCAATTCTAAACACATGCATACACTGTATCCCTGACACTACTTTGCATCTGTTTATCTTGAACACAGGGAGATTTTCATGCCTTCCAGGGTTATGGGAACACCATTGCATGAGACTGGTACATGGAGCTACCGAATGCTGTTCGCCACATCGTCGATGAGGCCGGTTTTGGTGTATTCTGCATGGGACTCTCGTGCCTCACTACAAGTTGGCCTCTTCTAGGTGCCTTAGTAGAGAGGTGGTGGGACACCACCGATTCCCTCCACCTTTCTACTGCAGGGGAGATGACGATGACTCCCTTCGACTTCTCCATGCTCACCGCCATCGGAGTAGGGGGTGATTCGATCCCTTTCAACACTGATATGGGCGAGTGGGATGCTGCTCAGATCTTTTTGCTAGGGACTCGCCCACCTCTCTCCCGACCAGGGATGGTGCGATATTCGTGGTTCGCCGACCAGTTCAGAGGGGAGAGGCCGACGACCCGCGAGGAGGTTGAGCACTATGCCCGGGGGTTCTTCATTTTCTTGCTTGGCACTATTTTATTCGCCGATCGGGCGAACACCGTTGGCCTCTACCTCTTGAGTGCACTGGTAGGCGTTGTCTCGCATTCAGTGCTATGACTGGGGCGGCGTAGGCTTGGCCACATTGTATGGATGCATGAGTTCATCATCTCGCCGGAGCGAGCACCTGCTAGGAGGCTACTGGAGAGCCTGGGAGATACATCTTTCCCTTCTGCTTTACAGTCCTGCTTTACATTATCTGTACACCACACACACTGCATAACACGCAATTTGCTTTGCATTAGTTGTACACTGCACACACTGTACAATACACTGCACATCATTCTCTGATTTCTGCTTTATTTGTATACTGTTTTATTGATAAACATACTCATTATTACCCTTTCACATTCTGTAGTTGTGGGTATATGCCTACTTCCTGAGGCTTGCCCCAGAGCCGGAGGTAGAGGTTCCGATGCCGCCTCCTTCGCACATGAGGCAGACAGAGAGGTACACCCCGCAGGAGATGGCCGATTTCACGATAGGTTGGGATGCCGACTTCTTCAGGCTCGACGGGGACTACACCGTCTTCATCCAGACATATCTCATGCAGCCTCTGGCCAATGTTCGCCGAGGTGAGAGAGGGAGATCTGTAGCCACAGCAAGAGGAGTGGGAGGATCTAGGGCGACCCAAGCCCATGGTAGGAGGGGTTCCCAGAGGAGACAGAGGGTAGAGTGGCCAGACCTGCCCACCACTATGACATGCCGAGGACAGGCTGGAGATACTTATCAGATTCCTATCGCTTCTCCCCCAGCTGATCATGAGCTCGTCGGAGTTCAAGGCTCGACCCCGATATATGCTATACTTTACATTCTGTACATTCATTTCATTTTAATTGATATCCCGCAGATTACTAATTACCTTAACACTTTTGTAGGCTTCCATAGAGTAAACTAGGCAAGCTCTAGAGCTGTCAACTTCGATGATGGGGATGCTGCAGAGGAGCATGGACCTGCTCAGTATTTACGGTATTCCAATGAGTTCTTTCAACCTACACTCCAAAACCCTCTATAATCTACTCTATACTGATCTGATGCATCACATTATCAATACTGCATTTGATACACCATACTCATATACCCCTCACGGCACCGATACACTGCATCTTATATACTGGCCATGGCCCTCACACACTGCAATCATTCACCGTTCACGGCGTTCATATACTGCTCACAACATTCATACACTGTAATCATATACTACATTTTGATACCATACTCAGCTTCGGATAGCATAACTGATGCATTTGCCAAATTGTTCTTTTCAGGCCCCATTCCAGATACCAGCCACAGTGGGCGCCTCAGCAGGACCTTCAGTGCCTCTCCAAGCAGCAGGGGGAGCAAGACGCGGGATGTCGTTACACAGCCGAGGCAGAGATAGGTGTACTCATACCGAGAGCAGTTCGCGGGAGCCTGCCCCAGATGATGATGAGTCTGACGAGGAGGCAGTGAGTCCACAGTCAGAGTCGTCTCAGGATGGAGATGAGGTTGGAGATGGTTCGGGTTCAGACGCTGGTAGCGGAGCTGACGACGGTAGTTCTGGGCCTTCGTCGAGGAAGAGGACGAGAAGGGCTTCCCACTCTTGAGGCGACTGGCGCCCATTCAGATGTTTTGTTTTTGCTTTATTTCTCTTTTTACCTATAGTTTTTGCACATTGTACAGCCTCAGGCAGTTTTATTTTCTTTAAAACTTTGTACTTTTGCAAAAAAGAAACCATGATGGAATGAAAACAGCTTTTTGATTAAAAAAGTGTTACATTTTACATTCTAAGCATCGCATCGTATCGCACAGCATGTAAATGAGATCGAACTTTGTTTGAAAACTACACACTCGAATTGCATTGTCTTAATCAGGTAGTGAACCAACTGCCAACTGAAAGAACAAAACAACTCGATAAGCAAAACCAGGACTTGACATGCTAATCAAATGTGAATACAACTCGATAAGCAAGAAAATAACTTAACAATCAACGCAAAATACAACTCAATAAACAAAAATGCAACAACTCGATAAACAAATTGAAGTAACATAGGCACGACTTCACAAAATCGTCACAAAAAAGCATTCGAAGTGGAACAAGACATAGGTTCTCAACACTCCCAACACATGGACAGCTCAGAGAACAAATGAGGGGCTATCAGCTAGGGTGGGAGGCCACTGGCCATCATAAAGAGCTATCGGCCACAAGAACTAGCCGATCGGCTAAAAAGATGGTCGGTCGGCCATCAATGCAGAAAGTACCCAGATTGTTGATACCTGTCTTCTAGTCAACACCGTATCTTCTACAAAAGCACTAGCTTCGTAGTTTCTCCATTTTAACTCTGTTTTTGCACCAAATGGAGGCATTTCTTGTCCAAAATCTCACAAATTGGATTGCTAACTTGGATGGCTCGGAAAAGCTAAATTTTCGGGGCTTCAGAATAAATGCACTATTCATGCTGAGCCGCACCCCGCTGCGTTTTCCGTTACTCCATGCCGTGACAAGGTGTTGGAATCTGGTAACTCATGTTTTTAGGTTTGGCGGACAAGAGATGTGTCCCACTTTCGAAGACTTCCAAGCTTTGATGGAGTCCGAGCGTGAGGAAGAGATGTTGCCCCAATTTCATTTTGGCCACATCCAAGCCTTAGGACGGATGTGCGGGCTCATTTTGCATGACGCTCGGTCTTTGATTCGCGATGGAGAAGTGGACATCCCCAGCTTGATTCGTCGGTTTTCTGAGGCCGATGACCGCGGCGATCATCACTGGCAGGGTTTTCGGTGACATGCGCTTTGCTTGTGCATGTTGTCTCATTTCTTGCTTGCCCCAGGCTCCGGTGGGTCTAACGTCCGTTTGATTGAGGTTGCCCAAGGTTTAAAAGAGGGCAAGAGCTGTATTGCCATGATGCTAGCTGAGACACTGATGGGTTTGGATGCCTTCCATCGCCGGGAGACGACTACATTCGCGGGGAGTCCACTGCTGCTGCAGCTAATGTTTCCTACCCAATCTCACATATATTTCTCACATCAATGGCCCTCAGGCTCGGTTTTTCTCTCAAAACCCTTTTCTCACTTTTCTCTCCACGTACACCTCTCTATTCTTTAATTTCTCATTTTTCATCCCTCCCCAGATATGGTTGATAGATAAGTTGAAGGTTGTGGACTCATGCCCAGTATATTCAGCTCGTGGCTATTTCTTCCAACGACGTCTAGTCGATGCCCCAGATGAAGGATGGTAGTGCGAATGGATGTGCAGTCTGTCCGCTGTCAATATTGCTTGGCGCTACCCCTGGCTTAATCTATCGACGATGAGCTATAGCATGTCTCGCTAGCTCGGGATTCAGTTGATCGGCTTGACACATTGTGTCTTTTACTTCTCGTTCCGATTCCGATGCTAGTTCGACCATGATTAGACTTGCTTGGAAGAGGGGATAGAGTACCCTGCTACATTTCCAATCCGAGGTGCACAGCTAGCTCGGTATGCCACAGGATGGAGGACGCGAGAGCTTCTGGCCCCCGCTCCCACTTTCAGTTGCACCCTCTTCGATGAGTGCATAGCTTGGCTTGATGAAGAGGCGCATGTTGGGCCTATTTTGGCATCAGAGGCTTCCACAAGCTCTGGGAGGGGGCGCAGGAATACTTGACTATGCCCCGAGTTTATTTGCTTTAATCAACACTTTCAAGTTTTCTTTATGAATGTAATAAACAGCAACTTCAATTTGTATTCAAGAGTAGGAGAACTCTGTACTGAAATCAATGCGATTGAAGGTTGTGGGTACTGAAAATTTTCCGTTTGGTCCAAAAATGGTCTAAGTCGTAAAAAGATTAATTTGAGCAAAATCAACTTTTATTAAAACTTTTCAAAACCATTTTCGATATGGATCACAACTGGACACGCCCGAGATCTATCACTGAGATGTACAACCCCTAGATCCAGCAACTGGAAAGTTCCCCTAGTCTGAATAGCACTGCACTGGAGATCACAACCGAGCTCTTGAATGCAGAATAGACAAAGATGACCAACATGATCACATGGAAAGTTGATTTGGAAGTGTTTATGGCTGGACTTCAGAATGAAGTTGCCTACGTATCCCAAAGATGGGAATCAAGCCTTACGTAGTTCGGTTCTGGTTCACTCGTGTATTAACACTCTCCTTTTGCGCTATAACTTTTGCCAAGGCCGCCCTTTCTAGGTTTTCAACCTTGCGAGCTCAGTTTTTATTATTTGAAATTTTCTGTGCTCTAACTTTTGCCTAGGTCGCCCTTTTGGGTTTTCGCCTAGCGAGCCACTCAGGGATAGTATTTCTTCAACTTGTCCATGTTGATCGGCTGGGAGAACTCTAGGCCATCTAGGTCCATCAGAACGATAGCTCTACCTGACCAGATAGATTTGATGATGTAGGGACCAGTCCAATTGGGTCTGAACTTGCCCCTAGGGTCGTGAATGGGAGCTCGGTTGTCTTTGAGCACTAGATCCCCTTCTTCAAATTCCTGGACTTAACCTTCTTGTTGAAAGCCCTGGCAATTCTTGTTGATAACCCTAGACGCGATACAGTGCTTTCAGCCTTCTTTCATCAAAGAGCATGAGTTTTTCGAACCTGCTTTGCTGCCAATCTGCCTTTGCTATCTGACACTCAGCCAATACCCATAATGACGGAACCTCAACTTCGATAGGCAGAATAGCCTCCATCCCATAGACCAAGGAATACGGAGTTGCCCCAGTAGAAGTTTGAATTGAAGTCCGATAACCCCAAAGAGCAAATGGCAACTTATTTGGCCAGTCCCTGTAGGTTTCCACCATCTTCTGTAGAATGTGCTTGATGTTCTTGTTGGCGGCCTCAACTGCTCCATTGGTTTGTAGCCGATATGTAGATGACTTATGAAAAGCCACGTTGTACTTCTCCAACAAGTCGATCACCTCCTTCTTGAAGTGGGAACCATTATCCGAAATAATCTCATTTGGGACCCCATAGCGACAGATAATGTTGTTCCTGATGAACTTAGCAACGTGCGATGCCTTCAACACCGCATAAGATTGGGCCTCAACCCACTTCGTGAAGTAGTCTATCGCTACCAAAATGTACTCATGCCCGTTGGACCCCTTCGGAGTGACAGCCCCAATCACATCAATCCCCCAGACTGAAAACGGCCATGGCGAAGTTATGTTGTACAACTTCGACAGTGGAATGTTCATGCGGTTTGCATAGATCTGGCATTTGTGGCATCGCCGGACAAAGCCAATACAATCCCCCTCCATGTTTGACCAATAATAACCCTGTCTAAGGATCTTCCGGGCTAACATCACGCCGCTCATGTGCGCTCCACACTCTCCTCCATGGATGGCCTCCATCAGGCGCTTGGACTCTTCAGCATCAACACACAGCTTATGCATCCCGAGATGACCCCGCTTGTATAGTTTACCTCCGCAGACGATGAACTGAGCGGCCATTCTTCGAATTGCCCTCTTATCTTTGGCATTTGCCCCTAGTGGATACGCCTCCTTTTCCAAGAAGTTCCAGATGTCGTAATACCAGGGGTTTTGATCTTGTACCTCATCTATGGCAGCAATCAGCTCGGAGGCCGGCACAAATTTCTATTCAATGATGATTGGACGCATCTGGACTCCGAAAGGGATGTCTATCATAGAAGATAGAGTTGCTAATGAATCAGCGAACCTGTTGTTCTCTCTTAACAGCTGGGCGAAATTCAGTTTTTCAAGCCGAGGAATCAGAGCATCCAAGGTCTGCTGATAGATTCTTATCTTTTCTTCTTTAACTTTCCAATCTCCTTTAGCTTGAGATACAACAAGGTTCGAGTCCCCGATGACATCCAACCATTTTGCCCCTAGTTCCAGGCAGCTTCCAATCCAGCAATACATGCCTCATATTCTGCCTCATTGTTCGACACTTTGAACCGGAGTTTGAATGCTAAGGGTATGCGGGAATTGTTGGGTGCTATCAGCAACACCCCTATCCCATACCCGTACTGGTTTGACGCTCCGTCAAAGTACATCGTGCAAGTCTCTTCTTCGACAAGCAGAATGGCCTCATCTGGGAACAGATATTCAACTACTTCATCCCCTTCAACTGGGTGATCGGCTAGGAACTCCGCTACCGCTCTCCCTTTCACTGACTTGCGCGTCATGTACTTTAGATCAAACTCAAAAAGCAGAAGCAACCAACGAGCTAGCCTACCCGTAAGTGCCGGTTTCTCGAAGAGATATTTGATGGGATCTAATCTCGAAACCAGTATTACAGAGTGAGCTAACAGGTAGTGCCTCAACTTCCTGGTAGACCATACCAAGGCCAGACAAGCCTTCTCCAGTGAAGTGTAACGGGTCTCGTAATCCAGCATTTTCTTGCTCAGGTAGTAGATAGCGTTCTCCACTTTGTCCTCAGACTCCTGTGCAAGCATGCAGCCCATTGTCGTTTCAGTCACTGATAGGTACAGAATCAACGGTTTCCCCGGCTCGGACGGTGACAACACAGGTGGGTTCTATAGATATTGCTTGATCTGCTCGAAAGCGACTTGGCATCGGTCATCCCATTGGAACTTCTTTCCTTTCTTCAGGAGACCAAATAGTGGTTCACAAGTCAAGGTTAATTTTGTAATAAACCGTCTTATGAATTGCACTTTACCCAGAAAGCCTCGCACATCTTTTTTAGTCCTCGGTGGTGGCATTTCTAAAATGGCCTTGATTTTGGAAAGATCGACCTCGATACCCCTTTGTGTGATCAAGAACCCCAGCATTTTCCCTGCTGTAACACCGAATGTACATTTCTGAGGATTCAGCCACAACCGATACTTTCTGATCCATTGGATGAATTTTTGCAAGGCGGTGTAGTGGCCCTCTCTTTCCTTGGACTTGACAATCATGTCGTCCACGTACACCTCAACCTCTTTATGGATCATATCATGCAAAATCGTGGTCGCAACCCGTTGATACCTAGCCCCAGCGTTCTTTAAGCCGAACGGCATCACCCTATAACAATAGGTTCCCCATGGGGTGGTGAAAGCAGTCTTCTCCCTGTCTTCGGGTGCCATCAAAATCTGATTGTATCCTGAAAACCCATTCATGAATGAGAGCAACGCATGCCCAGCAGTGAAGTCCACTAATTCGTCGATATGCGGCAGAGGAAAGTCGTCCTTCGGACTGGTTTTGTTCAAATCCCTGAAGTCTACACATACCCAAATTCTGCAGTCCTTCTTCGGCATTGGAACTATATTAGCCAGCCAAGTTGGGTACTCAGATACTAACAGGAACCCTGCGTCGATCTGCTTGGTGACCTCTTCTTTGATCTTCATAGCCTAATCCAGGCGGATCCTTCAGAGTTTCTGCTTAACAAGTCGGGTCTCTGGGTCAAGAGGGATCCGGTGCTGTACAATCTCAGGATCGATTCCAGGCATGTCTTCGTAGGACCACGCGAAAACATCTTTGAAATCTTTTAATAAAGCGACTAAGCACTCGCGCTCCTCCGAAGACAACGTGGACCCGATCTGGACCAGCTGCGGGTCCTTCTCAGTACCCACATTAATTGTGGTGATTTCATCAACCAAAGGTTTTACAAACCTCTCCTGCTCTTGATCAATCAAATGTTGTAAAATCGGAGAAATTTCTTCCTCGTCGTTTTCATCAAAATTTTGAAAGTCTTGATTAATGCAATAAATTAAAGGCACAGAAAAGTACTCAGAAGCCACAGTCGTACCATTCTCATTAATAACATCCAGTCCACCTGATTCCTCCGTTACAATAGACTCAAAGGAAAAAGAAAAAGACGACCTGGACAGGACAGTGGCATCCGGGTTATCACCCCCAAGAATATCGGACTCAGACTCAAATGAGCTGGAATCTAATTCCGACTCCACAGACTCAAGGGAATCAGATTCTGGCTCACTACCTAACCCGAAACTGCTCGATAAAAAGCCCTCCTCGTATTGCCAGACGAGGAAGGGTGTGATGGATGCATCGAGAATGCCTGAAGATGGGCCTATAGCCGCTTCATCTCCGATCATGGAAACTGAGAAGTTACCCCCCATGCACCCTGGTACGATCTGAGGATCTAAAAGGAGACAAGCCAGTGCTACCCCCATCTCAATTTTTGTGCTCTCGGAATCCTCCTCCTTGCACTGCTCAGCCTCAGCTAGTGGGTCTGTCTACTCTTCAGAAACTTCATCCCCGGACAACTAAAGAGCAAAAAAGATTTTGAAGCCGGGCAAGCGCCGCTTCTCTGAATTCATCCAGGGCTCCGGAAAGCTGTAGAATGGGAAGCCTTCTCCCTCCCGGATAAAGCGTTCGTTCAGGGTCCCCTGGATAGGTCGGTGCACTAACTCATAATGCTTCCTGGCTTGCTTTGCATTGGCTCTTCCGGCCATCTCTCTTCCTTTCCTCGCCCAATCCTCTTTGGTAGGCAGATAACCTAATCCAAAGGTATATGGGTTATGCGGCACTTCGGCCGATGGTTTGACACCCTTTCGGCCACTTCGCCCCAATCCCATCCCGGGCATGTGCTGAAGCTTGTTCATAAGGTAGATAGACTGTGCACTGACGTATAACCCCTCATCAACAGCTAGTATATTCTGTACAACCCGGGCCTCAGCGAGGGTGAACCCTGACAAAAATACATCTTCCGCGCCATGCTCAATCTCCAAAACTAGTGTAGAAACCTCTGGCGGCGGATGTATCGAAGAATTCCCAAAAACGATTGCTACCCCCTTCCCGTGGGGGTACTTCAGCATTTGGTGTAAGGTGGAAGAGACGGCTTTCACCTGGTGCAGCCACGGCCGCCCAAGGAGTAGGTTGAAGGTTTCGGGAACATCCAAGACATGAAACTCAATGTCCTGTCGTCCTGGACCAACCTGAGTCTGAATCTGTATAGCCCCCATCACCTCTTGGCTAGTATTATCGTAGGCCCGTATCACCTGGGCAATAGGCACGAAATCCGCGGGCTTCAACTTGATAGCATATGCCATTCTTGACGGACACACATTGATAGCAGATCCTATGTCAACAAGGACCACCGGTATCCATTTCTCTCTACACTCAACAGAGATATAGAGCGGTTTGTTATGATTTGAGCCCTCAGGTGGCAGTTCCTTGTCAGTGAAGGTCAAGGTCGGGGAAGCTCCTCTCGGAAAAACCAGCCCTACCAACTGCTCCGGAGTTATATCGATTGAAAGCTTGGCCTTATCCATGGCAGAAAGGACAGCTTGTCTGTGAACTCTTGAGGCCATAAGCAGTCCCTAGATGGAGATGTCTGCTTGGATTTTCTTAAGCTGCTTCAGTACAGCCTCCTCCTCTAGCAGCTTTTCTTTCTGCCTCTCTGCTTCTTTGTCCTTCCCGGATGCCTCTGGCTGGTCCAAGTGTGGGGGCTTGAAATACCGCCCACTCCTAGTCATATGGTCAACCTCCTCAACATACCAGGTGTCATCCAATTGGTTCTGTCCCCAATCTTCGTCAGTGTGGGTACGACGTAAGTTGTCGTCTTCCCACCACATCCCGTCGGCAACCGACAGACAGTTGTCCGGTTCCGTTGCAATTGTTCTTGTGTTCACAACACATTCTGTCCCCGCAGGGGCCTTGGCCTTCCTAGGCCTCTCAAGATCCTTGATCTTTTCCTGCTCACGCCACTTTAGTGCAGCCTCCTGTTCAGTATTTACTGTACTTAAACTGCCCAGATCTCGAGAAAAATTCTTAGCACGGGTGCTCTCCAGTGGTACTTCCTGATTCTTGGCCATTCTAGCCACTGTTGATATCCCAGCTTCTGATTGCCCCTGTTCTAGTTGAGGCACCTCAATAACATCTGGCTCATCGCTGAGCCACCTAGTATTTTTTGCCGATCCATCCAGGTCGAACCAGTTGATGTTCACATCTCTTGAGTCCTGCTCGTTGAAGAACTACAGATTGGCAATATCCTCTTCCAGCTCTGCTAGGTCATCTAACCCCTGACTTGGTCTATCTTCTCGAACCACATTGATCTCTGCCCCAGCTGGCAATTCTACCCTTGGCTTGACTTGATCCGACGATACGATATAACCACTCGGTTGTACGCAAAGCTTTCAGACCCCTCAGGCTTTGAATCAACATTCCCATTTGCCTCTAAAGTCGACCAAATTCTATCTTCGATAGTCACCACCACCGATTTAGGTTGGGTTTGGGAGGTGCTCAATATGCACAAGTCTGTGCTATCCGGGATGAACACCTCAGGCTTGGGTAGGTGGGAGGGTGTGATGTATATACTTGGGTCATATGGAATGGCCGCGGTTTGGATCAAGTTGATGTGTTTGGGCGGTGGAGCTTGGTTATGTGGTGGGAGGGGGTTGGTTGTGACATTTGGTTTTTCTGGAGGTGCAATCACCTTGTTGTCAATGAGATCCTAAATCTCATGACGTAGTCTGTAGCATGGTCAGTGTCGTGACCATGCTGTTGGTGAAAGGCACAGTATTTGGCCGAGTTATGGGAAGCAGGAAGTTTATCTGGTAATGGTTGTGGCTCCAGGGGCTTCAAATGCCCTTTCCTAATTAGAACCCCCAGAGCCTTGGACAAGGGCATGTACAGTGGAGTAAAGGTTCTCTGGCCTCGGGGTGGATATCTGGCTGTTTGTGAGCTGGTTCCGGACGCACCGGTGAAGGGTGTAGCTATAGGTGTTTTTGGAGTGGTGGTGGTAACCATGCCCACATGGGAAGTTCTGGCAGCTACAGCACTATTCGTGCCTACATTCGAATTGCGTGTAAATACCCGCTTGGGCTGCTCTTTCTCGTGGTCAATTAGACCCTGCTTCATGGCGTCCTCAATCTGTACCCCAGTCTTGAATAAATCAACAAAGGTGGGGAGGGGTAAGACGATCATCTTTTACATCAGTTTGGGTTGGAGGTTGCGCACAACCATCCGTATCTAATCCTTCTCAACCGGCCTGGTGGTCATCATAGAAGCTTTGGCTCTCCAACGGGTTACAAAGTCAGAGAAGCCCTCTTTTGGCTCTTGCCTGGTTGTCTCGAGATCACGAGTTGTGACCTCGATTTGTGTGTTGTATGAGTATTGAGCTACAAAGGCCTCAGCTATCTCCTCCCAGCTTCTCTTGATAGAGTCCTCCAGCTTTGCATACCAAATAGCCGCAACACCCGACATGGTCCGACCGAAGAGGGAAAGCTTTTGCAATCTACAGAGGCCCATTGGCCTTAGGATAGCTGAGAACAACCGTAAATGTACCATGGGGTCCCCGGAACCGTCAAAACAGTCTATATGTGGCATCTTGAACCGGTCTAGCAAAGTCACCGCCGAATCGGTGTATCCATCCTCTATGTCTGGAATGGAATTCACACCTTGAGTCCTCTTGAATAGCTTTTCAAGCTTACTGACCTTCAGAGCGGTTGGGTCCATCTCAGATTCAAACGGTGTATCTATTGAGAAGGCCGCTGTCTTTGAAATCTGCGGTAGAACTGGTGGCGGAACTAGCCCTGTTGGAGCGTCTGTATCTTCCTGGACGTTTGCAGTATCCCGAGTGTTAGAACTCTAGGTGGGGGTGGGGGTGGATGCGAAGCAGATGCTCCGGCTTGTTGTGGTTACTGCTGTTACTGAAGTCTGGCAATCAACTATGTCTGTTGAGCCACAACCTCTGCCTGGCGCGCGGCAAACTCTGCTTGGCGGGCAGTATCCCACTGCATGGCTTGCATGGTCTCTTGGAGCTGACGCATCATGTCCTCCATTTCGACTGTAAAGTATGGATCGGGCTGAACCGATGTATGTTCCCTTTCTACGGGCGAAACAATAATCTAATCCTTACTGTGCACAGGTGGGATAGACAAAGACCTCTGAATTGACTGTTGCACTGATACTCTCTGCCTAACTGCCCTCCGTCTTGTAACCGGGGATAATGAAAAGAACACTGCTTGTCCGTCAACTAGATCCTCAGATCGGTGAAGCCTTCTACCTCTAACCCAGAGTGCTTTGGGGGAAACTGCCTCCTCGGAAGCAATGATGCTATACTACCTTGCAAAAAGATAAATAAAGCAAAAATAAGGAAACAACAACCAGAAAAACAAACAACATTTTGGCTTAAATAAACACAACACATAATTGATAATCACAAGCTGAAAGAACCGTTCTCAAACGCTGATCACTGCCCCCAAATCACTGCCTCAAATCTGATACCCTCAGGTAAAACTGATTCCCCCAAATACTGATGTCCTCAGACTGATGCCCGAACTTGCAAATTGATACATGCATTCCCCGTAGAGACATACTCTAAAAGCACATAGCAAGCAAGTAAGAGCCAAAACACCCCTATGGAGGGGTAGGGTTTCCCTGTCCTATCTTGTTAGGAACTAGGGTTTCACTATGCACGCAACGGTTTCAAACAACCTAAAATCAGGTAAGCAACCTGTCCTAGTTTGGAATGGTCACTATGGTTTCCGATATGCAACTAGGTCGAATGGTCAAAAAGGGTGCCTCGGTAAAAACCGAGGTTTGTGTTCCCATCGTGGCAGAGCCTGTAACCGCTCAGCCTTATGGCACGCAGCCTTCGGCAAACCGTTCAGGAATAGCAGACGGCAAACACAGTGTCCTAGGCGTACCAATGCAAATGCAATGCAAAGAAACACATAAGTGTAAACAAAACAACATATAATGAGTTCGAGTCAAGTTCTCTAAATCCCCAGCAGAGTCACTAGAAATTGTAGACCGCCCAAACTCCGCTCGGCGCACGAGGGCGCGAATTGGGTTCATAGCTACTACAGTTCAGACTTCTGTCACGGTTCTGAATCTAATCTCACAAAGTGCAATGTAAGACTGATAAATCACCAAAGAGTCCAAATCCGGCAAATCATTTTGGAAAATTGATTTTTTATCAAAAAGCGGCAAACATGGATTGTTTTGCCAGATTTTAGAGTCGCCACCTAAATATTTTATTTTGGGAAATTTGGGAAACCCTGACTTGTGCCTAAGGCCACGTGTCCGTCATCACCAAAGTTGCCACGGCTCGGGAACTTGGGTACGAGAGTGGAAGGTCCTGAAATGAACACCCCCGCTCGCCCAATCAAAGGATCGGCCTTTACTAAGCATGATATGTTGTTTTTGAAAACACATGTGTCTTATTTCGGTTATTAGCCATATTACTATGTGATGCGCACAACATACAAGTATAGACTAAATCGCTCGATTTGGAACAAAACATCTCATGTTTGTTTTTTGAAAATGGTGTGAAGATGCTACTCGCAAGTAGGCTAAAACGCGGATTTGCCACCAAACAAGGTGGGCTTAAAACATGATGATTTGCCACTTCAAGTGGGCTTAAAACTCACATTTTGATGAATTGTTCCAATTCAAGCAATGAAGCCTTCATCCACAGGCATTTATGCAGTTATATCAATTAAGCAAATAGCCTCATGGCAAGCATGCTATCATGGCAGTCATTTACACACATGCAAGGATGCTAAAGCGTAAACACTCACAGTGTACTCCAAGCCAAAAAAGAAGCTAGTTAGTAATCAATGCATGATCCTAGCTATGTCAAGAATGCCTAATGCAACACATGCAAAAATGCAGCTAAATAGGCTCGGCTATTCTAAGATGGCATATGAGTGCAACACTCGATAACATGCTTTGAAACACGTATTCAAGTAAGTATTGAAATTCAATGCAGTTTGAATGATGCGCCGAGCCCGGTGCATGCAATACGAATGAATGATGCACGCATGCAAAGCATAAGTATGATAATTGAAACATGCCCTAAAACTAACCATCAAAAGCTGGTAAATAAAAGGGAGAAAGACGTGGGGTTGGAAGACATTCACACACACACGCACACTTATTACAACATTTGCCCTCTCGATGGAGGGTCCGAATAAATAATACAAGCTAGCTACGCTAAGCTAAGCTACTTAACTAATCTAATAATCTAATTAGACTAATTATTACACAACTAAATCGAATAACTAACAAATCAATTACTAATTATTACAATACTTGCATGAATGAAATAGCTAACTTATTCTAAGTTAACAAAAGTGATTAAATGGCCTCAAGGATGAGGGACATGCATGCTCGGTTGGCTTTCTCCTGGAAATACACTACCGTGCCTCATGAGGCCTCTATTTGCACTCTTTTGTACCTCTGAAAATTATGCCAACTTCCAGAATATTTTTGACCCACCTTAGGAGCATACTAAGGGGTGATCGGCCAAAAAAGGTGGCCATCGGCCACTTTGGATAGCCGATCAGCAGACTTGGTGGTCGGTCGGCAGCTTTGATTGCCGGTCAGCCACTACTTCCTGCAATTTCTCTTTTTGCTGCAACAGAGCACAAACAGAGGCATGACAGTGTGTTTGCAAGGGAATGTGAGTGCAACCACACTCCTTATCATGTCTCAAGCTCAAAGGAGTGTAGTGCTCGGCTCTCGAGCCACCAATCACGCATCTCAATGCATGATGGCCAAAGAGTCAAGCTTGCACAATGTCGATGAATGCACAAATAACACATAAGACTCGATGAACCTCCACCTTATCATACATGATCAAAGGTGTCGGTGACCTAAGGAATTAGGCGCGTTTCATCACTTTGAGTATGAAACGTCCCTCGTTCCTCGTGTTTGGATCGACATCCGATCCAAACAAAATGCAATGCAACACACATGCAAACACCATGCTATGCAAACCACATGCTAAACTTGACATGTTAAAGTGGTATGCATAAGATTCTTATCATGCAAACAATGCATGCATGGCATATTTAGGAGTTAAGGCATCAAGGCAAGTGAAGTGTACCACACATGAAGCATGTACTACAATGCTCAAATGGTCAAACCACCCCGGACAGAGGTCATGCATGCCAAAACAATGGCCAAAACTCAATAAAACTTAGGCACGAAAACCAATGAATGCATACTCAACCCATGGCTCGCAAGCAAGGCATAAAGGCACAACTCTTAAATGCAATTAAAGAGTGATATGCATGAGAATATGGAAATGCTATATGCTTTGAAATCAAGTGTTTAATGATGCCAAATCAGACAAATGACACAAACGAGGCATGTTAGAGGGTCTAGAGCATAAGGCTGGTTAAGAGCATCATACAAGAGGCATGCAATACATAGCACAACTAACCAAACCAGCTCTAGACAGAGCTCAAACATGCCAAGTTAAGGGCTAAGAACATGCTGAAATGGAACCTAAGAGCTTAGACAAGCATGCATGCAAATTGGCTCATGATTAAGGCATAAAGCATAACCCTCCAAAGCATTGAAAGAGTGATACACACGAGGGTATGACATTGAGACATGCTCTGAAATCATACATCAAATGATGCTATATCATGTAAATAGCCCAAGCAATGCATGCTAGTGGACCCAAAACACAAAGCTAGTGGAGGGGCTTTACACTATGGCTATACAAAGCAAAGCATACATGATCAAGACCACCCAAATCAGACCTAAAGCATGTGAAATCATGGCAAAAAGCATGCTGGAGTAGAGTCAAAATAGGCTAGAATGATGGTCCAAAGCATAGAGCATGTTAGGCTAGCAAGTAGAATTACACTACAAGTGTATGAAGCATTCAAGAGACAACCAAACCAGTCAAAAACAGAGTTATATCAGGTCCAAAAACTCACAAAAACATGCTCAAACTAAGCCTTAAAATGGTAGAAATACATGCTCACTTGGTAGGCCCTCTATGCATACAAACAAGACATAAAGAGAGGGACCACCCCCTCTCACTTTGAGCCTCAAAATCAACTTTCTACCACTGAAAATCCTCAAACAAAGGTCACAACAAAGACTAAGAATGGTGGCTCAAGAGGCTTTACAAGCCATAGAGCAAAAGAGGGGAAACATCCCCTAACCAAACAAGACTCAAACCCACATTTCAAAACCTTAAAAACAGAGTTTAAAAGAGGCTAAAACCAGCCTTAAAGTAGCATGCAAAGGTGGTTAAGCTATTAATCAAAAGAAAGCTTAAAAGGGGTATATGCTTACCCTTGAAGACCCTTGAAAAACAACAACAAGCTAGCAACCTCTGAGGCAAAACCAAGCCAAAATCACTCAAATGTAACCTCCAAGAATCTCAGCTCAAGAGTGAAGGTGTTTGAGTAGGTGTTTGTGTGCAAAAGTGTGAAGAAATGACACTTTTGGTTCAAATATAATGAAAATATAGAGAGAGAGAGAGAGGGAGAAATATAGAGAGAGAGGGATATGTATTGTCCGAATCCAAATTTTCAGAACCTCTGGAAGGGGAGAGGGGCCTCCTCTTATATAGAAATCCAACCCTCAAGCTTGTTGGACAAGATTAGAGCTTGTTTAAATCCCTCGATACACGTGAATGGAGGATGCATTCTGTGCTCACCAGCTGGCACAACTTGCAACAAAATATCTGCAAAAGCAAACAAAAAGGCCTCGGCCAAAAAACATGGCCGACCGGCCATTAAAGGGGCCGACCGACCATCAGTGATGCCGACCGGCCACCACTGATGGCCGATGGAAAGAGGGCATGGCCGATGGGCACAGGGCCTGGCCGATGGGTTGTGAGGGTGGCCATCTGGCCAACTCCTTCCCTCAGAAACAAAGCCACAAGCTCTTGGTCCACAACCAAGCACAAAACAGACAAGTTAAGAGGTTCCAAGGCAAGGCGCACGCCCGAGACCTTTAGGGACTCAAAATGAATACAAGCATGGATGATCATCGAGTGTTCAAACGATGACGTCCAAGTCTTGAGGACGGTAAAAAATGGGGTGTCTACACGTGGGTAGGTGTGAGTTTGCATGCATAGATGCATATTTGCATGGCTTTTTCCTACTTATGGCCCAGTAAGCCCAAATTCCCTTTTGACTGATGTTTTTGATAAAAACCAATCAGTAAGTTTGGAAAATATCATCCATCTAAGTGAAATCGGGCTTCACCTATCTGTCGGGGTTGGGGAATTGGTTTTTGGCTAAAAAACAAGTTTAGGGGTATTTTGGTCATTTTTTTTAAAATTTAGTTTTAGGCCAAAATATTATATAACAGCAACCTTAAGCAATTTCCAATGTTCCAAAGGTGAAGATATTACCATTTCATCATCAGGAGGCCTACAAACACCTAAAGTTTTAGGGTCAATCAAAATGGGGTGTCTACAGTTGCCTCTCTTTGACAGAGCTTAAACAATTATGAACTGATGTGAAGCGAATGTCAAAGATCTAAGACTATCCTTGTTGATATAACCCCAAGACTTAAGGCAATGCCAAACATTCATGCAAGTGATCGAACCTGCAGGTTCCGTACATATCCTTAATTTCAAGGAATCAAATTAGTGTAGTTCATGGCAGTTGTGCAACAGTTCATACATAAATGAGTGTGTGCAACAAACACTCAAGCTATGACAACCCTGTCACGTATTGTGCTTTTAATTTTTTAGTTATACATGCGCTTATGTGCTAGGTGTGAATTGGAATATTAATTATGTGATTAATGTGATTTTTGACTTTATATCTGTTGATCGTATGAATGTTTGTTATGATTTCTGTTATAATCTGAAAATTGAAGGCCTTAATGACGTCAAAAACCGAAATTGGTTAGTTTATTGAGATCGGCATAATTTTTAGAGCCTAATGAGGAGTTTGATTAAAATTTGATTCAGTTTAGAAATATTAAGTTTTGATTAAATTAACTTAAACATAATTAATTAACTTAAACCTTAATTAAGGCCCTAAGCTAATCTAGTGTATATATATGCTATAATTAAGGAATTGAGCTAAACATTTCATTTGGCTGAGATTTTGCAAGTTAGAGAGAGAGAGAGAGAGGAGAGAGCAGTCTACAGCGAGAAGTTAGAGAACTTGGATTTGGCTAGAGGAAGAATTTGACTTCTAATTCATGAATTTAAGTTATATATTCAGTGATTTCTTCAAGATTATAAGATTAATCACAAGTATTGAGCTAGAAATGAGCTAAAGATGATGAATTTAGAATCAATTCATACATGCATGCACAATTTTGTTGAATTTCATCATTTTGAGCATGATTTTTGTCATCCATGTTTAAATTAAGAATCATACCTTACATGCATTCATGAATTATAAAGTTTTAGAGCTTAATTCCATGATTTACAAAGTTTTGGAAGTGAATTTCATGTTTTTGAAGCTTTACAAAAGAATTTGAAGTTTTAAAAGTGAATTTCATGATCATTTGAGTTGAGTTCATGAAGTTTGGCCATGAGGCTTGAGAGTTAATCTTGAATCCATGTTTATAGAAGAGTTTTAAGTGTTTGTGAAGTTGTATACAAGCCATGCAAGATTTTGAATTGAAAACACAAGTTTTGGAAGTTCAATTCTGTTCTGGAAATTCCAAAATTCTGCATCATCGCTCGAGTGAACAATATGTCGCTCGAGCGCACATTCCATGCATCCAGAATTTTGTCAAAGATTTACAGTTGGCTCGAGTGATGAAGTCACTGCTTGAGCGACTGTCTTTTATTTTGCACCATGGCTTGAGCAAAAATTGAGCCTAGTGTAGACACCCCATTTTTTACCGTTCTCAAGACTTGGGTGTCCTTGCAGGTACATCCGGTGATAAGTGTGATTGCTCGTCGAGCACTCAAAATCCACGGCGGAATGCCACAGGTTTGAGCTTTCCAAACCCTGCATCCATTCTTTCTCATTTTTGGACCATGTTTTGGTCCTTCTAGATTGTTGTTTGTGGTGCACTGCCAGCCATGATTGGGCTTTGCCGGCCATCAATGAGCCACTGTCGGCCATCACCGATGGCCGGCCGACCACCAATGCATCAGTAGATATTTTTGTAGATATTTTGATAGCTGTTTGCATAGATGAGCCCATCTGCTTGCACGTGGATGGTTGGATCTTTACAAGAGACCTTTGTATCTTCTATATATAGAGCTCATCTATATGCATGCAAAGGGTTACAAAATTTGACTGAGCTATATTTCTCTCTCTCTCTCACTCTAGAATCCTCTCTCTCTATATTTTGTGCCTGAAAGTGTGCTTTCTCTACACATTCGCACTAGCACCTTTAGCCAAACACCTTCACCTTAGAGCTGAGGTTCTTGAAGGCCTTGTTTGAGCTTCTTAGAGTGGTTTTAGCTTGGAACTCTTGCTGATTTGTTGCTGTGCTTCAAGGGTAAGGACTTACTCCATTTAAGCTTTGTTTTAGTTCATTCCTTGGCCACCTTTGTATGCTACTTTGAAGCTGGTTTTAGCCTCTAAACATTTTTGTTTTTAAGGTCTTAGAATGATGGTTTAAGCCTTGTGTGGTTAGGGGGTGGTTTCCACCCTTTGCTCTTTGGTTTGTAAAGCCTTTTGAGCCATCTTTTAAAGCTTTTGAAACACCCTTTGCTTGGCCTTTTAACCACTGAAACTTAGAGGAATTTTAGTGGTAAAAAGTTTGTTTTGAGGCCCAAAATAGGAGGGGGTAACCCTCCCTCCTTGTATCTTGTTTGTATGTATATATGGCCTAATAGTTGAGCATGTTTTTCTACCATCTCTTGGCTTGATCTCAGCATGTTTTTGTGACTTTTTTGACCTGCTTTAGCTCTAATTTTGGCTGGTTGGGTCACTTGTTGCTTGCTTCTTACACTTGTAGTGTAATCATGCTTAGTAGCTTAATATGCTTAATGATTTAGTCTATCATTCTAGCTTGTGTTAGTTTGATTCTAGCATATTTTTGCCACTGATTTAGCATGCCTTAACTCTGTTTTGAGTGGTCTTGGTCATATGAGGCTTGTTATGCATGGTTGTAGTGCAAAGGCCTTGACTAGCTTAGTGATTTAAGGCCCCTAACATGTTTTGCTTGAATTGTTTGCATGTCATAGGATCATTTCACACATGATTTCAGTGCATGTAGCCTTTTCACACTCTCACATATTCCACTCTTTCATTACTTTTGAGAGGTGTGCTTTGTGCCTTGTTTATGAGCCAATACATGAGCATGTCTTTCTTGCTTTTCATGCTACCATTTCAGCTTGTTTTGGCCACTGTTTTGGCATGTTTGAGGTCTGTCTAGGGCTGGTTTGGCCATTTGAGTTTGATATTGCATGGTTCTAGTGTAAAGCTCTTCACTAGTTTTAATGCTTAAGTCCCCTAACATGTTGTACATGAGTCGTTTGCATGTTAGAGTCTTGTGCTTCATGCCATTTCAGCACTGAAATTCTGCCACCTCCCTCATTTCTTCATTTTTTTTCTATTTGTTTTGAGGGTTGGTTAGTCTTAAAGTTGTGTTTAAGCTTGAGATTGAGGCTTGTGTTTAAATGGCTTTAATCCTCTTTTGAGGGTTCCTCCTAGTCAAAGGCATGGTCTCTCTCATGTCTTAAGTCGTCTTTTGATTGACCTCTCTCTCATTAGAGGACTTTCACATTTGGACAAATCAATTAATGAATGGCTTGGTAATCTTAACATGTGTAAACAAGAATTGAATCAAGTAAAACATGGCCAAGATAAGCATGTTGTTTGCATTGCATTGTGTTCAATCGGACGTTATATTGAACACTAGGTAGATTGGTCCATTTCATACTCAAAGTGATGAAAATGAGCCAATCTTCCTTTGTCTCCATTGCCCTTGATCATGCATGATAGGGTAGTGGTCCTACAGTCTTGTTTTGTGCATTTATTGAATGTGTACAAGTTGGATCTTTGGCCATCATGCATTCAAAATGCTTGATTGGTGTTCTTGGATTCAATAGTGCAACTCCTTTGATGTTTCGAGATGATAAGGAGGGGCATAGTACAAATATACCCTTGGGAGGCCCTCTATTTTCCTCTGGTTTGAGCTTTGTTGCAGAATGGTGATACAGCACACCAGTGGCCTGCAGTGCCTCACTGATGGCCGGCACTGCTTCATCCTTGGCCGACAGTACACATCTTTGGCCGGCTGGTGGCCAGCAGCAAGCTCCCATGGCCGGCATGCCACTGGTGCATTCCTCAGCATTGGTTTGGTAAGGTGGAGCAGAAAGTTCTTGGAGTAACCCTGCAAACAGAGTCTCTCAAGAGCAAACCGGTGGGCTTTTCGGGGGCGAGAAATCGAATGCATGCATGTTCAACTTTCTGAAGCAGAGCTGAAGTAGTGTAATTTAATGCTTTAATTATTAGTTAGCATTGATGTTGTAATTTAATTAATTAGTGTGCTAATTAGTTAAGTGTTGTAATAATTAAGTAGCTTAGCTTAGCTATTTCTTTATTTTGGTTGTAATAACTAGTCTAATTAGATTAATTAGATTAGTTTGATTAGCTTAGCCTAGAGTAGCTTAGCTTATTCATTCGGACCCTCCTTCGCAAGGGCACAATGTTGTAATAAGTGTGCGTGCATGTGTGCATGTCTTCCAACCCCACGTCTTTCTCCCTTTTACTTAACCGCTTTCAATGGTTAGATTAGGGCACGTTTTGGATTAGCATACCTTATGCTCGCATATTTGCATCATTCATTTGTATTGCATGCACCGGGCTCAGGGCATCATTCAAACTGCATCGTATTTCAATACCTATTTGAATACGTGTATCAAATTGTCGCATTCATATGCCATCTTAGATAGCCGAGCCTATTAATTGCATTATTGCATGCGTTGCATTAGGCATTTTGTATAGTTAGGAATCATGCATTTTTCTAACCAGCTTTTGTTTTGGCTCGGAGTACACTGTAAGTTTTACGCTTTAGCATACTTGCATGAGTGTATATGTTTCCATGATAGCATGCTTGCCATGAGGATATGTGCTTAAATGTTTAACTACATGAATGCCTGTGGATGAAGGCTTCATTGCTTGAATTGGGACAATTCATCAAATGTGAGTTTTTAAGCCCACTTTGCGAAGTGGCAAATCATCATGTTTTAAGCCCACTTGAGGGTGGCACTTTCAAACCATTTTCAAAAACAAACATGAGTTGTTTTGTTCCAATTTTTACGATTTTAGTCTATACTTGTATGCTGTGCGCATCACGTAGTAAAGTTAGCTAATAACCGGAATAAGAACACATGTGTTCATGAAACAACATATCATGCTTAATAGAGGCCGATCCTTTGATCGGGCGAGCGGAGGTGCTCATTTCAGGACCTTCCCCTCTCGTACCCAAGTTCCTGAGTCGAGGCAACTTTGGTGATGATGGACACGTGACCTTTGGCACGAGTCAGGGTTTCCTAAATTTCCCAAAAACTGAAATATTTAGGTGGCGACTTTGTAATCTGGCAAAGCAGTCCAGTTTGGCATTATTTGATTCAAAATCTGATTTTCCAAAATGATTTGCCGGATTGGACTCTTTGGTGATTTATCAGTCTTACATTGCACTTTGTGAGATTAGATTCAGAACCGTGACAGGAGTCCGAACTGTAGGGGACCGATTTGAGCCTCCAAAAGGGGGCGCGCGAAGAAAGTCGAGTGCTACAGTTTCTGGCGACTCTACTGGGGATTTAGAGAACTTAACTCGAACTCATGATATGTTGTTTTATTTACGCTTATGTGTTTCTTTGCATTACATTTGCATTGGTGCGCCTAAGTCACAGTGTTTGCCATCTACTATTCCTGAGTGGTTTGCCAGAGGCTCGCTTGGAAAAGTGTGCCATAAGGCTAGCCGGTTGCAGGCTTTGCCACAATGGGAACACAAACCTTGGATCTAGATCACCACCGTACCATTTGATCCTCCTTTCACTTCTCGGTGTTAGGTGCGAGAGGTATATTAGGTGGTTTTACCGAGGCACCCTTTTTGACCAATTGACCTAGTTGCATATCGGAAGCCTTGGAGACTATTCCAAACTAGGACAGGTTGCTCACTCGAATGCAGGATTGTTTGAAACCGCATGCATGCGTAGTGAAACCCTAGCTCCTGACGAAATTAGGACGGCGAAACCCTACCCCACTACAGGGGTGTTTTGGCTCTCACTTGCTTGATATGTGCTATTAGGGTGTGTCTCTATAGGGAATGTATGTATCAGTTGCAAGTCTGGGTATCAGTCTGAGGACATCAGTGTTTAAGGGTATTAGTTTTCAGGCAGAATGTTTAGGGACAGAAATCAGTGTTTGAGTACAGATTGTCCAGCTTATGATTTCAACTATGTGTTGTCTTTATCTAAGCGGGGGTGATGTCTGTTTTCTGATTGTTGTTTCCTTTTTTTGCTTTATTTTCCTTTATTTTCCTTTTTGCAAGGTAGTGTTTCACAATTACTTCCGACGAGGCAGATACCCCCCGAGCACTCTGGACCAGAGGTAGAAGGCTTCATAGATTTGAGAATCTTATTGATAAACAACCAGTGTTTGCTTCATTACCCCCGGTTACAAGATGGAGGGCAGTCAGGCATAGAGTACCAGTACAGCAGTCAGTAGTTTAGTGGTCATTATCTACCTCACCTGTGTGCAGTTGGGTTCAGTTTTCTGTTTCTACCTTAGAAAGAGGGTATACACCTGTTCAGACAGATCAGCATTTCACAGACAGTATGGAGGAAATGATGCGTCAACTCCAACAAACCATGGAGGCTATGCAGCGGGATGGTGCTTGCCAAGCGGAGGTTACCGCTCGTCAGACAGAGGTTGTAGCCTAGCAGGCAGAACTAATTACTAAGCTTCAACAACAGCAGCAACCACAACAAACAGGAGCTTCTGCTTCGTACCCACCCACACCTAGGGTTCCAACACCCGGGGAAACAACTATCGTCCAGGAGAATACGGACGTTCCAACAGGGCCAGTCCCACCACCAGTCCTACCATAGACTTCAAAAGCACCGACCTTCCCAACTGACACACCGTTCGAATTTGAGGTCGATTCTACTGCTTTGAAAGTATGCAAGCTTGAAAAGTTGTTTAAACGAGCTCAGGGAGTTAACTCGATCCCAGACATAGAGGATGGCTATACAGATTCGGCGGTGACATTGCCAGATAGGTTCAAAATGCCTTACATAGACCGCTTCGACGATTCGGGCGATCCTATGGTCCATCTGAGGCTGTTCTCGGATATTTTGCGCCCGATGGGCTTGACTAGACTCCAAAAACTATCTCTCTTCGGTCGGACCCTGTCGGGTATTGCGGCTATCTGGTACGCCAAACTAGAGGATTCAGTGAAAAGAAGTTGGGAGGGGATGGCCGAGGCCTTCATAGCCCAATATTCTTACAACACCCAAATCGAGGTCACAACCCGTGATCTCGAAGCAACCAGGCAGGAGCCGAAGGAGGGCTTCTCTGACTTTGTCACCAGGTGGAGGGCCAAGGCCTCCATGATGACTACTAGGCCAGCCAAGAAAGACCAAATAAGAATGGTCGTACGGAATCTGCAACCGAAGTTGATGCAGAAGATGATTGTCTTACCCCTCCCCACCTTTGCTGATTTACATGAGATAGGGGTACAAATAGAAGACGCTATAAAGCAAGGTCTGATTGACCAAGAGAAGGAGCAGCCCAAGAGGGCATTTATACGTGGTTCGAATGCAGCTACAAGTAGCAATGCAGCCGCAAGGACTTTTGACGTCGGCATGGTCACCACCACGCCAAAAACAGCCACACCCTTCACCGGCACATCTGGAGCCACCATACAACCTACAAAGTGCCCACCCAGGGGCCAGAGGGTGTTTACCCCGCTTTACATGTCTCTGTCCAAAGCCCTGGGGGTTCTAATCAGAAAGGGGCACTTGAAGCCCCTGGAACCACGCCCACTGCCAAATCCTCTCCCTCTCATACATAACCCGGCCAAATATTGCGCCTTTCACCAGCAGCACGGTCATGACACCGACCTCTGCTTCAGACTCCATCATGAGATCCCGGATCTCATTGACAACAAGGTGATTGCGTCTCCCGAGAAGCCAAACGTCACTACAAACCCTCTCCCACCACATAATCAACCCCCTCCTCCACCCAGGCATGTGAACCTGATCTAAACAGTGGCCGTCCCATACGACCCCAGCATATACATCACTCCTTCCCACCTACCTAAGCCGGCACTGTTCATCCCGGAAAGCACAGACTTATGCATGATGAACACGTCCCTACCCCAACCTGAACCCGTGGTGGTGGCTGTGGTAGAAGGCATGCCTGAGGGCGCCATGAGCATAACTGAGAAAGCATACAACCCGTGCGATTATATTGTGCCAGTTGATGAAACTAGGCCAGGGATGAAGTTGCCAACTAGGGTAGAGGTACATGTTGTCCGGGAGGATGGGCCGAGTCAGGGCCTCGATGATCTAGCCGACCTTGAGGAGGATATCAGCAACCTACAGTTCTTTGATGAGCAGGACTTGGGGGATGTGCAAGTTGGGTGGTTTGATGCGAACAGGGCGACGGATACTACAGGGTGGCTCAATGACGAGCCGGATATTGATGAAGGGTCTCAGCCAAGGTAGGGACAGTCAGAAATAGGAACATCTGTAGCGGTCAGAATGGTCGAGAACAAGGAAGAGTTGCCGAAGAGCACCGGTACGAAGAATTTTTCTCGGGACTTGGGCAGTTTGTGCACAGCTGACACGGAACAAGAAGTCGCGCTGAAGCGATTTGAACAAGAGAAAATCGACAATGATGATAAGGCTAGAAAGGCCAACGGTCCTGCGGGGACAGAATGTGTTGAGAACACGGGAACAGCTACAGCGGAACCAGACAGTTGTTTGTCGGTTGCCGAGGGGATGTGGTGGGAAGATGACGATTTGTATCATGCCCATACTGATGAGGATTAGGGGCGGAATCAACCAGATGACACCTGGTCAACCGAGGAGGTCGACCATATGACCTGGAGTGGGCGGTACTTCAAGCCCTCACATTTGGACCAGCCGGAGGCATCGGGGAAAGACAAGGAAGTAGAAAAGCAGAAAGATAAACTACTAGAGGAGGAAGCTGTACTAAAGCAGCTGAAGAAAATTCAAGCAGACATCTCCATCTGGGGATTGCTCATGGCCTCAAAGGTTCATAGACAAGCTGTCCTTTCAGCCATGGACAAGGCTAAGCTTTCCATTGATACAGTTCCTGAGCAGTTGGTGGGGTTGGTTTTCCCGGGTGGTGCTTCACCGACTTTAACTTTCACAGACAAAGAATTACCGCCTGAGGGCTCTGAGCATAACAAGCCACTGTATATCTCTATGGAGTGCAAGGAAAAATGGATACCAATTGTCCTGGTTGATACGGGATCTGCAATCAATGTATGTCCGTCGCGAACGGCGTATGCTATCGAGTTGAAGCTCGCAAATTTCGCATCAACAGCCCAGGTGATTCGAGCCTATGATAACACCAGTTGGGAAATGATGGGGACAGTACGGATCAAAACTCAGGTTGGCCCGGTGCAGCAGGACATCGATTTCCATGTCTTGCATGTTCCAGCCACCTTCAATTTACTCCTTGGACGGCCGTGGCTGCACCAAGTAAGAGTTGTCTCTTCCACTTTACACTAGATGCTGAAGTATCCCCATGGGAAGGGGGTAGCAATTGTTTTTGGGAACTCTTCCATACATCTGCCGCCAGAGGTTTCTATACCAGTTTTGGAAATTGAACACGGCGTGGAGGATGTCTTTTTATCGGGATTCACCTTGGCTGAGGCTCGGGTTGTACAGGATATGTTGGCTGTTGATGAGGGACTATATGTCAGTGCGCAATCTGTCTACCTCATGAACAAGCTTCAACACATGCCTGGAATGGGATTGGGACGGAGTGGCAGGAAGGGCGTCGCTGCATGGGCCGAAGTGCTACACAACCCTTATACCTTTGGTTTAGGTTACACGCCTACCAGAGAGGATTGGGCAAGGAAAGGAAGGGAAATGGCCGGAAGAGCCAAGGCTAAGCAAGCCGGGAAGCACTACGAGCTGGTGCACAGACCTATTCAAGGAACCCTGAATGGACACTTTGTCCGGGAGGAGGAAGATTTCCTATTTTGCGTCTTTCCGGAGCCATGGTTGAATTCAGAGAAGCGGCATTTGCCCGGCTTTGAGATCTTTTTTGACCTACAGTTGCCAGGGGATGAAGTTGCGAAAGAGCAAACTGACCCACCAGCTGAGGCTGAGCAGTGCAAGGAGGATGAGTTTGAGGGCGCAAAACTCGAAATAGGAGCAGCGCTGGCTTGTCTCCTCTCAGATCCTCAGATCACACCGGAGTGCTTGGGGGATGATTTCTTTCTTTCCATGATTGGGGATCAAACGGTTGTGGGCCCTTCTTCTGGCATTCTGGATGCATCCATCGCACCCTCCCTCGTTTGGCAGTACGAAGAGAGCTTTTTGTCAAGCAGTTCTGGGTCAGGTAGCGAACCAGAATCTGATTCCACAGAGTCTGTGGAGTCGGAATCAGATTCTAGTTCTTCTGAGTTAGAGTCCGATATTCCTGGGGTTGATAACCCAAATGCCGTTGTCTTGTCCAGGTCGTCTTTTTCATTTTCTTTTGAGTCGGTTGTAACCGAAGAATCAAACGAACTAGAAGTTATTAATGAGAATGGTACCGCTATGGCTTCTGAGTACTTTTCTGTGCCTTTAGTTTATTGCATTAATCAGGACTTTCAAAACTTTGATGAAAACGATGAGGAAGAAATTCCTCCGATTTTGAAACATTTAATTAATCGAGAGCAGGAGAGGTTTGTAAAACCTTTGGTTGATGAAATCACCTCAATTAACGTTGGTACTGAGAAGGATCCACGTCTGGTCCAGATCGGGTCCATGTTGTCTTCAGAGGAATGTGACCACTTAGTTGCTTTATTAAAAGATTTCAAAGATGTTTTCGCGTGGTCCTACGAAGACATGCCTGGAATCGATCCTGAGATTGTACAGCACCGAATCCCTCTTGACCCAAAGGCCCGACCTGTTAAGCAGAAGCTTCGAAGGATCCGCCCGGATTGGGCTCTGAAAATCAAAGAAGAGGCAGATTGATGCAGGGTTCTTGTTAGTATCTGAGTATCCAACTTGGTTGGCCAATATAGTTCCAGTGCCAAAGAAGGATGGCAGAATTCGAGTATGTGTGGACTTCAGAGATCTGAACATAGCCAGTCCGAAGGACGACTTTCCTCTGCCACATATCGACGAATTGGTGGACTTCACCGCTAGGCATGCGTTGCTCTCGTTTATGGATGGTTTTTCGGGCTATAACCAGATTCTGATGGCACCCGAAGATAGGGAAAAAACTGCCTTCACTACCCCGTAGGGAACTTACTGCTATAGGGTGATGCCGTTCGGTTTGAAGAATGCTGGGGCTACTTATCACGGACTGCAACCACGATCTTGCACGATATGATCCACAAAGAGGTTGAGGTGTACGTGGATGACATGATTGTCAAGTCCAAGGAAAGAGAGGGCCACTACACCGCCTAGAAGAAATTTTTCCAACGGATCAGAAAGTATCGGTTGTGACTGAATCCTCAAAAATGTACTTTTGGTGTTACAGTAGGGAAAATACTGGGGTTCTGGATTACACAAAGGGGTATCGAAGTCGATCATTCCAAAATCAAGGCCATCCTAGAAATGCCACCACCAAGGACTGAAAATGAGGTACAAGGCTTTCTGGGTAAAGTACAATTCATAAGACGGTTTATTACAAAATTAACCTTGACTTGTGAACCACTATTTGGTCCCCTACAGAAAGGAAAAAAGTTCTAATGGCATGACCGATGCCAAGTTGCTTTTGAGCAGATCAAGCAATATCTACAGAACCCACCCGTGTTGTCACCGCCAGAGCCGGGGAAACCGTTGATTCTGTACCTATCAGTGACCGACACGACAATGGGCTGCATGCTTACGCAGGAATCTGAGGATAAAGTGGAGAGGGCTATCTACTACCTGAGCAAGAAAATGCTGGAATATGAGACTCGTTACACTCCGCTTGAGAAGGCTTGTTTGGCCTTGGTATGGGCTACTGGGAAATTGAGGCACTACCTGTTAGCTCACTCTATAATTCTGGTTTTGAGATTAGATCCCATCAAATATCTCTTCGAGAAACCAACGCTTACGGGTAGGCTAGCTCATTGGTTGCTTCTTCTCTCTAAATTTGATCTGAAGTACATGACGCGCAAGTCTATGAAAGAGAGAGCAATAGCGGAGTTCCTAGCCGATCACCCAGTGAAGGGAAATGAAGCAATAGAATATCTGTTCCCGGACGAGGCCATTTTGCAGCTCGAAAAAGAGGTCTGGACTATGTACTTTGACAGAGTGTCTAACCAGTACGGGTATAGGATAGGGGTGTTGCTGATAGCACCCGACAATTCCCACATACCCCTAGCTTTCAAACTCCGGTTCAGAGTATCGAACAACGAAGCAGAGTATGAGGCATGTATCGCTGGCTTGGAAGCTGCCCAGGAATTAAGGGCAAAAAGGTTGGACGTCATTGGGGACTTGAACCTGGTTATGTCTCGAGCGAAAGGAGAATGGAAGGTTAAGGAAGAAAGGATGAAAATCTATCACTAAACCTTGGACGTTCTAATTCCCAAGTTTGAGAAGTTAACCTTCACCCATTTGTTAAGAGAGAGCAACAGGTTCGTTAACGCTTTATCAACTCTATCTTCTTTGATAGACATCCCTTTGGGAGTCCGGATGCGTCCAGTCATCATTGAATAGAGGTATGTGTCGGCCTACGAGCTGATTGCTGCCATAGATGAAGTACAAGATTAGAACCCCAGGTATCATGACATCTGGAACTTCTTGGAAAATGAGGCTTATCCACCAGGGGCAAATGCTAAAGATAAGAGGGCAATATAACAAATAGTTGCTCAGTTTATTGTCTGCGGGGGTAAGTTGTACAAGCAGGGCCATCTTGGGATGCATAAACTGTGCATTGATGCTGAAGAGTCAAAGCGCCTAATGGAGGCCATCCATAGAGGAGAGTGCGGAGCGCACATGAGCGGGGTAATGCTAGCTCGGAAGATTCTCATACAGGGTTACTACTGGTCAACCATGGAGGACGATTGTCTTGGTTTTGTTCGGCAATGCCACAAATGCCAAATTCATGCAAATCGCATGAAAATTCCGCCATCGAAGCTATACAACATGACTTCGCCATGGCCATTTTCAGTCTGGGGGATTGATGTTATTGGGGCAGTTACTCCGAAGGGGTCGAATGGGCATGAGTACATCTTGGTGGCGATAGACTACTTTACAAAGTGGGTCGAGGCCCAATCCTATGTAGTGCTGAAGGCATCACACGTAGCTAAGTTCATCAGGAACAATATTATCTATCGCTATGGGGTCCTAAATGAGATTATTTTGGACAATGGTTTCCACTTCAAGAAGGAGGTGATCGACTTGTTGGAGAAATACAATGTGGCTTTTCATAAGTCATCCACATATCGGCCGCAAACCGACGGAGCTGTTGAGGCCGCCAACAAGAACATCAAGCATATTCTACAGAAGATGGTGGAAACCCATAGGGACTGGCCAGATAAGCCACCATTTGCTCTTTGGGGCTACCGGACATCAATTCGAACTTCTACTGGGGCAACTCCGTATTCCTTAGTTTATTGGATAGAGGCTATTCTGCCATCGAAGTTGAGGTTCCATCATTGCGGGTAATGGCTGAGTACTAGATAGCTGAGGCAGATTAGCAGCAGAGCAGGTTCGAAGAACTCATGCTGTTCGATGAGAGAAGGCTGAAAGCACTGTATCACGTCCAAGGTCATCAACGAAGAATTGCCAGGGCTTTCAACAAGAAGGTTAAGTCCAGGAATCTGAAAGAAGGGGATTTGGTGCTCAAAGACAACCAAGCTCCCATCCATGACCCTAGGGACAAGTTTAGACCTAATTGGACTGGTCCTTATATCATCAAGTCTATTTGGTCGGGTGGAGCTGTCATTCTAATGGATTTAGATGGCCTCGAGTTCTCCCAACCAGTCAACATGGACAAGTTGAAGAAATACTATCCCTGAGTGGCTCGGTAGGCCGAAAACCTGAAAGGGCAACCTAGGCAAAAGTTAGAGCATGAAAAATTTAAAATAAGAAAAACTGAGCTTGCAAGGTTGAAAACCCAGAAAGGGTAGCCTTCGCAAAAGTTAGAGCGCAAAAGGAGAGTGTTAAAATCCGAGTGAACCCGAACTGAACTACGTAAGGCTTGATTCCCATCTTCGGGATACATAGGCAACTTCATTCTGAAGTCCAACCATAAACACTTCCAAATCAACTCTGTCCATGTGATTGTTCTGGCCATCTTTGTCTTCTCTTGCATCCAAGAGTTCGGTTATGATCTCCAATGTAGTGCTATTCAGACAAGGGGCAACTTTCCAGTTATTGGATTTGGGGTTGTACATCTCAGTGATAGATCTCGGGTGTGTCCAGCTGCGATCCATATCGAAAATGGTTTTGAAAAGTTTTAATAAAAGTTGATTCTGTTCAAATTAATCTTTTTACAACTTAGACCATTTTTAGACCATAAGGAAAATTTTCAGTACCCACAACCTTCAATTTCATTGATTTCAATATAGAGTTTTCCAACTCTCGATACAAATTGAAGCTGCTTTTTTATTACATTCAAAATGAAAACTTGAAAGTACAGATTAAAGCAATAAACTTGAGGCATGGTCAGGTGTTCCTGCATCTCCTCCTAGAGCTTGTGGAAGCTTCAGATGCTAAGGTAGGCCTGGTTTGTACCTCATCTTCAAGCCAAGCTATGCATTCGCCAGAAAGGGCACAACAGAAATTGGGAACGGGGGCCAAAAGTTCTCTTGTCCTCCATGCTGTGGCATACCAAGCTAGCTGTGAGCCTCGGATCGAAAATGAAGCTGGATACTCTATCCCCTCTTCCGGGCAAGTCTAGTCGTGGTCGAATTGACGCCGGAATCGGAATGGGAAGTAGAAGACACAATGTGTCAAGCCAACCAACTAAATGCCAGGCTGCCGGGACATGTTGTAGCTCATCTCCGGCAGATCCAACCAGGGGCAACGCCAAGCGATGTCAACAGCAGACCTGCTGCACATCCAGTGGCACCACCATCCCTCGTTCGGAAAGTCAACTAGCCAAGGGCGGAAGAAATAGCCGCGTGCTGAATACGCAGGGCAAGCGTCCACTACCTTCAACCTATCCATCAACCATACTTGGGGAGGGATGAAAAATAAGAGAGATTAAAGAATAGAGAGGTGTACGTGGAGAGAAAAGTAAGAAAAGGGTTTTGAGAGAAAAACAGAGCCTATGGGTCGAGTGATGTCAGAAACACATGTAAGAACGAGAAATATTACCTGCAAGAGTAGTGGACTCCCTGCGAACTTGGTTGTCTCCCGGGGATGGAAAGCATCCAAACCCATTAAAGTCTCGGCTAGTGTCAACCTAATGCAGCTCTTGCCCTCTTTCAAGCCTTGAGCAACTTCTATCAAGCGAATGCTAGACCCTCCGAAGCCAGGGGCAAGCAGGAAATAGGCCAACATACATAAGTAAAGGGCATGCTGCCGAAAACCTTGCCAAACACGGTCACCGCGGTCACCAGCATCAGAAAATCGACGAATCAAGCTTGGAATATCTAACGCCCCGTTGTGAACCAGGGATCGAGCATCATGCAAAGTAAGCCCACACATCCTTCCTAAAGCTTGGATGTGGCCAAAACGAGACTGGGGCAAGATTTCCTCGTCACGCCGGGACTCCATCAAAGCTTGAAATTCTTCGATTGTAGGACACATCTCTTATCCCCCGAAACTAAACACATGTGTAACTGGATTCCAATATCTAGCCGCGGCATGGAGGAATGGAAAACACAGTGGAGTACGGCTCAGCGGGAATAGTGAGTTTAGCCCGAAACCTCAGAAATTTAACTTTTTCGAGCCATCTAAAGTTGCAATCTAATTTGAGAGTTTTTCGACGAAGAATGGTTCCATTTGGGGCAAAAACAGAGCTAGAATGAAACAATCACGAAGCTGGAGCTTTTGTAGAAGATAAGGCAGTGAGTGGAGGCCAGGTGTCAACGTTTCGGAGGTTCTACCATCGATGGCCGGCAGGGGCACATTGATGGCCGGCAGAAGGAAGTGATGGCCGGCAGGCCATCCTCCATGGCCGGCAGCCTCTCTTCAGGCTCACTAACCTCCTCTGTGAATACTTAGTTTCTTTCTGCAATGTAATTTTGTTGTTTGTACCTTTTGAGGTCTTGTTTTGGTCCTTTTGGACTTGAGTGTGTTTTGTTTAAGTCGTAATAGTCTTCGTTTTGTTTATCGAGTTGTTACAATTTACTTATCGAGTTGTATTTACATTGTTTAAGCATGTCAAGGCCTTGTGTAGTTTATTAGGTTGTTTTGTTTTCGCAGTTGTTAGTTGGTTCACTACCTGATTAAGACAATGCAATTTGAATGTGCAGTTTTCAATCTCATTTTCTTGCTATGAGATGTTATGCGATGCTCAGAATATCAAATGTAACACATTTTACTCAAAAAGCTGAGTTTTTATTCCAATCATGGTCACTTTTTGCAAAAGAGTACAAGTTTTAAGAAAGTAAAACTGCCTAAGGCTGTACAATGTGCTAACACTACTAGCAAAAAGAAAACAAAGCAAAAGGCATCTAAATCAGTGCCAACTAGCTCAAGCTCGAGAAGCCCTCTTCGTCCTCTTCCTCGGCGGAGTGGACTCTTGAGCACTATTACCATCAGCACCGCTGTCTGAAGCTGGATCAGAGCCTAACCTGGAACCCTCATTAGCCTCTCCAGCCTCTCTACTGGCAAAATTCGAGCCAGCGTCGTCGTCTCCACCCTCAGATAACTCTGACTGTGGACTCGTTGCCTCAGCGTCCTCGCTCGTCTCGTCATCATCATCGCCTAGAATGGGCTCTGAAGGGCCACTCTCACTGCGGATGCCTCTAGCTTTACCTCAGCTGCGTGTTTGAGTCTCTCTTCCTCTCATCTCTACTGCCAGGGGAGGAGCTGAAGGTCCTGTTGCGGCTCCTGCTGGGGCATCCGGTGGAGCTGGGGTCTGGAAAGGGATCTGAAAAGGGCAGTTTGTCAGAATATGTTAGTTGTGGCATATATCAGATGTGATGTATCGATGCAGTGTAGGTGTGCAGTGTATGGGAACAGTGTATCTATACAGTGTTTTGATGTGATGATTCAGATCAGAGAAGTATGGAATAGTTGTAGTACTGATGTAGTGGCAGAGACTTTCATGGCATAAAGTGCAAATAGAAGGAACTTACCGGAATCCTGTAAAGGTTGAGCAGGTTCATGCTCGTCTGAACCATCCCCATCAGAGAAGCCGCTAGCTCGAGAGCTTGCCCGGTGTATTCTATGGATGCCTGCAAATGTGTTGAGATGATCAGTGGTCTATAAAGCATAATCGAAATGAATTGAATGTGCAAGCTGTAAAGTATGGAACATACCGGGGTCGGGCCTCGAACTCTGACAAGCTCGTGACCAGCAGGTGCGGGCTCTACGGGAATCTGATAGGTCTCTCCAAAACGTCTGCAGCAAGTCAGTGTAGTAGGCAGCTCTAGCCATCCCACTCTCTGCCTTTCCCCAGAATCTCTCCTGCTACGGGACCTGGTCGCTCTGGCCCCTTTGCCTCTCTCTCTCGCAGCTGGAGCTCTCGCTCCCTCACCTCCGCGAACGTCGGTCAGAGGCAGCATCAGATGAGTTTGGATGAAGGTCGCATAGTCGCCCTCTACATGGAAGTAATCCATCTCCAGCCCTACCATAAACTGGATCACCTCCCCAGTAGAAAGTCTGTGTGTCTCTCTCATCGATACTAGAGGTGCCGTCGGTACGAACGGGGCAGGCAGTCCTAAAGTCTGGCGTGTAAAGCACTCGCTCAAGAACCAAGCACGGCAGATCGGGCCCCTAAGGAGAATATGATAGCGAGTGATGACCCTAGTTGTGTCATACTGGGCTCGAAGCCTCGGTGGTATCACGTCCCACGGCTGCCATGTGATATGAGAATAAGAAAATGAACATGTGATTAGTCGCCATCAATTGATTAATGGGTGTATCAAGTTAATTGAAATAACTTTGTTTTGGGTTACCTCGTGCGCCGCCACCATGTTGAAGTACTGTCGGAAGAACATGAAGTTCTCCCGGATCCTACGGCAGAGCTAGTCGTCGTATACCCGAGAAAGCGGGACTGTCACCGGGGTCTCGTCTACAGGCTCTGGAGCAAGAGCCGGGAAGTATGCGTATACCCACAGCTACAAGGAAAATGTGATCAATAAAGTGTATGAGCAGATACAGAGAATACAAAACGAGAAATGCTAAGCAGAAAATGTAAAGTGAAAAGGGGGAACTGAGATGTGTACCTTCCAAGCCCGCCAGTAGCCACCGAGCAAGGTCCCGCTCATGCGAGAGGTCGAGCCCATGTATCCATACAAAGTGATGAGGCCGGCTCTGCCCTAGTCATAGAACTGAACTCTCTGGAGTACTACCAATGCGCTCAGAAAGTATAGGCCCATGGTATTCCACCTGTTCGAAAACAAGGTGGTATCGAAAAGGAACATGAGGAAGCCCCTAGCATGCTACTCTGTCTCCTCAACTGTCTCGGGCTCAACCCCCTATACTGCTCCTCGAACCAACTATATTTGACCATGCCAGCCCGGAGCGTCGGTTGGTGTGTCCCAAGCAGTGTGGTCCATGCTGCCTCCCACTCTCCCATGTAAGGGTCGAGAGGGATCGGATCACCTCCTACGCCTAAGCCAGTGATCATGGCGAAGTCGTAAAGAGTCATCGTCATCTCCCCTGTGGTGGAGAAATGGAAGGAGTTGGTGGTGTCCCACCACCTCTCCACCAAAGCCCCTAAGAGAGGGCGGCTCACTATAACTCGCGTCAGGTTGGAGCAGAACAGACCAAAGCCTGCCTCATCGATAATGTCGCGAACCCTGGCTGGCAGCTCATCGTACCAGTCTCGGGCTGTCGTCGTGCCATAGCCTCTGAAGGAGCGGGATCCGTCCTGTAGTAATGCATGAGATGCAATCAAATCAAGTACAGATGACAGTATAGTTGAATGTGAAGTAGTGATGTATGAAATACAATTAGATCAAGGCAGTCAAGGCAATCAGATCAGAACAGTGCAAGAGATGCAAACAGTTAAAGGTAGTACTGCAGAAAAGCGAAGTTCGTACCTCCACGGCGATGGCCGATAAGTGAGACGCAGGCTCTCTCAGTAAAAGGTCGTCTGGTACACCCTCAGCAAAGTCAGTGAAGGCCTTGATGCCTCCCGCAACAGGTACTATGTGTCTCAGGGTGGTACCTCGTTGGGTCAAAAGGGCGTATGCTCGATGGTAATGGCTCAGGCTCGGCCTCTGGCTCGGCCCCAAAGTCTGCCTCAAACTCTACCGGAGGATGCGCAGGGAAGGTCCTGTCGTGAGGGACATCATCTACCATCTGAAATGGGTGCAAAATGAGCAAAAGTGAGAACAAATGCGGAAAATGATGAAACTTTGAAAAAGTCAGCCCTAGGAGACAGAAAAAAGTCAAAGAAAGTCAAAACCCGGGAAAGTGTACTAACCTTGGGAGAAACTCGAGGGGAATGAGCCTTGAACGTTGGAAATGACGAAAAAAGTGTCGAAACCAAATTCTGATCGGTTTAAAGTGAAGAGAACTAGAGGGCTTTTGCGAAGAAAATGTTTTTAGGGTGTTAGAAAACGCATAGAATGCGCGGATCTAGGGAGAAGGAGTACCTAGAAAGCAAAAGAGAGGTATTTCGTGCAAGGGGTTGTGAGGAAATGAGGAGGCTTTGCTTGTACTTAAAGACTCGTGGGTCAAAAGACCAAATTGCCCAAATCAGCCATCGATGGCCGGCAGTGGCACATCGATGGCCGACAGTGTTGTATTGATGACCGGCAGTGGCCACTGATGGCCGACAGGGGGTCGGCAGCCTCCCTTGATGGTCGGCATTCTTCCACAAGCTTTCCCTACCTCTTTTCTTCGATTTGTGTTCCTGGATTCCGAGAAGTGCAAGGTATGCTCAAAGTTTGGTTCAAAATGCCTCCGCGGAAGCTCAAAATCGCGTTTCCAATGCACGACAGTCATCGCTCATCAACACGAACAAGGTGTATCCTTTTTAGCATGTGGCAACTCTTCCGAGAGGTAAATCGGGAGTTGCTTTTGAGTCGTCTTTAGCACACTCGCTTTTTTCGTTGCATAGAATGTGCATTGCTTTTATCATTGCATGGAGAATGCATTGAATTGTTGCGTAGAACATGCATTATCATGTTTGCATGGAATATCATGTTGCATTGAGTATGTGTTCATTGATTATTTTACATAGGATATGCTTCTATTTCGCTTCTTGCATGTTGTGCATGGAGCATGCCTTTAACATTGTGTTACGATCATTCGTCTTGCAAGAGACATGCATTTGTATTACATTGTACTTGTCAAAATTTCTGTCTTGTGCAGGCATAATATTGTATGTACGGTTCATTCAAGGGGATTCCAGGTAAGATCATTCCTGTCCTTTGAACACCTTGCTTTGGTTAGAAACATTCGGGTACGCCCGGTGTTTACACCACACCTTGTCTTTGGTTAGAAGCGTTTGGACCATGTGCCCGACGCTTATACCTTACTCTGGTTAGAAGCATTTTGGGTCGTGTGCCCGACGCTTATACCTTGCTCCGATTAGAAGCGTTTTGGGTCGTGTGCCCGACGCTTATACCTTGCTCCAGTTAGAAGCGTTTTGGGTTGTGTGCCCGACGCTTATACCTTGCTCCAGTTAGAAGCATTTGGGACGTGTGTCTGACGCTTATACCACCTTGTTCTTGGTTAGAGGCATTGGGTTGTGCGCCCGATGTTTATACCTTATTTTCGGTTAGACACATTGGGTCGTGTGCCCAATGTTTGTACCTTGTTCTGGGTTACAGACATTGGGACGTGCTCCGATGTTTATACCACCCTCCGGTGTTTACACCGCTTTTTTTTCTCCTCTCGCGTGTGATGCGCTAGGATGAGTTTTGTTTGAGACTTCGAGTGCGCCCGATAGTCGCTTTTGGCCTTTCCTGCATGAGGCGCAGTTAAGATTGCATAATTTTCTTACATCCTTTCTGCATAAAATGCGGTTTGATTTCTGATTCTCACGCGTGGAGTGTTTATTTGTTTACTTCTTCTCATGTGTGAGACTGTTATACCTCGTTGGTTTGCTTAAAATGTCGCATTTTCTTTGCATGACATTGGTAGTTAAGTGCTTCATTACAGCCCTCTTAGCATGATCATACGCTATGCTCTTGCATTGTGTATACCATTTGCATTTTGCCCCAACCTGCGGGCGCATCTTTGTATAGTTATGTTGAATGTTTGTCTAAGTCTTCAGCCTTGTCAAAAATGGGTCGTCTCTAGGCTTTGACATTCACTCACGTCATTTCATGACCTCCGAGTTCTGTCAAAGAGGGGCAACTGTAGACACCCCATTTTTGACCGTCCTCAAGACTTGGATGTCCTTGCAGGTACATCTAGTGATAAGTGTGATTGCTCATCGAGCGCTCGAAATTTGCGGCAGAATGCCATAGGTTTGAGCTTTCCAAACGCTGCATCCATTCTTTCTCATTTTTGGACCATGTTTTGGTCCGTCCAGATTTGTTTGTGGTGCACTGCCGGCCATGATTGGGCTCTACCGGCCATTGATGAGGCCTACCGGCCATCAATGAGCCACTGCCGACCATCACCGATGGCCAGCCAGCCACCAATGTATCAGTAGATATTTTTGTAAATATTTTGGCAGCTATTTGCACAGATGAGCCCATCTGCTTGCACGTGGATGGTTGGATCTTTACAAGAGACCTTTATATCATCCATATATAGAGCTCATCTATATACATGCAAAGGGTTACAAAATTTGGCTGAGCTATATTTCTCTCTCTCACTCTAGAATCCTCTCTCTATATATTTTGTGCATGAAAGTGTGCTTTCTCTACACATTTGCACTAGCACCCTTAGCCAAACACCTTCACCTTAGAGCTGAGGTTCTTGGAGGCCTTGTTTGAGCTTCTTAGAGTGGTTTTAGCTTGGAACTCTTGCTGATTTGTTGTTGTGCTTCAAGGGTAAGGACTTACTACTTTTAAGCTTTGTTTTAGTTCATTTCTTGGCCACCTTTGTATGCTACTTTGAAGCTGGTTTTAGCCTCTAAAAATTTCTATTTTTAAGGTCTTAGAATGATGGTTTAAGCCTTGTGTGGTTAGGGGGTGGTTTCCACCATTTGCTCTTTGGCTTGTAAAGCCTTTTGAGCCATCTTTTAAAGCTTTTGAAACACCCTTTGCTTGGCCTTTTAACCACTGAAACTCAGAGCAATTTCAGTGGTAAAAAGTTTGTTTTGAGGCCCAAAATAGGAGGGGGTAACCCTCCCTCCTTGGCCTAATAATTGAGCATGTTTTTCTACCATCTCTTGGCTTGATCTCAGCATGTTTTTGTGACTTTTTTGACCTGTTTTAGCTCTGATTTTGGCTGGTTGGGTCACTTGTTCTTGCTTCTTACACTTGTAGTGTAATCATGCTTAGTAGCTTAATATGCTTAATGATTTAGTCTATCATTCTAGCTTGTGTTAGTTTGATTCCAGCATGTTTTTGCCACTAATTTAGCATGCCTTAACTTTGTTTTGAGTGGTCTTGGTCATATGAGGCTTGTTATGCATGGTTGTAGTGCAAAGGCCTTGACTAGCTTAGTGATTTAAGGCCTCTAACATGTTTTGCTTGAGTTGTTTGCATGTGATAGGATCATTTCACACATGATTTCAGTGCATGTAGCCTTGTCACACTCTCACATATTCCACTCTTTCATTACTTTTAAGAGGTGTGCTTTGTGCCTTGTTTTTTAGCCAATACATGAGCATGTCTTTCTTGCTTTTCATGCTACCATTTCAGCTTGTTTTGGTCACTATTTTGGCATGTTTGAGGTCTGTCTAGGGCTGGTTTGGCCATTTGAGTTTGATATTGCATGGTTCTAGTGTAAAGCTCTTCACTAGTTTTAATGCTTAAGTCCCCTAACATGTTGTACATGAGTCGTTTGCATGTTAGAGTCTTGTGCTTCATGCCATTTCAGCACTGAAATTTTACCACCTCCCTCATTTCTTCATTTTTTTCTATTTGTTTTGAGGGTTGGTTAGTCTTGAAGTTGTGTTTAAGCTTGAGATTGAGGCTTATGTTTAAATGGCTTTAATCCCCTTTTGAGGGTTCCTCCTAGTCAAAGGCATGGTCTCTCTCATGTCTTAAGTCATCTTTTGATTGACCTCTCTCTCATTAGAGGACTTTCACATTTGGACAAATCAATTAATGAATGGCTTGGTAATCTTAACATGTGTAAACAAGAATTGAATCATGTAAAACATGGCCAAGATAAGCATGTTGTTTGCATTGCATTGTGTTCAATCGGACGTTATATTGAACACAAGGTAGATTGGTCCATTTTATACTCAAAGTGATGAAAATGAGCCAATCTTCCTTTGTCTCCATTGCCCTTGATCATGCATGATAGGGTAGTGGTCCTAGAGTCTTGTTTTGTACATTTATTGAATGTGTACAAGTTGGATCTTTGGCCATCATGCATTCAAAATGCTTGATTGGTGTTCTTGGATTCAATAGTGCAACTCCTTTGATGTTTCGAGATGATAAGGAGGGGCATAGTACAAATAGGTATTAGGCATTTTGTGTAGTTAGGAATCATGCATTTTTCTAACCAGCTTTTGTTTTGGCTCGGAGTACACTGTAAGTTTTACGCTTTAGCATACTTGCACGGGTGTGTATGTTGCCATGAGGCTATGTGCTTAAATGTTTAACTGTTTGAATGCCTATGGATGAAGGCTTCATTGCTTGAATTGGGACAATTCATCAAATGTGAGTTTTTAAGCCACTTTGCAAAGTGGAAAATCATCATGTTTTAAGCCCACTTGAGGGTGACAAATCCGCGCTTTAGCCCACTTGAGGGTGGCACTTTCCAACCATTTTCAAAAGCAAACATGAGTTGTTTTGTTCTAATTCTTGCGATTTTAGTCTATACTTGTATGTTGTGCGCATCACGTAGTAAAGTTAGCTAATAACCAGAATAAGAACACATGTGTTTATGAAACAACATGTCATGCTTAATAGAGGCCGATCCTTTGATCGGGCGAGCGGGGGCGGTCATTTCAGGACCTTCCCCTCTCGTACCCAAGTTCCCGAGCCGAGGCAACTTTGGTGATGACGGACACGTGGCCTTTGGCACAAGTCAGGGTTTCTTAAATTTCCCCAAAAACCAAAATATTTAGGTGGCGACTCTGTAATCTGGCAAAGCAGTCCAGTTTGGCATTATTTGATTCAAAATCTGATTTTCCAAAATGATTTGCCAGATTGGACTCTTTGGTGATTTATTAGTCTTACATTGCACTTTGTGAGATTAGATTCAGAACCGTGACAGGAGTCCGAACTGTAGGGGACCGATTCAAGCCTCTCCAAAAGGGGGCGCGCGAAGAAAGTCGAGCGCTACACCTAGATTCGGACCATCTAGTACTTTTGTAGACCATGTGGTCCGCTCAAGCGACCAATGTTGCATTCGAGCGAACTGTCCTGTTTTGGCATATTTTGGAAAGCCATGTTTACTTATTTTGGTATTCTCATTCCTTTCTGAGCATTCTTAGGCATGAATTGAACATCCTAAATGAATTACAGAGTTAGAATGAAGCCTAAGATAATTAAATAAGTTAAAGAACAATCCGGTTAAGCAATATAATTCAATGTGTGTACGTTTATGAATTGTGTAGGATCATCCACGAGGAGTCAACAACCGAATCACTGTGAGTAATATCTTAGTAAAATATTTTCTTCTTTACTCTATTTTCTAAATGTCTTAATGTACTAAGTTTTTCTGAATTCGTGATTTTGCAAATGTGAATGAGTTTCTATTTGTCTAAACAACATGATGTCTGCAAATGTGTTTGATGAAATATGAATGTATATGATGGACCTAAGGTCATTTTGTATATGTGAAATTGACCCAAGGTCATTCTGTATATTTGACAAAATGGACCCAAAGTCGTTCTGAATATCTGATAAGTCTGATTATCTGTTATGAGTTGACCGAATGGTCATTATATAGCTGTAAATGATTAGACCTAAGGTCATTCTGTTAAGATATGATCAATTCTGTTCTATACATTTGTTATTTGTTAGACCCAAGGTCGTTCCGTTATGAATTGTTTATCATATGGAAATGCATATGTTACTTAAAATAACCCATTCATATAACCCCTTTACTCTGATATATTCACTGGGTGTTAGCTCACTCCGTATTTATATGTATGTAGGCGAACAGCGAGATGCCTAGCCTTAGTAAGCCTGCGAAAGGATTACTAAGTTTTTGTGAAGTCTGTCATAAGCGCCTCATAAGCAAGTCTTTTGTTTCTTTTGCCCCTTTTTTTTTTTGTTGGTCATGTTTGACCTTGTCTATATATATAAGTTCTGGTTTTGTATGACAATGATGTATGAATGATCTTGGACATATGGAATCTTTTTATGTATGTATGAGTGTGAGTTATCAATATATAAGAAATTTTTGTTCATGTCATTTATGCACAAGCTCATTAAACAAAATTTTATTATTCAGCTTACTCTTCTGGCCCCATATAATTAAATATGATTTGCTTTCTGTCTGAGGCTGTACATAATCTCATGATTACTGGCCGGTTATGATCCAAACCTCTGGGGGCGGGTTCGAGTCATAATAGAGTGGTATCAAAGCACGAGTTAATAACTCACACACTTGTCCAAATGAGTAATAAGGTGTCTAGAAATGACTTAAGGTGCATTCATTTGATAAGTATATGTTTGTGTGCATCGAAAACATGTGAATATATGGAATATGAACTGTTATGCGCATATGTACATATGTAATTTATGTGTATATTATAATACAAGTTCATATACTTAGTGGTGAGAATAAGGGCTGATGAGATACAAGAGTCAACTACTGCTCGACTAAACAGAATGGAAAGAATGATCCAAGATATGCCTGAAGCATTAAGGCAACAACAGCAGCAACCACCCCCACCTCCGCCAATGCCATTACTGCCTGTGCAAGATCATCAGGCTAATGACCGTACAATTGCCCTCACTAAAGAATATAAGAAGATGAAACCACTGTTGTTCCATGGGGGAGTAGACCCATTAAAAACTAAAGCTTGGGTTCTTGGAACCGAGAAATTATTTTTGAGGTATTTTCGTGTACCGAGGCACAAAAGGTTCAATTGGCTGCATTCACTCTCGAGGATGAAACAAGAAGATGGTGGATGCTAATCCAAGAAGACAATAAGGGGATTGATTGGGCACGATTTCATGAAATTTTTTATGAGAAATATTTTTCGCAGTGCATCCATGATCAAAAAGTGTCCGAGTTTGAGGGACTTGAGCAAGGTAACATGACATAGCCGAGTATGGAGCAAATTTCACAGAGTTGGCCAGGTTCATACTGCATATGGTCGACACCGATTACAAAAATGCAAGAAAATTCAGAAATGGACTTCGAAATGCAATTCAAGAGAAGGTAAATGTTTTGAAACTACCAAAGTACGTATATGTTCTTAACCAAGCTTTAATGTCTGAAATGAATTTGGCTTCCCATAACCGACCATTTGAATGAAAGGGAAAACGACATGGTTCTTATTCAAATAAGAGATCATCATCTTCAAAGAAGCAGAATGTGGGAACGTCTAGTACTTCTAATTCCTCATGAGACTTTGTACTAACATACAATGAATGTGGTAAGAAACATTGGAGAGCCTGTTACCGTACTTCTGAGGTGTGCTTTAGATGCGGCAAGACTGGGCATATGGCCAGAGATTGTCCCCAACTTGAACAGAGAAGCGGAAGACCAACTGCTAGTTCAACTAGGTCCATCATAATGCCAAGAAACGCCGTAAGGCCTACTATTACAAGATACACACTAAGGCAATGAAGAGTTTTTGCACTCGTCCCAGGTGATACACGAAATACCGAAGCCGTTGTCTTGGGTACCCTCTCTATTTGCAACCAAGATACTTATATTGCTAATTGATTCGGGTTCAACACATTCCTTTATATCTACTGCATTTGCATCTAGACTGAATAGACCCATGGAATCATTGTCATATCTGTTATGTATATCTACTCCATTTGGGGAATCTGTTATGTGTTCATTTGTATATCGTGCTTGTGAAATACGTGTTGGAGATGCTACATTATGTGTAGATTTGTTACCTCTTGACATTAGACATTTTGATGTGATTTTGGAGATGGACTAGTTGTCTAAATATGGTGCTTTGATTCATTGTGTAACGAAACGAGTTTTGTTTAGATCTCTAGGACATGATGAATTTGTATTTGTAGGTAATGGTGTAGTACCTCTGCCTAACTTAATTTTTGCAATGAAAGCATGCAAATTACTCAAAAAGGGATGTCGAGGTTATCTGTGTAGTATTTTGACTGATCAGTCCATGAATATTGTGTTAGATGATATTCCTATTATTATAGAATTTCCAAATGTGTTTCTAGAGGAATTGCTAGGGAATTAGTTGAAAGGGAAATTAAGTTTACTATTGAAGTCATGTCGGGTACTCAACCTATCTTAAAGACTCTATATAGAATGTCAAATGTTAAGATGAAAAAACTTAAAGAACAGTTGCGGGGTTTGCCTAACAAGAGTTTTATCTGACCAAGTACTTCACCCTGGGGTGTGCTAGTATTATTTGTGAAGAAGAAAGATGGAACCTTACGCTTGTGTGTCAATTACCGGGAGTTAAATAAGGTAGCAATCAAGAATAAGTACCCTTTACCATGCATTACGACTTGTTTGATCAGTTGCAGGGTTCACAAGTGTTTTCAAAGATCAATTTGAGATCCGGGTACCATCAACTGAAACTGAAAGCTGAAGATGTTGAGAAAACTACATTTCGAACAAGTATAGACATTACGAATTTCTGTTTATGCCATTTGGGGTTACAAATGCACCTGCAACATTTATGGACCTTATGAACCAAATTTTTAAATCCTACCTTGACAAACTTGTAGTTGTTTTTATTGATGATATCTTAATTTATTCGAGAAGTAGAGAAGAACACGAACAACATTTAAGAACCATTTTGCAAACACTTAGAGAGAAGAATTAATATGTAAAACTGAAGAAATGTAAATTTTGGTTGGATGAAGTTAAGTTTCTAGGGCATGTGATCAACAGGGATGGAATTTTAGTGGACTTGCAAAAGATTGAGGCAATTATGAATTGGCCTACACCGACAAATGCGACGGAAGTCCGAAGCTTCAAGGGATTAGCTTGGTATTATAGGAGATTTGTGAAAGACTTTTCAAAGATAGTCGTGCCACTTACCCAATTTACTCGAAAGGGACAACCATTTGAATAGACTGATGAAAAGGAATCCACATTTCAAGAACTGAAAACAAGACTAACCACAGCATTGATTTTGACATTGCCCTCATGTACAGAAAATTTTGTTATTTATAGTGATGCTTCTTATAAGGGTTTGGATTGTGTTTTGATACAAACTGGTAAAGTGATTGCCTATGCGTCTCGACAACTGAAACCTCATGAAAAGAATTATTCGACTTATGACTTAGAATTAGCCGTAGTTGTGTTTACTTTGAAGATTTGGCACCACTATTTGTACGGAGCAAAATGTGAAGTTCATACCAACCATAAGAGTTTGAAGTACTTCTTCACTCAAAAAGGATTGAATATACAACAGAGAAGATGGCTCGAGTTTATTAAAGACTATGATATCCAGATTCAATATCATCTAAGTAAAGCCAACATCGTAGTTGATGCTTTAAGTAAAAAGTCAACGGAGAACTTGACATGTTTGCTAACTGAACAAAAAGAGATATTGATAGACTTACATGATTAGGGCAGGTTAATATCTGCTATTTCAACTCAACTGACAATCATTGACGAGATAAAACAAAGGCAAAGGGAGGATGAGTTCCGTATGAGAGTATTTGATGAGTTTGAATCGAATCCTAAACTGGGGTTCAGTATTGAAAATGAAATGTTGAGATTTCAAGGAAGATTGTGTGTCCCGAACATTACTAATTTGAATAAGAGAATTTTGGAAGAAGCTCACAAGTCCAAATTTGCAATACATTTGGCCAACAATTAAATGTATCGGGATTTGAAGCAAAGTTATTGGTGGCCTAGCATAAAGAAGAAAATTGCAGAATATGTGTCTAAGTGCCTTTAATGTCAACAATCAAAGTCAAACATCAAAAGCCGGTGGGATTACTCTAACCTCTCCCTATTCCGAAATGGAAATGGGAACAAATAACCATGGACTTCATTGTTGGTCTACCTTGAATTCCTCGAGGTATGAACTCTATCTGGGTTATTGTGGGTAGGTTGAATAAATCTACACATTTTCTATCTATAAGGACTAGCTATGATGCTTATAGATTGGCTACAATTTACATTGATGAAATTGTTCATTTATATGGAGTACCGGTATCCATTGTTTCGGATAGAGATCCAAAATTTGTGTCTAGATTCTAGAAAAGTCATCAAAGAGTAATGGGAATGGAATTGAGGTTTAGTACCGCATTCTATCCTCAAATTGATAGGCAATCAGAAAGAACTATTCAGACTTTAGAGGATATTCTCTGAATGTGTGCTCTAGACTTTCAGGAGAGTTGGGAAACTTATTTGCCAGTAGCGAAATTTGCATACAACAATGGTTTCCATTCTAGCATTGGCATAGCACCATATGAAGCCTTGTACAGAAGGAAATGTATACCTCCCATATGTTAGACCAAAGTTGGGCATAGGGTCTTGCTTGGACCTAAAATTATACAACCAACCACTGAAAAGATTAAAGTCATTCAACAAAGGCTCAAAATAGCCCAAAGCAGACAAAAGAGTTATACGGATCATAAAAGAAGGGCTCATGAGTATGAAGCTGGTGACCATGTGTTCATAAGGTTAATTCTGATGAAGAATCAATCGAGGTTTGGCGAGAAAAGAAAATTATCACATCGATACATTGGGCCGTTTTAGATTCTAGAAAGGCCAGGTCTAGTTGCATATTGAGTTGCTCTACCACCAGGGATGAAACAAATGCATAATTTGTTTAATGTGTCAATGTTAAGGGGCTATCTTTGGGATCCATTCCATGTTATTCATTATCACCGAATAGCTCTCGATGAGAATATGGAATATGAAGAGAAACCGATTTAGATTATTAACCAACAAGTAAAACTGTAACACCTCAGAATAAATTGCCATAATCAAATATGTTCACTTAGGTTTATCTAATAAATAAGAGAGCAAGAGAGAGAGAGAGAGAGAGATTTAATCCCTAATAATATTAATAGAATTCCAAGATTCACTACAACAAAACTGAATTTTTGCAGCTCCACATTAACGACATACAGCAAATACAAGTCGTGGTTTCTCACTTTTACAACTTGTTTTTTTTGCATGTCATAAATAATTTCTCAACCACGGCGTGTCTATTGCATAGGTCGTGAATGTTACTGATAATGATTTTTTTACAACTTGCAATGTTAGCTGTAAATAATAAAATTTTCTACGACGTGCATATAGCATTCCGTTAATACATCAACTATACACGACATGCATATACCAGTCGTTAAAAATATTGAACATTTCACAGCTCTAAAAAAGCCTGTCATTAAAAATATTACACTTATTATGGCATATAAAAAAGTCAACCGTTAAAATGTACACTTTCCATGACGCCCATATGCTTGCTGTTAAAAATATTTTACTTTTCACGACAAGCAATTTTTGTTGTGAGTAGTATGACCAAAATAAAAATAGGCACCAAAATAAAAATTTAAGTGCCAAATACAAAAAAAATTTTAAAAAAAATTAAAATACATGACCTCTTTGGCTTCTAATCAAAAGGAACGTAGAAGAAGGCTAGTTACTCTCTCCCTTCTCTCTTTCTTTCTTTCTCTCTACTTCTTCTTGAATGTCTGACTATTCGATTATAAAATTCTAGGGTTTTACTCTTGTTTTGTGCACTTGATTTGGCTAATGTTCAGTTTCCTTTCATCTTCATCCATTTAGCACTTCGTTCTTCATCGAGAAGTGTTCTAAATTTCTCATGAAGGGGTTTTTGGTCTAGATTTTCACTCGAGATTTAGAAAAGGCACAGAGAAGGGTTTGATGGGAGCAAATCTGCAGGAGCTCAGCCTCAATCTCTTTGAATCGTCTTATCGCGTTGTACCCAGAGAGAGAGAGAGAGAGAGAGAGAGTCAAAGGGAGGAGCAAAGCAGAGGTACACTAAGTGAAGAAGGGTTTTTACCTGGTACACTACTTCATTTGATCCAAAGCATCACTAGTAAGATGTTTTCTAAACCCATATATATATATATATATATATATATATAGGGAGAATTGTATCTAAAACCCCCAAATGTTTCGCCTCTTGATTCCATTGATTGATGTGTGAAAATTAAAAAAAAAATGTTTGCTTCTTCAATTCTATATGATAATTATTCTTTGTACTATGCATTTTAGGTGTTTGATTCTTTGTCTTTTGATTTATTTATTTTTAATAGAGAATCTATGTCAAATGTTGTTAATTGTGTGTGTGTATGTGTGCTAGCAAAACCATAATGACATGCTCTGAATTTAATGTGCTCTGTGTCGTGAAAGGAGCAAATGAAAAAGATTTTACACTGGTGTTAGCTATCCAGGGCAAAGTTATTTCTTATAATGTCAAGTCCAAGACATTGAAGGAGCTTCATCATACATCCACATATGATCTTGATGATTGGGGAGCAAGTTGGTGTAATAATACTTATCAATTCATTGAAAGCCTATCACATGTTTGATCATTGTCCTACATGTTTCTACTTCTTTCTTCAGCAAATGGCATGTCCCTCAATAAACTTTTCTATATTTCTATCTGTTAGTATTTGTTATTGTTAGTTTCTTGGTCTGTGATGCTATGCTACTATCATCTTTGATGTTTAGATTCTGTTTTAAGCTTTCATTACAAATAAATTCCTCATTCATCAATTAAGGCTGAAATACAACTGATGCACATAGCATAGCTCCTGCAGTAATAGAGCATCACTGTGATTATCAATTTCGTTGCTTTATATGTGAGCCCTGTTTTGACCACAGTAATTCATTCACTCCAACTTTTGCATCACTGTGATTATCAACTTTGTTTTGATAAAAGATCATCCACCCCAACTTTTGTAGATGTATTTTGGTGGATGAGAATGATCGTGTTGTTGGTCATGACACCAAATAAAACTGTAAGTATATTTCCTTTTGGTATCTTACTTGGGAGAATGTTTTGTACTTTGTAGTGTTTTGTAATATACATATTCACTGTGATTTTTGAGTCCGTTGTCATCTCATACTGCAATATAGTTTACTATTTTCTCTCTCTTGAAGAACATCATATTTAGGGTTTGTTTGGGACGTGGTTTTTTGGCTTTTTGGATAATATATAAGGTTAAAAAAAAATTAAAAAAAAAAAAATTTGAAGTGTTTGAGAATGGCGTCGTATCCTTAATTGGATATGGTGTCTCCTTTGTTATTTGACATGTTACCTTTATTCAAGAAGGTGCTGTCTTTAAATATTCTCCTCATGGTAATTCAAGAAGGTTCTTGTAACTTTGAGCTTAACAATTGTAATAGGAAAGAAATTATTAATTCCTTTTGGCACTCTTTAAATTTTATCTATCTTACTAGAAGCAGAGGAAGAGAGGGGAAAGAGTTTGTAATCTTAGAGCTAGGTGCTATTTTTTGTCAGCATGGAATCACTAAATTTTTATGTATGTAGATTACAGTAGCATGATTTTTTGATCCTCGTTTTTCATTGTTGATTCGTTTTATAAAACATAGGCCACTAGAGAATTACCGTGTACTGCATGGTAATAAGAAATGACTATCATATAAATGCCAAGGCTTTTAGAACTATAGAATATATATTACTTTGTTTTTACATTGTACCAAAATGGGTATTTGTTTACTCTTTTCTGACAAAGAATTTGAAATTGTGGGTTTCTACAAGAAAAGAAAAGAAAAAGAATTTAGGGTAATGTTTGGTTTTGAGGAACAAAAAAACAAGAACCAAAAAACGAAAATGAGGAACAATATATTAAAAAAATGAAAAGTTGAATCATTGAAAGAAGTCAAATCATTTGAATTATTAGTTCATTTAATTTCTATTGCTACTTAACTTTTAGTAGAATCAATGCAAGATTATATTATGAAAAAAGTTTAAAATGAAAACAAAAATACTTTCTCATTTGGTCTTATAGTGTTGCTTGTTCTATGTTAGCCTTCTAGTGTTGTAGGATGTAACTCACCACTAGCCATAAGCTAAGTTGTTGCCACCAACCACTTCTCAGGTTAACCTCTACCTTATGCTGTATTTGTTGCTTTAGTTCATTGGAGTTAATTTTCTATTTTCATTGTTTCTTATTTACCTACATTCCTCTATTTTTTTAGCAATCCAGTTTTTGTCATCAACCCCATATGATGGCTGTTATAGCAATTACCAACTATCATGGAGGCAGGTAAAATACTTTTATTTAATTTCGAATATCTGCTCTATTGTAGCTGCTAGTTAGTATTTTTGGACTAAAAGATGTTTGTTTTTAAATTAAAAGATTTGCTGATAGTTCTTTGTAAGCCTAATGCCCTTAATTGATGTTGTTGTTATTAAATGGTTTCCTTTAGTTTATTTAGTTGATTAGGTGCATAATTGAGTTTGTTCTTTCGAAAAAGTTTACTGTGTATTGAAAAATGGATTTATTTGCTTTATTTTATAACTAAAAAAAAAGCTACGTTCGGCATGTGATTGGCTTATATGTATTTTATGTAGTTGTATTGTTATGCATATAAATATTTTTATGTAGTCTCATTTGAATTATTAGACATATCTCTCTATCCTCGAGTGCCATTAGAATCTGGTTATACTCGGAAAACCCATCCAAGAACGAGAGCAATGCATGCCCTGCGGTGAAGTCTACCAACTCGTCAATATACGGCAATGGAAAATCATCTTTCGGACTAGCCCTATTCAGATCCCTGAAGTCGACACAAACTTTGATTCTGTCATCCTTCTTTGGGACTGGAACAATATTGGCCAACCACGTTGGATACTTAGATACAAGCAAGAACCTTGCCTCAATCTATTTGGTAACTTCTTCCTTGATCTTCAAAGCCTAATCTCGGCGAACTCTGCGCAGCTTTTGCTTAACTAACTGGGCCTCACGGTCAAAAGGGATCTGGTACTGTATAATTTCAAGATCGATTCCAGGCATTTCTTCGTAGGACCATACAAAAACATCTTTGAAATTTTTTAATAAAGCGATCAAACGCTCACGTTCCTCCAAAGACAACGTGGACCCGATCTGGACCATACGAGGATCTTTCTCAGTACCCACGTTAATTGATACGATTTCATCTGTACAGGGCTTAACACGCCTCTCCTCCTCATGATCAGTCAAAATTTTCAAAACCCAAGGAATTTCTTCCTCTTCGTTTATGTCAAAATTTTGAAAATTAAGATCAGTACAACAAACCAAAGGCACAGAGAAATAGGCAAAGTCCACAACATTCCCATTCAAAAAGTCTGGATCTTTGGTTACAGTAGACTCGCAAGAAAAGCTAAAAGACGACTTGGACAGGACTTTGGTATCCGAGTTACCACTCTCAAAAGTACCAAACTCAGAGGAACTCGAATCTAACTCCGACTCCACAGACTTAGTGGAATCAAATCCGGACTCACTATCCGATCTTGAACTGTTGATGACGCCTTGCTTGAACTTCCAGACCAGGTGTGGAGCCTCAGATGCGTCCACGATAAGATTGGAGAAATCTGCTACTGGGTTATCCAAAATCATTAAGATAGTAAAACTATCCCCCAAGTTGGCGGTCTCAGCTCCAGCAGTGGAACTTGTCAGTAGGTCAACCAGTGCTTCTCCCAACAGCTCTTCCTCTTCATTGTCCAGGCTTGTAGTCCTGCCGTGATTTGTGTCAGGGCTCAGGTTTGCTTGTTCATTCTCCTCTTCTGGTAACTGGTGTCCGAAGAAGATCTCGAACCCCGGATACCTTGTTTTTGTTTCCCAGTCATACCAAGGCTCTGGGAATCCACAAAAGGATAAGTCTTCCCCTCGGCGGACAAAACGTCCGTTCAAGGTCCCCTGTATTGGTTTGTGGACTAACTCGTACTGCCTCCCAGTCCTCTTTCCTTTTAGCCTTTCTCGCAACTCCTCTATCTTTCTTTGTCAATCTATAGTTGTAGGTTTGTATCCCAGCTCGAAAGTGTGGGGGTTGTGACTGATCTCCTTGGCAACAGTGCCCCTCTGCCTACCACTTCGGCCTAGTCCTAATCTGGGCATATGCCCCTGTTTGTTCATCATGTAGATGGATTGTGTACTCACCTAGTTCCCATCACCCTCCACCATGATGGTTTTGACCAACCAGGCTTCTGCCAAAGAGAAGCCAGAAAGGAACACGTTATCTTCCCCATGTATGATTTCCAATAATGGCACAGTGGCTCCCTAGGGAGGATGGATCGCATAATTATCATACACAGTGGGAATCCCTCCTTTGAAAGGGTACTTCACTAACTAATGGACTTTTGATGATACAGTCCTCATTTGATGTAGCAAGGGTCTTCCCAATAGTAGATTAAAGGTGGCCGGAACGTCCATGACATGGAATTCCACCTCATACTCAGACAGGCCGATTAGGATATGGCTCTTGAACGTTCCCATAACATCCCGGCTTGTATTATCATAAGCCTGGACGGCCGGAGTTGTAGGTGTAAAGTCAACTAGCCTCAAACCGATGGCATAGGCAGTCTTCACTGGACATGCATTGATCGCCGATTCGGTATCTACTAACACCACTGGAATCCACTTTTTTCGACTTTCCAGGGTTATATATAAGGACGGTTATGGTTGGCACCCTCAGGTGGTAACTCCTTATCTGTAAAAGATATCACCGGCGTCATGTCCCCAGATGTAACCAACGATACCAATTGGTCCGCAGTGGTGTTGATAGGTAGTTTGGTCCGGTTCATTGCCTTTAACAGTGCTTGCCTATGTTCCCGAGATGCCATTATCAACCCCCAAATTGATATGTCAGCCTGAATCTTCTTAAGCAGTTTCAAGATCAGGTTTTTCTCAACATCCTTCTCTTTTGATCTCTTATCCCCCTTTCCAGCGGTCTCTGGCTAGTCTAATGCTACGGGTTTGAAGTACCGACCACTCCGGGTCATATGATTGATCTCGTCAGTATACCAGGTGTCATTCGGGGTATCATCTTTCTAACTTTCGTCAATGTACGCATGACTTAGGTCGTTGTCTTCCTACCACTCTCCTGCAGTCATGGCCGGGCTGGCATCAGGTTCTATCCGGAGCATGTTAACATCACACACCCCATCATCATATCATTCTTCCTCTACCACAATCTTGGCTTCTGAATCCTGATATTTTTTGAGCTTCCTTAATATCCTTTTTCGGTCGTTGGGCTCCCATTTGACCTTTTTGGTAGTTTGGACATCACCAACTGTTATCTCGGGTTCTTCTTTCTCTTTTCCTTTTCCCTGTTCCAGAGCTATCTTCGTTTGGATCTCTTCTATGCTTTCCCTTTGAAATTGTTCTAGTGTCTGTTCTTTCTCAGTTAGAGGTGCAGCCTCAACCTTGCCACTAGCACCAATTTCATCTTCCTTCCCAGTCTCTTCTATCTGTTCCTCCACATCTAACTCTTCCTCACTCAACCATCCATTATTTGTTTCTGGCTGGCTCAGGTCCCACCATCCCACCTGAACACTGCTTGTATCCTCCTCTTCGAAGAAGTACAAATCCTACAGATCCTCATCCAGATCAGCCAAATCCTCTTCTAAGCCAACCAAGTCATTTAGGCCTTGTTCAGGCCAATCGTTCTGATTCTGGCCTAACTGGTTCTCCCCAATAGCATTAATGTTGAGAAAGTCTGGCAATATGACTACTGGCTTTGGCTGATCTATGGCCACAATATACAAACTGGGATCATACTCCTCTGTAAGCGAGACCTCCTTCTTTATCACACGGGTATCAGACAACCTTGTCTTCAGCACATTCTTCTCTTTCTTTGTTTCTACTGCCATAGGCCTGGATTGGGTTGTGGTGTTAAATTAATCATGCACATGTCTGTGCCTTCTGGAATAACCACCTCCGATTTTGGTAGGTGGGATGAAGTAATGTATGTGCTAGGGTTAAAGATAGGCGGTAGTGTATAGATGTGGTTAATGTTTCTAGGTGGGGGAATTCGATTATGTGCAAGAAGTGGATTGGTTGTTACGTTTGGTTTGGAAGGTGAGGCGATGACTTTGTTGTCAATGAGATCCTGGATCTCATGACGTAAACGGTAGCTCAAGTTTGTAGGATGGCAATGTTGTTTGTAGAATATGCAATATTGGTAGGGTCATGTTTGGGTGGCAATGGGTCCGGAAGTAGATAAGGATCAAGAGACTTGAGATGCCCCTTTTCCATTAATAATTTGAGGGTGCGAGCTGGGCTCATATGAAGGGAAGTAACCTCTTCGGTTCTGGGGTGGGCCGATATTTTATGAAGGTTACGAGGTTGTGGTAATAGCAAAGGGATCAGCCATCTTGGCGATTGAAATAACAGTACTGACATCCGCAGGCCGTGCAATAGTGCTATTGCTAGCATTGATATTCCGAGAGAATAGCCTTCTTGTGGGTTCGCTTGTTCTATGGATAATACCCTTTTTGAATGCACTCTCAATCTAGACCCCCAGCTCGTGTAAGGAAGCAAATGTGGACAATGGTGCCACTATCATTCTCTGCAGCATGTCTGGCTCAAGGTTCTGGACCACTAGCCTGACTTGCTCTCTTTTGGCAGGTCCATTTGTCATTTGGGCTGCCTTGGCTCTCCATCGGGCGACAAAATCAATGAATGATTCTTTGGGGTTCTAGGTACTAGCCTCCAGCTCACTAATGGTTACCTGTATCTGGGTGTTATATGAATACTGGTTGACAAATGCCTCGGATAACAACTCCTAATTCCGCTTTGTTAAGTCTTCCAATTTAGCGTACCAGACGGCCTCCACATCAGAGAAGGTTCTCCCAAACAAGGAAAGCTTTTGTGCCCGAGACAAACCCATGGGCCTCAATACGTTTGAAAACAACCGGACATGTACAATCGAATCCCTACTTCCATCGAATCTGTCAATTTGGAGCATCTCAAATTTTTCCGATAATCTGACTGATGCCTCAGTGTACCCATCTTCAATATCCGGAATGGAATTGAAGCCCTGGGATTTTTTTAATGTTTTTCCAATTTAGCAATCTTGACCAAGGTTGGATCAATTTCATTGATATCAAAAGGAAAGATTCCTGTGGGGAGTTAAATTGGAGGCCTATAAGCCAAATCCGGGGGAAACATCTCCTGAAGATCTGGGATTTGGGGATTTTCTACTGGTGGAGGTAGCTCCGGGTTTGGGTGAGCGACCGGGATTGGATGCACGGTTGATGCGGATGCCCCAGATGTACGTCGTAGATCAGCAATAATTTCATCCTGTGTAGCCATCCTCTAGTTTACAATGTCTATAGTTCTCTGGAAAGCCACCATCATGGCAACAAATTCCTCCGTGTTCTGTGTTGTATTATGTGTCATTGCTGGTCTAGGTGAACTAGATGCTGGTGAACTGATTGAGTGAGAACGGATAGGTGTTTGCAGAGTACTTTGTACTAGTGCTGCTGACTGCCTGTTCCTTCTTCGTCGAGTAACTGGCGGAAGTGAGACTAACACTGGTTGGCCACCAACAAGGTCTTGAGCTTTGCAAAGCCTGCCAAAACGAGTCCACACAACTTGGGGAATATCGGGTCTTTCTGAATCTATGATGGTAAACTACCTAACAAAAAGAAAAAAAAAAACATAATCAAAATAGGACAGCACTTTAGCCCCAATTCACAACAGTCATAACGCACAGTTGAACTGTAATCCCCACTGAACTCTGTTCTGAAACTCATACTGACATGAACCATCTTGTACAGTCTCACTGCAAAAGCACATACCAGGTAAAAGAACCAAAACACCCCTATGAGGGGGTAGGGTTATCCTGTCCTAGATTTTTGACATGATCTAGGCTGCACTATTTCAAACAATGAGGTGGCATCCTATCCTAAGTTGGAATAGTCACTATAGTTTCACTATATGCAACCAGGTCAAATGGTCAAAAGGTTACCTCAGCAAGATTACCTAATATACCTCTCACACCTAACATCGAGAAGTGAAAGGAGGATCAAATGGTACAGCGGTAATCCAGATCCAAGGGTTGTGTTTCCAACATGACAGGGCCTATGACCGGTCAGCCTTTTGGCAAGCCTTTTGGGCAAGCCTCCGGCAAATCGTCTAGGAGTAGTAGATAGAAAACACAGTGACTTAAAGTAACCATGCAAATGCAATACAAAGAACATATAAGTGTAGATCAAATTTCACATCATGAGTTTCAAGTCAAGTTCTCTAAATCCTCAGTAGAGTCGCCAGAAACTGTGGCTTGCTTTTCGTGCTCCTTTCGGATACGACTAGCCCCACAATTCGAACTCCCGTGGTTCTAAATCTGATTTCACAAAGTGCAATGTGAAACAGTGAAAACACAAAAGAGTCCAAATTCGGCAATTCTTTTGGAAAATCGATGTTTGAATCAAATGCCAAAAATAGACTGTTTTGCCAGATTTCAGAATCGCCACCTAAATATTTTTGAAAAATTTAGGAAATCTGAGATTTGTGCCAAAGGCCACTTATCCGTCATCACCAAAGTATCTCGGCCTTGGCCCATGCATCCACACAAGGAGTCCCTGACTCTGATGAAGAGAATCAAATGCTTAATAAATTTTGGTCGCCTGGAGTTGGTGGGAGTAGTGCGGCTGAACCCATTGCTGTTGATGCATTCAGCGATGAGTACATGGAACTATTGAAGAGCACAAGAGGGGCGCTACAAATAGCCAGACTGACAGTAGTCGTTCTAAAAGGTCATGGTCAAGTGGCTTTGATGATGTCTGTGCAGCTTTCACTACCTATGTACATGCAAAAATAGAACAATCCCAAGCACGATCAACAGACACGGAGGCTGTAAGTGTAGGTGGTGATGACTATTCCCTTGATGCATGTCAAGATGCCTTACTAAAGCTTGGGGACATACCACCGGTCCAATACGTTAGGTCACTGACGATACTCAAGGACAAGGAATGGCGGAGGTTTTTTATGCATACTCCTGCGCATATGCGCCTAGCTATGATCCTAGCTTTGTAGTTTAAGGGAGAAGTTATGGCTTGATGTAGTTTGCGGTTCTCTTTGTGGTTGTGCAACATGATTTGATGATTTATGTTTTCTTTTTTCTTTTTTTTTTGGCACCTAATGACATGCACTTTTTTATTCGTCTTTGTATGTTTATTTGTATATTTTTCTGACACTGTTTTTATTTTATATTTAGATGTTTTGTTCTTCTACGTTCATTCATGTCCGTTTTCTTATTTATGCTTCAACTTTCAATTTTACACACAGCATACAATATGCATTTGTAGGTATGACAAGATAAGTAAATATTAATATGTTTTTTTTCTTTGCATGCATATTTCCATTTAGTTTGATAAATGACTAAGGCCGACAACTTATAAATAGTGATTAATTTCAATTCACCAATAATGATAATAGTTATCATGTTATTAATCATTTATTATAATTATGCTTTTATTGTTATGTAGCCGAAACAATATGTCATCCGACATAGTAAACAATGCAATGGTAGGCTCATCACAGGAGGATGAGGTTATCGAAGATTTTATGGACTTTTTGATAATTGCTTTCATGAATGAACATATAAATGCGTCAACCAGCAGACGACTGCAGCGAACTTGTCCATTCAAAGGTGATGATTACATCTTCAGTTTATTAAATGGCCATCCTGAAACAATGATGGACATCATGCGAATGGATGCCCAAACATTCATTTTATTAAAAGACACCTTACTTCAAAATAGATTTGTCAAAACTGAACATATGCATATCAATGTCGAGGAATCGCTTGGTATTTTTTTGTACACATTCGTACAAAATGACCGGCATAGACAACTAGCCGATAGATTTCAACACTCCACTGAAACTATTTGTTGGCATATCAAAATCATTATGCGGGCACTGTGCAAGCTTGCATCAACGGTTATCAAACCACGTAACCAAGACGAGATACCTGCAAAAATTTTAAATGATAGGAGGTTTTTTCCCTAGTTCAAGGTATGCCTATATGTTTGTCCTATAAATTTGCAATAACATTAACGAAGGAATTTTGTTGCTATGTTTTGAAAGTAATATCTAGGTTTGTTTCACGTGAGTGTCACAAAATAACACATTGTACTTTCTCAAATGTTAATATTTGTGTACATGTATTTGATAGAGCATTACAAACATTATTTAAATGTAGGCAAGTATTATTTAGTGGATGTCGAGTTCACAAACATGTTTGGATTTCTTGCCCCAATTCATTTCCAACGCTATCACTTGCAAGAGTTTCATGGCCGTCATTATTCTGGACCCAAGGAATAGTTTAACCATTGACATTCGTCATTACGCAATGTCATAGAAAGAACATTTGGTGTTCTGAAGAAGTGCTTTCCAATATTGCGGTCCATGCTAAATTACAAGTCCACACGACAAAGACCCTTCGTGATTGCACGTTGTGTAGTGCACAATTGGATCCATTTGCATGCAGCTATGGATCCATTCTTCATGGAAGCTGATAATGAAATTATAGGAATTTCGGTTTTGACCCAACTCTTGTTATATCCTGGACTCGGGTTTAATGATTTCATATTGTTGTTTACATCTTACTTCCATTGTATCTCCTTAAATTTGGCTTTAGGATTGTTGTGGTTACATTTCGGACAGGTTGGTTGCTTAGTTTCTAAACTCTTGTTGCCCGAAATTTTGCTCCTCCACTCGAGCAACACTTCTTGTGCTCAAGCGGGCTTTGTAAACTCTCAGTATTTTTGCAGGTCTACAAAACTACAAGGAATGCGTATTCTATGCTTGAGCAGTCCTTTCTGCACTCGAGCGGCCATTCTTGCTCTCGAACGTTGGTCTATTGTCTACAAAACTACTGGATGTGTATATTCGACGCTCGATCGTCACTCTTGCGCTCGAGTAGACTGTGTGTATATCAGTCACGAAGATGACTTTCTACATCACTTTTTCAGATCTATTTCTCTCCAAACCCTAAAGTTGAGACCCTCTCTTTCTAAAACCTACATTCTCTCTACTTTTTCATCTAGATCTAGTGATTTCTCTACCCTTGTACCTTTGTTAAAGAGGTAGAGCACATCAAGAGCTACGCTTTGATCCGAATCAATCTTGGTTTCGGCGTCTTTGGAGTTTCTCCACTTCTCCCTTGGTCTTCTAAGCTTGAGGTGGGGATTTTCTACACTCTCATTGTAGACACCCCATTTTTGACCGTCCTTACGACTTGGGCGTCATTGTTTGCACACCCAATGATGAGTATATATGCTTGTCAAGTGCTTGAAGTGCTCAGCGGAATGCCACAGCTTTGAGCCTTTCAAACCCTACACCCCTGTTGCCATGTTTTTGGACAAAAACCTTGGATTTTCAAGCCTACAACCTCTGGTGGCCTGCCGACCACTGTTATGGGCTGTGGTCCATTGCTTCTGGTTGCCCAGCCACTGATGTGGCCTATCGGCAATCAATGTGTTTTGCAAATGTTTTCTGCCAGCTGTGCCAGCTGTTTGCACAGATACTTGCATCAACTCCCACGTGTATGGCTGGATGTTTCTGAGGGAGGTTCATGTTTCTCTATATATAGAGGACCTCCCCTCTTGCTTTGAGGTTGGAAAAAATTTTGGAGCAAAATTTTTCCTCTCTCTCTCTCTCTTGTAAATTTCTTCACCTTTGCCTATACACTCTTAACCAAACCTCGTCATCTTTGAGCTGAGGTATCTTTGAGCCTTATTTGAGCTCTTAAGGGTGTGTTTGTCTTGATTTGTTGCCTAGAATTGGTTCTTCTCTTCAAGAGGTATAAAGCTTTGCTTCTCTACTTGCTTTATCACTCTTTTTCTTATCGTTTTTCCACTGTTTTTGGGCTGTAAAAACTCTGTATTTTTTGGCTAAAACTTAGGTTTTAAGGCCAATAAAGATTGAGGGGTAGTTCACCCTTCTTTACACCTTGCTCTCAAGGCCTTTACCTTTGTGTTTCCCACCTTTACACTATCTTTTTTGAGCTTTTAAACATTGATTTTCAAAGTTATTTCAGTGGCTAAAATCATGGTTTGAAGTCCAAATTGGAGGAGATAGCCTCCCCTCCTTGTGTTTTGCTTACTAGCGTAGAATGATCCATGCTTTAGCTTATTATTCTAGCTATTTTTGTCTTAATTCCAGCATGTTTTAGGACTTATTTAGCACTGTTTTAGGACTATTTTTAAGTGTTCATTGCATTTGAGCCTTATATTGCATGCTTGTAGTGTAATTGTCCTCATGAGTTTGGTGTTTTAGGCCTTAGACACCACCTTATTTGAGTTGATTGCATTTATTTAGTGTTTTTCTTACTTGTTCTCACCTTTAATCACCTCTGCAATCTCTCTTCTTTCTTGGCTTTTCCTTTGCTTTGAAAGTTGTTTCAAATTATTTGTTTGTTTAAGCATGAGATTGAGGTGTCATGCTTAATGGTTTAATTCCTTTGGGGGTTCATTACCAATGGTGTAATGTCTCTTTCATGCCTTAAACAACACTTGGTTTGAATCCTCTTTCCATTAGAGGACTTAAACTCACCTTTTGAACTTAATTGATTAAAGAATTGAGAGGTAACTAAAATGGAGTGATAAAATTGGTTACTAAAAAAGGGTGCAAGATAATAATTGGTTAGGGTTCAATCGGACGTTAATTGAATCCTTGAGTCTTAAGTTGTTTCATACTCATAAGTGATGTAAACGGTTCAAGATTCATTGTCAACTACTTCCATTGATCTTTCATGATAAGGAGGTGGTTTTGAGAGTCTTGTTTTGTTACATTCATTGAACTTGCACACTTGATTCATAAGCTAGCATGCAATGAAATTGCATCTATTGGTGGTTCGTGAATCAAACTTACTACTCCTTTGAGCTGTCCAAATGATAAGGAGGGGAAAATTGTACAAACAAACCCTTGAGAATACCCTGTTCTTGCTCTTCTTGCTCTCTATTGCAGCAGGAAAGTCCAGTCATCAGTGGCCGGCAAGCCACTATTGGTGGCCAGCAGGCCATCATCAATGGACGGCAGGCCCTCTGCCGACCACCAGTGCAAAATCCAACAGTGTACTTTTGGAGCAGAACAGAGTTGGTCTGGAGGTGGAAATTAGTGCAAGTGTTCTACTGTGCAACAGAGGCATTCAGCAGCAGAAACAGTGGCCTTTTTCGGGTAGAAACCGCATTCATGCATAAGTCTTCCATCGATCCTCGGGACCCATGTTGTAATAATATTAGTGTTGTGCTTAAAATAGTGGCTTTGTAATTAATTAGGTAGAATAGCTAATTCGTCTCGTGTTGTAAATATTTTAATTAGCTAGATTAGTTAATTAATTAGTTCATTTGGGTTTGTAATAATTAATTAATTAGTTTAGCTTTAATTAGTTAGCTAGTTAGTTCATTCGGACCCTCTTGCGTGAGGGCGCAATGTTGTAATACTGTGTATGTCTTCCAACCCCACGTCTTTCTCCCTTCTATTCTACTGCTTATGTTGGTTAGTTTAGGGCATCATGTTTTAATTAGCATACTTCATGCTTGCATCCACTTTTCTTGCATGCACCAAGGCTCGGTTCATCATTCTAACTTGCAATGTTAGTTTAGTATTTTTTTTGAATACGTGCTTAGACCGCATACTATCAAATTGATTCATATGTCATATTAGTAGTCATGCCTAGTAATTGCATATCGCATGTGTTGCATTAGTCATATTGCATTAGTTAGGATTATGCATTTTTCCTAACTCTTTTATTTTTTTGGCTTGGAGTACTAGGAAAGCCTTTACTCACTTTAGCATATTGCATAAGTGTGAATATTGTCATTTCTAGCATGCTTGCCATGAGGCTAAGTGCTCAATTGATAAACTGCTTGAATGCCTGTGGATGAAGGCTAGTTGCTTGAATTGGAATAATTTGAGTAATGTTTATATACAATCACTTTTTCAAGTGGTACATAGTCGAAACAATTTGCAAAACAAACATGAATCAAGTATTGTAATTCTTGCAAGTTAGTCTAGACTTGTATGTGTGCGCATCATATAGTAATCCTAGTCTAATAATCGGAATAAGAGCATATATCGTAGATAAGATTCATATCATGATTAGCATAGGCCAATCTTTAATCGGGCGAGCGGGGGTGCTCAATTCATGACCTTCCCCTCTCGTACCTAAGTTCCCGAGTTGAGACAATCTTGGTAATGACAGACATGTGGCCTTTGGCACGAGTCATGGGTTTTCTAAATTTCTCAAAAAATATTTAGGTGACAACTCTATATCTGGCAAAGTAGTCCATTTTTGGCAATTTGATTCAAAATCGATTTTTCAAAAATATTTGCCGAATTTGGGCTTTTTGGTGTTTATCTATTTCACATTACACTTGTGGAATCATATTCAGAATCACAGGAGTTCGATACTGTAGGGCTTATTCGTCTTCCAAAAGGGGGCACAAAAAGTCGAGCTACACTCATATGGCTTTTAACTTAGTTATTTGTTGAAGTGTAAGAAACTTTGGAACTTGGGGTGATTTTGAACAAACCTAGTGTTTTAGTTTAAAATCAAAAGATAGGTTTTCAAATGTATGTGTAAAAAATGGTTATTGGAGTAAATATGAAGTTGTGTTATGGTAAATTTGTTAATTTTGATACCCGGGATGGATTTTGGAATGAAAAGAAGGTTTGCCCTAAAATGGTTCAAATCGTTATTTTGTATAAACTAATGAAATTGGTATTGGGAATATGAACTTGGATGAGGGTTTATGTTAATGGTGGAGTTGGATTTGCATTATCACCCACCTATGAAATTTTGGGGATAATTTTATCTGTTGAATAGATTGTATATCTATTTATAAATAACTGCTTTGGGGCTATCGGTGGAGGATAGCTATGATTGTTATAGAAATTGCACGAGGATTAAGTGAACTGAAACTAATCTCTTATCGTTTGTCATTGAATATCATTGTATGTTTTAATACATTGTATATGTATGATGCTTAGGAGGAGAAAATGGATGTACTTCATTGTTTGGGAGGAGAAAATGGATGGACTCCATTGAATTAAGTTGCCCTGTGTACGAAATTTCTGTAAAATAGCAAATGGAAGTGTTTACATGATGATTATATCATTTTGAGAACCTTGAGTTGTATCCTCAATTTGGTTGTTTGTGATAAATGGAAATAACTCATGAAGTGAGATAAAATGAATTGAGATATAAAGGGGATTAAGATAGCATGAATTGTGATACAAAACTTGGCACAACATGGTTTGCAAACGAGTTGTATATGATTTTGTCACCGGTATTGTATATGTGTATCATATTTATATCTTTGTTAAGATACATATATTGTATTAGATTGTTTCTACTAGTGCTGGTGATATGTCTCCACCAAGGACTTAGCTTGGGAGGACTATGGAGGTGAAGGCTCAATCTTATTATTCTTGAACTTAACTTTGTACAGCCAAAGGGCTTTAAATGTATTGGACTGAAAGTCCACTTTTGTTGTAACCAGGACCTATCTTGGAAAGATGTAAGCCTTTAGGACATTTATTCCTTGTTTTGCTTCCAGCTCTAACTCATGCTGTGATATATCCTGTAGATTCAGGGACAGGCTCATGAATGTATAATTGCATATGTCACTCTCTAGTATAATTGGATCTCATGTAATAGAAGGACTTTATATTCTGATTCTTACTGTCATTCGCATATGATCTTGGTTGGTTTATTGTATTATTTTGGAGGCGTTACAGAAATGGTAGCAGAAGCGGCAGCAGACTGGTTTGTTGGAGGCCAAGCTGACTATGGTGACATGTCGCAACATGGGTTGACGTACCAATCGAACTCGAAGGATACAATTGCTACTGCTATGTGGGAAAATCATGTTGGCCATGGATAGATTTGTGATGTGAAGAAAAAATGTGAATTTGGTAGTATTGTATGTATTATTACATTCTTCTTTTTATTTATAATATGTAAAATACAATTGTAGTTTGAACCGTGCTCTTTAAAAGTGTTTTTTTTTTTAAATTAAATTCTCTATTTTCTGCAATAGTGGTGTGGTTCAAATAGTTATGTGTTGAAATTATTTTGCTTTTATTTTTCAGAATTAAATTGGTGTGAAATTTTTTTTTTTTTTTATAAGAACTACTTAAATTTGAACACATTTCAAGAAAAAAAAAAAACATCTGTACAAAAATTGTATGAATGTAATACTATTGTAAAAAATTAATTAATTAAATTTTAGATTAATTTTAAATAGTAGTATAAATTTTTTTAAAAAAACTAAGTAATTGTTGAACGTTATATGTGTTCGAATTAGGACAAATAAAATGGAACTTTTATTATAAAAATTAAAAAAAAAAAAAAAAAAGTGACTTATTTGGAAGATTTATTGCCCACATATTTAAAATGAATGCATAATGGTCCTACTGAAGGGTTCACAAAGGTTACATAGTATCAAATACGGTACCAACTTATAAATCAGATATAAATTCTCATACCCACAATTAGGTGGTACGCACAGGTTACATCTGATGAAAAACTTCCCATGAAAAATTAATGGATAAAGTACTAATAGTGTTAATAGTTACATTTAATTCAATTTAAATTTTATTGAATATTTTTTTATTAAATATTTTTATTCAATATTGTAATTCAATTTTATTTTTTTTAATTGTAAATATAATTGAAATTAGTGTTGGCCAGCCAAAAATGTTGTTGTCCAGCCAAAGTTGTTTTGAATTGAAAGGTTAATTTTTGGCCAGACAAAATTCAATGGAAAAAGTGTATTGATAACTTGTGTCAGACGCAATGGAAATCAATGTATTGATAATTTTTGTCAGATGCAATTTGAAAAAAAGTTTGGTTATGACTATTATTTTTTATGAATAATTAATTTTTTTCAATTGAATTTTAAGAAGAGTTTGGTTAACAGTATTTTTTTTTTTTGTTAATAATTAATTTTTGAATTGAATTTTAAAAAGAGTTTGGTTATGAATGTTGCAATTGTATGAATGTAATACTATTGTTAAAAAAAAATAATTAATTAAATTTTAGACGATTTAAATAGTACTATAAATTTTTTTTAAAAAAAGTAAGGAATTGTTGAACCTTTTTCTTTTCAAACTAGGACAAATAAAATGGAACTTTTATAAATACGAAGTTGAGGAATCATACGGTTATATATGTGTAAAAAAATGTATAGATCCACAATATCAATCTATTTAAATTTTTTTTTTGACTTAATGTTTTTTTAAAGATAAATTACACTTTACACTCTTAAAGTGTTATCCAATTAGCATTTTGACCTAGAAAGAACAATTTTTAAAAACACAAAATTGTGGTCCTTCAATTTACATACTTTTGTCAATTCTTCAAAGTTGGTAACGGTGGATTAAATGTACCTTTCACAGAAAATACCAAAAGTATGTTATCTTTCATATCAAATTTAAAATTTGGCAACAATCCTTTTGAACTCATCTTTAATAATATATTATAGCACTATCAAAATTTAATTAGAACTGTTTTTTCTTTCTTTTTATTCTTTTGTTATCGGTCCAACAAAATAACATTTATATTTGACATTTCATAAATAAAAAAACAATTGCAGTTCCACCAATACAACATACAATTTCGAAGATGATACTCCTACACCATGCTTCATAGCCCAATGGGTAGTAATTAAAAATAAATAAATAAATAAACCGATAGGTTCATCATTAAAAAAACACACACACACACACACACACACACACAAAAATTACAAAAACAAATGGTGCTTACATCAATGAACCAAAAAATTTAGAAAAAAAAAAAAAGAAAACAAACAAATAAGAACATAAAGTACTAGTACATCTGCAACACAACTAAAAACCACAACATGCATCAACTATTTAATCGCTTATCCAAACAAGTTAAGCATCATTGTCAGGTGGTGGTGGAGGTGAAGGGAAGTAGTGATGGTAGACCTGACTGACTCGATGGTCAATCTGATCAATACGATTGCTTGTCACTTCATTACGTCTTTCAGTGTCCAGACGAAACTCACCAAATTGTTGAATTAGTGCATTTTGAGCAGTGGCAAATGCATTGAACCAATTACCCAATGCATTGAACTGATTAGCCATGAAAGCATGCAAACTGATCAGGAAAGGGTGTCAGGGTTATTTGTGCTATGTGTTGACTGAACAATCTGTGAATGTTGAATTGGATGATATTCCTATTGTTAGAGAATTTCCAGATGTGTTTCCAAATGAATTACCAGGGAATTGGTAGATAGGGAGATAGAGTTCACCATTGACACTGTGCCAGGCACCCAGCCCATTTCTAAAACTCCCTACAGAATGGCTACTGTCGAAATGAAAGAGTTGAAAGAACAGCTGCAAGACCTACTTGACAAGGGGTTTATCCGACCTAGCACTTCGCCTTAGGGTGCACCAGTATTATTTGTGAAAAAGAAGGATGGAACTTTGCGTTTGTGCATCGATTACCGAGAATTGAATAAGGTAACAATAAAGAACAAGTACCCCCTACCCGTATTGATGATTTATTTGACCAGTTGCAGGGATCACAGGTGTTTTCTAAGATTGATTTGAGATCCGGGTATCATCAGTTGAAAGTAAAGGCAGAGGATGTTGAGAAAACCGCTTTCAGAATGAGGTATAGTCTTTTCGAATTTCTAGTTATGCCATTTGGAGTAACTAATGCCCTGACAGCATTCATGGACTTAATGAACAGAATTTTTAAAACCTACCTTGACGAATTTGTTGTGGTTTTTATCGATGATATTTTGATATACTCTAAGGATAGACTTGAACATGAACATCATTTGAGAACTGTCCTACAAATACTTCGGGAAAGGAAATTATTTGCTAAACTAAAGAAATGTGAGTTTTGGTTGGATGAAGTTGTTTTCTTAGGGCATGTGATCAACAAGGAAGGAATTTCGGTAGACCCGCAGAAAATTGAGGCGATTGTGAATTGGCCTACACCGACTAATGTGACAGATGTTCGTAGTTTCATGGGCTTAGCTGGGTATTACAGGAGGTCTGTGAAAGACTTTTCAAAGATAGCAGTACCACTTACCCAACTGACCTGCAAGGGACAACCCTTTGAGTGGAACGGTGAAAGAGAATTAGCTTTTCATGAATTGAAAACGAGATTGACCACTGCACCAGTGTTGACACTATCGTCAGGTACGGAAAATTTTGTGATTTTCAGTGATGCGTCTTATAAAGGTTTGGGTTGTGTGTTAATGCAGAACGGAAGGGTTATCGCTTACACCTCTCGGCAGTTGAGGCACATGAGAAAAACTACCCAACACATGACTTAGAATTGGCCACAGTCGTTTTTGCTTTGAAAATATGGCGGCATTATCTGTATGGGGCAAAGTGTGAAGTCTACACGGATCACAAAAGTCTGAAATACTTCTTTACGCAGAAGGAGTTAAATATGCAACAGAGGAGATGGCTCGAACTGATAAACGATTATGATCTAGAGATTCAGTATCACCCCGGGAAAGCTAATACAGTTGCTGATGCCTTGAGCAGAAAATCAACCGGAAGTATGGCTTGTTTACTTACTGAACAGAGAGAGATCTTGCAAGATTTTGACAAATCTGAAACTGAAGTGGTAATATGTGAACAGGGCAGATTGGTAGCCGCTATTACAGCCGAACCGGCAATCATTGATGAAATCAAACAGAAACAGAAAGAGGATGAATTCCTCCAGAAAGTGATTGATGAATTTGAGGCAAGTCCGAAGGCAGAATTTAGCATTGAGAATGAAGTGTTGAGGTTTCGGAATAGAATGTGTGTCCCAGATATTCCGGAACTAAAGAAGAGGGTTTTAGATGAAGCCCACAGATCCGTATTTGCTATGCATTCGAGTAACAATAAAATGTATCGAGATTTGAAACAAACCTTTTGGTGGCCTAAAATGAAGAAAGAGATTGCAGAATATGTGTCCAAGTGTCTTCAGTGTCAGCAAGTTAAGGTTGAACATCAGAAACTAGGCGGTCTACTTCAACCTCTCCCGATTCCCGAATGGAAGTGGGAACATGTGACTATGGATTTCGTTGTTGGCCTACCTCAGACTTCTCGAGGTATGGATTCTATTTGGGTTGTAGTTGATAGACTGACTAAATCTGCACATTTTCTGCCAGTTAGAACTACGTTTAATGCTTATAGATTGGCTACTCTTTATGTTGCTGAGATTGTCCGTTTACACGGAGTTCTGGTATCTATTGTGTCGGATAGAGATCCGAAATTTGTATCTAGATTGTGGAAGAGTTTGCAGGAAGCTATGGGAACAGAACTAAGGTTCAATACTGCATTCCATCCACAGACAGATGGGCAATCAGAACAAACAATACAGACTCTGGAAGACATGCTTCGGATGTGTGCTTCGGATTTCCAGGGGAGTTGGGAAGACTACTTGCCACTTGTAGAATTTGCTTATAATAACAGCTTCCACTCCAGCATCAGTATGGCATCATACGAGGCTTTGTATGGTAGGAGGTGTAGATCACCTATTTGTTGGACAGAGGTCGGGGATAGAGCTTTGCTTGGGCCTGAAATTGTGCAAGACACTTCTGAGAAAATCAAGATTATTCGGCAAAGGCTCAAGCCAGCTTAGGACCGGCAAAATAACTATGCAGACATTCGGAGAAGACCTCTTGAGTATGAGGTTGGTGACCATGTATTCATCCGTGTTTCTCCGATGAAAGGCCAAGTCAGGTTCGGAAAGAGGGGCAAGTTGTCGCCCCGTTACATTGGGCCGCTTCAGATTCTGGAAAGGCTTGGTCCAGTTGCTTATAGAGTTGCTTTGCCACCAGGATTTGAACAAATCCATAATGTGTTTCATGTGTCGATGTTGAGAGGTTACCTCCGAGACCCGTTTCATGTGATTGATTATCGCCGGGTAGCTATTGACGAAAATATGGAATATGCCGAATGGCCGGAACGAATCGTTGATCGGCAAGTGAAACAGTTGAGAAGCAAGTCCATCCCAATGGTGAAAGTGGAATGGAAAGAACACTATGGGACGGATGCTACATGGGAAAAAGAGGAGGAAATGCGACTACGCTATCCACATTTGTTTCCCGACGAAGGTAAATTAAGTTTAGAGGACCAAACTTTCTAAAATGGGGGAAGACTGTGATACCCCTGTTCCGTAGTATGCTAATTGGTCCTTAATTTGAGTATGATTATGTGTTTAATATGATTTCATGTGCCATTGTGTGAAAATATGTGGTTTTGAATTTCTATCTGTTCACCATAGGAATATTTGTTTGATTGTCTGCTTTGGAAATTAAATTGAGGGCGTCATCGGCCACAGAACCCGAAGTTGATTGCGCCATTGTGATTAGCGTAATCTTTAGGGCCTACGGTGAAATTTAATTGAAAATTGATGATTTAGTGCCCAATTATTTAATATTATTAAATAATAGTTAGTGGGCCTTTATGTGTGAGGCCTTATACACTCTCATTGCCTCTTTTGAACTCAAAAATATGATTTTGGTGCCTTGAGAGAGAGAGAGAGAGAGAGCCGGCCATAGAGATAGAAGGGAGAGACTTGTGCAATTTTGACTCAAGCTTGGATATTTGAAGTCTAGTTCAAGAATTGACCATAGATTGGGCTTCTAGGTAAGCAATTGATTCTTGAATTCATGAGTTTAATGTGTAATCTTGTGTGTTCAAGGTTTGTTTGTAACCAAGAGCATGAGTTGAGTTGGTTTTGTTGGAATTAAAGCTTGATATGTGCATGCATGTAAAGAATACCTATGGAATCACAAAATCTAGCATGTAGATTGTAAATTATGAAAGATTGGAAGTGTAATCCCACATGCAAGCATGTTTTTGTGGAGTTTCATGGGAATAAGCACTAATTGCATCATTAGAAGTGAAAATGAAAGTCAAAATGGGTGTGCATGTTGTTTATTAAAAACGGGAACCTTGAATGCATGAGTTTGAGTTAATTTGGGGCATGCATGCGTTTAATTCTTGGAATTGAGCTTCAAAATGTTGTAATTTGGTGTTTGTACCATGTTAGTACACATATATATGAAGTTTGAGTCATAAACATGCATTTGGGAGCTTTGAACATCGAATTGAAGCTCAAGAACTTGATCTGGAATTTCCAGAATTTTGATGTCCGCTCGAGCGTGAATTTCGTGCTCCCAGCATTTTTGCAGACATGGATGTCTGCTCTAGCGGGGAAGCTTACGCTCGAGCGGGGAGCCATGTAGAGAGGCCTTTCGCTCGAGCGCCAGAATGCACGCTCAAGCGTAAATTTGGCATAGCCAGTACTTTTGCAGGCCTCTTGGGTCCGCTCGAGCAGGGAAGTCCACGCTCGAGCGGGGACCCTATTTTCTGAAATTTTGAAAATTCATTCTATATTCTGTTTTCCGTTCCCTTTCACTTCTAAGCACTCTTAGGCATACATTGAGCATTGTAATTGAATTAAAGAGATAAGAATGAAGCCTAAAGAGGAATATGTGAATTAAAGAACGGATTGAATTATTTGTGACCCATATGTGTTATGTGATATGTAGGGTCAAGCTCCAGGGCAAATCTACAAGCCGATCACTGTGAGTAATATCTGTAATATGATGTTGTCCAATTGCTTACTTCTATGTAAATTTTGTAAAGTTCATTAATTTGAATGGTGGACAAAGTTTGATATGAAAGTTTGAAAGGCTTAAAGGCAAGTTTGATATGAAAGTTTGAAAGGCTTAAAGGCCAGTTTGATATGAAAGTTTGAAAGGCTTAAAGGCCAGTTTAATATGAAAGTTTGAAAGGCTTAAAGGCCAGTTTGATATGAAAGTTTGAAAGGCCTAAAGGCCAGTTTGATACGAAAGTTTGAAAAGGTCGAAGGCCAATTTAACATGAATGAATTGGGCCTAAGGCCGTTTGTCGTATAATGTTCCAATGTATCTTCTTTATTTGATATTATTCACTGGGCTATCGCTCACGCTCATTCATGTGTTTGTAGGTGAGCCAAGAGAAGTCCAGACCCAGCCTCAGTGAAGTCAGTGTGGAACAACCAAGGTTTTTGGAGAGTCAGCCCTCGCGTCTCACGCACGAGACTTGTCTTCGCCCTTTTGTTATGTACTTATGTTTTGTCATGTTGGCGAAGACTTTGAGTCTGTTGTATATAGTTTTCATGGGTTGACTTAGATTTGAATGATCCTGTTTGTACAGAACTTTATGGTACTGTATTTCTGATGTGAGTTATTAATGTATATATGTATGGTTTGCTTTGGTGTGACATGTAAGCACAGCTCTATGGACAAAATTTTTAAAATTGCTTCCGTTTGGCCCCCTTTAACTCTGTTAAAATACGTTTGGTTTGGTTCGAGGCCGTAGGTAATCCCATGATTACTGGCCGATTATGTCCTTAACCCATGGGGGCTGGTTCAGGTCGTGACATCTTTTATGGAAAATTGATTAAAGGTAGCCACCACATCGTCTCCAGTCTGGCAACCAACAGAGGATCATAGTGAGAAGGAAGATTTACCCTTCTCCCCGTAACAATTGGTCGGTTGAAAAAATTTGGATAAGCTTGTTCATGGTTGTATGTGAGAAAATCAATAGTTGGATAAGTTTGTTGTTGCGGTTCTTGGCGTGGTGGAGGGTTAGAGGTTTCGCCATGTTCTAGTTTGGCTCTTTTTTTTCTCGGCATGACTTATGAAGGTAAGCAAAAGGTAAGAAAAATGTATGGAAGGTTTCGGCTGCTACTGTGAGGAAATGGTGTGCAAAAGGTAAGAAACAGGATAGCTAAAGCTCAACCTCAGGTTGAGTCTTGCTAGAAGCTGGGAACAAGCACAGCTGGTTGACCGGCTGGATGACCCACTGGTTGACCGCCCGATCGACCGATTCGGTGAAATTTTCGGTTGCTACTTCTGCAGCTCTAAAATTGTGAAACTCTGGTGTTGTGAACCTCTGATCAAAGATCTTTCTCTCTTCTTTTACACAGATATGAGTTGTAAATATATACACTAAATTTGTGAAATTAATTGGCATAGGTGGTGGACTGAATTTGTGAAATTAATTGAGGTAGGTGGTCTGGTTGTATTGACACTATTTTAATAATGAAGGTAAATGAAGATGGTGAAGAAGTTGCTAAAAGTTATGAAGTAATGAAGTTGTTGGAGTAAAGATAGTGAAGAAGTTGCTAAAAGTTATGAAGTAATGAAGTTGTTGGAATAAAGATGGTGAAGAAGTTACTCAAAGTTGTGATGTGAAATTGTTAGATGTGCTCACAGATATAAAGCCTCAGTTAAACAAATGGCCAAAAAATATGTAGCTGTATAGCAATTCCGGTCTTGCCCGACCCTTGTTGTATCCCAGACTCGAGATTGATGGTTTCATATTGTTGATTACATCTTGTGTTCCTTTTATCTCTTTAAGTTTGGCTTTTGGATTGTTGTGATTGCATTTGGGACAGGTTGGTTGCTTAGTTTCCAAACTCTTGTTGCCCAGATTTTTTGTCCTCCGCTTCAACGGCACTTCTTCGCGCTCGAGCGGGTTTCACGAACTCTCAGTACTTTTGTAGGTCTGCAAAACTACTGGGAGAGTGTTTTCTATGCTCAAGCGGCGTTCCCTATGCTCAAGTGGGTGGGCGCTTAAGCTGCCTTTATTGCACTTGAGCGTTGGTTGTTGTCTGTAAAACTACTGGGAGTGTGCATTTTGCGCTCAAGCGAAACAACTTATTGTGTTTGACGCTCAAGCATCACTTCTTGTGCTCGAGCAGACTATGCGTATATGAGTTCGCTGTAGCACCTTTTTACATCACTTTTTCACATCCATTCCTCTCAAAACCTTCGATTTAAGAGCCTCTCTCTCTACATTTTCACTTAAATCTAGTGGTTTCTCTACCCTACTCTCTTTGTTAAAAGGGTGAGCATCTCAAGGGCTACATTTCTATCCGAATAGAGTTGTGTTTGAGCATCTTTGAAGTTTCCTCCTTGCTTCTTCAATTTCTAACTTCGAGGTAGGGATTTTCTATACTCCTATATGACTTTTAACTTAGTTATTTGTTTTGTATAAACATTTGTATAAACATTATTGTAATTTTGGAGGATTTTGAACAAACCTAGGGTTTTGGTTTAAATTTAAAAAAAGGGTTTACAAATTGATGTATTGAAAATGATTATGGGAGTGAGTATGAGGTTGTGGCGTGATAAAATTGTTAATTTTGATACTTGGGTTGTATTTCGGAAAAAAATGGAGTTCGCCCTAAAACGTCTCAAATATGTATTTTGTATAAATAAATGAAATTGATATTGAAAATGTGAAATTAGATGGATGTTTATATAAATGGTGGAGTTAGATATGTATTATCACTCACCTATGGAAATGTAGGTAGTTAATCTGTCTTGGAGATTATATATTTGTTTAGAAATATTTATTTTAGGCTATTGGTGGAGGATAGCTATGGTTGTTGTAGGAATTGCATGAGGATTAGGTAAATTGAAACTAATTTCTCATTTGTTGTCATTGAATATGACTATATCTTTTAATTACATTGTATATGTATGATCATTGGAAGGAGATAGGAGATGTACTCCATGTAAGATTATGTCTTTAAATACATTGTATATGTATGATGTTTGGGAGGAGATAGAGGATATACTCCATGTTCGGGAGAAGATAGGGGATGTACTCCATTGAATTACGTTAGCCGGGGTATCCAGGGTAAAAGTCCTGAAAATCACTATTATACATGGGTGTCGATTCCCGCAGACAAAATGTCCGCAAAATAGCAAGTAGAAGTGATTGTATGACGATAGTACTGGTTAGAGACCTATTGAGTTGTACTCTCAGTTTGGTTGTTTGAATGAAATGGAACTGATGTCATGAATTGAAATAGTACGGTTGGTACTGCTTGGTTTGCAAAAGAATTATAAAATGGCTTATCAATGGCATTGTAATTGCATATTACCCTTATACATTCGTTAAGTTTCATATGTTGTACTGGATTATTTCTACTGGGCTTTGGCTCACCTTATATAGGAAAACCATTTTCAGGTAGTGGTGATATGCCTCTGCCAAGGGCTTAGCTTAGGAGGACTGTAGAGCTGAAGGCTCATATTATTTACTTTGCTTGTATTTTGTATTTCATATTTGTACAAGGCTAGGGATTTATTTGTTTTGAGCTTATGACTCACCTTTGCTATACCCAAGCAGCAACTTAGAAAGATGTAAGCCAGTAAGGCATATGATACGTGTGTAGCTTTCATCCCTTATCGCATTTGTCACTTTTGTATATTAAACTCTGATTAATGAAAGTGTGTCGTTTCAATTATACCACTGTTTATGGGATGGATTTATTGTATAATTTCGCGGTGTACAACTTGGTATCAGAGCATATCAGGTTTGAATACTTGGGTACATGGGAAGTGGTTATTACCACAATGGGTTTGTCTCGCTCAGCAGAGAAGTTAGCATGTATAGTATGCTTACGTGACAACATGCTTATATGACTATATAGGTATGGGATTTCATTCCTCAGATGTTAATTGGGTCTACAGGTTTCTAGAAGTCATATTAGAAGAGCACTTGATCACTGCTATTTCTAATTGGAACTCTAGCAACGCCGCGAGACGGTCATTATCCAAGAAGGAAATTCGTATGTATCTATGTGACTAGGTGCTTACTTTGAGTGGATTAAATGTTGTCCATTGTAACAAGACTTGAGTAAATTGGCTTCGGCACATTTGTGACTGTGCTAATCTTTGGGTTACCCTTATTAGGATGCCTAGACGAGAAAGTGACAATTTCCCTCCTTCCACACGGGAAGAATTGCGGAAACAATTTGTAGAGTTACGCCAAGGTACTACACCTTTGGTATAGTTTGATGCATGGTTTACTAACCTGTCGAGATTTGCTCCAGAGTTGGTGGAGACTAAGGAACTTCATTGTTTGGAGTTTGAGAGTAAGTTATGTGACAACATTCTAGAAAGGATTGTCGAGTCTTGGCATAGAAGTTATAGTGTGCTTGTTGAAGCGGCGGCTCATGTAGAGGCAATAGTATTAGTCATGGAACAGAGTAGGGAGGAGGCCATTTTGGTGACCTCTGTAACTCGGGGTGTTGGTAGACCTTTTAAGAGGTAGAGGCATTTCAACCCACAACAGTCTCAGGGAGTACAATCTAGATCTACCTTTCTAGTGTCGAGTTTGGGTTCAGGAAAGGGTAAGCATAGGGATTTCACTTGTTTCAAATGTGGTCAACCGGGCCACAAGTCTCCAGCATACCCATAGAGGAAGAGGGCAGGGTTGGTGGTTCAACCAGTAGTTGCACCACCGGGATCATCTAGCTAGCTAGGACATGGCGTAATCGAGTGCTCGCTGGGGAAGCAATCATTGGGAGCCTCACCAGTTCAGACTTCGAACCAGTCACATATTCAAGGACCACTTATTTGCTGGGTGTGTAATCAGTCGAGTCATGTTAAATGTCTTTGTACCTAACTGGGGACTTCTTTGGTAGTTTCGCAACCTAGTCGGGTTCAACCTTGTTCGTCCGGGCAGGGGCAATACCATCATGGGAACCAAGCAGGTCCGATTTTGAGGGCCTCGAGAGAGCCAAATTCTCAGACCCCTAGTGAGGAATTACGCATTTGTTCCAGGTGTGGCCAGCTAAAACACATCAGCATTTTTTGTCTGTGGCTTGTGAGCTCTTAGAGTATCTCGGGTTTAAGAATAACCAACTTTAGTGGTCCAGTGAGGGACAGTAACGGTGGTAGTACCGATGGGATGGTTTTGTTTTGGCTATGTTGTTTTGTAACCGGTGGGTTATCGTTTTGTAATCATTAAGTTCTGTTGTGTAATCGATATGTTTTGGGGATGTTGAGACATCATAACTATTTCGATATATATATATGTACCTTTGCTTGTTTATTTCCATGGATTGGGCGGATTGGAGCATGTAATGACTCTAAAGTTTTATTAATATGATAAGTTGTTGTCGAATCAAAAAAATTTCCGATTGATGCATATATACGCTTGTGATTTGGTTTGGGAAGATGATGGCTGGTGAGCCATATTTTGAAATTAAAAAGAGTTGTTGAAGCATGCGTGTTTTGGTTGGGGTTACCATTGGGGCGAGGACAGTTATACTTGTCGGGTGTGTGTAATTCGTGAGCATTCCTTATTTGGTCTTATGTTTGTGGTAGAGGTTTCGGTCTATTGTTTTGAGAATTCCTCGAAAGGATATGAAGTGTGCAATTGGCACTAGGTTTTGTACTTACAACGCGTTGTTTTCAAGGGTGAATGTCGTATAGTTTCTTTGGGTATAGTCTTGTACTTTAATGGTAGGTTGTGGTGGCGGATCTTCATATTATCTGGTTAGTTGTTTCTTGTGGAGGGATGTTAGTCCCTTATCGTAGTGGTGGTTGTTGGCATTGGTAGGAGGTGTGTTCTAAGTAGCTAGTATTATATTTCGAACAGTGGTATTGCGGGCGTTTCCTAAGTTCTAGGATCCCTTTATTATACTTGGATGCGAGAGGTGTGTACCATAATTCTGGTTAAGTCAAGAGATGTTGTTGAAAGGGTTGGTCGGGTATATAACCCATGGTTAGCATGTGACCTATGTATAGGGTCACAATGATTTTGTGTTTATGGGTCGAGGTCTGGAATGACGGTAAGGAGGTTGAGAACTTCTTTTGTTCTTCTATAGAGTTAGGATGATAAGACTTTGAAAACCTTGCAAGTGTCGTGTGTATGTGCTCGGGCTTGGTTCAGGGCAATTGTTCAATAAGTATCAACAGCTAGTGGATTGATTAGGAGACTTAGTATTTTGGTTATACTCGTGTATTGAGTAACGAGTAGAATGTGGATTAAAGAGTTGACCTTATTGGTTACTGAGGAATGAAGGTGTTGTGTTTACTTGTTCAGTTTGGGCAGTTATGTGGTAACAATGGCATCGTAGCGTAGTAGACCTTTGCGAGTTGACTCGGTGCAAGAGAATAAGTATGTGAATTTCATTGTTGTGAATTCGGTCGAGGTTGTTAGTACATTCGTAGAAAGAGGGATTCAGTGCGGAAATAACCCATTTGGAGTTAAAGGTGAGATGTTATGCAAGAAGTGATGAGGTCTTACTAGTATAGTGTGTGGCAGTGTATGGAATGTATATTGTGGTTAGATGATGTGTAAATGGGGATCGGTCTTAGGGGGATCCCAGGAGGGTGCCTTGGTAAGGCAATAATGTGGTTAATAATTGGATTGAATAGTTTAATATTCGATAGTACTGGGTCACTGTGATATGAGTGTTTGTTGTCTAGTTTGGATAGTGGAACTCCGAGTGAAGTAGTAAGATTACGTCAAGTGAATGGTGCGCTCTGTCAAAGTTGTTTTGACTTTTTTGGTCCTTATGTGTGTGGTGTAAGGTACTGGTGTGTGTGTTGACTTGAGAGGGTGTATTGTGTTTCACTTGAGAAGTCCAATTAGGACTCAAATGTGAAGTGAGGATGTGCATGCCACTTAGGCATACGTGTGAGAGGTGAATGGAGAATTAGAGTACCGTGGGTTAACTTTGAAGAATCTGGGGTGATTCAATGGACATGGGAGGTTGTAGATGGAACTCCATTTTGGAGTTGGTGAGGTTAGGTAAGACGTTGGTGTTGATACTAAGTTAGGTGGAGTTAAGTGATATGATGGCGTTCGAAGGCTGGTGCGGGTGAACACTGTCGGATGGTTGATTGGTTGGTATCTAGGTTGGTTGACATATGGTCACCTCAAGAATAGGTTAAAATTAAGGGTTGTGTAATTGAACAGTGTCTTGGTGTGAGATGTAAGTCCCGCATGGACAGTTGAAAGGTTGTTTTGAGTTATAGTAACCGGTTTGGAATTTCGGTTGAGAACTTTGGTCTTATAAGCGCTTTGCGCCATTTTGTGATTGGTAGGTGTGAAATTTCTTCCCTTGTGTTATTACGTTGCTGCCATTTCAAAAATTTATAGGGGTTCTCATCATGGAAATTTTATTTTGGGTATCATGGCACCACCGTGAGTGTGATGGGTTTGTTGGGTGACTGTGTTATGACTCACTAGAGGAATGTTGATGAATGATTTAGAGGAAAACCAAACTCTTCTTTTAGTATTGTGGCCTTAGGTACTTTTCATAAACTAAAACGGTTTTAGGTTGAAACGTGAATTTGTAGTTTTGGTTTTCGGAAAAACATTTTGGAAATCTCTAAGTTTTGCCGTGGCCAGTTGATACTGTATTTGAATTGTGACAGTGTATCTTTGAACACTTTTTTTGTGGAAATCCAAGTGTTTTGAGACAAATGGGGATAAATAAAGAATTTTCTTTAACCTAAACGGAATACCTTATATCTAGTGTTGAGAAGTCGTGTTTTGATTTAGCCTGAGTTGCTAGTTACATGTTGTTTGTCTTTTTGGCAAGGACTTAGAATTGTCGGGCATTGATGTGCCATAACGTTGTCGATTAATCGTGTTTTATTTTGCGTTCTCGTTCTATGACAGTTGACCGAAAGCCTTGTGTGCGAGTGGTTTCCTTATTCCCTATGTCGGAATGTTAAGCACTCAATGGTGGTTTGGGTATTGTACGTAGCCGAGACTTGGTGGATATCTTAGAGCGCTATTGTTGTTGGAGTTGTTGTTACTATTATTATTGTTATCGGGGGTATTGTTCTTGTCTGATAAACCGCCGCGAGTTTTACCAGTTGGGGGTGGCATCTATGTTCGTTCCTTGTTGAGTCGAGTCTTGTGAAGCAAGACGTTTCTATTAGTTAAGGTGCTATGGGAACATCACGGAGTTGAGGAAGCGACCTTGGAACGTGAGTTGGAAGTCCGTGAGAAATATCCGGACTTATTTGTTGATGTTTGAGCATATATTGAAATTTTGTTATGATAATGAAATATGAAAACATTGTATATGGTTGAGAATATGGAAACATTATATATGTTTTGGAAACACGGTTTTAATATAAACATTGTATATGCTTTGGAAAATGTGTATTGTACTTTCAATGTTGGAACTTATGTATCGAGTTGATAAGAACAGATGACCGAAGAATGGGTCATGGTGTTGGAATAAATTCATTATCATTATTGTAATTGGTTTAATCATAGCTTTAAAACATGATTTGAAATTTCGGGGACGAAATTCCTTAAGGGGGGAGGTTATAGCGATTCCGGTTTTGACGCGACCCTTGTTGTATCCTAGACTCGAGATTGATGGTTTCATATTATTGATTACATCTTGTGTTCCTTGTATCTCTTTAAGTTTGGCTTTTGGATTGTAGTGGTTGCATTTAGGACAGGTTGGTTGCTTAGTTTCCAAACTCTTGTTGCCCAGATTTTTGGTCCTCCGCTCGAGCAAGCTTTGCGAACTCTCAGTACTTTTGCAGGTCTACAAAACTACTAGGAGAGTGTTTTCTATGCTCGAGTGGTGTTCCCTACGCTCGAGCAGATGGGCGCTCGAGCGGCCTTTATTGCACTCAAGCGTTGGTCTGTTGTCTGTAAAACTATTGAAAGTGTGCATTCTGTGCTCGAGCGTTGTTTCTTACGCTCGAGCGGAATAACTTATTATGTCTGATGCTCGAGCATCACTTCTTGTGCTCGAGTTGACTGTGCGTATATCAGTTCATAGCAGCACCTTTTTACATCACTTTTTCACATCCATTCCTCTCAAAACCTTAGATCTAAGAACCTCTCTCTCTAAAACTCTCCCTCTCTACATTTTCACCTAGATCTTGTGGTTTCTCTACCCTACTCCCTTTGTTAAAAAGAGTGAGCATCTCAAGGGCTACATTTCTATCCGAATAGAGTTATGTTTGAGCATCTTTGAAATTTCCTCTTTGCTTGCTCGATTTCTAACTTCGAGGTAGGAATTTTCTATACTCCTATATGACTTCTAACTTAGTTATTTGTTTTGTATAAACATTATTGTAATTTTAGAGGATTTTGAACAAACCTAGGGTTTTGGTTTAAAATCAAAAGAGGGGTTTACAAATGGATGTATTGAAAATGATTATGGGTGTGAGTATGAGGTTGTGGTGTGATAAAATTGTTAATTTTGATACTTGGGTTGTATTTCGAAAGAAAATGGAGTTCTCCCTAAAACATCTCAAATATGTATTTTGTATAAATAAATGAAATTGATATTGAAAATGCGAAATTGGATGGATGTTTGAATAAATGATGGAGTTAGATGTGTATTATCACTCACCTATGGAAATGTGGGTAGTTTATCTGTCTTAGAGATTATATATTTGTTTAGAAATATTTGTTTTGGACTATTGGTGGAGGATAGTTATGATTGTTATAGGAATTGTATGAGGATTAGGTAAATTGAAACTAATTTCTCATCTGTTGTCATTGAATATGACTATGTCTTTAATTACATTGTATATATATAATGTGTGGGAGGAGATAGAGGATGTACTCCATGTTCGAGAGAAGATAGGGGATGTACTCCATTGAATTAAGTTGGCCGGAGCGTTCAGGGTGAAAGTCCCAAAAATCACTATTATACATGGGTGATGATTCCCGCGGACAAAATGTTCGTAAAATGGCAAATAGAAGTGATTGTATGACGATAGTACTGGTTAGAGACCTATTGAGTTGTACTCTTAGTTTGGTTGTCTGAATGAAATGGAACTACTGTCATGAATTGAAATAATACAGTTGGTACTGCTTGGTTTGCAAAAGAATTATAAAATGGTTTATCAATGGCATTGTAATTGCATATTACCCTTATGCCTTCATTAAGTTTCGTATGTTGTACTAGATTATTTCTACTGGGGTTTGGCTCACCTACATGGGAAAACCATTTTTAGGTAATAGTGATATGCCTCTGCCAAGGGCTTAGCTTGGGAGGACTGTGGAGCTGAAGGCTCATATTATTTTCTTTGCTTGTATTTTGTATTTCATATTTGTACAAGCCTAGGGCTTTATTTATTTTGAGCTTATGACTCACCTTTGCTGTACCCAAGCAGCGACTTGGAAAGATGTAAGCCAATAAGGCATATGATATGTGTAGCTTTCATTCTTTATCGCATCTGTCACTTTTGTATATTAAACTCTGATTAATGAAAGTGTGTCGTTTCAATTATACTACTGTTTATGGGATGGATTTATTGTATAATTTCAAGGCGTACAAGCTGAGTTTTTTTTTTTTTTTCTTTTATCAGAAACTGACCAACTAAGGTTTTGTAGAAGAGTGATGGCTTTGAAGAATAGGAGTGAAATTACAATTTTGCCCTTTTCATTTTTGACTAACATACCAATTTAACATTCCATAACATAGGGGCAATTTAGTCATTTTAATGCCAAACACATCAATCAAAAGGCACAATAATATAGACGGTGCAGAAGTTCACGGGTAAGGCACAATAATGAAGGTAAGGAAGGTACAGGATCACGAATTTTTTCCGAAAGTGATAAAATTTAACAAATAAAAATTTTTCAATAATACTATATTATGTGTGGTAAACTGTGTAGATACTAATCAAATGATATTTTAATTTTTGTTTGACTCCCAATATATATAATATTGATAAATTTTGTGGCCATTTATTTGAAAATAACATTATAATAACTAGCAAATGATTGGTAACAGTAATTACTAAAAATATAAAAAAAATTTGAATTGAAAAATATTAGAAAAAACATAATTCGAATCAAATATACAATCACAAGTTTGGTTTGATCAGCAATTAAATATTTATTGTGACCTTCAAATTATTTTGTCTATAATATTTTCAATACAAAAAATTTTTATTTTTAAATTTTTGGTAATAATTAATTTTTTGAGTTAAATTTGAAAAAAAAAAAATTGGGTATGATTGCTATTTTTTGTTAATCGTTAATTTTTTCAATTGAATTTTAAAAACAGTTTGGTTAACGGTGTTTTTTTGTTAATAATTAATTTTCTGAATTGAATTTAAAAAAGAATTTGGTTATGACTGTTGATCAAAAATTTCAATAGAGTTTTGAGATGTGTGTTTGATTATGAGTTATAGCTTTTTGAATTAAGTTTTGAAATTTTTTTTCAAAACTCATAACCAAACAAATTTTCTTATTTCATAAATCACATCAAAATTTCAAACTCAATTCAACACTCTATTCAAAAATCAAAACCAAACAAATTTTTTACATTCAAATCATAATTCCAAAACTCACAAACTCAAAATACAACTCTATTCTCAAATCATAATTCGAAAACTCTACCAAACGCTACCATAATCTCCACGGAGAAACATAACATCTCTAGATAAGGAGAATTCTAAGAGAGTTGAGAGAATTTGAGAATTTACAGAGAAATACTTTTGTTTTATATAATTTGTATGTGATTGAATAAAAGAAGTGTTTGTTCAATTAATTCCTCTCTTTGTATACCATCACAACAAGAATACACCTCTCTCTCACTTCCAACAGTGATATCAGAATTTATAAAGTAAATTGTCATAATTTCCCAACAATGGTATCAGAGCTTACCACTGCCAACAAAGGTATCAAAGCATATATTACAAATCTCTCTTTGTGAGGCCCTAACTTTTTGTAATGTCCCAAAACGCTTATAGTTGAAGAATTTCAATAAGAAACCTTGTTTCTTCATTTCTTGCAAATTAAACCCTAGAAATCATAAACGACTGTGCGAGATAATCAGCAAACTTTAATCGATTCTGAGAACTTAAGAAACATTTTAAAATCCTGAATTAATAATTTAGAAACCCTAGAATGAAAAATTATAAGAGAAAAACCCTAGTTTTCGGTAATCACAATTTTAGCCCATTATCTCGCCTTTTGTTGCGAATCGGCACCACGTTGTAGACACCCCATTTTTGACCGACCTTAAGACTCAGACGTCATCAATTGAGCGCTCGGTGATGGCACATGTTGTGCTTGTTTCGAGTTTCGAAGTTCTTGGTTGAGAGTCTTGCCTCTGGACCTCGGGACCCTTTTGTGCTTTGCCTCGGTTTGCGAACCAGGTCTTGTTTTCTCTTCTTGAAGGGAGGGAGAGGTCCTGTAGACCATCTCTCAATGGTCGTAGACTACTTTTCATGGTCGTAGGCCACTGTTCACATTTGGAGACTAGTTTCCGATTTACGGAGCCATCGGCCGCGCACCTCGGCTCGGGACCGCTTAACATTCTCCGTTTGCCCCGGTTTTTGGGGTACACCTTGTTTCCTCTGTCTAGAGAGACACTGTGGCCCAGGAGACCACCTTTGTGGTTGTACGCCACTTTTGGAGCTCAACAGCCAGTTTTCGGGGCCCCCGGATGCGCGTTTTGCCTCCCGAACTCTTGTTTTGCATCCGTCTTGGTTCATTTTTGGCATGGACCTTGTTTTTATTGTTTGGGAGGTGGTACAAGGGTGGGAGACCAGCTTTTCTCCTTGGAGACCACTTTTCTCCCCGCCGGCCGATTTTCTTGCTAGGAAGCTGGTCTCTTTGGTCTTTGGGTCACATTTACTGGTCTCCCACTATACCACCAGCTTGCATTCAGTTGGGAGACCACCAAATGGGGCTGCCGACCACCTTTCTTAGAGTTGAACCTTTTGAACTGGTTGGCCGACCAGGGGAACTGGTCGGCCGACCACCTGAACTGGTCGGCCTACCTCCCCCAGTTTTGTCTCTGCGAGTGCTTGCCAGCTGTGCCAGCTGGAAGGCACAGACTGCATCCTCCATACACGTGTATGGAGGATCTTGAGCCTTGGTTTTTAGCTTCTTTGAGAAGCTTTGGCTTGAAACCTCTATAAGAGAGGCCCTTCCTCTCCTTTAGAGAGGTTTAGATTTTTGTTAAGGCACATACATATATCCCTCTCTATATCTCATTATTTTGAGCTCAAAGTGTGTGATTCTTGCCCTTTTGCACCACACCTCATAGCCTAACACTTCCACCATCAACCTAAGGATCTTGGAGGCCATTTTCAGAGGTTGAGGAGCTGTGTCTTTGGTCCAGAAGTTGCTGGTCTTCTTGAGCTTCAAGGGTAACACATTTCCTCCCTTTTTAAGCCCTATTTTGATCCTTATCTTAGCCTTATTTTCATGCATATTTAGTCTTTGTTGTCAACTGAGAAAAGCTTCATTTTTAAGTGTTTTTCATGTTTTTTTAAGGTCATTTTATTGTTAGGGGTCATCTACCCTCTTGCATGCTTCATTTTGGCTTGTTTTGAGCCATGCATTAAGGCCTTTGTATTGATCTTTATTTGGACCTTTAGCCACTGAAATCCAACATATTTTCAGTGGTTGGTATGTGGTTTTGAGGGCCAAAATCAGAGAGGGGTGACCCTCTCTCTTTTGGCCTTGTTTGCTAGCATTTTTGGTCTATCAAAGGAGCCTTCAGTTGCACACCTCCAAGCCTTGTTTCAGGCCCTTTTCAATGACTTTTAGGGCCTGCCTAGGCTCTGTCCAGAGTTGGTTTTGTCACCTTGGGTGTGTCTCTTGCATGTGTAGAATAACCCCTCTTATAGCCTATCAGAGGAGCATAACATTATTGCATGCATTGATCATGTTTCAGTGGGTTTTTGGGCTTTATTTGGCATGCCATGTCTCTAACTTTTTCTGGTTTAGTGGCCTCTGGAATGCTTCATATGCTTGTAGTGTAATCCTTGTTCACTAGCTCACATTGCATGTTGTTTTGGCCCTTGATTCTAGCATATTTTGGCCATGTTCTAAACTGATTTTATTCATGATTTGGGCTGCCTTAGCTCTGTTTTGAGGTCCCATGGTCGAATGATGCTTTCCATGCATGCTTGTAGTGTAATACCCTTGCCTAGCTTCGAGTTTTGAGGCCTCTTGCATGCTTAACTTGAGTTGTTTTCATGTTTTGGCATCATTGAACATGTTATTTCAGAGCTTATACTTGTGCCATATTCCCATGTTTTCCACTCTTTAAATGCATTTGAGAGTTGTGCTTGTATGCCTCATTTTTGGGCTATTGCATGAGCCTCATTTTTGTGCATTGCAAGCCATCATTTTAGTCCATTTTGCCACTGTTTTGGGTCTACATAGGGACTGTTTGGGGTTGGTTTGGTCATTTGGGCATCGCTTTGCATACCTCTAGTGTAATACACTTCACTAGTTTCGGTAATTGTGCCATCCAACATGCATCGGGTGAGTTGTTTGCATGATTCGGGACCATCTTGTATGTCATTTCAGAGCTGAAACATGTGTCATTGTATGCCATGTTTCATCCTTGTCATGCTTTGGTAGAGTTGCACTTTGTTCTTTAGGTTTGGTCCCTTGCATTTGTGTATGTTTGCATATACCTTGTTGCATCATTTTCATCATATTGGCCACTGATTGGGGTGTGGCCGAGGCCCATCCATCTTGGTTTAAGTCCATCTTGCATTGTGTGTGCCATATAGTCCATGTTATCGCATGTTCGATCATTGCATTGTGTATGCCTCATTCTTAACATTGCGTATGTTAGTGCATTGTGTATGCATGCCATATAATCCATGTGCATTGAGTATGCCCTTGATTAGTTCATAGCATTGTGTATGCTAGTTGCATGCTTTCATGTCATCCTTTGCATGTTTGCATCATTTAGTCGCATTACATTTAGGATTGCATACTAGACTTGCATTTTTGCATACCATGCCATTCTACTTGTTGCATTATGTTTGGAATAGGAGTTAGTCCAAACACGGGAAACAAGGAACGTTTCATACACCAAGTGATGAAACGTGTCTCGATTCCCGGTCGCCGACACTCTTGACCATCTATGATGGAGTTGTTGGTTTTAGTTGCTTATATGTGCATTTATGTCCCATCGAGTCGTGCAATTCGACCCCTCGGCCATCATGCATCGGGATGTGTGATTGGTGGTCCGAGGATCGAGACCTACACTCTCTTGAGCTCATGCAAGGATTGGGAGAATGGTCGGGCACACATGTGTTGCAAATACCTTGCTTTCTCTCTCTCTTGCCTTTGTTGCAGAAAATGCAAAAACCAGGAGAATAAACTGGTCGGCCGACCAGGTTTTTTGGCAGGCCGACCACCTTTTCTGGTTTTCACCACCAAGGGTGGTCGGTAGGTGGTCTCCAATGCCTATAGCTGGTCGGCAGCCTTCCCACAGCTTCCCTGGGTGGAGTTTCATCTCTCTGGAGTCTAGTGCAACTTTCTGAAATCAATTGCAAACAAAGGCGAGTCGAGGCATCGTGATGGATTTCCCGACAAGGCGACTCTAGCATGCATGCATCCATTATCATCCAAAACTGAGCCGAGGCAGCCTACTTCATTTAGTTTACATGCTTACTTAGCTAATTTGTTAATTAGTTAGAGTTATGTAATAATTAGCTATAATTCGTTATTCATTGTGGTTGTGTAATAACTAGTTTAATTAGATTAGATTAGATTAGCTAGTTGATTTTGTATTATTTATTCGGACCCTCCTCCGAGAGGGCAATGTTGTAATAAGTGTGTGTGAGTGTGTGCATGTCTTCCAACCCCACGTCTTTCTCTCTTTTATTTACTAGCTTATGATGGTTAGTTTAGTGCATGTTTTAATTAGCATACTTATGCTCGCATGTTTGCATCCATTCATCTGTCTTGCATGCACCAGGCTCGGCACATCATACTAACTGCATTGTATTTCAATACCATGTTGAATACATGTTATCTGTCGCATTTCATATGCCATTCTTAGATTAGCCGAGCCTATTCTTAGTTGCATTCTTGCATGTGTTGCATTAGCCATCTTAACATGAACTAGGATCATGCATTGATTACTAACTAGTTTCTATTTTGGCTCGGAGTACTCGATGAGTGTTTATGCTTTAGCATCATTGCATATGTGTGAGTGATTACCATGATAGCATGCTTGCCATGAGGCTAACTGCTTATGTGATATAACTGCCTGAATGCCTGTGGGTGAAGGTTGGATTACTTGAATTGGAACAATTCATTGAATGCGAGTTTTAAGCCCACTTGAGGTGGCAAAATCATGTTTTCTAAGCCCACTTGAGGGTGGCAAAATCCACGTCTTAGCCTACTTGTGGGTAGCACCTTCAAACCATTTTCAAATAAACAAGCATGAAATGTTTTGTTCCAATTTAGGCGATCCAGTCTATATTTGTGTGTTGTGCGCGTCACATAGTAATTCTAGGCTAATACACCGGAATAAGAGCGCATATGTTTTCAAAACAAAATATCATGTTTAGTAGTGGCCGATCTTTGATCGGGCGAGCGGGGGTGCTCATAGCTAACCTTCCCCAATCGTACCCAAGTTCCCGAGCCGAGGCAATTTTGGTGATGACAGACACTTGGCCTTAAGCAATGAGTCAGGGTTTCCTAAATTTGGACTCTTTGGTGATTTATCGATCTTGCATTGCACTTTGTGAGATTAGATTCAGAACCGTGACATTGAGTCCGAACTGCAGTGAGCCCAAATGAACAAAACGGGACTTTCCCGGGACGTTCGGGGAGCGTCTACAGTTTCTGGCGACTCTGCTAGGGATTTAGAGAACTTGACTCGACCTCATGATATCTTGTTTTGACTACACTTATGTGTTTCTTTGTATTGCATTTGCATTGGTGCGCCTAAGTCACAGTGTTTGCCGTCTGCTATTCCTGAACAGTTTGCCGGAGGCTCGCTTTGAGAAGCGTGCCATAAGGCTGACCGGTTACGGGCTCTGCCACGATGGGAACACAAACCCCGATTTTTACCGGGGCACCCTTTTTGACCATTCGACCTAGTGCATATTCGGAATCCATAGTGACCGTTCCAAGCTAGGACAGGTTGCTTACCCGATTATAGGTTGTTTGAAACCGCTGCGTGCGTAATGAAGCCCTAGTTCTTGGCGAAGCTAGAACAGGAAAACCCTACCCCTCCATAGGGGTGTTTTTGGCTCTCACTTGTTTGTTATGTGCTTTAGAGTTGGCCTCTACAGGAATGCATATATCAGTTTGCAAGTTTGGGCATCAGGCCTGCGGGCATCAGTATCAGTGTTTGGGAATCAGTTTTACCTGTGGGTATCAGATTCAGATTTGGGGCAGTGATTTGGAAATAGTGATCAGTGGTTAAGAACAGTTCTTTCAGCTTGTGTTTTCCAACTGTGTGTTGTCTTTAATTAAGTTGTTATGCTGTTCGTTTTTCTAGTTATTTGTTTCCTTATTATGCTTTATTTATCTTTTTGCTAGGTAGTTTAGCACAATTGCTTCCGACCAAGCAGATATTCCCCAAGCACTCTGGACAAGAGGTCGCAGACTCCATTGATCTGAGGATCTGGTAGACGGACAACCAGTGTTCCATTCTTTACCCCCGGTTGCTAGATGGAGGCCAGTGAAGCGCAGTGTATCGGTACTGCGGTTGCTAGAGCAGTGGTCCTTGAGCAGTCAGGCTGAGGTTTCCAAGTCTATTGCAGAGACAGATATACCGGTAGTTCAGTCAGATTAGGGCAGTATGGCAGGAATGGAGGAGATGGTGCGTCAGCTCCAGGAGAGTATGAAAATCATGCAGCAGGACACTGCCCGTCAGGCGGAAGTCGCCAGACAACAGGCCGAAGTCATGGCCCAACAGGCGGAGTTAATTACCAGGTTGCAGCAGCAAGCCGGAGCATCTGCTTCACATCAGGTTCCTCCCCCACCGAGAGACCTAATACCCGGGGAGACGGCGAATGTTCAGAATGTCCAGGAGGATACGGACATCCCAACGGGGCCACCTCCACCCCCGATTCTACCTCAACTATCCAAGGCACCTAGGCCTATTAACCTACCGAATTCCCCCTTTGAGTTCGAGGTGGACCCCACGGCATTAAAAGTGAGCAAGCTTGAAAAGCTGTTCAAGAAATCTCAAGGTGTGAAGTCCATTCCGGACATTGAGGATGGGTATACCGATGCAGCCGTGACGCTGCCGGACTGATTTAAGATGCCACACATTGACCGATTTGATGGATCTGGTGATCCTACGGTGCACCTGCGGCTATTTTCAGACAAACTAAGGCCGATGGGCCTCACTAGACTACAGAAGCTTTCTTTGTTCGGCCGGACCCTGTCGGGTGTAGCGGCCATCTGGTATGCAAAACTGGAAGACGATGTTAAGAGGAATTGGGATGAGATGGCCAAGGCTTTTGTCGCTCAGTACTCCGATAATACACAAATTGAGATTACAACCCGTGATCGCGAGACGACTAGGCAGGAGCCAAAGGAGAGTTTCTCTGATTTTGTGACCCGGTGGAGGGCCAAGGCCTCAATGATGACCATTAGGCCCACTGACAAAGATCAAATTCGGATGGTTGTGCGCAACCTCCAGCCCAAGCTCATGCAGAAAATGATCGTCCTCCCCTTCCCCACCTTTTCAGATTTACATAAGATGGGAGTACAGATCAAGAATGCTTTGAAACAGGGCCTGATTGATAATGACAGAGAGCAGCCCAGGAGAACTTTCAACCGCAGTACAAATGCAGGCACAAGCAGTGCTGCAGCTGCGAGAGCTTCAGAAGTAAGCATGGTCACCACCAATCCCCCAAGAAGCCTTGCAGCTACGCCATTCACCGGTGCGTCCGGTAGTAGTTCGCAAACAGCCAGATACCCACCCAAAAACCAAAGAACTTTCACTCCCCTATACATGTTCTTGTCCAAGGCTTTAGGAGTTTTGATCAAGAAAGGGCACTTGAAGCCCCTAGAACCGCGACCATTACTAGAAAAACTTCCCCCCTCCCACAACCCAGCTAAATACTGCGCGTTTCACCAACAGCACGGTCATGGCACCGACCAATGCTTCCGACTACGTCATGAGATTCAGGATCTCATTGATAATAGGGTGATTATGCCTCCCGAGAAACCCAATGTCACAACCAACCCTCTCCCACCCCACAACCATGCTCCACCTCCCAAACGTATCAACTTTATCCAGACCGGGGTCATCTCATACGACCCCAGCATATATATCACTCCATCTCACCTACCCAAGCCGAAGGTGTTCATTCCTGACAACACTGACTTGTGCATGATGGACATCTCCCGAACCCAACCCGAACCAATGGTGGTGGCTGTCGAAGACAGAATAGGGATGATTTCGGATGAAAATGGTATAGTGGATTCAGGCACTGAGGAATTGGGGAGCTTTGCTGAGGAGGTGTACAATCCGAGTGGCTACATTGCGTCAGTGGGTCAGATTAAGCCGAGTGTGGAATTGCCAATGGGGGCAGAGATTTGTGTAGTGTAGGGGGACCGATTTGATCAGAGGCTAGATGACTTAGCAAATCTGGAGGAGGACATTGCTAACCTTCATTTTTTCAACGAACAAGATCCAGCAGACATGACAGTCAACTAGTTTGATTTTGAGGGGTCAGCAGAGTCTACAGGGTGGCTTGATGATCAACCAGATGTCGTTGAAGAATCTCAGCCAGAACAAGGCTCGTCAGGGACAAGGACATCAGTTGTGGCCGGAAGGGCCAGGAATCAGTTTGCATCGCCGGAGAGCGCCGGTACTAAGAATTTCGCTCAGGATCTGGACAGTTTGAATACAGCATTTGTTGAACAGCAAGCTGCATCGAAGCAGTTAGAATGGGAAGGGGTTGAAGATTCCGAGAGAGCTAGAAAAGCCAAGGCCCCTGTGGGGACGGAAAGTGCTGTGTGCACAAGAACAGAACGTACTGCGGGCACAGGAACGCAAGGTGCTGTGGGCACAGGAATAGTCGTAACGGAGCCAGACAGATGTCTGTCGGCTGCCGATGGAATGTGGTGGGAAGATGATGATCTATGTCTTGCCCACACAGATGAGGACTGGGGGACTAGCCAGCCGAACGATACCTGGTATATTGGCGAAGTTGACCATATGACTAGGAGCGGGCGGTATTTCAAGCCCCCGCACTTAGACCAACCAGAGGCGTCCGGGAAATACAGGGAGGCGGAGAAACAAAAAGATAAACTGCTTGAAGAAGAGGCTGTGCTGAAACAGTTGAAGAAAATATAGGCAGACATCTCCATCTGGGGACTGCTTATGGCTTCAAGGGTACATAAACAGGCTGTACTCTCAGCGATGGACAAAGCCAAGCTTTCAATAGATACCACGCCCGAGCAGCTGGTAGGACTAGTCTTTCTGGGAGGAGGTTCCCCGATGTTGACCTTTTTCGACAAGGAACTGCCACCCGAGGGCACAAATCACAACAAACCACTCTACATCTCTGTGGAGTGTAGAGACAAGTGGATACCGGTGGTTCTCGTCGATACAGGATCCGCCATTAACGTGTGCCCGTCAAGGACGGCTTATGCAATTGGGTTAAAGCCCGCGGACTCTGTGCCAACTGCCCAGGTGATAAGGGCATATGACAATACAAGCAGAGAGGTGATGGGGACCGTGCAGGTTCAGACTAAGGTTGGTCCAAGACAACACGAGATTGACTTCCATGTCTTGGACATTCCCGCAACCTTCAATCTACTCCTAGGGCGGTCGTGGCTGCACTAGGTAAAAGCAGTCTCTTCCACCCTGCATCAGATATTGAAGTATCCCCACGGGAAGGGGGTGGCTATAGTTTTTGGGAATTCATCGATCCATCCACCACCAGAGGTGTCTACACCGGTTTTGGAAATCAAGCATGGCACGGAGGATGTCTTCTTGTCAGGATTCACCCTGGCCGAGGCCCGGGTCATTCAGAACATCTTGGTTGATAATGAGGGGATGTATGTCAGTGCACAGTCCGTGTATCTTATGAACAAGCTTCAGCATATCCCTGGGATGGGACTGGGAAAAAGTGGCCAGAAGGGCATCGCAACATCGGCCGCTGTGCCGCACAACCCGCATACCTTTGGCATGGGTTATCTACCTACCAAAGAGGATTGGGTGAGGAAAGGCAAGGAGATGGCTGGGAGAGCCAAAGCAAAAAAGGTAGGGAAGCCTTTTGAGTTAATGCATTGACCCATCCAGGGTACCCTAAACGGATGCTTCGTCTGGGAGGGGAAGGACTTTTCATTTTGTGGCTTCCCAGAGCCATGGCTGAATGCGGAGAAGAGGCGCCTGCCGGGATTTGAGATCTTCTTCGACCTGCAGTTATCCGGGGATGATGTTGCCGAAGAGCAGACAGACCCATCTGCTAAGGTTGAGCATTGTAAGGAAGTGGATTCCGAAAGCACCGAAATTGAAATAGGGGTAGCATTGGCATGTCTACTTTCAGATCCTCCGATCGGACAGAAGTGCTTGGGGGATAACTTCTCGATATCTGTGATCAGGAATGAAACGACTGCGAGCCCACCGTCAAGCATTTTGGATGCATCCATCGCACCCTCTCTCATCTGACAGTACGAGGAGGGATTTTTGTCCAGCAGCACTGGGTCAGGTAGTGAGCTGGAATCTGATTCCACCGAATCTGTGGAGTCGAAATCAGGTTCCAGCTTGTCTGAGTCTGAGTCCGGTATTCCTGGGGGTGACAACCCGGATGCCACAGTCCTGTCTAGGTCGTCTTTTTCTTTCTCTTTTGAGTTTGTTATAACAGAAGAATCTGATGATTTGGAAATGCTTAATAAGAATGAAATGGCTGTGGCTTCGGATTACTTTTCTGTGCCTTTGATTTATTACATTAATCAGGACTTTCAAAATTTTGATGAAAACGACGAGGAAGAAATTCCTCCGGTTTTGCAACGTTTAATTGATCAAGAGCAGGAGAGATTTGTTAAACCCCTGGTTGATGAAATCACTACAGTTAATGTGGGTATTGAGGAGGACCCGTGGCTGGTCCAGATCGGGTGACACGTTGTCTTCGGAGGAGCGCGAGCGCTTAGTCGCTTTATTAAAAGATTTCAAAGATGTTTTCGCGTGGTCCTACGAAGACATGCCTGGAATCGATCTTGAGATTGTACAGCACTGGATCCCTCTTGACCCCGAGGCTCGACCCGTTAAGCAGAAACTCAGAAGAATCCGCCTAGACTGGCCCTCAAGATTAAGGAAGAGGTCACCAAACAAATCGACGCAGGGTTCCTGCTGGTATCTGAATACTCGACTTGGTTGGCCAACATAGTTCCAGTGCCGAAGAAGGACGGCAGGATTTGGGTATGCATGGATTTCAGAGATTTAAACAGAGCCAGTCCGAAGGATGACTTTCCTCTACCGCATATCGATGAGTTAGTGGATTTTACTGCTGGGCATGCGTTGCTCTCATTCTTGGATAGCTTCTCAGGCTACAACCAGATTGTGATGGCACCTAAAGACCGGGAAAAGACTGCTTTCACCACCCCGTGGGGGACCTACTGTTACAGAGTAATGCCGTTTGGGTTGAAGAATGTTGGAGCTACATATCAACGGGCCGCGACCACGATATTGCATGACATGATCCACAAAGAGGTTGAGGTGTACGTGGACGACATGATTGTCAAGTCCAAGGAAAGGGAGGGCCACTACACCACCTTGCAAAAGTTCTTCCAAAGGATCAGAGAATTCCGATTGTGGTTGAATCCTCAGAAATGTACATTTGGTGTTACAGCAGGGAAAATGTTGGGGTTCTTGATTACACAGAGAGGTATCGAAGTCGACCCTTCCAAAATCAAGGCCATCTTAGAAATGCCACCACCGAGGACTGAAAAGGAGGTGCGAGGCTTTCTGGGTAAAGTGCAATTCATAAGACGGTTTATCGCAAAATTAACCTTGACTTGTGAACCACTTTTTGGTCTCCTGAAGAAAGGAACGAAGTTCCGATGGGACGGCTGATGCCAAGCTACTTTTGAACAGATCAAGCAATACTTACAGAACCCACCCGTGTTGTCCCCACCTGAGTCGGGGAAACCGTTGATTTTGTACCTTTTAGTGACTGAAACTACAATGGGCTACATGCTTGCACAAGAGTCCAAGGATAAGGTGGAGCGAGCTATCTACTACCTGAGCAAGAAGATGTTGGATTATGAAACCCGCTACACTCCACTCGAGAAGGCTTGTTTGGCCTTGGTATGGGCTACCAAGAAACTGCGGCACTACCTGTTAGCTCACTCCGTAATGTTGGTTTCGAGATTAGATCCCATCAAATATCTCTTCGAGAAACCGGCACTTACGGGTAGGTTGGCTCGTTGGTTGCTTCTACTTTCCGAATTCGATCTGAAGTATGTGACTCGCAAGTCAGTAAAGGGGAGAGCGGTAGCAGAGTTCCTAGCCGATCACCTAGTGGAAGGGGATGAAGCAGTCGAGTACTTATTCCCAGATGAGGCCATTCTGTATGTCGAGGATGAAACTTGGACGATGTACTTTGACAGAGCGTCAAACCAATATGGGTATGGGATAGGGGTGTTGCTGATAGCACCCGACAATTCCCGTATCCCTCTAGCATTTAAACTCCGGTTCAAAGTCTCGAACAACAAAGCAGAGTATGAAGCATGCATTGCTGGTTTAGAAGCGGCCCTAGAACTAGGGGCAAAACGATTGGACGTCATCGGGGACTCGAACCTCGTTGTATCCCAAGCTAAGGGAGATTGGAAAATCAAAGAAGAAAAGATGAGAATTTATCACCAGACCTTGGACTTGCTAATTCTTCGCTTTGAGAAGCTGAACTTCGCGCATCTACTAAGAGAGAACAACAAGTTTGCAGATTCGCTAGCAACTCCATCTTCCATGATAGACATCCCTTTTGGAGTCCGGATGCGTCCGATCATCATTGACCAGAAATTTGTGCCAGCCTACGAGCTGATTGCTACCATAGATGAGGTTTAAGATGAGAACCCCTAGTTTTACGATGTCTGGAACTTCTTGGAGAAAGAAGCATATCCACCAAGGGCAAATGCCAAAGATAAGAGGGCAATCAGAAGAATGGCTGCTCAGTTCATCGTCTGCGGGGGAAAATTGTATAAGAGAGGTCATCTGGGAATGCACAAGCTGTGTGTTGATGCTGAAGAATTGAAGCGCCTAATGAAGGCCATCCATGGAGGAAAGTGCGGGGCGCACATAAACGGGGTGATGCTAGCCCGGAAGATTCTCAGACAAAGTTACTACTAGTCCACCATGGAGGAGGATTGTATCGGCTTTGTTCGGCGATGCCACAAATGTCAGATCCATACAAATCTTATGAATATTCCGCCGTCGAATCTGTACAATATGACTTCACCATGGTCGTTTTCAGTTTGGGAAATCGATGTAATTGGGGCTGTCACTCCGAAGGGGTCTAATGGCCATAAGTTCATCCTAGTCGCAATAGACTATTTTACAAAGTGGGTTCAGGCCCAATCTTATGCGGTGTTGAAGGCTTCACATGTTGCGAAGTTCATCAGGAACAACATCATCTATCGTTATGGGGTCCCGAACGAGATCATTTCAGATAATGGTTCCCACTTCAAGAAGGAAGTGATCGACTTGTTGGAGAAATACAATGTGACTTTTCATAAGTCGTCGACATATCGGCCACAGACCAATGGAGCAGTTGAGGCCGCCAACAAGAACATCAAACGCATTCTGCAGAAGATGATGGAAACCTACCGGGACTGGCCAGATAAGCTGCCATTTGCTCTGTGGGGCTACCGGACGTCAATTAGAACTTCTACCGGGGCAACTCCGTATTCATTAGTTTATGGGATGGAAGCCGTTCTATCTATCGAAATTGAGGTTCCGTCATTGCAAGTACTGGCTGAGTGTCAGATAGCCGAAGCAGATTGGCAGCAGAGCAGATTTAAAGAACTCATGCTCCTTGATGAAAGAAGACTGAAAGCACTGTACCATGTCCAGGGTTATCAGCGTAGAATTGCCAAGGCTTTTAACAAGAAGGTTAAGTCCAGAAATTTGAAGGAAGGAGATTTGGTGCTCAAAGACAATCGAGCTCCCATCCACGACCCTAGGGGCAAGTTCAAACCTAATTGGACTGGTCCCTACATCATCAAGTCTATCTGGTCGGGTGGAGCTGTCATTCTGATGGACCTAGATGGCCTAGAGTTCTCACAGCCGATCAACATGGACAAGTTGAAGAAATATTACCCCTGAGTGGCTCGCTAGGCCAAAAACCCGAAAGGGCGACCTAGGCAAAAGTTAGAGCACAGAAAATTGGAAATTATAAAAACTGAGCTCGCAAGGTTGAAAACCCGCAAAGGGCAGCCTTGGCAAAAGTTAGAGCGTAAAAGGTGAGGGTTAATACACGAGTGAACCTGAGCCGAACTACGTAAGGCTTGATTCCCATCTTTGGGATACGTAGGCAACTTCATCCTGAAGTCCAGCCATAAACACTTCCCCGATCAACTTTGTCCATTTGATCATCTCGGTCATCTTTGTCTATTCAGCATTCCAAGAGCTCAGTTGTAATCTCCGGTGCAGTGCTACTCAAACTAGGGGCAACTTTCCAGTTGCTGGAATCTGAGGTTGTACATCTCAGTGACAGATCTCAGGCGTGTCCAGTTCTGATCCATATCGAAAATGGTTTTGAAAAGTTTTAATAAAAGTTGATTTTGCTCAAATTAATCTTTTTACAACTTAGACCATTTTTGGACCAAAGCGGAAAATTTTCAGTGCCCACAACCTCCAATTACATTGATTTCAGTACAAAGTTCTCTTGCTCTTGAATACAAAATTGAAGTTGCTTTTTATTACATTCATACAGAAACTTGAAAGTTCTGATTAAAGCAAATAAATCAGGGGCATAGTCAGGTGTTCCCGTGTCCCCTCCAAAGCTAGTCGAAGCCTCTGATGCCAAGCTGGGCCCAATCTGTGCCTCTTTATTGAGCCAATCTACGCACTCATCAAAAAGGGTGTAGCTGAAAGTGGGAGCGGGGGCCAGAAGCTCTCTCATTCTCCATGCCGTGGCATACCAAGCTAGCTGTGCGCCTCGGACCGGGAATGCAGCTGGATACTCAATCCCCTCTGCCGGGCAAATCTGATCATGGCCAAACTGGCGCTGGAACCGGAAAGAAAAGTAGAACACGCAGTGAGTCAGGCCAATCAACTGACTCCCGGTCTGCCAGGACATGCTGTAGCTTATTGCCGGTAGATTAAGCCAAGGACAACGCCAAGCAATGCGGTCTGCGGACAAACTGCACATCCAATCAAACCACCATCCCTCATCAAGGGCATCGACCAGACGTTGTCGGAAGAAGTAGCCGCGAGCTGAGTATGCTGGGCAAGAGTCCACGACCTACAACTTGTCCATCAACCACACCTGGGGAGGGATGAAAAATGAGAGAATAAAGAATAGAGAGGTGTATGTTGAGAGAAAAGTGAGAAAAGGGTTTTGTGAGAAAAACCGAGCCTGAGGGCCGAGTGATGTGAGCAATATATATGTGAGGAAGGGTGGGAAACATTACCTACAGCAGTAGTGGACTCCCCACAAATCTGGTCGTCTCTCGACGATGAAAGGCATCCAAACCCATCAACGTCTCAGCCAGTGTCATGGCAATGCAGCATTTGCCCTCCTTCAAGCCTTGGGCAACCTCGATCAACCGGACACTAGATCCTCCGAAGCCTGAGGCAAGCAAGAAATGGGACAGCATGCACAGGCAAAGCGCATGTCGTCGAAAGCCCTGCCAATGATGGTCGCTGCGGTCACCGGCATCGAAAAACCGACTAATCAAACTCAGGATGTCAAGCATTCCGCCACAAATCAAAGACCGAGCATCGTGCATAGTGAGCCCACACATTCGTCCTAAGGCTTGGGCGTGGCCAAAGCGAAGCTGGGGCAAGATTTCTTCGTTGCGCTCGGATTCCATCAAAGCTTGGAAGTCTTCGAAGGTAGGACACACCTCTTGCCCGCCAAAGCTAAAGACGTGTGTTACCAGATTCCAAAACCTTGCCGCGGCATGGAGGAATGGAAAGTGCAGCGGAGTACGACCCAGAGTGAATAGTGCATTTATGTCGAAGCCCCGGAAGTTCAACTTTTCCAAGCCGTCTAAAGTAGCAATCCAAGCGTGAGATTTTGGACGAGAAATGCTTCCATTTTGATGCAAAACTGAGATGGAATGAGAGAACCACGAGGCTGGAACCTTTATGGAGGATAAGTCACTGTTCGGGAGACACGTGTCAAAAATCTAGAGGTCGCCGGGCCAACTGGTCGGCCGACCACTTTTCTGGTCGACCGACCACACAACTGGTCTCCAAGGCAGCAAGCTAGTCGGCCAGCCTTCTTTGGTGGTCGGCCATGGAGGAAAATTGGGTTTTGGCCTTTTCCTAGCCTCTAGAAGAGAGCTCCTAGCCTTTCTATGTGTTGGGAGTGTTGAAGGTCCGAGTTTAACTCTGTTTCGGATGCATTCCGTCGCCCGATTTGTCAGAAACGCATTTGCTTATCGAGTTGTTATTAAGTTTGCTTATCAAGTTGTCGCATTTGCTTATCGAGTTGTCGAGTTTTGTACATCGAGTTGTTACTCTTTGTTTATCAACATTGTCGAGATTTGTTTATCGAGTTGTAAACTTGCTAAGGTTTTGTTGTTTCTTAGTGAGTTAGGTTGTTTAGTTTGTTGTGTTGGTTCACTACCTGACTTGGCAATACACAGTGCTCAATTTCAATTCAATCTCATTTTGTGCAAAATGATGCGATGCGATGCTAAGAATGCAAAATAAAACACTTTTTGAACAAAAAGTCGTTTCATTCCATCATAGCTTCTTTTTTACAACATCTTACAGCAAGGTACAAGTTTTAAAGAAAACAAAACCGCCTAAGCTAATGTGCTACAACTGCTAGTTAAAAAGGAAAATAAAGCAGGAACATCTGCATCGATGCTATCACATGCAGGACTCAGAGGCCCTCTTCGTCCTCTTCGGCTGAGCCACCTCTGCGCCATCATCGTCGCCGTCTCCTTCTGAATCGGAGCCATCATCCTCGGAACCCTCCCCGGCATCACCTCCGCCTTCAGAACCGGACCCAGAGTCATCCTCTCTGCCTGCGGATGTCTCCGACTGAGGATGCGCAGACTCCTCCTCCTCGCTGGACTCCTCATCATCTCTGGTAGGTGTTCTACGCCTGCCTCGGCTGCGAGTCGAGCCCCCTCTCCCAGCTCCTCGAGAAGGCTGGGATGGCCCAGTCTGTAGTGGTGGCATCTGAAAAAGAAGACAATTTGAATACATTAGCCAATATGTATACCAGATGCAGAGACAAGAAAGCTACATAGAGTGGGTGTATGCAGATACGGTATATGAATGTGGTGTGTGTCAGATGCGCTCTACACATGCAGTCAACCAATACAGTGAAATGGTCAAATTCAGCATGTCATCAGAAGTATGATAAATGCAAGGAAATTAAAAAGTACCGAAACACTGGCGATGAAAAGCTGCGTCTCCCTCTGTAGGACCATGCTCTCGAGTGAGGCCACCACTCCGAGTAACCCGTCACAATACTCGAGGGGAGGCTGCAGATGCAAGTGCAAGTTATCAGTGAATGAATGAATGTCCAAATATCTGAGTGACAAACCAAAACTATAAAGCATACCGGTGGCAAGTCAAGGTCTCTAACGTATCGGTGATCGGGCAATGGAGGCTCCAATGGGATCGGGTAAGATGTCTCGTATCGCCATCCTGTCAACTCGATCGGAAGATCTGGCCACCCAGCGTGCTGATAAGTAGGGGGAATCGGGGGAATCTGCCTAGCCCCACTACTCGATATGCCAGCCCTGCTAGTCGAAGGAGCATCTGCAGCCCAGGCTCGAGCTGACGATGATGCACTAGCAGCCCTCATCGTGGGAGTACGCACACCTGTCAGTGGAGGCATCAAGTATGTATGGTGGTAGGTCACGTACTCCCCCTCCTCTAGGAACAGCATAACATCATTACCCAACATAGCGACCTCGACCTCCTGGGGAGTGAGTCCCTCAGTGGACCGCATGTCCTCTGGAGGTGCTGAGGGGATATCCTGATCAGGGTGGCCCAGCGTCTGACGCAAGAAACAATCCCCCAGAAACCAGGCCCTGCCCACTGGCCCCTCAAATAAAGTCCTATACCGAGAAGCGGACCACCCCCCAAGGAATCGAAACTGGGTATTTGCTGGCAAGGATGCCCATGGCTGCCAAGCAATCTGCGGATGACAAGTGCATGAACAGATTAGATGTCATGAATCTGCAAGATGAATGAAAGCTGAAAGCAAAAAGACTGAGAGTTCTGGATTACCTCCGTCGCCCGAACAGTGTCAAAGTACTGCCGGAGATATGGAAAAGTCTCCCGAGGCCGAGGCTGACATCGACCCTCGAATCTGTGGGAGTAAGGGATCTCGAGAGGTACCTCTACCTCGAGCTCTGGGGCCACTGTCGGAAAGTATACATAGACCCATAACTGTGAAAGGCGAGGTAGTGTTTGTCAGAATACAGAGTGCAGAAAGTACAGAATACCGTGTGCAGTGTACAGATAATGGGAATGCAGAAAATACAAAATGCTCAGAGCAGAATGCAGAATACAGAAAGTAATGCGTGCCGTGTGCAGTATACAAGTAATGAAAAGCATAAATGAAAATCAAGAGGGCAGAATGTATCTCCCAAGCTCTCCAATTACCACCGACTATGTTCCCCTGCCCGCGGGAGGTCGTGCTCATGTAGCAATAAAGGGTAGCAAGGGCAGCGCCACCCCAATCATACTGGCTGACCTGTGATAGGTCTACCAACGCACTACGAAGATAAAGCCCAACAGTGTTCCCCCTGTCAGAGAACAAAGTAGTCCCAAGGAGGAACATCAAAAACCCTCGAGCATACTGCTCTATCTCCTTGATAGTCTCTGGCGAAGTCCCTCTATACTGCACGGGGAACCAGGTGTACCTGACTCTACCGGATGATCTGTTGATCGGCGGGCGGATTCCCAGCAGATAAATCCAAGCCGCCTCCCACTCACCCATGTCTGCATCGTAGGGGACCGGCCGGCCGGCCACGTCAAGGCCCGTCAACATAGCAAAATCATATGGGGTCATCGTCATGTCCTCGGCAGCTGAAAAGTGGAACGAGTTGGTGGTGTCCCACCATCTCTCCACGAGTGCCCCCATCAAAGTCCTGCTCGCCGGGTAACGTGATAGCCCCACACAGAAAGCTCCAAACCCCGCCTCGTCCACAAGATGGCGAACGGTATCTGGGAGCTCCGCATACCACTCCCTAGCGACGATCGAGCCATAATCTCGCGTCGAACGGGAAGATACCTGCATTCAAAATGAGCAGATGTATTCAGTTTCAGAATGAAATGTATGAGCTGCGTGCAAATGAAATGTATGAGTTGCGTACGAATGAAGTGAATGGACTGCGTGTTCAGTACGAGCTATGTGCCCAAAGAATGAGCTGTGTGCCCAAATGTGCTGTGTGCCCAAAATGAGTTGCGTGCCCAAATAAGCTGTGTGACTAAATGAGCTGTGCGCCTAAATGAGCTGTGTGCCAAATGAATAGGAATACTATATCAAGAGCTGCGTACCAGATGAGCAAAGTGTTATGTTGAAAGCTGCATGCTGAGTGAACAAAATGTTGCGTGCAAGTTGTGTTCAAGTATGAGCAGAAGCATTGTGTATGCGAATGTGATCAGAACAAGCAGATCAAATACTTCGCAGAAAATGTAAAAGTGAAGTACGTACCTCTCGTGCCTGATGAGAGAGATGAGACTCTGGCTCCCGTAGTAGCAGATCTGCGGGTGCTCGTCGATCAAAGTCAGTGAAATGATAGAAAGTGGTCGGAGGTAGGACGTGCTCCTGAGGATAATACCTCTCGGGGTCGAAAGGCCAAACTCTCAGAGGCAGTGACATGATGTCCGGCTCACCCCCGGCATGCGGAGGACCTCCACCATGAGGAAAATGATCTGCCATCTGAAGAAATCTGCAAAAATGAGCGAAATGAGCTAAATGAGCCAAAATTGGAAAAAGTCAACAAAAGTCAACTCTCGGGAAAGGAAAAAGTCAACAAAAGTCAACTCCCGAGAAAATGTGCCAAATTTCGAGATAAACATACCTCAAGTGGTGAAAATGGAGAAAGAAGCTCCGAAATCAAATTTTAATCGGTTCAAAGTGAAGAGGACTGAAAGTTTTCGCGAAACAACTTTGCGTGGGGTGTTGGAAAATGCGTAGAAAGCACAGATCTGAGGGGGAAAATGGTCTAGGAAGGAAGAGGAACTAATTTCGGCCTTGGGGTTGTGAGCAAAAGTGTTTTGAACAAGTGGATTTAAAGATCCGAGCATAAAAAGACCAAACTGCCCCAGTTTTGGTAAACTGGTCAGCCAACCAGGTTTTCTGGTAGGCCGACCACCCCCTAGGAAAAAACTGGTCGGTGGCCCTTGTTGGTGGTCGGTGGCACTCCTAGATGGTCTCCAAGGTCCCTTTGTTCTCCCTGCAAATTTTGGTGATGATTGGAGTCCCCCAGCTCTCGAGAAAGTACAAGAAAAGTGCACTTTTCAGCGCGAAATGTCTCTGCCAGAACTTCGATTCAAGTCTTCGACGTGTGGCTCGTTGTTACTCGCCAAGAACAAGGTGTATCCTTCTTGTGTACGTTGTGACCCCTCCGAGAGGTAAATTGGAGGTCATGTTTAAGTTACCTTCTTTGAGGCTTGCACTTCTTTACTTAACGTTTTGTTTCAAGCATGCTATTAAAGTTATACCTCTCATGCATTGTTATGCACTTTCTTTGCTTGCGTTGTCGCGTATGTCATTTCTTACCTCACACATTGCATGCGTTGTCGCGTATGCTTTACTTACATGTGTTCAATTCCTACTTCACACATTGCATGCATTGTCGCGTATTGCTTTACTTACATGTGTTCAAGCTCCTTATTATACATATTGCATCCGTTGTCGCGTATTGCTTTACTTACATGTGTTCAAGTTCCTTATTATACACATTGCATGCGTTGTCGCGTATTGCTTTACTTACATGTGTTCAAGTTCCTTATTATACACATTGCATGCGTTGTCGCGTATGCTTTACTTACATGTGTTCAATTCCTACTTCACACATTGCATGCATTGTCACGTATTGCTTTACTTACATGTGTTCAAGTTCCTTATTATACACGTTGCATGCGTTGTCGCGTATTGCTTTACTTACATGTGTTCAAGTTCCTTATTATACACATTGCATGCGTTGTCGCGTATGCTTTACTTACATGTGTTCAATTCCTACTTCACACATTGCATGCATTGTCGCGTATTGCTTTACTTACATGTGTTCAAGTTCCTTATTATACACGTTGCATGCGTTGTCGCGTATTGCTTTACTTACATGTGTTCAAGTTCCTTATTATACACATTGCATGCGTTGTCGCGTATGCTTTACTTACATGTGTTCAATTCCTACTTCACACATTGCATGCGTTGTCGTGTATTGCCTTACTTACATGTATTCAAGTTCCTTATTATACACATTGCATGCGTTGTTGTAACAAGCCCGCGGGGGACCTCGCTACAGTTCGGACTCCCCTTTGTGGGTTGCGGTTCTAAATCTTGAACCAAAGAGTCCAACTCTGGCAAATCGTTTTGAAGAAAAACAGATTTTTTGAAAAGTAGTGCCAAACATGGACTGCTTTGCCAGATTACAGAGTCGCCACCTAAATATTTTTTAATGGGAGAATTTAGGAAACCCTGACTCGGTACCGAAGGCCACGTGTCCGTCATCACCAAATGTCTTGGCTCGGGAGCTTGGGTACGATCGGGGAAGGTCAGCTATGAGCACCCCCTTTCACCCGGTTCGAAGACCGGCCTCTACTAACCGTGATATCCGATTTTGAAAACGTTACGTGTTCTTATTCCGGTTATTAGCCTAGAATTTTCTATGTTATGCGCGCAGCAAACAAGAATAGACCAGATTGTCTAATTTGGAAACAAACATTGCATATCCGTTTGTTTTGGAAAGCGTTTTAAAATTCGCTACCCGCAAGTAGGCTAAAGCACGGATTTCAATGAGTTTTCCCAACTCAGACAATCCAACCTCCACCCACAGGCAGTCAAACAGTTTATCTCACATAAGCACTTAGCCGCATGGTAAGCATACTGTCATGGCAACATTCACACGCATGTGGTATGCTAAAGCGTAAAATACTTACATCGTACTCCGTGCCAAAACAATAAACTAGTTAGCAAAATATGCATGACCTAGCTCATGTTAAGATGACTAATGCATCGCAGGCAAGGGTGCAATCTAGAGTAGGCTCGGCTAACCCTAAAATGGCATGTGAAATGCTACAACTATCACGTATTCAATTTGGAATTGAAAGGACGATGCAGTTTGTATGATGTACCGAGCCCGGTGCATGTTTAGACAAATGCATGGATGCACGCATGCATTGCATAAGATATGCTAAAAATAAACGTGCCCTAATCTACCATCATAAGCGGGTAAATAAAAGGGAAGAAAGAAATGGGGGTTGGAAGACATACACACACCCACGCACACTTATTACAATTATGCCCTCGCTCGGAGGGACCGAAAGAATAATACAAATAATTAACTACGCAAGCTAATTAAATTACAAACCCATTAAATTAATTAAGCAAATTAATTAATTTAATTAAAACAGTAAACCCCTCGGGGAGAGGGCCGGATGTGGCGCGTGTTCGGGACTTGCTCGGAATCGCACTGCCATGCCTAGCTTGCCTCTGCTTTCCCTGCTTTTCTCCTCTGAAGACTGCCAAAGTCTCAGGACTGCTCCCTTGAATCATGGGGATCACCACCGGCTGAGGGGAAACACCACCGGCTGAAGCATGTGGCCACCGGCACTGAATTCATCCATCGGCCATCAATATACTGCCGGTCGGCACTAAATACTGCCGACCGGCACTGAATGTCTGCAGAACCTGCAACTCACAGCAGCAAAGGGCAAAAACTTGCATGGCAATGTAATTCCAACAATGTATGCATCAATCATACCCCTTATCATATTTGTGATTCAAAGGGGCATGTGCCTCGATTCCCGGGCCACCAATCACGCATTTCCATGCATGATGGCCCACGGAACCAAGTATGCAACTTTTATCTCAAATGCATACAAATCAAACAAACATAAAAGGGCGCCAAACCTCTGTCATGCTCATCTCAAGAGGCCAAGCATGTGCATTGATGTAATGCAATCCTAAACATGTTAGCTAGTATGCAACATGATCATGACAAGACACTTATGTAAGCATGCAAGCAAACATGAGGCAAAGCAAACCGAGCAAATGATGGCTTTGAACATGATCTAGGCAACTCTAAATAGGCCTAAAATCAGTGGCCAATAATGCCCAACAAGAAAGTCTACACACACACACACATGCATATGTTAAGACTTAACACTTAGGCACTAAGCAAGCAACCTTCAAGCACACTTGAAAGGGGATATCATGGACACTTAGCATGCATCATAAACTCTGAAAATCATGTAAAACATGGTGCCAAACAAGCAACAAAGCGAACTAATCATGCTATAATGGCCCAAGCATTCAAGGCTCGCCAAAGAGGTAATGGACTACACTTAACACAACCATTCATGGCATGCATTGGGCGACCAAAAACGGAGTTTTAACACATAAAACTAAGTCCAAAAGACCACTTAGATGGCACCTAAGTGGCTCAAGTTCAAAGGCATGCATAGTGACCAAAACAAAGGGCATGCAACACATGCTTTCAAAGCAATAAAGAGGCGACTTAGGCAAGCATATGGGCATGCCAAAGGGACTGATATTACATGTTGAATGGTTCCAAACCACCAAAACAATGCAAGCAACACATGCTACATATTCACACACTTGAGGCATACAAGCCCTAAAAGCCACAAATGCAAAGGAGCCATACTAATCATGCCAAAATCAAACCAAACGACTATGGACAGACCTAAAGCATGGCAAAATAAGCACAAAACATTCACAAGTCCAAGCCTAAATCATGCTCAAACAAAGGCTAACGACCTAAGGCATGTTAAGGGAATTACGAGGCATTACATGGCAACTATACTAAACATGTATGGAGCACCAAAACCAACATACAACATGATTATATTATGGCATAATAAGCATGAAATGCAGCCTAAACATGATCAACACACACTTGAACATAAGGCTCCTTCAAGAGGCAAAACTTGCCCTTTTCAAGGACATCAAGGAGAGGGGGTGGCCCTCTCCTTCTTGGGACTTCAAAGCATCATCTTCACCACTGAAATCCCTCAAGATTTCAGTGGTGGAGAGACCTCAACACCAAAATCCCGAAGCTCTCACAAAATAGCACAAAATGAGGTCTTTTCAAGGCCTAAGGGTGGTCAAACCCTCCCAAAGCACAAAACACTCTTAACCAACAATAAAGAGGACCAAAAAATAGAACTTTTATGTGTTGATCACCAAGCACAAAAACAGTTCTAAGCTATGTAAAAATGGGGTAAAAAGGGGTAGTTTCTTACCCTTGAAGACCACCTTCACAAAGGTTGGTGTTGTTGCTTCCTTGAGCTCAAATCCAACCAAAAACTTCAAGAACCAGCCCTTAGAACCTCAGTAACCAAAGGAAGGTGAAACACTAGGTGTTGATGAGCAATAGTAAGTCACAAACACCTAGTGTACAAAATAAGAGGGAAGAAGAGAGATGGGATAGATACAAAACTTCTAACCTAAAACCAGAGCTTCTTCTCTGTCTAAAATGTCTAAAAATCGAAACTCTTCCAACCTTGAGCCAAGAGGAGGAAGGGTCCTCTTATAGGCAACTAAACTTACAAGTTAAGCTAACCAAGAGGCTCATCTCTCCATACACATGTATGGAGGGGAAACAAATGCTGTAAAGCTGTCTGAAAATATCTCCAAAAACAGCTGTAAAGTAGTCGGCAGGGCAAAATGGTCATTTTGCCAAAATTGACTGTCGACCGGCACAAAAGAGTGCCGACCGGCACAATATAGTGCCGATGGCAACACCAACCAGCCGGTGGCCTCTAGCCACTGCCGATGGTGTGTGAGGATGCCTCACAAGGCATTCCCTGCCCCTCCAAGGCAAAGCACAAGTGTTTGGTGCAAAACCAGACACAAAACGGTCAAGTTCGGAGATCCTGAGGCAAGGCGCGTAGCCAAGAACTCCGGGAACTCCAAACGAACACGAACATGGATAATCACCGAGTGTTCCATCGGTGACGTCCAAGTCTTGAGGACGGTCAAAAATGGGGTGTCTACAGTTGTCGCGTATTACTTTACTTACATGTGTTCAAGTTCCTTATTATACACATTGCATGCGTTGTCGCGTATGCTTTACTTACATGTGTTCAATTCCTACTTCACACATTGCATGCGTTGTCGCGTATTGCTTTACTTACATGTGTTCAAGTTCCTTATCGTACACATTGCATGCGTTGTCGCATATTGCTTTACTTACATGTGTTCAAATTCCTATCTCACACATTGCCTGCATTGTCGTATTTGCTTTACTTACATGTGTTCAAATCCCTATCTCACACATTGTATGCGTTGTCGCGTGTACTTTACTTACATGTGTTTATGCCTCAATTGCATTGTTATGCACACTTTACCCACGTTTTCACGCACACTTGTTGCATTAATATGCTCATTTCACTCGCATTGTTATGTGTCACACGTAGGCTGCATTTTCGTGCACCTCTCCACTTGCGTTGTCACGCACTTTTCACTTGTATTGTTATGCATGTTTCTAACAGTATTGTACCTATTAAGTTCCTTTCTTTTACAGGCACGATATTGTATGTACGGTTCATTTGAGGCTGGCGCGACTAGACGAACCAGACAGGTATTGTATTCTCCGTGTGAGACATAGCGAGAATTGAATAATTCTCTTACATCCTTTCTGCATTGTAATGTAGGTTGGTTTTCTCTTGCTTAAAACTGTTGCATGTTATGCTTCGTTACAGCTTTCTTTGCATGATCATAAGTTATGCTCGGCTTTGTGCATTGTACTTGCATTTTGCCCCTGCCTTCGGGCGCATATCTTATCTGTAGCTTGTATGCTTTGTCTAAGTCTTCGGCCTTGTCAAAAATGGGTCGTCTCTGGGCTTTGACATTCACTCATGTCATTGTTATGACTTTCGAGTTCTGTCAAAGAGGGGCAACTGTAGACACCCCATTTTTGACCGACCTTAAGACTCAGACGTCATCGATTGAGCGCTCGGTGATGGCGCATGTTGTGCTTGTTTCGAGTTTCGGAGTTCTTGGTTGAGAGTCTTGCCTCTAGACCTCGGGACCCTATTGTGCTTTGCCTCAGTTTGCGAACTAGGTCTTGTTTTCTCTTCCCGAAGGGAGGGAGAGGTCCTGTAGACCATCTCTCAGTGGTCGTAGACTACTTTTCGTGGTCGTAGGCCACTGTTCTCGTTTGGAGACTAGTTTCCGGTTTTCAGAGCCGTCGGTCGCGCATCTCGGCTCGGGACCGCTTAACATTCTCCGTTTGCCCCGATTTTTGGGGCACACCTTCTTTCCTCTGTCTAGAGAGACACTGTGGCCGGGGAGACCACCTTTGTGGTCGTACGCCACTTTTGGAGCTCAACAGCCAGTTTTCGGGGCCCACGGATGCGCGTTTTGCCTCCCGAACTCTCGTTTTGCATCCATCTTGGTTCATTTTTGGCATAGACCTTGTTTTCATTGTTTGGGAGGTGGTACAAGGGTGGGAGACCACCTTTTCTCCTTGGAGCCCACTTTTCTCCCCGCCGGCCAGTTTTCTTGCTAGGAAGCTGGTCTTCTTGGTCTTTGGGTCACATTTACTGGTCTCCCACCATACCACCAGCTTGCATTCAGTTGGGAGACCACCAAATGGGGCTGCCGACCACCTTTCTTGGAGTTGAACCTCTTGAACTAGTCGGCCCACCAAGGGAAGTGGTCGGCCAACCACCTGAACTGGTCGACCTGCCTCCCCCAGTTTTGTCTCTGTGAGTGCTTGCCAACTGTGCCAGTTGGAAGGCACAGACTGCATCCTCCATACACGTGTATGAAGGATCTTGAGCCTTGGTTTTTAGCTTCTTTGAGAAGCTTTGGCTTGAAACCTCTATAAGAGAGGCCCTTCCTCTCCTTTAGAGAGGTTCAGATTTTTGTTAAGGCACATACATATATCCCTCTCTATATCTCATTATTTTGAGCTCAAAGTGTGTGATTCTTGGCCCTTTTGCACCACACCTCATAGCCTAACACTTCCACTATCAACCTAAGGATCTTGGAGGCCATTTTCAGAGGTTGAGGAGCTGTGTCTTTGGTCCAGAAGTTGCTGGTCTTCTTGAGCTTCAAGGGTAACACATTTCCTCCCTTTTTAAGCCCTATTTTGATCCTTATCTTAGCCTTATTTTCATGCATATTTAGGCTTTGTTGTCAACTGAGAAAAGCTTCATTTTTAAGTGTTTTTCATGTTTTTTTAAGGTCATTTTATTGTTAGGGGTCATCTACCCTCTTGCATGCTTCATTTTGGCTTTTTTGAGCCATGCATTAAGGCCTTTGTATTGATCTTTGTTTGGCCCTTTAGCCACTGAAATCCAGCAGATTTTCAATGGTTGGCATGTAGTTTTGAGGGCCAAAATCAGAGAGGGGTGACCCTCTCTCTTTTGGCCTTGTTTGCTAGCATTTTTGGTCTATCAAAGGAGCCTTCATTTGCACACCTCCAAGCCTTTGTTTCAGGCCCTTTTTAGTGACTTTTAAGGCCTACCTAGGCTCTGTCCAGAGTTGGTTTTGTCACCTTGGGTGTGTCTCTTGCATGTGTAGAATAACCCCTCTTATAGCCTATCAAAGGAGCATAACATTCTTGCATGCATTGATCATGTTTCAGTGGGTTTTTGGGCTTTATTTGGCATGTCATGTCTCTGACTTTTTCTGGTTTAGTGGCCTCTGGAATGCTTCATATGCTTGTAGTGTAATCCTTGTTCACTAGCTGACATTGCATGTTGTTTTGGCCCTTGATTCTAGCATATTTTGGCCATGTTCTAAACTGATTTTATTCATGATTTGGGCTTCCTTAGCTCTATTTTGAGGTCCCATGGTCGAATGATGCTTTCCATGCATGCTTGTAGTGTAATACCCTTGCCTAGCTTCGAGTTTTGAGGCCTCTTGCATGCTTAACTTGAGTTGTTTTCATGTTTTGGCATCATTGAATATGTTATTTCAGAGCTTATACTTGTGCCATATTCCCATGTTTTCCACTCTTTAAATGCATTTGAGAGTTGTGCTTGTATGCCTCATTTTTGGGCTATTGCATGAGCTTCATTTTTGTGCATTGCAAGCCATCACTTTAGTCCATTTTGCCACTGTTTTGGGTCTACATAGGGACTGTTTGGGGTTGGTTTGGTCATTTGGGCATCGCTTTGCATATCTCTAGTGTAATGCACTTCACTAGTTTCGGTAATTGTGCCATCCAACATGCATCGGGTGAGTTGTTTCCATGATTCGGGACCATCTTGTATGTCATTTCAGAGCTGAAACATGTGTCATTGTATGCCATGTTTCATCCTTGTCATGCTTTGGTAGAGTTGCACTTTGTTCCTTAGGTTTGGTCCCTTGCATTTGTGCATGTTTGCATATACCTTGTTGCATCATTTTCATCATATTGGCCACTGATTGGGGTGTGGCCGAGGCCCATCAATCTTGGTTTAAGTCTATCTTGCATTGTGTGTGCCATATAGTCCATGTTATCGCATGTTCGATCATTGCATTGCGTATGCCTCGTTCTTAACATTGTGTATGTTAGTGCATTGTGTATGCATGCCATATAATCCATGTGCATTGAGTATGCCCTTGATTAGTTCATAGCATTGTGTATGCTAGTTGCATGCTTGCATGTCATCCTTTGCATGTTTGCATCATTTAGTCGCATTACATTTAGGATTGCATACTAGAGTTGCATTTTTGCATACCATGCCATTCTACTTGTTGCATTATGTTTGGAATAGGAGTTAGTCCAAACACGGGAAACGAGGAACGTTTCATACTCCAAGTGATGAAACGTGTCTCGATTCTTGGTCGCCGACACTCTTGACCATCCATGATGGAGTTGTTGGTTTTAGTTGCTTATATGTGCATTCATGTCCCATCAAGTCGTGCAATTCGACCCCTCGGCCATCATGCATCGGGATGCGTGATTGGTGGTCCGAGGATCGAGACCTACACTCTCTTGAGCTCATGCAAGGATGGGGAGAATGGTCGAGCACACATGTGTTGCAAATACCTTGCTTTCTCTTTCTCTCTTGCCTTTGTTGCAGAAAATGCAGAAACCAGGAGAATAAACTGGTCGGCCGACCAGGTTTTCTGGCAAGCCGACCACCTTTTCTGGTTTTCACCACCAAGGGTGGTCGGTAGGTGGTCTCCAATGCCTATAGTTGGTCGGCAGCCTTCCCACAACTTCCCTGGGTGGAGTTTCATCTCTCTGGAGTCTAGTGCAACTTTCTGAAATCAATTGCAAACAAAGGCGAGTCGAGGCATCGCGATGGATTTCCCGACAAGGCGACTCGAGCATGCATGCATCCATTGTCATCCGAAACAGAGTTGAGGCAGCCTACTTCATTTAGTTTACATTCTTACTTAGCTAATTTGTTAATTAGTTAGAGTTATGTAATAATTAGCTGTAATTCGTTATTCATTGTGGTTGTGTAATAACTAGTTTAATTAGATTAGCTTAGATTAGCTAGTTGATTTTGTATTATTTATTCGGACCCTCCTCCGAGAGGGCAATGTTGTAATAAGTGTGCGTGAGTGTGTGCATGTCTTCCAACCCCACGTCTTTCTCCCTTTTATTTACTAGCTTATGATGGTTAGTTTAGGGCATGTTTTAATTAGCATACTTATGCTCGCATGTTTGCATCCATTCATCTGTCTTGCATGCACCGGGCTCGGCGCATCATACTAACTGCATTGTATTTCAATACCAAGTTGAATACATGTTATCTGTCGCATTTCATATGCCATTCTTAGATTAGCCGAGCCTATTCTTAGTTGCATTTTTGCATGTGTTGCATTAGCCATCTTAACACGAACTAGGATCATGCATTGATTACTAACTAGTTTCTGTTTTGGCTCGGAGTACTCGGTGAGTGTTTATGCTTTAGCATCATTGCATGTGTGTGAGTGATTACCATGATAGCATGCTTGCCATGAGGCTAACTGCTTATGTGATATAATTGCATGAATGCCTGTAGGTGAAGGTTGGATTACTTGAATTGGAACAATTCATTGAATGCGAGTTTTAAGCCCACTTGAGGTGGCAAAATCATGTTTTTTAAGCCCACTTGAGGGTGGCAAAATCCACGTCTTAGCCTACTTGTGGGTAACACCTTCAAACCATTTTCAAATAAACAAGCATGAAATGTTTTGTTCCAATTTAGGCGATCCAGTCTATATTTGTGTGTTGTGCGCGTCACATAGTAATTCTAGGCTAATACACCGAAATAAGAGCGCATATGTTTTCAAAACAAAATATCATGTTTAGTAGTGGCCGATCTTTGATCGGGCGAGCGGGGGTGCTCATAGCTGACCTTCCCCAATCGTACCCAGGTTCCCAAGCCGAGGCAACTTTGGTCATGATAGACACGTGGCCTTAAGCAACGAGTCAGGGTTTCCTAAATTCCCCCAAAATAAAATATTTAGGTGGCGACTCTGTATCTGGCAAAGCAGTCCATGTTTGGCACTTCTTTCTAAAAAATTAGTTTTCCAAAATGATTTGTCGGATTTGAACTCTTTGGTGATTTATCGATCTTGCATTACATTTTGTGAGATTAGATTCAGAACCGTGACATTGAGTCCAAACTGTAGTGAGCCCAAATGAACAAAACGGGACTTTCCTGGGACGTTCGGGGCGCGTCTACACACGTGGCCCGAATTATTTTTTCTATCATTATTTTATTAACAAAAATGAGTGAAACCCCCACTGGGGGTGACCCCCACCACCCCCAGTGCATGCTAATTGGACCAAATTTTTTTTTTTTTTTTGTCCTCTCGTTGACCCCCATGTGTATGTGGGGGTGGTGGGGGTCACCTCCAAGTAGGGGTCTGTAACAACTTTGTTTTATTAATTATATGACTTAAACATATTTTTTATTTCAAAATTTCAGATTGTACCCTTTTCTTTCTTAATTATTGCATTTTGGCCCCAAAACCTTAATATTTTATTCAATAAAGGTACAACCAATATTTTATTTATAGAAAATATCCTCTGTATTTTATTAACATAAAAAAAATCAAATTTTCACATGGGTAAATAGGGTAGCCAGTTGTGGGTGATGAAAAGGACCTAGAATTGTATTTTTATACAGAGCAAATCTTGTACAATTATGCAACAAATCTTTGACCAACATGGAGGAATGGGGGGCATTTATTGCTATATCTTTTTTGTCTCCCAATTAACTAGTAAATAGGATTACTTTCTCTTAATCAAGATCAATTAACACAAATTTTAATTGGATCCAATTACAAACCAACCAAACTTGAATAGTTTCTATTAAAAACCAACCAAACCAAACCAACCCTTCTCTCTCCTCCTTGGCCTATAAATACAAGCCTTGCTAGCTATTTTATTTCACTCCATACACACACAACACACAGCTGAGAGAGAAGGAAAGGGAGAGCAAATGAGCTTGAGAGAAAAAGAGAAGAAAAGAGAGCAACAAGTAGGAAAAAGATCTAGCAAACCAAGGTAAATCTCATACACCTCTTCTCTCAATGAATCATCATGTTTTTCCCCTTCATAATACATGCTAAAAATATATTTCACATGATACTAAGAGTTACTATATTGTTAGATGATGTATGGTTTGAAAATGAAATGTTTCTCTTCTTCCTTGCAATTTCCAGCAAGCTGTTCTCAAGGTTTTTGATTTTATTTCCATAGCAAACCTTCACCAACTCAAAATATGTTTTAAAGGGGTATTAATTGACATATACAGAGTATGTGAAAATTTTGGTTAAGACCATGGATGTGTTTTTATGACTCCTTTTATTTTTCTAAATTCTTGGTGCAAGAACCTCTTTAAAACAGCTAACTTTAAGAAATTCTAGAAAATTATAGAAAAATGATCTCGCATTCATTTTTATATCAAAATCTTCCTCTGAAGGTTAGCTTTCAAGAAAAAATTATTTCAATGAAAATGAATGATTTTAAGAGAAACACCAAATTTTGTAACAATTGTCAAATCTGGGTAGATCTGTGTATTTCTTAAATATCTAAAAATCAAAAAGGGCCACCTTACTTCCGTAAAATGATTCTAAAACTAGACTTGATTCTCTACAAATTCTTAGTAAGCCACATTTCTGAAACCCTTAGAAAATATTTTTTCTATATTTATTTTTGAACCGGTGTAGTGCTGAAAATCTGACAGTGTGGTTCTTGTTGTAGTTAGTGTTTTTGTGCTATCATGACATAGTTATTGTAATATATGTTATACTTGCATGCTTGAGTTTCACCTTGAATGGCCTTATTTTGCTCTTACTTGTGCTAACCACTAATGTGTAATGAACTTAATGTGAAAAGGGGAAAACTAAATGGATTGGTAAAGAGGGTTGACGACTACACTAGTTATACATCATAAATGATGAGAATGTTAAGTTGATATTAGTAGTGGATTAAAATGAGCAAGTCTTGCGCAACTGGTTGTTTTGGAACCCTTGAATGGAGCGGTTGTATTCAGACCCAAGGTAGTTCAATGTAAGGAAGGATTTGGGCTAGGCCCATCATTACCGTCTCTTTTGAGGCCCTCGGTTGGCACTACGTGGTATATAACCGTTGGTAGGCATCCGAGGTAAAGTCTGCAACAAAGCAACAAAAGAGGGGGCATACCGAATAATCCACATCCAATTCTTGGAGTTGGGAGGACTTGGAGGATTTCTAGACTACTAACAATTAACCATATAATCTGTGCTATGAACTTAAATGTCATGATTCTTTCCTCTGTCTTTTTGTAAATGTTGTTGTGTATTGGACTGGGAAACAGGGATGGGGTGTGTGTGCGTTTACTGGGCATTCAAAGCTCACGGCGTATCATGCCAGGTGCCAAGGAGGAGCTTATAGCAGGAGACGACGAGCCGGAAACCTTTGAAGACATTTGGCTATCTTAGAAAAGTTAGAAATTTCCTTTTGATGTTTTGTAAAGTTCATATAAAAATTTAAATTTACTTTTGGGATGTAATGTTAATGGAACGAGCTTTTGTAATTAAGGATATTCGTAATTATTCTATTATTATGTACTTATATTCTAACACCAATATAACCCCTAACGTCACTTATGAGACCTTGTGTCAATGCCTCTTAAGATCTGTCAAAAGGGTAGTGCGCTACCTAAGAAAACTGGACTTAGAAGGGAGGCTAATTTGACTCCTCCGGCGATCTGGGATTTTAGTTGGTTATTGGCCATAGGACTCATTAGTGGCTTTCCCTTGACTACAACCATTAGTGTAGATTTGGGGCGTCACACTCTCTTTCTTATTTTCCAATGTGACACGGTTGAGGTGCAACTGTTGATCTAAACCAGCCACTTTGTTTTCGTGAGATCTGGGCCATTTAAAGTCGGATTTTGATAATCCAATAGTCATTTTCAACTATTTAGAGCATTCTACACACATTCATGCGGTCATATTTTGTAAATTTCATACTAACAATTTGCAGATTTTGTTTGAAGAGATAAAGGAAAAAAAATAAGACTCTTGTCTAGCCAAAATTGCTAACATTTTGAGGAGTGAAGTTTGGAGTGAAGATGAAATATGGCAGTCTTCACTATATATGTGTATATAGATGCTACCCTCCATGCTGTCGTTCTCAAACTTGCAATTGTTGTTTCTCTTTCAATGGTGGATTTAGGGTTTCAAAAAAGGGTTTGTTTTTATATTTTTGTAAATTCTATTGAACTAATAGTAATATTTATGTTTTCTTTTAGTATAGTCAAATATATTACATGAGAAATGGGAAGCGGGGATACATTGTGTTCAACAACATGTATACTCTCCGTTCTACTCAACTTTCTGTCAACGTTTTCAAAAGGACATCATTTGCTCGACAATTTGATTATCACCAAAGGCTAAGGAGATATGATGATCTTTCAATCCTAAAACCTTATTTTCTAGATATACGGAGCAATACAACGTTCTCTGTCACTGAGAGGATACCCGATCTATTTTCTGTATTGGCGTCCATGCCTGGAATACGCATGTTAAAGTATAGTTACGATATGTAGAAGATTATTTCAATGGGATTTAATTTTTATGTTGTTTTGAGGTTTATGTTTTCCATCTTTTTGGTGTTCTATGTTTTCAAATATTATTATTATCAATTTTATGATTTTTTTTTTTTTTTTAAATTTATCAATACTTGTATAGGCAAATTAGTGATGCCTTGGCAACTTTGTTAAAAAATACGTACAATGGAAATCTCCAACCACTATGTTTGGTTGGGAATTTGGAAAGGAATTTAGAAAATTAAGAAAAAAATGTTTGCAAAAATATAAAAGACAGAGGGAGTTATAATCACTGACGAAGAGTAAGTAAAATTATATATCATGACCTGAAACAAATATGGTATGCATATTAATTTAAATTTTTTTTACCATTTACTATTACTTGTTTAGTTTCTTATCGTTTATAGTTACATATTTTCATATTTTCACTTAGAAGCCAATTTAGACTAGGGCTTGAAGAATGATATTGGAATTTTCAAAAAAAAATGGTAGAACATGTAGACACCCCATTTTTTACTGTCCTCAAGACTTGGACGTCACCGTTTGAACACTCGGTGATCATCCATGTTTGTGCTCGTTTTGAGTTACCGAAGGTCTCGGCTACGCGCCCTGCCTTAGGATCTCTCAACTTGTTTGTTTTTGTGTTTGGTTTTGCACCAAACACTTGTTGTTTTGCTTCTGAGGGTGGGAAATAGCTTGTTGACCATCCCCATACCTCACCAGCCTTGGCTTGAGGCCACCGGCCATGTTCTCTTGCCACCGGCCATTGGTGATGGCCGGTCGGCATCTTTGGTGGTCGGCTAGCCCTTAATTCGGTCAATCAGCCATATTTTCCGGCCGGGGCTTCTTTTTTGCCTTTTTTTAGGCATTGTGCATGCCAGCTGTGCCAGCTGGAGCACACAGATCTGTCCTCCATACACGTGTATGGAGGACTTGCACCCTTTGCACCCTTTTTGTTCTAAGCTTCTTGGAGAAGCTTGCACCCTTTACCTTAGCTTCCTTGAGAAGCTTGACCCCCTTCACCCCTTTTGTTTAGCTTCTTTAAGAAGCTTAGGTCTTTATCTTGCTCTATAAAAGAGAGCCTTCCCTCTCCTTTGAAGGGCTTCAGCAAAAACCAGAGATATATGATATATACAACTTTCTCTCTCTATATCTCCCTCTCTCTCTCTTCATTTGTGTGTGTTAGAGGGCCTAAAATGGTGTTTTGTTCTTAGTTTTGCACTAAGGCACCTAGTATTACACCATACCTTGGCTATTGAGGTGTTGGGAGGTTGTTCTTAGAGCTTTTAAGCTGGTTTTGATCAGAAAAGGGGCCTGAGGTTGTTGTTCTTCAAGTGTTCTTCAATGGTGAGCATAGTCACTTTATATTCCCCATTCTTGCACTAGCTCTTAACCCACTTTGCATGCTGTTTTGAGCTTTGTGTATAACTGATAAAAGTTCTATTTTTTGATGTTTAAGATGTTTCATTAAGGTCATTTTGGTGTTGGGGGTCGACCTCCCCCTCTTAGGCCTTGTTTGGCCCCTTTTGTGCCTTCTTTGTTGAGCTTTGGAACCTTTTGTGTATTGGCTTTCTCACCACTAAAATCCAGTGGATTTTCAGTGGTGGTGAAGGGGTCTTGAAGTCTTGTATAGGGGAGGGACACCCCTCTCCTTTTATGTCTCATTTGTTCATGTTTTTGGCTCATAAGGGTAGCATACATGCTTAGCTTTACTTAGCTCCATTTCAGAGGTTTTTGGGTGTTATTTGGTCACATTATACCTCTGTTTTTGGTCGGATTGATGGTCCATTACATGCATCATACACTTGTCTAGTAATCCCCTTTATTGTCATAACATGTGCCATGCATTTGCCCCTCCATGCTTGCATGTTCTAGCTTGACTTCATGAAGCTTTTGGTCATATTTCATCATGCTTGAGGTCTGTTGGGTACTGATTTGATCATGTTTGCCATGTTTGGTATAGCCACCATGCATTTTGGCTTGTGAGCCTTGAGTGTGTGAGTCATTAGCATGCTTTAGTTGGGTTGTTTCAGTGATTTGGAATCATTTCCCATGCTATTTCAGTCCATAATCCATGTTTGTATGCTTGCATTCATCATCCTTTCCATGCTTTGAAGAGATGCTCTTTTGTGCCTTAAAATGAGTCATTGTGCATGCCTATGTGTTTGAGGCTTTGGGCTGCCATATCAGTGGGTTTTGGGGCTCCTTTTTGCATGTTAAAACTCTGTTTTGCATTGATTAGTCCATGCCATATGTGGTTGGGGTGGTTGTAGTAGAGTGCCCTCTTTGTGGCCTTAAATCCCCCTTTGTTTTGCATTCATTTCTTAGCATGTTTTGACCATGATCTATGCATATTTTAGTCTTGTTTTGGCGTGCCTTAGGACTGTTTTAAGCCATTTTGGTCCTTTGGGGTTTGGTTGACATAGCTATGGTTTGGACCCCTTTGTTGGCTTCAAGTTTTGGTCATTATTGCATGCCTTACTTGCATAACATGGTTGATTTGGCATCATCCTCTATACACTTTCAAGGTTTAACATGTTGGTAGTCCATGTTTATCATCTTTTGAGTATTCTTGAAAGTTCCCTTTTGCGCATTAGCTTTAGGCCCATTGGTGCACATGTTTGCATGAGCATTTATCTACCATTTCCATAGCTTTTGGCCACTGTTTTGGGGTGTGGCTGAGGCTCCTCCATCTTAGTACAAGTCCATAGGTCATGCATTTGTGCATTGTTGCATGCCTATCCTTTTCCATAGTTGCTTATCTAGGTTGCATCATAGTATTGTATATCTATATCCATTGCCATATTGTTTGCATGTTATGTTGCATTGCATTGCATCTTGCATGCTTGGCGCATTGCACATTTGCATGTTTAGTTTGCATTGCATTTAGCATGCTTTGCTCACTTTGAGTCATGTTGCATACTTGAGCCGCATCGCATACATGCATTACATTTTGCTTGGTTTGGGGTGTCAAACCAAGTATGAGGAATGAGATGTGTTCGTACTTAAAGTGACGAGACACGTCTCAATCCTCGGTCGCCGATGCCCTTGACCTCAACATGATAGGGCGTGAAGCATTCATTCGTTTTGTTGCATTCATTTGCATTGATTGGCAAACTTGGTGCCTTTGGCCATCATGTATCGAGATGCGTGATTGGTGGCCCGAGGGCCAAGGGCCACACTCCCTTGAGTCCATAACATGATAGGAAGTGTGGCCATGCATACATTGCTTTGAAATTTCCTTGCCATGCACTGTCTGTCCACTGCTGCAGCAAAAACAAGATTATGTAGGAATAAATGGCCGGCCGGCCACTTTCAGTGCCGACCGACCATCAGAGTCCAGCCGGTGACCCAATTTATGGTCGATGATCACATTTACATGGTCGGTGGTGCTTTTAATTGGCCGGTGGCATTCCAAAATGATCAGGGAATGGTTCGGAGGTGCCTCAAGAATTTTCACATCCCTCAGAGGTGCAAAACAGTGCAAACAGAGGCAACAGTGGCATGGTAACGGGTTTCCGAGCAAGGCAAATCAAGCATGCATCGTCTACGCATTCCGAGGCAGAGCTGTGGCGGTCTCTTTAGTTTCATATTTAGGCTGTTTTTGTAATTAATTTGTTAATTAATTAGAAGTTTTGTAATAATTAATTAGCTAGGATAGTTGATTCATTATTTGGCCTGTATTATTCTTTTGGACCCTCCGAGCGAGGGCAATTGTGTAATAAGTGTGTGTGAGTATGTGTATGTCTTCCAACCCCCACTTCTTTCTCCCTTTATTTACCTGCTTTCAATGGTTAGTATTAGGGCATATTTAAATTAGCATACCTTATGCTATGCATGCGTGCATTCATTCATCTGTATTGCATGCACCGGGCTCGGCGCATCATACTAACTGCATAGTATTTCAATTCCAAGTTGAATATATGTTATCTGTTGCATTTCATATGCCATGTTTAGAATAGCCGAGCCTATCTTAGTTGCATTTTGCATGTGTTGCATTAGCCATCTTAACATGAACTAGGATCATGCATTGATTACTAACTAGTTTTTGTTTTGGCTCGGAGTACTCGGTAAGCGTTTATGCTTTAGCATCCTTGCATGCGTGTGAGTGATTGCCATGATAGCATGCTTACCATGAGGCTATATGCTTATGTGATATAACTGCCTGAATGCCTATGGGTCAAGGTTGGGTTGCTTGAATTGGGATAATTCATCGAAACCCGTGTTTTAGCCTACTTACGAGTAGCAAACTTCAATCCATTTTCAAAACAGACGGATATGCGATGCTTTGTTCCAACTTAGGCGATCTAATCTATACTTTTGTGTTGTGCGCATCACATAGTAAAATTAGCTAATTAACCGGAATAAGAGCACATAATGTTTTCAAAACTCGATATCATGGTTAGTAGAAGCCGATCTTTGATCGGGCGAGCGGGGGTGCTCACGAAGTGACCTTCCCCAATCATACCCAAGTTCCCGAGCCGAGGCAACTTTGGTGATGACGGACACGTAGCCTTAGGCAACAAGTCAGGGTTTCCTAAATTTCCCAAAATAAAATATTTAGGTGGCGACTCTGTATCTGGCAAAGCAGTCCATGTTTGGCACTTCTTTCAAAAAATCTGTTTTCAAAAACGATTTGCCGAATTTGGACTCTTTGATGATTCATCGGTCTTGCATTGCACTCTGCGAGATTAGATACAGGACCGTGACTTTGAGTCCTGAACTGTAGTGAGCCCAAATGAACAAAACGGGATTCCCTCCCGGGACGTTCGGGGACGTCTACAGTTTCTGGCAACTCTGCTGGGGAGTTTGGAGAACTTGACTCGAACTAATGATATCTTGTTTTGATTACACTTATGTATTTCTTTGCATTGCATTTGCATTGGTGCGCCTAGGACACCATGTTTGCCGTCTGCTATTCCTGAACGGTTTGCCGGAGGCTGCGTGCCATAAGGCTGACCGGTTACGGGCTCTGCTACGATGGGAACACAAACCCCGGTTTTTACTAGGGCACCCCTTTTGACCATTCGACCTAGTGCATATTTGGAATCCATAGTGACCATTCCAAGCTAGGACAGGTTGCTTACCCGATTATAGGTTGTTTGAAACCGCTGCGTGCGTAGTGAAACCCTAGCTCCTGACAAAAATAGGAGAGGGAAACCCTACCCCAACATAGGGGTGTTTTTGGCTCTCACTTGCTTGCTATATGCGTTTAGAGTTGGCCTCTACAGGGAATGCATGTATCAGTTTGCAAGTTTGGGCATCAGGCCTGCGGGCACCAGTGTTTTGAGGATCAGTTATCTGCGGGTATCAGGTTCGGTTTTGGGGGCAGTGATTTGGGAACGATGATCAGTATTTGAGAACAGTGTATTCAGCTTATAAACTGCGTGTTGTGATGCCCAACTGTGTGTTGTGTGTTTATTTACGCTGTTATGTTGTCCGTTTTCTAGTTGTTTATTTCCTTATTACTGCTTTATTTATCTTTTTGCTAGGGGTAGTTTAGCACAATTGCTTCAGACCAAGCAGATATTCCCCAAGCACTCTGGACTAGAGGTCGTCGACTACATCGATCTGAGGATCTGGTAGACGGACAACCAGTGTTTCATTCTCTACCCCTGGTTACCAGACGGAGGGCAGCTAGGCAGAGGATATCAGTTCAGCAGTCAGTTCAGAGGGCTTCATCTACCCCACCTCAGTATAGTAGGGATCAGAGTTCTGCTTCTCCCGCAGAGAGGGAACATATACCGGCAGTACAGTTAGATCAGGGCAGTATGGCAGGGATCGAAGAAATGATGCGCCAGCTCCAGGAGAGCATGAAAACCATGCAGCAGGATGCTATTCGTCAAGATGAATTTTCCAAACAACAGGCCGAGATCATGGTCCAGCAGGTAGAGTTAATTGCCAGACTGCAACAACAAACTGGGGCATCTGCTTCACACCAAGCTCCTCCTCCACCAAGGGTCCCACCACCCGAGGAGGCAGCGAATGTCCAGAATGTCCAAGAGGATACAGACATCCCAACGGGGCCACCTCCACCCTCGATTCTACCCCAACTATCCAAGGCACCTTGTAGACACCCCATTTTTGACCGCCCTCAAGACTTGGGCATTACTGATAGTTTGCTCGGTGTTGAGAGATGTGCAGGGCACAGGTTCAGTTTCTTCGGCAAGAAGAGAGGCAAATCTTTCCAAACACTTTGTCTAGGGGTTTGGAGTTGAAGAAAAGGGGAAAGGAGAGGAGAAAACTGGTTTGGGAGAAGATCGGCAGAGATCCGGGTAGAAGCGAGTCGAGCAGCCCTCGCTGAATCAAGCCTGTTCATCGGCATGCTTGGATTTAAACTATGAGGCCACCACCATTGGAAATAAGACTTCCGGGGCTTCACTTTTGGTTCAAGAATCTCCTACATCCAAGTCCGGGTGGAGGAGATATGTTGGGTTGAAGCAGGGGATCATCCCGGTTGGATCGAGTCTGCGCGACTTCACGGAAAAGGGCATAACTTTTTGCACAGGAGGAATTTTGATGCAAGGTTTGCGCCATTGGAAAGCTAACTTCCGGGGCTTCGATTTGCATACCCACCGGCCATGTTTTGACCAAGGAATCATCCATCGGCACTCTATTTAGCCGACCGGCAGAAAAGAGTGCCGACCGGCACTTTATTTTGGCCGATGATCAAACCTTCTGGCCGACCTGAACCCTTTGCACCCCCCAAGCTTAGTGCATACCAGCTGTGCCAGCTGGGATGCACAGAACCACATCCACGTGCATGCATGTGCACATTTTGCACCCTTATGAGCCCTTTGACCCCCTCTCTCCTCTAGGAGCTTGAACCTTTGGCCAAGCTTCTTGGAGAAGCTTGGCCAGCTGTATTAGCTTCTCTTAGAAGCCAAGAACCTCTTGCACCTCTTGAACCTCCCTCTCTTTGCTTAGCCATTAAGTTAAGAGCCTTACATTGCCTATATAAGGAAGGCTTCCTCTCCTTTGTCTAGGGTTAGAACTTTGGAACAAAAACCAGAGATATATAGATATATATCTCATATAGATAGATACAACCCTCTATCTCTCTCTATATCTATCTCATTTCACCTCCAAACAACCTTGTTCTTGGGCCATTTCCCCTACAACTCATAGCACAACACCACCCCTTCCATTTCCAACGACTTGGGGCTGTTCTTCAGAGCTTAGGAGCACCTAAACTTGGTCCAAGAGGTGCTGGTTTGCTGGTCTTCAAGGGTAAGTCACTCTCTTCCCTTTTCTTGCATTTTCTTGCTCCATATCTAAGCCTTGCTTGCAAGCACTTTTGGGCTCCGACCTAAACTTCAAGTAGTCTTATTTTGGGGTCCTCTTCATGTTTGATTGAGGACCCCTTGCCATTTGGTGATTGCATCTAGCACCTATCTCAATATCCTCTTGTATGCCATCCATTTTGCATGCTATTTTTGACTTATGTATAATCTGTTTCAGAGCATTATGTAAGCTAAGAATAGGCTTATTTTGAGCCCTTCTCCAACATTGTTGAAGGGCTCAACATTGTTTGGATAATGCTTGTGCTACTTGCTTTGAAATCCATGTGATTTACCGTAATTTTGCATGCTTTGTTAGCCTATCTTGCTTTTGTTTTTGTGGCTGGTCATAAACTGAAAATGTGCTTGTTTTTCCATGTATAAGATCTGTTTTTGGTTGTTTAGGCCATCCATGACATGCCTTATATAGTCACTTTGCATTTTGGCTTGCTAGCCTTGGGGTGTGTGAGTCTCTAGCATGTTTAGCTTGCCTTGATCTCATGATTTGGCATCATTTTAGATCACATTTCAGTCCCTAAATCATGCTCACATGTTTGTGCTTGTCATCTCTTTCATGCTTCAAAGGTGTGTCCTTTTATGCCTAAGAATAGGCCTTGTGTGTTTAGAGCTTTTGGGATGCCATGTGTGTGAGTTTTAGGTGTATTTTAGCATGCTGAAAATCTGTTTTTGGTTGCTTGATATGTGCCATGAATGGTCATGTATGGGGGTGGTTGAATGCTCTACTTTGTGCCTTAGCCTTAGGCCTTTTGGCTTGCATGTTTGCATGGATGTTTGTCTACCTTTTGGTCCATTTGGCCACTGTTTTAGGCCTACTTAGAGCTGCCTAATCCATGTTTAAGTCCATCCCCCATGTGGTTTGCATGCTTGCCTTGTGTGCTTACTTGTATGTTTGCCATATATTGCCATTTTGCATACTAGTTGCCATGTCTAGGATTGCATCACATTGGCATACATGTTAGGCCTCTTGAAGTGAAGTGTGATGGAGGCTTAGCACCCCTTATGTGCTTGTTTGCATTGCATGCATTTGAAATCAAAATTGCCCTCTTGGTTCTTTGGGCCATCATGCATGGAAATGCGTGATTGGTGGTCCGAGAACCGAGGCACATATCCCTTTGAGCCAAAATCATGATAAGGGATGTGTTGGTGCACACATTTGCTTGAAATTGCATGCCATACACTGTCTGTCCTTTGTTGCTGTCAAAACTGTCTTCTGCAGGAATTTCCTGCCGACCGGCAACATATAGTGCCGACCGGCCATTTGTGAATGGCCGATAGCTTCATCAGCAGCCGGTGGACATTCCTTATGGCCGGTGGGCATTTCAGCCAGCCGATGGTATTCTACAGTGTGTAAGGAGCATGTTCCAGGACTTTGGCAGTCTTTAGAGAGGCAGACAGTGTAAAACAGAGGCAACAGTGCTATGGCAGCGAGTTTCCGGGTGAAGCCAATTCGAGCATGCGTGCATCCCTCTCCCGAGGCCTTTTACTGCTTTCAGTAGTTTAATTAATTTGTTAATTAATTAAGGGTCTGTAATAATTAATTAGCTAGGATAGTTGATTTATTATTCGGGACTGTATATTATTGTTTTGGTCCCTCCGAGTGAGGGCGTGTTTGTAATAAGTGTGGGTGCGTGTGTTCATGTCTTCCAACCCCCATTTCTTTCTTCCCTTTTATTTAACTGCTTATGATGGTAGATTAGGGCATATTCAATTTAGCATACCTTATGCAATGCATGCGTGCATCCATGCATTTGTTGACATGCACCGGGCTCGGTACATCATACAAACTGCATCGTACTTTCAATTCCAAATTGAATACATGATAGTTGTAGCATCTCACATGTCATGTCTAGGATAGCCGAGCCTGCCTAGATTGCATTTTTGCATGTGTTGCATTAGACATTTCAGTATGCTTAGGTCCATGCATGGATTTCTAATAAGCTTCTGTTTTGGCTTGGAGTACTAGGTGAGCTTTTATGCTTTAGCATATCGCATGTGTGTGAATGTTAACATGATAGTATGCCTGCCATGCGGCTAGATGCTTATGTGTTATAAACTGTTTGAATGCCTGTGGGTGGAGGTTGGATTGCCTGAGTTGGAACAACTCATTGAAATCCGTATTTTAGCCTACTTGCGAGTAGCAAAAACCAACACGTTTTTCGAGACAAAACGGATATGCAATGTTTATTTCCAAATTAGGCGATCTAGTCTATACTTGTTTGCTGTGCGCATAACGTAGTAAATCTAGGCTAATAACCGGTATAAGAACATGTAATGTTTTCAAATTCGGATATCACGGTTAGTAGAGGCCGGTCTTCGGACCGGGCGAAAGGGGGTGCTCATAGCTGACCTTCCCCGATCGTACCCAAGCTCCCGAGCCAAGACACTTTGGTGATGACGGACATGTGGCCTTCGGCACCGAGTCAGGGTTTCCTAAATTCCCCCTTTTAAAAAATATTTAGGTGGCGACTCTGTAATCTGGCAAAGCAGTCCATGTTTGGCACTTCTTTTCAAAATCTGTTTTTCTCAAAACGATTTGCCAGAGTTGGACTCTTTGGTTCAGATTTAGAACCGTGACACAAAGGGAGTCCGAACTGTAGCCGAGGTCCCCCGCGGACGTGCTACAGTTTCTGGCGACTCTGCTGGGGAATTTTAGAGAGCTTGACTCGAACTCGTGATATCCTGTTTTGACTACACTTATGTGTTTCTTTGCATTGCATGTGCATTGGTGCGCCTAGGACACCGTGTTGGCCATCTGCTATTCCTGAGCGGTTTGCCGGAGGCTTGTCTTGTCAAGGCATGTCCATAAGGCTGACCGGTTGCGGGCTCTGCCAGTATGGGAACACAAACCCCGGTTTTACCGGGGCACCCTTTTTGACCATTCGACCTAGTGCATATCGAAATCCATAGTGACCATTCCAAACTAGGACAGGTTGCTTACCCGATGTTAGGTTGTTTGAAACCGCTGCGTGCGTAGTGAAACCCTAGCTCCTGACAAAATAGGACAGGGAAACCCTACCCCAACATAGGGGTGTATTGGCTCTCATTTACCTGCTATGTGCTTTTAGAGTGTATCTCTACAGGGAATGCATATACCAGTTTGCGAGTCTGGGTATCCGGCTTGCGGGCACCAGTATTAGTATTTTGAGAATCAGTCTTATCTGCGGGTATCAGATTCAGATTTGGGGCAGTGATTTGGGAAACAGTGATCAGTAATAGAATACAGTCGTTCAGCTTTGCTCGTATCAGTTCCAGTGAAGTTGAGCTGAGATGCTGTCTGTTTTCTCTTTTGCTAGGTAGTCCTGGAATCATAGCTTCAGAAGGCTCCACTATCCCCCGGGTACATTGATTTGTGCTGATAGACTTTGTCAGGTCAGAGACTCAGTTCAAGGGTAATCAGGGCCAGAGAAGGCTAGTCAGACATAGACCACCAGTACCACAGCTACCAGATCAGTGACCTTTGAGCAGTTGGGTAGAGATTTCCGAACTTACAGCAGGCACAGATATACCGGTTGCTCAGTTAGACCAGGACAATATGTCGAGTCTGGAAGAGATGGTGCGCCAACTCCAGGATAGTATGAAAGCCATGCAGCAAGACGCTGTCCATCAAGCAGAATTCGCCAAGCAACAAGCTGTGGTCATAGCCCAACAGGCAGAGACAATTGCTAGGCTAGAGCAGCAAACCGGAGCGTCTGCTTCACAACAAGTTCCTCCACTACCAGGGGTTCAGACACCCGGGGAAACACCAGATGTCCAGGCAGATACGGACATTCCAACGGGGCCGGCTCCGCCCCCGGTTCTACCCCAGCTATCTAAAACACCCATCAACCTGCCAGACTCCCCTTTTGAGTTCAAGACGAACCCCACGGCGTTGAAAGTGAGCAAGCTTGAGAAATTGTTTAAAAAGTCTCAGGGGGCCACTCTATTCCTGATATAGAGGATGGTTATACCGACTCAATGGTGACATTACCGGATCAGTTCAAGATGCCACATATTGATCGATTCGATGGTTCTGGAGACCCAACGGTGCACCTCCACCTGTTTTCTGATATTCTGAGACCAATGGGTTTGACCACAGCCCAGAAATTGTCACTATTCGGCCGAACCCTGTCTGGGATAGCCGCAATCTGGTATACGAAATTGGAGAACTCTGTGAAACAGAACTGGGAAGAGATGGCTGAGGCCTTCAGTGATCAATACTCCTACAACACACAGATTGAGGTCACCACTCGTGATCTTGAAGTCACCCGCCAAGGGCCAAAGGAAGGTTTCTCAGAGTTCGTGACGAGATGGAGAGCAAAGGCCTCAATGATGACTACAAAACCTTCCGACAAAGATCAGATCAGGATGATTGTTCGGAATCTGCATGGCAAGTTGCTGCAAAAAATGGTCGTTCTACCTCTGTTTACCTTTCCAGCCCTTCATGAAATGGGGGTTCAAATCGAGGATGCCATCAAACAAGGGATCTTTGCAGAAGATAATGAGCCTTTGAAGAGGAATGTTGCTCGCAGTCCCAATGCTACTACTGATAGTAGCACAGCTGCGAAATGCTCAGAAGTAGACACTATCACCACTCCCCTGATGGCCAAAAACCAACCACTTCAACTCAGCCCCAAGCCCGAAAATTTCATCCTCTTTACATGAGTCTCTCTCAAGCTTTGAAAAAGCTGCGAGAAGAAGGGCACCTAGAACTCCTAGAACCCCAACCCCTTCCAAACCCACTCCCAGCCAGACATAACCCTTCCAAGTACTGTATGTACCATCAGCAGCGCGGTCATGGCACCGACCGTTGCTACCGCCTCGTCATGAGATCCAAAATCTCATTGACAACCAAACGATAGCTCCACCTTCAGACCCCAATGACCAAATACCTCATCCACATCTCAATCTAATCCACACACTGGCCGTCCCTTACGACCCCAGCGTATACATCACCCCAGCCCATCTGCCCAAGCCTGCGGTGTTCATTCCAGAAAGCACGGACTTGTGCATGATGGATGCACCTGAATCCCAATCATCTCAAACCTGTGAGCCCACTACTTCTGAGCTGATGAGGATGATCGAAGATCTTCAGAGAACTGTGGCAGATCTAACCTTTGGAGTTTTGGCTCCGTCATCAACCACATCACATACCAGGGAGTTCATGTCAAAAGGCTCCCCAACCTTGGGACGGGTTGCGTCGAAAGAAGGCCAATCTTTTAGCAAAGTGGATGCCAGTGATAAGAACAAGCCAGGGGCAAGCATTAGTCCCCATGAACATCTTCAGTGGGCTGTTGAGGCTTGGAAAGCCGAAGGACTGAACAAACAGCAAGTACTAGCAGTCGTTGCAACGATCGTGGATGGCACTTTTGCCGTTCAGAGTGAGAGCAGTTTGAATCGAGGGGTAGGCCGGGAAAAGGGCCGTCTTGCTAGGAATGTTCCTTTCAGCTCTAACCCTACTCCCGGAAAAGATCAGCAAACCCAGCCAGCACCTGCCGACCTCTTTGTTGGCGCATCTTCTTCAAACCCCCGAACTTCGGACTATCTACCTCGGGGCCAGAGGGTGTTCACCCCACTGTACATGTCTCTATCAGCGGCCTTGAGGGTCCTGATTAGAAAGGGGTATCTGAAGCCCCTGGAGCCACAACCATTACCAAAGAAACCCCCTCCCTCACATAACCCAGTTGACTACTGTGCCTTCCATCAGCGAGCTGGCCATGACACTGACATGTGCCTTCGTCTTTGTCACGAAATACAAAATCTGATCGACAACAGGATCATTGCCGTGCCAGTCTTGCAAAGTCTATCGGCACTGGATCGGTGAACTTGGGGGATAATGTGATGTGATCAGGAGATGAACCACCTGCGGGCGGCGTTCAGTTTACTTCAGATGTGGTGGACGGCATGCACTGTTTTGAGCAACGTATACATGCTGTTAATTTTGCTTTCTGACTTGGGTATTGGGTCAGTCTTGTCTTTTTGTATTGAGTCAGTCCTTTCATACTGAGTCAGTTGGGTCTGTCTTGTTGTATCGAGTCAGTCCTGTTTTGTTAGAGTCGGGTGATTCCGAGGGTGCTACCTCGAGCATCACCATTTTGTTTTGTGTTTGTCTTTTCAGTTTCTTTTGAGTCTGTTTCTACCTTGGAGCCAGTTACACCAGAAGATCTGAATGAAACAACAGTGATTTTTACGCTCTCGCGTTTGCTTCTGCCGTGTGCCAGTTGTGCCAGAAATTCTGAATGAGATGACAGTATTTGATAAGAAGCTGTGACTTTTCTGTGCCTTAAAATCATTGCATTGACCTAAGTTTTTCAAAACTTTTTCAAACACTGTGGTGAAAACGAAGAGGAAGGAATTCCTCGGGATTTGCAAAAATTTGATCAACATGAGAGAAAGAGAGGCGTGCTAAGCCCTTAATGATGAAATCATGCTTGTTAATGTGAGTACTGAGAAGGACCCTAGCTTTGATCCAGATTGGTTCTACACTGTCTTCAGCGCGAGCGATTTGTCGCTTTCTTAAAAACTTTCAAAAAAAATGTTTTGCGCGGTCCTGCAAAGACATGTGTGGAATCGCTCTTGAGATTGTGCAGCTTAGGATCGCTCTCGGCCTCGAGACTCAACCCCTTTCAAACCTTGAACTTGGATTCAGAACGTTCAAAGGACAATCATGATGTGAGGCCTGTGTGGCCAGTTTTGAAGCAGCCCTCGAACAAGAGGCACCAAAGTCAGATCAAGAAGATCAGATCTCATCAGAAGAAGCTTGCAAAGCTAGATCAGAAGCGCCCCTCGAACTAGGGGCAAAAATATCCGATGTGCTCGAAGAGCCGAAGATGGATCCTTCTGCGAATCAATACAGCAGTCATTTTCCTGGATTCAGATGACTTCAGAATCTCAAAACCATTTGGCATGGACTTGTTATACTTTTACCCTTCGAGAGGCTCGCTGGGCCAAAAACCCAGAAGGGCGACCCAGGCAAAAGTTAGAGCGAAGAAAAGAATGAAGAAAAAGAAAAAAGAGAAAAAATGCAAAGATACAAAAAAGTGAAAAAAGAAAAGAAAAGAAAAATGCAAAAAAGGAGAAGGAAAAAAGAATGAAAAGACAAAAAAGAAAAAGAAAAGAAAGAAGAACAAAGCTCGCAAGGTCGAAAACCTGCAATAGGCGCCTTGGCAAAAGTTAGAGCATAAAAAGGAGAGGTTAAATACCCGAGTGTACCTTAACCCCGAACTACGTAAGGCTTGATTCCCATCTTTGGGATACGTAGGCAACTTCATTCTGAAGTCCAGCCCTAAAACACTTCAAATTCAATTGTGTCCATGAAATGGTTTTGATCATATTCGCTTTCTCTGTATCCGAGAGTCTGGTTGTGTTCGTCGCTCTGAGGACTGACTACAATGCGCTGCGGCATCATCCAAACAAGGGGCAACTTTCCGTTGCCATTCAATGCGCCGCGGTGTCATTCAAACAAGGGGCAACTTTCCGTTGCCATGCAGCTCCCCTCAAGCAAGGGGCAATTTTCCTTCGTCCGAGGTTGTGCATCTCAAGAGTGGGTTCCGCTCGTTGAGCAGTGGCCGTTTGCAAAAACAGTTTTTGAGAATTTTTACTGAGGTTGACTATTCTCTCAAAATTATTTCCATATTTTCCAAAACTGGACCTTTTCTTGGACCCAAAAAAGGAAAATTTTCAGTGCTCATAGCCTGACTTGCATGATTTCAAATCAAAAATCGAACAAGCATGTTAATCTAACTCTCATGTTGGTCAAAATGTTTTAGTAGAAAACCAAAAAAAAAATGGTCAAAATAATGAACTAGGGGCACAGTTGAGTCAGGCTTCCTGTCTTTCCCCCATTTTCAACATACTGCCAAGAAGGGCAATCTACCTGCCAGAAGAGGGCACAACTGAAGCCAACAACAAAGGGCTGAAAGCTCTCTCACCCTCCAAGCAGCGAGGTATCAAGTCAAGTGCGAAGCACAAACCGGAATGGATCAAGATCTTTCACTTCCTCATCTGGACAGATCTAACCACGTCCAAACTCCCCAGTAGGGCATCATCAACCGATGTTAGCTGCAGATTTGCTACACACCCAGTTGTAGCACAACCCCTCTGTGGGAGAAACTCACTGTTGTGAACAAAGAATCTAGCAGAATGCTAGGGGCAAAAGCCCACAACTTTCTGCTTATCCATCAACCACCCAGGGGAGGGATTTAAAATGAGAGATTGAAGAATAGAGAGATGTGCGTTGAGAGAGAAGTGAGCAAGAAGGTTTTGAGAGAAAAACCGAGCCTGAGGGCCGAGTGATGTGAGTATCACAAATCAGGAGGGGTGGGAAATAATACCCGGTGAAACAGGCTCCCTGTGCACATTTGAGTCTTGTGTTTTGTTTTGTTTGTCTCAATTCTTGTTTTGAGTCGTTTCAAGTGTCAATAGATGTGTTTAGGTTGTTTACCTTTGTTTTCCGTTGAGTCTTTTTCGCTGTGTTCAGTTGTAGGCTCAATACCCGGTTCGAAAACTCATTTTCTCAAATTTCAAAAATGATTTGTGGTGTGCTCAGAGTGCTGTGCCATTCTCCACATTTGTGCAAAACAGAATTTGTTCTTTCATAAAACCGCAGGGTTCAACCCAGGTCATGTGAGAACAGTAAACCGGGACCTATCTGAAGCTATATGGTTCCGGACTGCAAAGCAAAAGCAAAAGAGGGAAAATCGAAGCATCTGAGTGTGTTTCACCTTCAGCAAATTCCGTGATTGTACTCCGGATGTGCCTCTTCAGGCCTTGTCAATGCTACCGAAGTATGAGTGCGCCTCTACCTCGAGTGTAAGCCTGCTTCAAGTCAGAACGGCAATTAAAGCAGCAGCAGATGTTATCTCTTGCCAACATATGAACAGGGTGTACCCTTTTCGAGCTAAGTGTGTTGCAAAGTCCTCTAAGAGGTAAATCAGAGGCACCAGAGTACATATTTGATGCTCCTCTATTGCATAGAATGTGAACTTTCATATACACTGTTGTTGCATGTGTGCCGCGCATCATTATGATTCATGCATAAAATATGCTTGCTTTCAATATTGCATGGAAAATGCCCCCATACTTGCATAGAAATGCATTTTCATCGCACTATCTTGTGCATTGCATTTTATCTCACTTGCACTGTCTTGTGCATCTTGTTTTGTATCTCACTCGCGCTGTCTAGCGTATCGCACTGTTTAGTGCATTTCAAATCACTCGCGCTGTTTAGTGTATCGCACTATCTTGTGCATTTCAAATCACTCGCGCTGTTTAGCGTATCGCACTGTCTAGCGCATTTCAAAATCATTCGCGCTGTTTAGCGTATCGCACTGTTTTGTGCATCACATCATTCGCGCTATCTTGCGCACCTCTATCGCACTGTTTTGTGCACCACATCATTTGCGCTGTCTTGCGCACCTCTATCGCACTGTTCTGTGCATTACATTACATTTCATTCGCGCTATTTTGCGCATCGCACTGTTTTGTGCCTCTAAGCCACATCGCACTATCTTGTGCATTCGCACTATCTTGTGCACTCGCGTTGTTTAACGCATCGCGCTGTTTAGCGCATCGCACTATCTTGTGCATTCGCACTATCTTGTGCACTCGCGTTGTTTAACGCATCGCGCTGTTTAGCGCATCGCACTGTCTTGTGCACTCGCGTTGTCTAACGCATCGCGCTGTTTAGCGCATCGCACTGTCTTGTGCACTCGCGTTGTCTAACGCATCGCGCTGTTTAGCGCATCGCACTATTTTGTGCATTATATCATTCGCGCTATCTTGCGCACTCACCTGCACTTGTTGTATATTGCATCGCACTGTTTGTGCATCGCACTGTCTCGTGCACTCGCGTTGTCTAACGCATCGCGCTGTTTAGCGCATCGCACTATTTTGTGCATTGTATCATTCGCGCTATTTTGCGCACTTTACCTGGTTGCATTTTGCATGCATTCATTGTTCGCGTTATTTTGCGCATCGCGCTATCTTGCGCACCTTATCTGTATCGCACTGTTTTGTGCATTCACCCTGCTCATACTATTTTACACCTTTAGCATCGCACTATTTTGTGCATCTGTTTAGCACTGTTTTGTGCATTCACTCCGCATCGCACTGTTTCGTGCACCTTACCTGCTTTTTGCATCCATTTTATCGCACTGTCTTGTGCGTTACACTTCACTCGCGCTATGTTGCGCCTCACACCATTTTGTGCACTTTACTTGTCAAAACTGGCTTCGCGAAAGCGTATAAGTCCAAATTTCAAAACCGGCTTCGCGAAAGCGTAATTTTCAAACCGGCTTCGCGTAGCGTATAAGTCCAATTATCAAAATTTTCCTGCGTATCGTTTGCATCCCGCCCCTGAACTACGCTGGTTTGATTCCTTGCAAAGGGATACGTAGGCAGCCTGCGGGCACAACCATTTATTCATTTGTATTTTGTTTGTTTGTCCAAGTCTTCGGCCTTGTCAAAAATGGGTCGTCTCTGGACTTTGACATTCACTCCCGTCATTGTTATGACTTTCGAGTTCTGTCAAAGAGGGGCAACTGTAGACACCCCATTTTTGACCGCCCTCAAGACTTGGGCATTACTGATAGTTTGCTCGGTGTTGAGAGATGTGCAGGGCACAGGTTCAGTTTCTTCGGCAAGAAGAGAGGCAAATCTTTCCAAACACTTTGTCTAGGGGTTTGGAGTTGAAGAAAAGGGGAAAGGAGAGGAGAAAACTGGTTTGGGAGAAGATCGGCAGAGATCCGGGTAGAAGCGAGTCGAGCAGCCCTCGCTGAATCAAGCCTGTTCATCGGCATGCTTGGATTTAAACTATGAGGCCACCACCATTGGAAATAAGACTTCCGGGGCTTCACTTTTGGTTCAAGAATCTCCTACATCCAAGTCCGGGTGGAGGAGATATGTTGGGTTGAAGCAGGGGATCATCCCGGTTGGATCGAGTCTGCGCGACTTCACGGAAAAGGGCATAACTTTTTGCACAGGAGGAATTTTGATGCAAGGTTTGCGCCATTGGAAAGCTAACTTCCGGGGCTTCGATTTGCATACCCACCGGCCATGTTTTGACCAAGGAATCATCCATCGGCACTCTATTTAGCCGACCGGCAGAAAAGAGTGCCGACCGGCACTTTATTTTGGCCGATGATCAAACCTTCTGGCCGACCTGAACCCTTTGCACCCCCCAAGCTTAGTGCATACCAGCTGTGCCAGCTGGGATGCACAGAACCACATCCACGTGCATGCATGTGCACATTTTGCACCCTTATGAGCCCTTTGACCCCCTCTCTCCTCTAGGAGCTTGAACCTTTGGCCAAGCTTCTTGGAGAAGCTTGGCCAGCTGTATTAGCTTCTCTTAGAAGCCAAGAACCTCTTGCACCTCTTGAACCTCCCTCTCTTTGCTTAGCCATTAAGTTAAGAGCCTTACATTGCCTATATAAGGAAGGCTTCCTCTCCTTTGTCTAGGGTTAGAACTTTGGAACAAAAACCAGAGATATATAGATATATATCTCATATAGATAGATACAACCCTCTATCTCTCTCTATATCTATCTCATTTCACCTCCAAACAACCTTGTTCTTGGGCCATTTCCCCTACAACTCATAGCACAACACCACCCCTTCCATTTCCAACGACTTGGGGCTGTTCTTCAGAGCTTAGGAGCACCTAAACTTGGTCCAAGAGGTGCTGGTTTGCTGGTCTTCAAGGGTAAGTCACTCTCTTCCCTTTTCTTGCATTTTCTTGCTCCATATCTAAGCCTTGCTTGCAAGCACTTTTGGGCTCCGACCTAAACTTCAAGTAGTCTTATTTTGGGGTCCTCTTCATGTTTGATTGAGGACCCCTTGCCATTTGGTGATTGCATCTAGCACCTATCTCAATATCCTCTTGTATGCCATCCATTTTGCATGCTATTTTTGACTTATGTATAATCTGTTTCAGAGCATTATGTAAGCTAAGAATAGGCTTATTTTGAGCCCTTCTCCAACATTGTTGAAGGGCTCAACATTGTTTGGATAATGCTTGTGCTACTTGCTTTGAAATCCATGTGATTTACCGTAATTTTGCATGCTTTGTTAGCCTATCTTGCTTTTGTTTTTGTGGCTGGTCATAAACTGAAAATGTGCTTGTTTTTCCATGTATAAGATCTGTTTTTGGTTGTTTAGGCCATCCATGACATGCCTTATATAGTCACTTTGCATTTTGGCTTGCTAGCCTTGGGGTGTGTGAGTCTCTAGCATGTTTAGCTTGCCTTGATCTCATGATTTGGCATCATTTTAGATCACATTTCAGTCCCTAAATCATGCTCACATGTTTGTGCTTGTCATCTCTTTCATGCTTCAAAGGTGTGTCCTTTTATGCCTAAGAATAGGCCTTGTGTGTTTAGAGCTTTTGGGATGCCATGTGTGTGAGTTTTAGGTGTATTTTAGCATGCTGAAAATCTGTTTTTGGTTGCTTGATATGTGCCATGAATGGTCATGTATGGGGGTGGTTGAATGCTCTACTTTGTGCCTTAGCCTTAGGCCTTTTGGCTTGCATGTTTGCATGGATGTTTGTCTACCTTTTGGTCCATTTGGCCACTGTTTTAGGCCTACTTAGAGCTGCCTAATCCATGTTTAAGTCCATCCCCCATGTGGTTTGCATGCTTGCCTTGTGTGCTTACTTGTATGTTTGCCATATATTGCCATTTTGCATACTAGTTGCCATGTCTAGGATTGCATCACATTGGCATACATGTTAGGCCTCTTGAAGTGAAGTGTGATGGAGGCTTAGCACCCCTTATGTGCTTGTTTGCATTGCATGCATTTGAAATCAAAATTGCCCTCTTGGTTCTTTGGGCCATCATGCATGGAAATGCGTGATTGGTGGTCCGAGAACCGAGGCACATATCCCTTTGAGCCAAAATCATGATAAGGGATGTGTTGGTGCACACATTTGCTTGAAATTGCATGCCATACACTGTCTGTCCTTTGTTGCTGTCAAAACTGTCTTCTGCAGGAATTTCCTGCCGACCGGCAACATATAGTGCCGACCGGCCATTTGTGAATGGCCGATAGCTTCATCAGCAGCCGGTGGACATTCCTTATGGCCGGTGGGCATTTCAGCCAGCCGATGGTATTCTACAGTGTGTAAGGAGCATGTTCCAGGACTTTGGCAGTCTTTAGAGAGGCAGACAGTGTAAAACAGAGGCAACAGTGCTATGGCAGCGAGTTTCCGGGTGAAGCCAATTCGAGCATGCGTGCATCCCTCTCCCGAGGCCTTTTACTGCTTTCAGTAGTTTAATTAATTTGTTAATTAATTAAGGGTCTGTAATAATTAATTAGCTAGGATAGTTGATTTATTATTCGGGACTGTATATTATTGTTTTGGTCCCTCCGAGTGAGGGCGTGTTTGTAATAAGTGTGGGTGCGTGTGTTCATGTCTTCCAACCCCCATTTCTTTCTTCCCTTTTATTTAACTGCTTATGATGGTAGATTAGGGCATATTCAATTTAGCATACCTTATGCAATGCATGCGTGCATCCATGCATTTGTTGACATGCACCGGGCTCGGTACATCATACAAACTGCATCGTACTTTCAATTCCAAATTGAATACATGATAGTTGTAGCATCTCACATGTCATGTCTAGGATAGCCGAGCCTGCCTAGATTGCATTTTTGCATGTGTTGCATTAGACATTTCAGTATGCTTAGGTCCATGCATGGATTTCTAATAAGCTTCTGTTTTGGCTTGGAGTACTAGGTGAGCTTTTATGCTTTAGCATATCGCATGTGTGTGAATGTTAACATGATAGTATGCCTGCCATGCGGCTAGATGCTTATGTGTTATAAACTGTTTGAATGCCTGTGGGTGGAGGTTGGATTGCCTGAGTTGGAACAACTCATTGAAATCCGTATTTTAGCCTACTTGCGAGTAGCAAAAACCAACACGTTTTTCGAGACAAAACGGATATGCAATGTTTATTTCCAAATTAGGCGATCTAGTCTATACTTGTTTGCTGTGCGCATAACGTAGTAAATCTAGGCTAATAACCGGTATAAGAACATGTAATGTTTTCAAATTCGGATATCACGGTTAGTAGAGGCCGGTCTTCGGACCGGGCGAAAGGGGGTGCTCATAGCTGACCTTCCCCGATCGTACCCAAGCTCCCGAGCCAAGACACTTTGGTGATGACGGACATGTGGCCTTCGGCACCGAGTCAGGGTTTCCTAAATTCCCCCTTTTAAAAAATATTTAGGTGGCGACTCTGTAATCTGGCAAAGCAGTCCATGTTTGGCACTTCTTTTCAAAATTTGTTTTTCTCAAAACGATTTGCCAGAGTTGGACTCTTTGGTTCAGATTTAGAACCGTGACACAAATCGAGTCCGAACTGTAGCCGAGGTCCCCGCGGACGTGCTACACACCTACGCCTATCAATCAACCGGACTCTCCCTTTGAGTTCGAGGTGCACCCTGCAGTGTTGAAGTTGAGCAAGCTTGAAAAGCTGTTCAAGAAATACCAAGGAGTCAAGACCATCCCTGATATTGAAGATGGGTATACCGACGCAGCTGTGACGCTGCCGGACCGATTCAAGATGTCGCATATTGACCGATTTGATGGATCCGAGGATCCCATGGTGCACCTGAGGTTGTTTTCAGATATCTTAAGGCTGATGGGCCTCACCAGATTACAGAAGCTGTCTTTGTTCGGCCGAACCTTGTCGGGTGTAGCGGCCATCTGGTACGCAAAATTGGAAGATGATGTTAAGAGGAACTGGGATGAGATGGCCGAGGCGTTCATTGCACAGTACTCATATAACACGCAAATCGAGATTACAACCTGTGATCTCGAGACAACAAGGCAGGAGCCTAAGGAGAGCTTTTCTGAGTTCGTAACCAAATGGAGGGCCAAGGCCTCAATGATGACCCTAAGGCCCACCGATAAAGATCAAATTTGGATGATTGTGCGCAATCTCCAGCCTAAGTTGATGCAGAAAATGATCGTGCTCCCATTCCCTACCTTCTCAGATCTGCATGAGATGGGAGTACAGATTGAGGATGCCTTGAAGCAGGGCTTGATTGATAATGATAGAGAGCAACCCAGGAGGACCTTCAACCGCAACACCAATGTAGGCCCGAGCGGCGCTGCCACTGCAAGAGCCTCAGAAGTGAGCATGGTCACCACCAACCTCCCTCCGAGAACCATGGCAGCTACGCCATTCTCTGGTGCGTCCGGAAGCAACACACCAACAACCAAATACCAACCCAAAAGCCAAAGAACCTTTGCTCCACTATATATGCCCCAGTCCAATGCTCTGGGGTTTTAATCAGAAAAGGGCACTTGAAGCCCCTAGAGCCGCGGCCATTGCCGGAAAAACTTCCCCTTTCCCACAACCCAGCCAAATATTGCGCATTTCACCAACAGCACGGTCATGACACCGACCAATGCTTTCGATTGTGTCATGAGATTCAAGATCTCATTGATAATGGGGTGATTGTGCCTCCAGAAAAACCCAATGTCACAACCAACCCTCTCCCTCTACACAACCAAGCTCTACCTCCCAAACGCATCAACTTTATCCAACTGGGGTCGTGTCTAACGATCCTAGCATCTATATCACTCCTTCTCACCTACCTAAGCCGAAGGTGTTCATCCCCGACAGCACTGAATTGTACGTGTTGGACATCTCCAGAACCCAACCCGGACCAATGGTGGTGACTGTCGAAGACAGAATAGGGGAGATTTCAGGGGAGAATGGGATTGTTGAGTCGGAATTTGAGAAATCTGGGAGTTTTGCTGAGGAGGTATACAGTCCGAGTGACTACATTCTATCAGTAGGCCAGGTTGGGCCAAGTGTGGAATTGCCGGCAGGGGCAAAGCTTTGTGTGATACAGGGGGATGAATCTGGTCAGAGGATAGATGACTTGACAGCTATGGAAGGGGACTTTGCTAACCTCCAATTTTTCAATGAACAAGAGCCAGAGGGCATGGTAGTCAACTGGTCAGATTTTGAGGAGTCAGTAGAGGTCACCGGGTGGCTTGATGACCTACTAGTTGTTGTCGACGAAACTCAGGTAGAACGGGGCCCGGCAGGGGCAAGAACATTAGTTGTGGCCGGAAGGGCCGGAAATCAGAATGCATCGCCGGAGAGCGCCGGTGCTAAGAATTTCGCTCAGGACTTGGGCATTGTGAATACGGGAAGTGTTGAACAGCCAGCTGTATTGACGCGATTGGAACAAGAAAGGTTCGGGGATTCTGAGAGAATTAGGAAAGCTAAGGCCCCTGAGGGGACTGAAAGTGCTGTGTGCACGAGGATAGAGAGTGCTGCAAGCATGTGGACGAAAAGTACTGCGAGTATAATTGTACCGAAGCCGAACAGGTGTCTGTCGGCTGCCGACGGAATGTGGTGGGAAGACGATGATCTTTGTCTTACCCACACGGATAAGGATTGGGGGAGCAACCAGCCAGACGATACCTGGTACATCGGTGAAGTCGATCATATGACTAGAATCGGGCGGTATTTCAAGCCCCCACATCTAGATCAGCCAGAGGCGTCTGGGAAAGATAAGGAGACGGAGAAACAGAAAGAGAAGCAACTCGAAGAAGAAGATGTACTGAAGCAGTTGAAAAAGATATAGGCAGACATCTCCATCTGGGGACTGCTTATGGCATCGCAAGTGCATCGACAAGCTGTCTTATCGGCCATGGACAAGGCCAAGCTTTCAATAGACACCACGCCCGAACAGCTGGTGGGCTTAGTTTTTCCGGGAGGGGCTACCCCGATGCGACTTTCTCCGACAAAGAATTGCCACCTGAGGGTGCAAACCATAACAAGCCACTCTACATCTCTGTGGAGTGCAGAAACAAATGGATACCCGTGGTCCTTGTCAACACAGGGTCCGCCATCAATGTGTGCCCGGCAAGGACTGCATATGCAATCGGTTTAAAGACTGCGGACTTTGTGCCGACAGCCCAGGTGATTCGGGCGTATGATAACACAAGCAGAAAAGTAATAGGGACAGTGAAAATTCAGACCAAGGTTGGGCCGGGACAGCATGAGGTAGACTTTCACGTCTTAGAAGTTCTTACGACCTTCAATCTACTTTTGGGGCGGCCATGGTTGCACCAAGTAAAGGTAGTTTCGTCCACCTTGCATCAGATGGTGAAATACCCCCATGGGAAGGGAGTAGCCATCGTTTTTGGAAATTCGTCGATCCATCCACTGCCAGAAGTATCTATGCCAGTTTTGGAAATTAAGCACGATATGGAGGATGTGTTCATATCGGGCTTTACCCTGGCTGAGGCCCGGGTCATGCAGAACATTTTAGCTGTTAGTGAGAGGGTGTATGTTAGCGCACAATCAGTATACCTCATGAACAAGCTTCAACACATCCCCGGGAAAGAGCGGCCGGAAGGGCGTTGCAGCGTTGGCCAAAGTGCCACACAACCCACACACCTTTGGCTTGGGTTATCTGCCCACCAAAGAGGATTGGATAAAGAAAGGTAAGGAGATGGCTGGGAGAGCCAGAGCAAAGCAGGCGGGGAAGCCTTTTGAGCTAATGCACCGACCCATCCAGGGTACCCTAAACGGACGCTTCGTCCGGGAGGGGGAAGATTTTCCATTTTGTGGCTTCCCAGAACCATGGTTGAATGCCGAGAAGGAGCGCTTGCCAGGGTTTGAGATTTTCTTTGACCTACAGTTATCCAGGGATGATGTTGCCGAGGAGCAGACAGACCCATCAGCTGAGGTTGAGCAGTGTGAAAATATGGATTCCGAGAGCGCTGAAATTGAAATGGGAGTAGCTCTGGCTTGCCTACTTTCAGATCCTCCGATCGTACAGAAGTGCTTGGGGGATAACTTCGCGGTGTCCATGATTGGGAATGAAATGGCTACGGGCCTACCAATAAACATTTTGGATGCATCTATCGCACCCTCTCTCATTTGGCAGTATGAAGAGGGATTTTTGTCAAGCAGCACCGGGTCAGGTAGTGAGCCGGAATCTGATTCCTCCAAATCTGTTGAGTCGAAATCAGGTTCCAGCTCGACTGAGTCTGAGTCCGGTATTCCTGGGGGTGATAACCCGGATGCCAAGTCCTGTCCGGGTCATCTTTTTCTTTCTCTTTTGAGTCTGTTGTAACGGAAGAATCGGACGATTTGGAAGCAATTAATGAGAATGATGTGGCTGTGGTTTCTGAGTACTTTTCTATACCTTTGATTTACTACTTGAATCAAGACTTCCAAAATTTTGATAAAAACGACGAGGAAGAAATTCCTCCGGTTTTGCAACGATTAATTGATCAAGAGCAGGAAAGATTTGTTAAACCTTTAGTTGATGAAATCACTACTGTGAATGTTGGTACTGAGGAGGACCCGCGGCTGGTCCAGATTGGGTCCACGTTGTCTTTGGAGGAACGCGAGCGCTTAGTCGCTTTATTAAAAGATTTCAAAGATGTTTTCGCGTGGTCCTACGAAGACATGCCTGGGATCGATCCTGAGATTGTACAGCACCGGATCCCTCTTGACCCCGAGGCCCAACCCGTTAAATAGAAACTCAGAAGGATCCGCCCAGACTGGGCCCTCAAGATTAAAGAAGAGGTCACCAAGCAAATTGATGCAGGGTTCCTGCTGGTATCCGAATACCCGACTTGGTTGGCCAACATTGTTCCAGTGCCGAAGATGGATGGCAGGATCCGGGTATGCGTGGATTTCAGGGATTTGAACAGAGCCAGTCCGAAGGACGACTTTCCCTTGCCGCATATTGATGAGTTAGTGGACTTCACAGCGGGGCATGCTTTACTTTCGTTCATGGATGGCTTTTCGGGCTACAATCAGATCGTGATGGCACCTAAAGACCGGGAGAAGACTGCTTTCACTACCCCGTGGGGGACTTACTGTTACAGGGTGATGCCATTTGGGTTGAAGAATGCTGGAGCTACATATCAACGGGCCGCGACCACGATATTACATGACATGATCCACAAAGAGGTTGAGGTGTATGTGGACGACATGATTGTCAAGTCCAAAGATAGAGAGGGCCACTACACCGCCTTGCAAAAGTTCTTTCAAAGGATCAGAGAATTTCGGTTGTGGTTGAATCCTCAGAAGTGTACGTTTGGTGTTATAGCAGGGAAAATGTTGGGGTTTCTGATTACACAAAGAGGTATCGAAGTCGACCCTTCCAAAATCAAGGCCATCTTAGAAATGCCACCACCGAGGACTGAAAAGGAGATGAGAGGCTTTCTGGGTAAAGTGCAATTCATAAGACAGTTTATCTCAAAATTAACCTTGACTTGTGAACCACTTTTTGGCCTCCTGAAGAAAGGAAAGAAATTCCAATGGGACGGTCGATGCCAAGCTGTTTTTGAACAGATCAAGGAATATTTACAGAACCCGCCCGTGTTGTCACCACCAGAGCCGGGGGAGACCGTTGATTTTGTACCTTTCAGTGACTGAAACCATGATGGGCTACATGCTTGCGCAGGAATCAGAGGATAAGGTAGAAAGGGCTATCTACTATTTGAGCAAAAAGATGCTGGAGTATGAAACTCGCTACACACCGTTGGAAAAGGCTTGCTTAGCCTTGGTATGGGCTACCAGGAAGCTGCGGCACTACCTGTTAGCTCACTCTGTAAGGTTGGTTTCGAGATTAGATCCCATCAAATATCTATTCGAGAAACCGGCACTTACAAGTAGGCTAGCTCGTTGGTTGCTGTTGCTTTTCGAATTCGATCTAAAATATGTGACGCGCAAGTCAGTCAAGGGAGGAGCGGTAACAGAGTTCTTAGCCGATCATCCAGTGGAAGGAGGTGAAGCAGTTGAGTACTTATTCCCAAATGAGGCCATTTTGCATATCGACGACGAGTTTTGGACGATGTACTTTGACGGAGCGTCAAACCAGTACGGGTATGGGGTAGGGGTGTTACTAATAGCACCCGACAAGTCCTGTATCCCTCTAGCATATAAACTCCGGTTCAAGGTCTCGAACAACGAAGCAGAATATGAAGCATGCATTGCTGGTTTAGAAGCGGCCCTGGAACTAGGGGCAAAACGGTTGGACATCATCGGGGACTCGAACCTTGTTGTATCTCAAGCGAAAGGAGATTGAAAAGTCAAAGAAGAAAAGATGATAATGTATCACCAGACCTTGGATTTGTTAATTCCTCGGTTTGAGAAGCTAAACTTTGCTCATCTATTAAGGGAGAACAACAGGTTCGCAGATGCACTAGCAACTCTATCTTCTATGATAGACATCCCTTTTGGAGTCTGGATGCGTTCGATCATCATCGACCAGAAATTTGTGCCGGCTTACCAGTCGATTGCTGCTATAGATGAGGTTCAAGATGAAAACCCCTGGTATTACGATGTCTGGAACTTCTTGGAGAAGGAAGCATACCCACCAGGGGCAAATGCCAAGGATAAGAGGGCAATCAGAAAAATGGCCGTTCAGTTCATCATCTGCAGGGGAAAACTGTATAAGAGAGGTCATCTGGGAATGCATAAGTTGTGTGTTGATGCCGAAGAATCGAAGCGCCTGATGGAGGCCATCCATGGAAGGGAATATGGTGCACATATGAACGGGGTGATGTTAGCTCGGAAGATCCTCAGACAGGGTTACTACTGGTCTACCATGGAGAAGGATTGTATCAGCTTTGTTCGGCGGTGCCACAAATGTCAGATCCATGCAAACCGCATGAACATCCCGCCGTCGAAGCTATACAATATGACTTCGCCCTGGCCATTTTCAGTTTGGGGAATCGATGTGATCGGGGCTATCACTCCGAAGGGGTCTAATGGGCATGAGTTCATTCTGGTCGCAATAGATTACTTCACAAAGTGGGTTGAGGCCCAATCTTATGCGGTGTTGAAGGCTTCACATGTTGCGAAGTTTATCAGGAACAACATCATCTGTCGCTACAAGGTCCTGAACGAGATCATTTCAGATAACGGTTCCCACTTCAAGAAGGAAGTGATTGATTTGTTGGAAAAATACAATGTGGCTTTTAATAAGTCATCCACGTATCGGCCGCAGACCAACGGAGCGGTCGAGGCCGCCAACAAGAATATCAAACACATATTGCAGAAGATGGTGGAAACCTACCGGGACTGGCCAGATAAATTGTCATTTGCTCTGTGGGGCTACCGGACTTCAATTAGAACGTCTACTGGGGCGACTCCGTATTCATTAGTTTATGGAATGGAGGCCGTTCTACCTATCGAGATTGAAGTTCCATCTTTAAGGGTGCTGGCTGAGTGTCAGATAGCCGAAGCAAATTGGCAACAGAACAGATTTGAAGAACTCATGCTCTTTGACAAACGCAGATTGAAAGCACTGTACCATGTTCAAGGTTATCAACGCAGAATTGCCAGGGCTTTCAACAAGAAAGTTAAGTCCAGGAATTTGAAAGAAGGAGATTTGGTGCTCAAAGACAACCGAGCCCCCATCCACGACCCTAGGGGCAAGTTCAGACCCAATTAGACTGGTCCCTACATCATCAAGTCTATATGGTCAGGTGGAGCTGTGGTTCTGATGGACCTAGATGGCCTAGAGTTCTCTCAACCGATCAACATGGATAAGTTGAAGAAATATTACCCCTGAGAGGCTCGCTAGGCCGAAAACCCGAAAAGGCGACCTAGGCAAAAGTTAAAGCATGAAAAATTGGAAATGATAAAAACTGAGCTCGCAAGGTTGAAAACCCGCAAAGGCCGGCCTTGGCAAAAGTTAGAGCATAAAAGGAGAGTGAAAATACTCGAGTGAACCCGAGCCTAAACTACGTAAGGCTTGATTCCCATCTTTGGGCTACATAGGCAACTTCATCCTGAAGTTCAACCATGAACTTTTCCCCGATCAACTTTGTCCATTTGATCATCTCGGTCATCTTTGTCTATTCAGCGTTCAAGAGCTTCGGTTGTGATCTCCGGTGCAGTGCTATTCAGACTAGGGGCAACTTTCCAGTTGCTGGGATCCAAGGTTGTGCATCTCGGTGACAGATCTCAGGCGTGTCTAGTTCTAATCCATACTGAAAATGGTTTTGACAAGTTTTAATAAAAGTGGATTTTGCTCAAATTAATCTTTTTACAACTTAGACCATTTTTGGACCAAAGTGGAAAATTTTCAGTACCCACAATCTTCAATTTATTGATTTCAATATAGAGTCCTCCTGCTCTTACATACAAATTGAAGTTGCTTTTGGTTACATTCATAAAGAAAAACTTGAAAGTACTAATTAAAGCAATAAATCTGGGGCATAGCTAAGTCAGGTGTTCCTGCGCCCCTTCCCAGAACTGATCAAAGCCTCTGATGCCAAAGTGGGCCCTTCCTGTGCCTCTTCATTGAGCCAATCCAAGCACTCATCAAACAAAGTGCAACTGAAAGTGGGAGCGGGGGCCAGGAGCTCTCTAGTCCTCCATGCCGTGGCATACCGAGCAAGCTGCGCGCCTCGAACCGGGAATGCAGCAGGGTACTCTATCCCCTCTGGTGGGCAAGTCTGATCATGGCCAAACTGGCGCTGGAACCGGAAAGGGAAGTAGAACACGCAGTGCGTTAGACCAATCAACTGAATCCCAGTCTGCCGGGACATGCTGTAGCTCATCGCCGGTAGATTGAGCCAAGGACAGCGCCAAGCAATGCGGTCTGAAGAAAAATTGCACATCCAGTCGAACCACCATCCCTCGTCCAGGGCATCGACCAGACGTTGTCGGAAGAAATAACCGCGAGCTGAGTATGCCGGGCAAGAGTCCACAACCTGCAACTTGTCCATCAACCACACCTGGGAAGGGATGAAAAATGAGAGAATAAAGAATAGAGAGGTGTACGATGAGAGAAAAGTGAGAAAAGGGTTTTGTGAGAAAAAAAAACGAGCCTGAGAACCGAGTGATGTGAGCAATACATATGTGAGATTGGGTGGGAAACATTACCTGCAGCAATAGTGGACTCCCCGCAAATCTGGTCGTCTCCCGGCGATGGAAAGCGTCCAAGCCCATCAATGTCTCGGCCAATGTCATAGCAATGCAGCTTTTGCCCTCCTTCAAGCCTTGGGCAACCTCGATCAACCGGACACTAGATCCTCCGGAGCCTGAGGCAAGCAAGAAATGAGAAAGCATGCACAAACAGAGGGCGTGTCACCGAAAACCCTGCCAATGATGGTCGCCACGGTCACCGGCGTCAGAAAACCGGCAAATCAAACTCGAAACATCCAGCATTCCGTCACCAATCAAAGATCGAGGGTCATGCATCGTGAGCCCACACATTCGCCCTAAAGCTTGGGCGTGGCCGAAGCGAAGTTGGGGCAAGATTTCTTCGTTGTGCTCAGATTCCATCAAAACTTGGAAATCTTCGAAGGTAGGACATACCTCTTGCCCGCCAAAGCTAAAGACATGTGTTACCGGGTTCCAAAACCTTGCCGCGGCATGGAGGAACGGAAAGTGCAGCGGAGTACGACTCAGAGTGAATAGTGTATTTATGCCGAACCCCCGGAAATTCAGCCTTTTCGAGCCATCCAAGTTGGCAATCCAAGCTATGAGATTTTGGGCAAGAAACTCTTCCATTTGGAGCAAATCAGCGTTGAATTGAGAAAAACTACGAAGTTGAGGCTTTTTGTAGGGGATAAGGTGTGAGTGGAAAACAATTGTCAGCATTCTGGTGATTCTTGCCATTTATGGCCGACCGGCCAAAAATGGTGCCGACCGACCACCACAGTTGGCCGATGGAAATTTATTATGGCCGGTGGCCTTTCCCTATGGTCGATGGCCTTCCCTTTTGTTCCATTAGTTGTTTAGAAGTTGAACATGTTGAGGAATTGTGGTCGGAACCTTCCCCAATGTCTTCCGGTGGCGATTTTGCAAAGTCACATCTATTTGTTTATTGAGTTGTTGTACATTTGCTTATCGAGTTGTATTTCACATTCTTTAAGTTTTTGCTTTGCTTATCGAGTTGTATCTACACTTGGTTAGCTTATCGAGTTCTTTGTTTTGCTTATCGAGTTGTTTTGTCATTAGTCAACTCACTACCTGATTATTACGAGGCAAATGCTTACTTTTCAAATAAAGATTCAATCGTCATTTACGTTGTTGTGTAATGCGATGCGATGCGATGCATGAAAAGTACAAGTATAACATCTCTTTGGACCAAAGTAGCTGTTTCATTTCCATCATGTCTTTTGCAAAAAAAAAAAAAAAATGTATACACAGTTTTGAAAAAGTAAGATCTGCCTACGGCAGCACAATGTGCTTAAACTACCAGTAAAAAGGAAAGTAAAGCAAAAGGGGAGAAGGGCAGCAGAGTGTCTGGGTTAATACCGGTGGCCTCCCCTTGAGGTCGATGCACCTCCCGCGCCCTTGTCCGGGTCAATTATATGGTTTGGCACCTTCATTACTCGAGACAGTGCAAGAAAATGCACTTTTGAACATTAGCTGGCCTTCACGTTGACCTCGAGCCATATCTTTTGTGTGCGATGCTTGGCACGCGCAAAGAGTACCCTTCCTCGTATCCTCTTATATGCCTTACGGATTCCGCAAATCGCTCTAAATGTGTGGTATTGCATTGTTTTGTTTTGACTATAATTGTCACGCTCATTACGCATCTCGCATTACACAATGCCTCGTCTTGTTCTGAATTTGCATCTCAACATCATGAATAACATGCCTTTACCGTGCTTCAGTTGAATATGCCCCATTTTTTCCTTTTATACACATTGCATGCGTTATCGCGTTATGCTTTACTTATATGTGTTCAAGTTCCTATACACATTGCATGCGTTATCGCGTTATGCTTTACTCACATGTGTTCAAGTTCCTTCTATACACATTGCATGCGTTGTCGTGTTATGCTTTACTCACATGTGTTCAAGTTCCTTCTATACACATTGCATGCGTTGTCGCGTTATGCTTTACTTATATGTGTTCAAGTTCCTATACACATTGCATGCGTTGTCGCGTTATGCTTTACTTATATGTGTTCAAGTTCCTATACACATTGCATGCGTTGTCGCGTATTGCTTTACTCACATGTGTTCAAGTTCCTTCTATACACATTGTATGCGTTGTCGCGTATTGCTTTACTCATATGTGTTCAAGTTCCTTTTATACACATTGCATGCGTTGTCGCGTATTGCTTTACTCACATGTGTTCAAGTTCCTTTTATACACATTGCATACGTTGTCGTGTATACTTTACTCACATGTGTTCAAGTTCCTCATCATACACATTGTATGCATTGTCGCGTGTTCTTTACTTCCATGTGTTTGTGCCTTTATAGCATTGTTATGCTTGCCCCAAGTCGCATTGTTATGCTTCCCACTCGGTCCGCGTTGTCACGCACTTTCAATTGCATTGTTATGCATACTGCTAACAATATTGTATCTGTTAAGTTTCCTTTCTCTTACAGGCACGATATTGTATGTACAGTTCATTTGAAGCTGGAGTGACCAGACGAACCGCACAGGTATTGTATTCTCCACGTGAAACGTAACGAGAATTACATAATTCTCTTACATCCTTTCTGCATTGTAATGTAGTTGGATTTGTGTTTGTTAGCTTAAAACTGTTGCATGGTATGCTTCGTTACAGCTTTCTTTGCATGATCATAAGTTATGCTCGGCTTTGTGCATTGTTTTGCATTTTGCCCCCGGGTGCATATCTTCATCTGTAGCTTGTATGCTTTGTCTAAGTCTTCGGCCTTGTCAAAAATGGGTCGTCTCTGGGCTTTGACATTCACTTCCGTCATTGTTATGACTTTCGAGTTCTGTCAAAGAGGGGCAACTGTAGACACCCCATTTTTGACTGTCCTCAAGACTTTGACGTCACCGTTTGAACACTCGGTGATCATCCATGTTTGTGCTCGTTTTGAGTTCCCGAAGGTCTCGGCTACGCGCCCTGCCTTAGGATCTCTCAACTTGTTTGTTTTTGTATTTGGTTTTGCACCAAACACTTGTTGTTTTTCTTATGAGGGTGGGAAATAGCTTGTTGACCATCCCCACACCTCACCGGCCTTGGCTTGAGGCCACCGGCCATGTTCTCTTGCCACCGGACATTGGTGATGGCCGGTCGGCATCTTTGGTGGTCAACCAGCCCTTAATTTGGTCAATCAGCCATATTTTCCGGCCGGGGCTTCTTTTTTTCCTTTTTTTAGGCATTGTGCATGCCAGCTGTGCCAGCTGGAGCACACAGATCTGTCCTCGATACATGTGTATGGAGGACTTGCACCCTTTTTGTTCTAAGCTTCTTGGAGAAGCTTGCACCCTTTGCTCTAGCTTCTTGAGGAAGCTTGACCCTTTGTCTTAGCTTCCTCAAGAAGCTTACACCCTTTGCCTTAGCTTCCCTGAGAAGCTTGACCCCCTTGACCCCTTTTGTTTAGCTTCTTTAAGAAGCTTAGGTCTTTATCTTGCTCTATAAAAGAGAGCCTTCCCTCTCCTTTGAAGGGCTTCAGCAAAAACCAGAGATATATGATATATACAACTTTCTCTCTCTATATCTCCCTCTCTCTCTTCATTTGTGTGTGTTAGAGGGCCTAAAAGGGTGTTTTGTTCTTAGTTTTGCACTAAGGCACCTAGTATTACACCATACCTTGGCTATTGAGGTGTTGGGAGGTTGTTCTTAGAGCTTTTAAGCTGGTTTTGATTAGAAAAGGGGCCTGAGGTTGCTGTTCTTCAAGTGTTCTTCAAGGGTGAGCATAGTCACTTTATATTCCACATTCTTGCACTAGCTCTTAACCCACTTTGCATGCTATTTTGAGCTTTGTGTATAACTGATAAAAGTTCTATTTTTTTGATGTTTAAGATGTTTCATTAAGGTCATTTTGGTGTTGGGGGTCGACCTCCCCCTCTTAGGCCTTGTTTGGCCCCTTTTGTGCCTTCTTTGTTGAACTTTGGAACCTTTTGTGTATTGGCTTTCTCACCACTGAAATCCAGTGGATTTTCAGTGGTGGTGAAGGGGTCTTGAAGTCTTGTATAGGGGAGGGACACCCCTCTCCCTTTATGTCTCATTTGTTCATGTTTTTGGCTCATAAGGGTAGCATACATGCTTAGCTTTACTTAGCTCTATTTCAGAGGTTTTTGGGTGTTATTTGGTTACATTATACCTCTGTTTTTGGTCGGATTGATGGTCCATTACATGCATCATACACTTGTCTAGTAATCCCCTTTATTGTCATAACATGTGCCATGCATTTGCCCCTCCATGCTTGCATGTTCTAGCTTGACTTCATGAAGATTTTGGTCATATTTCATCATGCTTGAGGTCTGTTGGGTACTGATTTGATCATGTTTGCCATGTTTGGTATAGCCACCATGCATTTTGGCTTGTGAGCCTTGAGTGTGTGAGTCATTAACATGCTTTAGTTGGGTTGTTTCAGTGATTTGGAATCATTTCCCATGCTATTTCAATCCATAATCCATGTTTGTATGCTTGCATTCATCATCCTTTCCATGCTTTGAAGAGATGCTCTTTTGTGCCTTAAAATGAGTCATTGTTCATGCCTATGTGTTTGAGGCTTTGGGCTGCCATATCAGTGGGTTTTGGGGCTCCTTTTTGCATGTTAAAACTCTGTTTTGCATTGATTAGTCCATACCATATGTGGTTGGGGTGGTTGTAGTAGAGTGCCCTCTTTGTGGCCTTAAATCCCCCTTTGTTTTGCATTCATTTCTTAGCATGTTTTGACCATGATCTATGCATGCTTTAGTCTTGTTTTGGAGTGCCTTCGGACTGTTTTAAGCCATTTTGGTCCTTTGGGGTTTGGTTGACATAGCTATGGTTTGGACCCCTTTGTTGGCTTCAAGTTTTGGTCATTATTGCATGCCTTACTTGCATAACATGGTTGATTTGGCATCATCATCTATACACTTTTAGGGTTTAACATGTTGGTCTAGTGTCCGTGTTTATCATCTTTTGAGTATTCTTGAAAGTTCCCTTTTGCCCCTTAGCTTTAGGCCCATTGGTGTACATGTTTGCATGAGCATTTATCTACCATTTCCATAGCTTTTGGCCACTGTTTTGGGATGTGGCTGAGGCTCCTCCATCTTAGTATAAGTCCATAGGTCATGCATTTGTGCATTGTTGCATGCCTATCCTTTTCCATAGTTTCTTATCTATGTTGCATCATAGTATTGTCTATCTATATGCATTGCCATATTGTTTGCATGTTATGTTGCATTGCATTGCATCTTGCATGCTTGGCGCATTGCACATTTGCATGTTTAGTTTGCATTGCATTTAGCATGCTTTGCTCACTTTGAGTCATGTTGCATACTTGAGCCGCATCGCATACATGCATTACATTTTGCTTGGTTTGGGGTGTCAAACCAAGTATGAGGAATGAGATGTGTTCGTACTTAAAGTGACGAGACACGTCTCAATCCTCGGTCGCCGATGCCCTTGACCTTAACATGATAGGGCGTGAAGCATTCATTCGTTTTGTTGCATTCATTTGCATTGATTGGCAAACTTGGTGCCTTTGGCCATCATGTATCGAGATGCGTGATTGGTGGCCCGAGGGCCAAGGGCCTGTAGACACCCCATTTTTGACCGACCTTAAGACTCAGACGTCACCGATTGAGCGCTCGGTGATGTTGCATATTGTGCTCGTTCAGAAGTCTCAGAGTCGCGGCCGTGCGCCCTGCCTCCGGACTTCCGAACTCTCTTTTGTGCCTTGCCTCGGTTTGCGAACCGGACTCGATTTTCTCTGTTTTCTTTCCTGCAGGGAGGGAGAGGTCTAGCAGATCATCTCTCAGTGGCCGTAGGCCATTTTGCCCATTTCGGAACCCGGTTCCCGGTTTTCGGAGCCGTCAGGCCGTGTGCCTCGGTTCGGGACCACCCAACCATCTCCGATTCCTCCGGTTTTTGGTATGCATCTCATTTACTCCCTTTCGAGGGACACTGGGGTCTTAGATACCCACTTCGTGGCCAAACACCACTTTCGGTGCTTAACGGCCGGTTTTCGGGCCCCGAACCTCGCGGTTTGGCCCCCGAGCATTCGTTTTGCATCGGTTTTTGTTCATTCTTGGCAGGTACCTCTGTTTCATCATAACGAGGCACACTGGGGTCTTAGATACCCACTTCGTGGCCAAACACCACTTTCGGTACTTAACGGCCGATTTTCGGTCCCCGAACCTCGCGGTTTGGCCCCCGAGCATTCGTTTCGCATCGGTTTTTGTTCATTTTTGGCAGGTACCTCTGTTTTATCATCAGGAAGATCACTGGAGGGTGGGAAGCTAGCAATTGTCCAAGCAACCTGTTATGCTCTTCCGGCGCCCCCCGGCGCCCGTTTTTCTCACTTCCGGGCTAATGTTGACCACCTTAGGGCCTTTTTCTTCGAGCCAAAATCACATATTCGTGTTGTACACACATGGGAGGACACTAAAAAACCATGGCCGGCCAGTAATTCTTATTTTCATTTTTGACCCTCTTTGAAAAGTGAATTGTTGTTTCTTCTGGTTCAGAGTTGTCAATTTCCAACCATAGGGCCTTGTTGTACACACCTGGGAGGACACCATCATGTGGTGGCCGGCCAGCAAATCCATCTTTCCATTTTTGCCCTTGGCCGGCCGGCTAGGGGGGGTGGCCGGCCGGCCACCTCCAATAAAGGTGGCTAGCCGGCCATACTCCTTGGGAAGTGTGTTTCACTGCTGTATAGCTGTATTCCCCAAAAGATCTGATTCGGGGGGATATTTTGTTTGCAAGGGAACTTGTTCCCTTAAGGCTACACACTTGCATAGACTTTTGGCACACAATTCTTGCATGCATACACTCCCCTCCCTCTCCCTCAAGACCTAGAAAAAAACTTGGCTCAAGCATATCTCTCTATCTCTCTCAAACTCTCAAGTTTTGGTCTCATTTGTTCATCAACACCAAGCACTACCTTCACCACTTCCATATCAGCAGCAAAGGAAGGTTTTTCAGTGGCTAAGAAGCAACAAATTCAAGTCAAGAAGCAAAGAAAGACTTGTCTTCAAGGGTAAGTCTCTAAATCCCTCTTTTACACCACTTTTTTGCCTCTTTTCTTAACCTTACTTGCTCACTGTTTTGAGCTCCGACCAATACTGAAAGTGGTCCTCTTTTGAGCTATTTTTGATGTTTGTTTAAGGGCTCAACTCTGTTTGAGCCCTCCATCTTATACTTCTTTCAATATCCTCTTGTATGCCTTTATTTTGCATTGAATATTTGGCCTATGTGTGATCTGAATTGGAGCATCTCATGAACTGATATTGTGCTTATTTTGAGCCCCTATTCAATGTTGAAGAAGGGATCAACCCTGTTTTCATGCTCCATGTATAAGTTGCTTTGAATCCATGTTTTACCCTTGTTTTTTGCATGAAATATTAGGCCTATGAGTGATCTGATTTCGAGCATGACATAAACTGTGAGTGGACCCATTTTGAGCCCCTCTTCAACATTGAAGAAGGGCTCAACCCTGTTTGGCCTCTCTATCATGCACTTGCTTCATAATTCCTTCAAATTACCGTAAACTTCCATGATTTATTTGACCTACATGCACTCTGTTTTGGAACATGACATGAACTGTTAGTGAGCTTATTTTGTGTCCCTCTACATTATTGTAGAAGGGATCAACTTTGTTTGGGGTCTCCATGTTACACTTGCCTTTATATCTCTCTTTGACCCCACTTTGCATGCCTTTTTAAGCTTATCTAGCTTCTGATTTCAGCCATCATCAGTACTGAAAATATTCATATTTTGATCTTCTTGACATATCTCATTGAGGGTCTTTGTTGGTCTGATCAATGTTTGGGGTACTTCATGTTATAGCCTTATATATCCTCATTCTTGCATAGCATTTTTACCATGTTTTCATACTGAGTTGGGGGATGTCATCTACTGAAAATGTGCATATTTTTAGTCCCTCATCAGGGTTGTAGAAGGGTACTTTTCCATTTGAGCATCGCATGTACCACTTGCTTCAATACCCCTCTCTTGGCTCGTATTTTTGCATGATATTGTTGCCCTATCCATGCTTGCTATTTAGCCCTTTTTGTGACTGAAAAATGCTATTTTGGGGGCTGCCTTTCTACTGTTTTGCATACCATGTACCAATTATGCATGTTTAGTATGGCTATAGGCCATTCCGGGTGTTTATTGTCGCATTCCGGGACCTTTCCGGGCTATTTTGCATCATTTGTAAGTGCTGAAATTCCATTTGCATGTTTGCATACCATTTCGTATGTCATTTCATGTTTTAATGCATCGCCTCGGTTTGCGCGCCCGTGTGCACGCATTTCGAGGCACCCCATTTTCATCTCCAGCCTCTCATGTGAGTGTGGCTGAGGCTCACTCATGATAGTATAAGTCCGCTTCCCATTTCGTATATCATTTCATGCTTTAATGCATCGCCTCGGTTTGCGCGCCCGTGGGCACGCATTTCAAGGCACTTCTTTTTTATCCGCCGGCCTCCCGTATGAGAGTGGCTGAGGTCCTCTCATGTTGGTATAAGCCCATTTTGCATTCTGTATGCCATTTTCGCATCATTGCATTCCGTATGCCATTTTCTCGGTTTGCATGCCCGCGGGCACGCACTTCGAGACATCTCATTTTAGCCTCATTACATATCATTTCCATGTCATTTTGCATTCTGTATGCATCGCCTCGGTTTGCGCGCCCGTGGGCACGCATTTCGAGGCATCTCATTTTTATCCGACGGCCTCTTATGTGAGTGTGGCTGAGGCTCACTCATGTTAGTGTAAGTCCAATTGCATTGCATATGCCATTTTATGCCTTAGGATCATCCCCTCGGTTTGCGTGCCCGCGTGCACGCATTTCGAGGCATTTCATTTTCATAGCATTGTGCATGCTAGGATTGTATTTTAGTTGCATTCATGCATATCATGCATATTGCACCGTGTTCGGGATAGGAGTTAGCCCGAGCACGGGAAACGAGGCACGTTTCGCACTCCGAGCGGCGGAACGGGTCTCAATTCCGAAGTCACTGACACTCCGGATCACCCATGATGGAGTTAGGTTTTGTGGTAGCATTCATCTGCATTCATCCTATATTGAGTTGTGCAATCCGACTCCTCGGCCATCATGCATCGAGATGTGTGATTGGTGGCACGAGGATCGAGGCATGCATATATTCGTGAAATACATTGCTATGCCCCTTTCCTGCTCTCTGTTGCAGCAAAATAGAGAATTAGTAACTTTTCGCAGTCTGGCACGCACTTCGAGAAACATTGCAAACAGAGGCTAATTGGGGCATCCCAGTGGATTTTCGCGCAAGGCAGCCCAACATACATCATTCATCAGAATCGAGGCAGCCCCTGGCTTGCATGCCAGTTTACAGCTTTCTTAGTTTAATTCGTTAATTAATTAGGAATTTGTATATTATTCGGACTGTAATATTCGGACTGTGATATTCTTTCATTCGGGACTGTATTATTATTTATTTGGACCCTCTGTGCGAGGGAAAAAATTGTAATAAGTGTGCGTGTGTGTGATGTATGTCTTCCAACCCTACGTCTTTCTTCCCTTTTATTTATCCGCTTATGATGGTTAGATATAGGGCATGTTTCAATTAGCATACAGTATGACAGCATGTTTGCATCATTCATCTGTTTTGCACGCACCGGGCTCGGCGCATCATACAAACTGCATTTGTATTTCAATTCCAAATTGAATACGTGTTAGCTGTAGCATTTCATATGCCATGTTTAGAATAGCCGAGCCTGCTATAGTTTGCATCTTTGCATGTGTTGCATTAGGCAATTCTGTATATTTTAGGATCATGCATGATTTCTAATCGGTTTTCTGTTTTGGCTTGGAGTACTCGGTGAGTTTTATGTTTTAGCATCCTTGCATGCGTGTGAGTGTTGCCATGAATAGCATGCTTACCATGAGGCTATATGCTTATGTGATATAACTGCCTTGAATGCCTGTGGGTGGAGGTTGGGTTACTTGGATTGGAATAATTCATCAAATGTTTGTTTTAAGCCCACTAGATAGTGGCAAAACCATGTTTTCTAAGCCCACCTGAAGGTGGCAAATCCACGTCTTAGCCTACCTGCGGGTAGCACCATCAAACTATTTTCAAACAAACAAACAAACATGAAATGTTTTGTTCCAGTTCAGGCGACCCAGTCTATACTTGTTTGCTGCGAGCATCACATAGTAACCTAGGCTAATAACCGGAATAAGAACTCACAATGTTTTCAAAAACAGATATCATGGTTAGTAGAGGCCGGTCTTTGACCGGGCGAGCGGGGGTGCTCACAAAGTGACCTTCCCCAATCGTACCCAAGTTCCCGAGCCGAGGCAACTTTGGTGATAACGGACACGTGGCCTTTGGCACCGAGTCAGGGTTTCCTAAATTTCCCAAAAATAAAATATTTAGGTGGCGACTCTGTATCTGGCAAAGCAGTCCATGTTTGGCACTTCTTTCAAAAAATCTGTTTTCCAAAACGATTTGCCAGATTTGGACTCTTTGGTTCAAGATTAAGAACCGTGACAGCAAATCGAGTCCGAGCTGTAGCGAGGTCCCCCGCGGGCTTGTTACAAGGCCACACTCCCTTGAGTCCATAACATGATAGGAAGTGTGGCCATGCATACATTGCTTTGAAATTTCCTTGCCATGCACTGTCTGTCCACTGCTGGAGCAAAAACAGGATTCTGCAGAAATAAATGGCCAGCCGGCCACTTTCAGTGCCGACCGACCATCAGAGTCTAGCCGGTGACCCAATTTATGGTCGATGATCACATTTACATGGTCGGTGGTGCTTTTAATTGGCCGGTGGCATTCCAAAATGATCAGGGAATGGTTCAGAGGTGCCTCAAGAATTTTCACATCCCTCAGAGGTGCAAAACAGTGCAAACAGAGGCAACAGTGGCATGGTAACTGGTTTCCGAGCAAGGCAAATCGAGCATGCATCGTCCACGCATTCCGAGGCAGAGCTGTGGCGGTCTCTTTAGTTTCATACTTAGGCTGTTTTTGTAATTAATTTGTTAATTAATTAGAAGTTTTGTAATAATTAATTAGCTAGGATAGTTGATTCATTATTTGGCCTGTATTATTCTTTTGGACCCTCCGAGCGAGGGCAATTGTGTAATAAGTGTGTGTGAGTATGTGTATGTCTTCCAACCCCCACTTCTTTCTCCCTTTTATTTACCTGCTTTCAATGGTTAGTATTAGGGCATATTCAAATTAGCATACCTTATGCTATGCATGCGTGCATTCATTCATCTGTATTGCATGCACCGGGCTCGGCACATCATACTAACTGCATAGTATTTCAATTCCAAGTTGAATACATGTTATCTGTTGCATTTCATATGCCATGTTTAGAATAGCCGAGCCTATCTTAGTTGCATTTTGCATGTGTTGCATTAGCCATCTTAACATGAACTAGGATCATGCATTGATTACTAACTAGTTTTTGTTTTGGCTCGGAGTACTCGGTAAGTGTTTATGCTTTAGCATCCTTGCATGCGTGTGAGTGATTGCCATGATAGCATGCTTACCATGAGGCTATATGCTTATGTGATATAACTGCCTGAATGCCTGTGGATCAAGGTTGGGTTGCTTGAATTGGGATAATTCGTCGAAACCCGTGTTTTAGCCTACTTACGAGTAGCAAACTTCAATCCATTTTCAAAACAGACGGATATGCGATGCTTTGTTCCAACTTAGGCGATCTAATCTATACTTTTGTGTTGTGCGCATCACATAGTAAAATTAGCTAATTAACCGGAATAAGAGCACATAATGTTTTCAAAACTCGATATCATGGTTAGTAGAAGCCGATCTTTGATCGGGCGAGCGGGGGTGCTCACGAAGTGACCTTCCCCAATCATACCCAAGTTCCCGAGCCGAGGCAACTTTGGTGATGACGGACACGTAGCCTTAGGCAACAAGTCAGGGTTTCCTAAATTTCCCAAAATAAAATATTTAGGTGGCGACTCTGTATCTGGCAAAGCAGTCCATGTTTGGCACTTCTTTCAAAAAATCTGTTTTCAAAAACGATTTGCCGGATTGGACTCTTTGATGATTCATTGGTCTTGCATTGCACTCTGCGAGATTAGATACAGGACCGTGACTTTGAGTCCTGAACTGTAGTGAGCCCAAATGAACAAAACAAGATTCCCTCCCGGGACGTTCGGGGACGTCTACAGAACACGTGTTTTAAAGACAAACTCAATTTGAGTTTGGTGAAAGAGAATTCTAGAGAAGATGAGAACAAGCAAAAGGCTGCTGTAAAGTTCCAAAAAGAAGAAGAGGAAGCCAAAAAGAAGAATAAGAAAGAAGCTTCAAGGAAGCTTCGTTGATGAAAATTAGCTTAGAAGAAATACTGTAGCACATTGATTATACACGGTCTGTACACGATTGTCGAGTATATAAATAAAGAGCTGTGATATTGTCTTAGAGAGAGTGGAAGAAAAATGTAATCTCCAAGGAAAAATATAATATCTCTACATAAAGAGAATTTTAAGAGAATTTAGGGAATTTGAGAATTTACAAAGAGATACTTTTGTTTTATATAATTTATTTGTGATTGAAAAAAAGAAGTGGTTGTGTAACATTCCCGGAGGGCACCCGTGCACGTTAAACAGTTCGGACTCTCAGTCTCTTTGATCTAGTCTCACTAGTGCAATATGAAACATAGGTGAGAGTCTAAATTTGAAAACTTTTAGAAAATCCATTTTATTGCAAAACCTTTTACCATAAATGGACTGCATCATCAGATCTCAAAGTCGCTACCTAATATTTTTGGGAAATTAGGAAACCCATGACTCGTGCCAAGGCCACTATTCGTCATAACCAAAGTTGTCTCGGTTCGGAACCTTAGGTATGAAAGGGGAAGGTCATTAATTGAGTACCCCCACTCACCGAATCAAAATATCGGCCTTTACTAAACCATGATATGAATTTATTTATTTTATATGTTCATATTTCGATTATTTAATAAATCCTAAAAATTACTATGTGAAGCATACAAGTATAGACTATATCATTTATTTTGGAATAGTTTGATTTCATGTAGTTTTAAAAGAGTTTTGGAGATGTATAACCCAAATAAATTGAGTTTACAAATATGAAAATCAACACTATTCCAAATTAAGCGACACAACCTCCATTCACTGGCATTCATACAGTTATATCAAGTAAGCAAGTAGCCATATGGTAGGATGCTTAAACATAATAAGAAAAACGCACACAAACGGGATGCTAAAGCATAAAAACTTACATATTTACCGACATCCCTCGAACAGCTACAAAACAAAGTTAGTAAAACATGCATGATCTTATATACAAAATCCTAATGCAATTCACTCATGAGATGCAACTAAAGATTCAAGTTCTAAGATATGATATGTGAATCATCTCAAGAACATGAGGTAACACACATAATCACATAGGAATTGATTAAATCCACAAATGCAAACTTAGCCGAATCAAGATGCATGAAACATAGATACAAAGCATGGATATAACAACAAAAAATAAAATAAAATAAACATGATGTATATTTACAAATAAGGAAAGCAAGTAAAAGAACGGGATAGAAAGAAATGGGGCAGGAAATTATTACAACATTTTGAATAAATTATTACAAACAAAATTAGAGGCGAGGAGGAGAATATTACAACAAAATAAAAACCTCACAATACACTCAAAATAAAATAAACAAAAGAAAAAAAAAAGTTTCATGTGCCTTGGAAACCACCGAAAGTTGGTTAACATCGGAAGACAACGTTGTCTTGTCTAAAAGAAGCTAACCGGCCGGCCAACTAGGCCTAACAAGACTTGTCTTATTGCGAAACCAAGAAAAGGAACAAACAAGAAATATGTAGATAGCTCAACTAACAACTACCGGTTAGATTAAAAACAAGAAAATAAATATAAAATAAAAAAAATTGCAAACTTACAACAAAACTAACATGAACTTAAAACAAGAAAACAAATATGAGGGAGAACATGCAAGATTACAACATAATTACTATGAAACTAAAATTAGAAAACAAATATAAGATATAACATGCAAAATTACAACAAAACTAACATGAACCTAAAACAAAACAAAAAAAACAAAAAAAAAAAAAAAAAAGCAAATATGAGGTAGAACATGCAAGATTACAACAAAACTAATATGAGACCAATACAAGAAAAATATAAATTAGGAAATGTAAGATTACAACATAATTACTATGAAACTAAAACAAGAAAACAAATATAAGATAGAACATGCAAGATTACAGCAAAACTAACATGAACCTAAAATATAAAAAAAAATAAAAAAATAAAAAAGCAAATATGAGGTAGAACATGCAAGATTACAACAAAACTAATAAGAGATTTAATACAAGAAAAATATAAGCTAGGAAATGCAAGATTACAGCATAATTACTATGAAACTAAAACAAGAAAACAAATATAAGATAGAACATGCAAGATTACAACAAAACTAACATAAATCTAAAAAAAATAAAAAAAACAAATATGAGATAGAACATACAAGGTTACAACAAAACTAATAAGAGACTTAATGCAAGAAAAATATAAGCTAGAAAATGCAAGATTACAACACAATTACTATGAAACTAAAATAAGAAAGCAAATATAAGATAGAACATGTAAGATTACAACATGAACTTAAAACAAGAAATCAAATATGAGGTAAAACATGCAAGATTAAAACAAAACTAATATGAAATTAAAGCAAGTGAATAAATACAAATAAATAAATAGTTATGAGGTAAACAAACCACTTAGATTACAATAACACACTATGAAATATAAAGTAAGAAAATAAATATAAGATAAACAAACCACTTAGATTATAACAAAACACTATGAAATAAGAAGTAAGAAAATAAATATAAGATAGAAAATATAAGAAAATGAAAAACTAGAAATTCACCTTCCAAAGAAAGATTAAACTTCTTGATTTCCAAACTTCCTCTTGATCATCCTCAAGTTGTGGAGTATGTTGTTGAAATCTCAGCAAGAAAGTTCAAGTTTTAGCTTTGGTGAAGTTTTGGGTGGTAACAAAATAAACTCTTTATTTGATCAAAGTTTTGATCTCTCTCTCATCAAAATTTTTCACCACCTCTCATAGTTCTAATAGTCTTCTGTATATAGGCCAAAAATCAAGACCCTTTCATGTTCTGAAGGGCCAATTTTGAAAAGCCAAAACCTATTCATGTTTTGAAAGGCCAATTGTGAATACTCAAAACCCATCCATTTGTTTGAAAGGCCAATTGTGAATAGTCAAAACTCATTCATTTGTTTGAAAGGTCAATTGTGAATAGTCAAAATCCATTTAGTTTTTTGAGAGGCCAATTGTGAATAGTCAAAACCCATTTTGAAAGGCCAATTGTAAATAGTCAAAATCCATTTATTTGTTTGAAAGACCAATTATGAATAGTCAAAATCCATTTAGTTTTTTGAAAAGCCTATTGTTTCAAACTGCTAAATTTTCTAGACAAGAGGGAAAAAAAATGCAGAAAAAGATTTTTGAATAGGTCTCAACTAATTTGGCCAAACGGGTGTAAAATTGGGATTGAAGCTTAAATATGATTTTTTTGCTGAGAAATTCATAAAATAGCACATTATAATTTTCATCATTGGGTGTTCAGAAGAAAGCGCCCAAGTCTTAGGGCTGGTCAAAATGGGGTATCTACAGTTTGTTCAATTGATTCATTTCTTCGTATACCATCACAACTAGTATACATCTATCTCCCACTTCCAACAGTGGTATTAGAGTTTATAAAATAAATTATCATAATTTTCTCGTAATGGTATCAGAGCTTACCACTGCCAATAAAGGTATCAGTGCATATATTACAAATCTCTATCTCTTTCTTATTTTTTGATGTGACACGGTTGAGGTATAACCGTTGATTTGAACTGACCAATTTGTTTTCGCTAGATCAGAGCCATTTGAAGTCAGATTTTGATAATCCAAAGTCATTTCCAGCTATTTGGAGAATTCTAGACACATTCGTACGGTCATATTTTGCAAATTTCATAATAGCAATTTGAAGATTATGTTTGAAGAGATAAAAGAAAAAAAAACAAGACTCTTGTCTAGCCAAAATTGTGCTAACATTTGGAGGAGTGAAGTTTGGAGTGAAGATGAAAGAGGACAGACTTCACTTTATGTGTATATAGATGCTACCCTTCATGCTGTTGTTCTCAAACTTGCAATTGTTACTTCTCTTTCAATAACGGATTTAGGGTTTCAAAGAAGAGTTTGTTCTTATATTTTTGTTTTTCTTTTTCTGATATTTTTGTAAATTCTATTGAACTAATAGTAATATTTATGTTTTTTTTTTCGTATGGTCAAATATATTATACGAGAAATGAGAAGCGAGAATACACTGTGTTCAACAACATGTATACTCTTCGTCCTACTCAACTTCCTGTCAACGTTTTCAAGAGGACATCTTTTGCTCGACTATTGGATTATCACCAAAGGCAAAGGAGTTATGATGATCTTTCAATCCTAAAACCCTATTTCTTGGATATCCGGAGCAATACAACATTCTCTGTCATAGAGAGGATACCCGATCTATTTTCTGTATTGACGTCCAAACTTAGATACGCATATTGAAATATAGTTACGATATGTCGAAGATTATTTCAATGAGATTTACTTTCTGTGCTGTTTTGAGGTTTATGTTTTGCATCTTTTTGGTATTCTATGTTTTCAAATATTATTATTATCAATTTAATGATTTTTTTATAAAAAAAATTTTGTTTATCAATACTAGTTTAGGCAAATTGGTGATACCTTGGCAATTTTGTTAAAAAATAAGTACCATGGAAATCTCTTACCACTGTGTTTGGTTGGAAATTTGGAAAGGAATTTAGAAAATGAAGAAAAAATGTGTGCGAAAAGATAAAAGATTGAGAGAGTTATAATTGCTGACGGGGAGCAAGTAAAATTATATTTCATGACCTAAAACAAATATGGTATGTAAATTAATTTTAAAAAAAAAATTATCCATTTACTATTATTTGTTTAGTTTCCTATCGTTTATGGTTATATATTTTCATATTTTCACCTAGGACCTGATTTGGACCAGGGCTTAAAGATTGATATCGGTATTTTGAAAAGAATAATGGAACACGTGTTTGAAAGACAAACTCAATTTGAGTTTGATGAAGGGGAATTCTAGAGAAGAGGAAAACAAGCAAGAGGCTGTTGCAAAGTTCCAAAAAGAATAAGAGGAAGCCAAAAATAAGAATAAAAAATAAGTTTTAAAATTGCTCCGTTGATGAAACTTAGCTTAGAAGAAATACTATAACACACTGAATATACACGGTCTGTATACAATTATGGAGTCTATAAATAAAGAGCTATGAGATTGTTTAGAGAGAATGGAAGAAAAATGTAATTTCTGGGGAGAAATATAATATCTGAAGATAAAAAGAATTCTAAGAGAGTTGAGAGAATTTAAGAGTTACAGAGAGATGCTTTTGTTTTATATAATTTCTCTCACTTCTAGCAGTGATATCAAAGTTTATAAAGTAAATTGTCATAATTTCCCAACAATGGTATCAGAACTTACCACTACCAACAAAGGTATAAGAGCATATATTAGAAATCTCTCTATTTCTTATTTTCCAATGTGACACGGTTGAGATGCAACCGTTGATCTGAACCGGCCAAATTGTTTTCGCTAGATCTGAGCCATTTGAAGTCAAATTTTCATAATTCAATAGTCATTTTCAGTTATTTGGAGCATTCTAGACACATTCGTACGGTCATATTTTGTAAATTTCATACTACAATTTGTAGATTTTGTTTGAGAGATGAAGGGAAAAAAAAATGAGACTCTTGTCTAGTCAAAATTATGCTAACATTTAGAGGAGTGAAGTTTGAAGTAAATATGAAAGAGGGCAGTCTTCACTTTATATGTGTATATAGATGCTACCCTCCATGCTGCTGCTCTCAAACTTGCAATTGTTGCTTTTCTTTCAATAACGGATTTAGGGTTTCAAAGAAGGGCTTGTTCTTATATTTTTGTTTTTCTTTTTTTGATATTTTTGTAAATTCTATTGAACTAATAGTAATATTTATATTTTCTTTTAGTATGGTCAAATATATTACATGAGAAATGAGAAACGATGATATATTGTGATCAACAACATGTACACTCTTCATCTTACTCAACTTTCATTCAATGTTTTCAAGAGGACATCCTTTGCTCGACAATTTGATTTTCACCAAAGGCAAAAGAGGTATGATGATCTTTCAATCCAAAAACCCTATTTCTTGGATATGTAGAGCAATACAACATTCTCTGTCACTGAGAGGATACCCGATCTATTTTCTATATTTGCGTCCAAACTTGGAATACGCATATTGAAGTATAGTTACGATATGTTGAAGATTATTTTAATGGGATTTAATTTATGTAGTGTTTTGAGGATTATGTTTTACATACTTTTAGTATTCTATGTTTTCAAATATTATTATTATTATTAATTTAATGATTTTTTTTTTTAAAAAAAAAGCATTTGTTTATCAATACTTGTTTAGGCAAATTGGTGATGCCTTGGCAACTTTGTTAAAAAATAAGTACTAGGGAAATCTCCTACCACTGTATTTGGTTGGAAATTTGGAAAGGAATTTAAAAAATGAAGAAAAAATGTGTGCGAAAAGATAAAATATAGAGAGAGTTATAATCGTTGAGGGGAGCAAGTAAAATTATATTTCATGACCTAAAACAAATATGATATGTATATTAATTTAAATTTTTTTTTATCCATTTACTATTATTTGTTTAGTTTCCTGTCGTTTATGGTTATATATTTTTATATTTTCGCCAGGACCTGATTTGTATCGGGGCTTAAAGAATGATATCAGATTTTTGAAAAGAATGATGAAACACGTATGGAAGACAAACTCAATTTGAGTTTGGTGAAGGGAAATTCTAGAGAAAAGGAGAACAAGCAAAAGGCTGCTGCAAAGTTCCAAAAAGAATAAGAGGAAGTCAAAAAGAAGAATAAGAAAGAAGCTTCACGAATACTCCGTTTGAAAAAACTCAACTTAGAAGAAATATTGTAACACACTGAATATACACGGTCTGTAAACGATTATAGAGTCTATAAATAAAGAGCTATGGAATGGTTTTAGAAAGAGTGGAAGAAAAATATAATCTCCAAGGACAAAGATAATAACTCTAGATAAAGAGAATTTTAAGAGATTTGAGAGAATTTGAGAGTTTACAGAGAGGTACTTTTGTTTTTTATAATTTCTCCCACTTGCAATAGTGGTATTAGAGTTTATAAGAAAAATTGTCATAATTTTCCAACAATGGTATCAGAGCTTACCACTACCAACAAATGTATCAAAGCATATATTACAAATCTCTCTCTTCTTTCTTATTTTCTGATTTGACACGGTTGAGGTGCAACCGTTGATCTGAACGAACCAAATTGTTTTCGCTAGATCTGAGTCATTTGAAGTCGAATTTTGATAATCCAATAGTCATTTTCAACTATTTGGAGCATTCTAGACACATTCGTACAGTTATATTTTGCAAATTTCATACTAGCAATTTATAGATTTTGTTTGAGAGATGAAGGGAAAAAAATTTAGACTCTTGTCTAGCCAAAATTGTGCTACCATTTGAAAGAGTGAAGTTTGGAGTTAAGAAGAAAGAGGGCAGTCTTCACGTTATATGTATATATAGATGCTACCCTTTTTCTGTTGTTCTCAAACTTGCAATTGTTGCTTCTCTTTCAATAACGGATTTAGGGTTTCAAAGAAGGGTTTGTTCTTATATTTTTGTTTTTGTTTTTCTGATATTTTTGTAAATTCCATTGAACTAATATTAATATTTATGTTTTTTTTTTTTTTGTATGGTCAAATATATTACATGAGAAATGGGAAGCGAGGATACACTGTGTTCAGTAACATGTATATTCTTCGTCCTACTCAACTTTCTGTCAACGTTTTTAAGAGAACATCATTTACTCGACAATTTGATTATCACCAAAGGAAAATGAGTTATGATGATCTTTCAATCCTAAAACTCTATTTCTTGGATATCCGGAACAATACAACGTTCTCTGTCACTGAGAGGATACCCGATCTATTTTCTGTATTGACGTCCAAACCTGGATACGCATATTGAAGTATATTTACGATATGTCGATGATTATTTCAATGGGATTTAATTTCGATGTTGCTTTGAGGTTTATGTTTTGCATCTTTTTGGTGTTCTATGTTTTCAAATATTATTATTATCAATTTAATGAATTTTTTTTTTTAAATGTTTATCAATACTTGTTTAAGCAAATTGGTGATGCCTTGGCAACTTTGTTAAAAAATAAGTATCATGGAAATCTCTTACCACTATGTTTGATTGGAAATTTGGAAAAAAATTTAGCAAATGAAGAAAAAATGTGTGCGAAAAGATAAATGATAGAGGGGGTCATAATCGCTGACGGGGAGCAAGTAAAATTATATTTCATGACCTAAAACAAATATGGTATGTATATTAATTTAATTTTTTTTTTATCCATTTACTATTATTTGTTTAGTTTTCTATCATTCATGGTTATATATTTTCATATTTTCGCCCAGGATCTGATTTGGACCGGGGCTTAAATATTGATATCGGTATTTTGAAGAGAATGATGGAACACGTGTTTGAAAGATAAAGTCAATTTAAGTTTGATGAAGGGGAATTCTAGAGAAGAGGAAAACAAGCAAGATGCTGCTGTAAAGTTCTAAAAAGAATAAGAGGAAGCCAAAATAAGAATAAGAAACAAGCTTCAAAATTGCTTCGTTGATGAAACTTAACTTAGAAGAAATACTGTAACACACTAAATATATACGGTCTGTACACGATTATGGAGTCTATAAATATATAGCTATAAGATTGTTTTAGAAAGAGTAGAAGAAAAATGTAATCTCCATGGAGAAATATAATATCTCTAGATAAAGAGAATTTTGGGAGAGTTGAGAGAATTTGAGAGTTTACAAAGGGATACTTTTGTTTTATATAATTTCTCCCACTTTCAACAGTGGTATCAGAGTTTATAAAGTAAATTGTCATAATTTTCCAACAATGGTATCAGAGCTTACCACTACCAACAAAGGTATAAGAGCATATATTACAAATCTCTCTCTCTTTCTTATTTTTCGTTGTGACACAGTTGAAGTGCAACCGTTGAACTGAACCGACCAAATTATTTCCGCTAGATCTAAGCCATTTGAAATTGGATTTTCATAATCCAATAGTCATTTTTAGCTGTTTGGAATATTCTAGACACATTCGTATGATCATATTTTGTAAATTTCATACTAGAAATTTGTAGATTTTGTTTGCGAGATGAAGGAAAAAAAATATGACTTTTGTCTAGTCAAAATTGTGCTAACATTTGGAGGAGTGAAGTTTGGAGTGAAGATGAAAGAGGGCAGTCTTCACTTTATATGTATGTATAGATGCTACCCTCCATGCTGCTACTCTCAAACTTACAATTGTTGCTTTTCTTTCAATAACGGATTTAGGGTTTCAAAGAAGGGTTTGTTCTTATATTTTTGTTTTTTCTTTTTTTGATATTTTTGTAAATTCTATTGAACTAATAGTAATATTTATGTTTTCTTTTAGTATGGTCAAATATATTACATGAGAAATGAGAAATGAGAAACGATGATATATTGTGTTCAACAACATGTATACTCTTCGTCTTACTCAATTTTCATTCAATGTTTCAAGAAGACATCATTTGCTCGACAATTTGATTATTACCAAAGGCAAAAGAGGTATGATGATCTTTCAATCTAAAAACCCTATTTTTTGGATATGCAGAGCAATACAACATTCTCTGTCACTGAGAGGATACCCGATCTATTTTCTGTATTAGCGTCCAAACTTGGAATACGTATATTGAAGTATAGTTACGATATGTCGAAGATTATTTTAATGGGATTTAATTTCTGTATTGTTTTGAGGATTATGTTTTGCATCCTTTTGGTGTTCTATGTTTTCAAATATTATTATTATCAATTTAATGATTTTTTTTTTTAAAATTATTTATCAATACTTGTTTAGGCAAATTGGTGATGCCTTGGCAACTTTGTTAAAAATTAAGTACTATGGAAATCTCCTACCACTATGTTTGGTTGGGAATTTGGAAAGGAATTTAGAAAATAAAGAAAAAATTTGTGTGAGAAGATAAAAGATAGAAAGTTATAATTGTTGACGGGGAGCAAGTAAAATTATATTTCATGACATAAAACAAATATGGTATGTATGTTAATTAAAAAAAAAAAATTATCCATTTACTATTATTTGTTTAGTTTCCTATCGTTTATGGTTATATATTTTTATATTTTCGCGCATGACCTGATTTGGGCCAGATTTAAAGAGTGATATCGAAATTTTGAAAAGAATGGTGGAACACGTGTGTAGAAGACAAACTCAATTTGAGTTTGGTGAAGGGGAATTCTAGAGAAGATGAAAACAAACAAGAGGCTACTGCAAAGTTCCAAAAAGAATAAAAGGAAGCCAAAACAAAAAATAAGAAAAAAGCTTCAAGGATGCTCTGTTGATGAAACTTGACTTTTTGGACTAAAAAGTTGAGAAAAAAAATATGATTGTTTAGGATAACTTTTTGACTTTTTACGAAAAAAATGTGTATTAAAAAAATGTATAAATTAGTGTATAGGAGAAGCTTAAGATAGAATAGGCAGTACGGTGGATGTCCTAGCTGATAGCGTATGCAGAGTAGTGTATAGGAGATGGTTGTCTCCTTTTCGGGCATTGAATTGGACGGTGTTATTCGGCCCGTGGAGGCCCACCATGGGTCTCGTTTTGCTAATCGGAACCATTCAATGTGTAGAACTCGTCGAGTATATGCTTGTAAAAAATCATATTGATCAAATATCGATAGCTATCTGATCGGTTTAGTTTTTTGTCAACCGTTAACTATAACACCATCCATTTTTTATACAAAACTGATTTGATCATATAGTTAGCGATATCCGATCAATGTGCTTTTTTATAGGCATATAGTACTCGACGATTTCTACACATTGAACAATTCAGATAATCAAAACGGGACCCATGATGGGCCCCCATGGGCCGAACAGCACCCTCTTGTTTGCTTCTTCGCATATTTCTTTTGTACAAACGATAGGCAGCTAAAGTACAACAAACGTGACATGTGAGTTGTACTTTTTTTATGTAAAATTAATTTTTTAATATTTTTTTTGATGAATAGTGATAACTTTTTAACTTTTTTGGTAACTTTTTGGCTTTTTTGAGATATGCCAAACCAACCCAAAGAGCTATGAGATTGTTTTAGAGAAAGTGGAAGAAAAATGTAATCTCTAGGGAGAAATATAGGTTACGTTTGGTAGAGTTTTGTAAATATGATTTGAGAGTATGAGTTGTATTTTAAGTTTGTGAGTTGTGGAATTATGATTTGAGTTTAGAAAATTTGTTTGGTTGTGGTTTTTGAATAGAGTGTTGAATTGAGTTTTGAATTGTATGTGGAATTGAGTTTTGAAAGTTTGATGTGACATATGAAATAGAAAAATTTGTTTGGTGATGAGTTTTCAAAATAGTTTTCAAAACTTAATTCAGCCTATAATTGATAATCAAACACACAACTCATATATCGATATCCGTATTTTTTATCAACAGTCATAACCAAACTATTTTTAAAATACTTAAATAAAAAAATGATTTTTTTTTTCAATTAATTGTTTTTAAGTAATTTTTTTGAATAATTATTTTTCCAAATAATTTTTTTTTTAAAAATAACTTCTATGTCAATTATTTTGTGTCAATTAATTTTTCTGTCAATTCATTTTGAAGGCCTGTACAAACATTTTGTACAATACGTTTTTAATATTTTTCAAAAATTTTGTTGAAGTCAACAACTTTGGAGATTACATATTGATAAAAATTAACAAAAATCAGTGTATTCAATATTTTTAAATACAAACCAAAACGTAAACATTACCAAACATTATCAATATTTTTTTATTTATTAAATTGTATTAATTTAATAAAAAAATCGTTTGGACTCGTTGGTGCATTATTGCCACCTAATTCTCACCCACCCGTGAAGGTCATATAATTGGGGGAAGAGTGATATTTTGTATAAAATGACCAATTCGCCCCTCTTGATTTGAATGGCAGATTGTTATGTAAGAACAAAATGAAAAGGGTAATACTGTAATTTTGCACATCCATTAGACCCACAGCATGTCAGTTCATTCAGTTCATCACTCAGGTGCGATAAAGGAAAAGAAAGAAGAAGCCAAAAACCTGCACACATCAGTTGTGGAGAAGTGGTTTGGAAATACTCTTCAGATCCTGGGAGACGCTAGTGATCCTCAGCTAGTCACCTGAAAAAGACGGAAACACTCCGGTTGGGGGTGCTGGAATTAGCACTCCGACGGACAAGTTAGTTCAGACACTCAAGATAGCTTCTTGTCTAAGTTAAGTGGAGTGATTCTTACATACCTTTCTAGATTTGTGGTTCTTGTATTTATACTTGCTTTTTGGGCCTCGGGGCCTGAGCCTACTTTTATCCCATTCACCTGATATTCATTCGGAGCTACTGACCCCCGTCTATTCGGCTTTACTAACGCATTCGGCGCCCTAGTTATGCAATATGAAGCCGAGTAGTATCTAGTTTCTGGGGTACGCGTCTCCCGACTCTTCTACTTATTCGGCTCCCACAATTGCCCCCCAAGCACTTCACCGACGACAGTTGGCTGGAGTGCTTGGTTTTGAATTTCGAAAAGTCAGAGCCAAAATTCGGCGGTTGGCCTCATCGTCATGCGGATATCTAAGCGCACCCCTTTCGGTTGTCGTGTCGACTTTCCCCCTTCGCGCACGTGTTTATTTATTGCGATTTAAAATTTTGACGTCCTTTCATGTATTTCGTGATGCTCATTGCTGGATTGCCTTTTGGATAGTCCCTGCAACTCTGTTTTCCGATATCCCCTTCGTCCTTTGTAAGTTCTCTCCTCCTTTGCTTTGAAGACTTTTTTTGGTTTGTTCCTTCCTTGGCATATTCTCACAAACTGTAGGATATGGCGAAACATTTGAAAGACCTCCTCTCGTCAGATCGAATCGTTGGCTTTAAACGCCATTTCTCCATTCCTGATGATGTCCGTCTGTCGCATGTGGCAGACGGCACTCTTGATATGGAGAGGGAGGACGAAACCACGATTGTCTTTCCTCTTTTGTCAATTGCAGAGGGTGGAGTCCGTTTCCCCCTTCACCCGTTTCTTAGGGCTGTGCTTCGCTACTGGGGTTTAATCCCTTCCCAACCTAATGTGAATTTCTTTAGAATCATAATGGGGATTATAGCGCTCAACCGTCGCCTAAGAATTAACCTTGGCATTCCAGCCATCCGGCATTGTTATGCCTTGGCTAAGTCTTCTGGTCGGCACGGGCGTTTCTTCCTTAGGGCCAAGGATATCGACCATCAGCTGATTACTATGCTTTCCAGTTCTGGAAAACGAGTTGATGATGTTATGGTCGTTGTCCAGGGTAACTGGGAATTTGGCGAAGGAGAGGATCACGTCGACCCTATTCCTAGACGGAGGGGCGAGCCAGGTGGCTGATTGCCTTCTCGCTTTTATTATTTGTTCGTTTTTGTTGTGAAGCCTCTTCTTTGAAATGTGACGGCTTGGCTTGTGCAGGGAGCAATTTGAAGAAAGTTCTGTCTTCAACTGACGGCGCCGTTCTTTCGGATATAGAAGTCGCACTCAAATATTTCGGCCGTCGAAGTCTTCAGAAACAAGGGAGGTCGGCGCATATTCTGCTTCGTTACGAGCCGACATATACGACCTTCTCGGCGGCGGAAAATATCCCTGTTCCGGAGGGTGAAGATTCTCTTATCGCTCTTATTTTGTCCGACTTCAAAAACTTGAGGCAGGTTGGTTTTGAAGGGTCCGATTCGAAGCGGGATGTAGCTAATGTTACCAAATCAGATCAGTCTGAAACTGAGTCTGACGAGGCATTGAATTTGGCCGATCCCCATCCACTTCGGGCCGAGGGGATCTTTCACTTGACGGCGTTGTTCACGGCTTGGAGAGTATTCCCGCCGCAGACCCCGAAGACATGGCCGGGTTAAGCCTGACAAAACTTGCCAGGAAGGCGAATGCGGAAAGGTTGGCCGCGCGGCGAAGAGCGGAGGCCCTTCCGTCTGAAACACCACCCGCCACCGAATCTCAATTCTCCCTGCCTGTTAGCGAATCAGAGTCCGTGCGCGTTGTTGAGGTGGAAACGGCAGAAAATCGGAATGCCGAATCTGCTGTGATCGTGCAGGCCGGCCAAGAAGTTGAGGCAGAGAAACGCCCTGCCGAGTTTGAGGCCGGCTCAGAGGAACACGGCGGCAAACGTCCTCGATTAGAGGGATCGGACGTGATCGTTCCTTTTGTCATTCAGCCGATGATAAGAAACATGCCGGTTTCTTCTGATGCTTCGGCGCTTAAAGATCCAGAAGTCGCATTCAGCTTGGCTACGTCCGTGTCGTTGCCGTCTGACAAGGAGGCTTTCCGGGTGGAAACGGATCTGAATGCGACAGCACTAGCCGCCCAATCGGCACTTTTGGTACATATTCGAACTTAGCTTCACTTAATCCAAATACTGTTGAAGTTAAGGTTTTAAATTCTTGTTTTGCAGACCGTCGGATGGATAGCCGATTTGGGCCGTCGCCATCGCGACGCCGTCAAAGAGATTGGCCATCTACGCGAGGAAGTTGAAGGCCAGAGGAGAAGGGCCGAGGTCGAGGCTTTGAGGGCGAATAAGGAAGCCTCAAGGGCCGACGCCGAGATGGAGAGGGCTCGTAGCGCGGATCAATTGAGATCGGATGCCGAGAAGAAGGCGGACGCGAGCGAAGATGCGCTCAAATTGGCCCAGAAGGCGATCTCCAAACTGGAGGCTGAGTTGGCTGAAATGAAGGCGGCGAAGGAAGCAGCCGACTCAGAGTCTTCCAAAGTATTCGAGGCCGGGAAAAATGCTGGACTTGCCGAGTACGTTGACCAAGTCCCCAAGTTTGAAAATCGGGGATTCAAACATGGCTGGCACAAAGCCCTTGCTGCTGCTAACGCTTCGTTGATTACGCCAATACCATATGAGCAAGTGGATGTTGAGCCATTGGAGTCTGATTCTGATGGCTGATCCGGCCGACTGACAGTTTTTAGGATGTCGAATGTACTTTTACAGTTTTTAATTTAGTATTTTTCATCTGTTGCTACAGTCATGAGTAAATCTTCTACAGTCATGAGTAAATCTTTTTGTTTATTAACTTGAGTATATATAAAAAATTTCATGAGTTGTGCTCAACTGGTTAAGGAAAATGTTGAATGCTATTGCTTTCGGTTATGGTTAATGGGCCTAACTCGCGGGCTGGCTAAGGCATAGATTGATCGGCCGTTGCGCTTGGAAACTCGGCCGACAAGATTAATAAATCTGCCCTTGCCTTAGCCAGGGTGCGAGCTTGGGAAGCCGAATGGGCCTAACTCGCGGGCTAGCTAAGGCACAGATTGATCGGTCGTTGCGCTTGGAAACTCGGCCGACAAGATTAATAAATCTGCCCTTGCCTTAGCCAGGGCGCGAGCTTGGGAAGCCGAATGAGCCTAACTCGCGGGCTGGCTAAGGCACAGATTGATCGGCCGTTGCGCTTGAAAACTCGGCCGACCAGATTAATAAATCTGCCATTGCCTTAGCCAGGGCGCGAGCTTGGGAAGCCGAATGGGCCTAACTCGCGAGCTGGCTAAGGCACAGATTGATCGGCCGTTGCGCTTTGAAACTCGGCCGACAAGATTAATAAATCTGCCCTTGCCTTAGCCAGGGCACAAGCTTGGGAAGCCGAATGGGCCTAACTCGTGGGCTGGCTAAGACACAGATTGATCGGCCGTTGCGCTTGAAACTCGGCCGACAAGATTAATAAATCTGCCCTTGCCTTAGCCAGGGCGCGAGCTTGGGAAGCCGAATGGGCCTAACTCGCGGGCTGGCTAAGGCACAGATTGATCGGCCGTTGCGCTTGGAAACTCGGCCGACAAGATTAATAAATCTGCCCTTGCCTTAGCCAGGGCGCGAGCTTGGGAAGCCGAATGGGCCTAACTCGCGGGCTGGCTAAGGCACAGATTGATCGGCGATTGCGCTTGAAAACTCGGCCGACCAAATTAATAAATCTGCCCTTGCCTTAGCCAGGGCGCGAGCTTGGGAAGCCGAATGGGCCTAACTCGCGGGCTGGACAATTGTCATCCGACTGTTGACGTTTGGGATTGCTGACGTTGCCTCGGGAAAGCTGCAAACATTGAAGGATAAATGGAGCGGGTGCACGCCAGAGGCCCTACTTATTTCCATTCAGGCAACTGGGGAGGGACGAAGATTGACTGAATCAGACGTCGCAATGAGTCGCAGTAGCGAGCCTACGCGTTCGGGAAGAAGAACGTCCAAGGATCGGGTAACACAGCAGCCCCTTAGTCATCGAAGCAGATCGCCCCGAAAGGACAGTCAACCGAGAATCGAGCCTGATGCGACGCCACGGCCGTTGAGTTTTGCGGTTTCTGTGAGGAATAGACCAATGACGGAGGCGGACTCTATCATTAAAGACCCAGATGTGGCAGTCGAGTTCGCTCGACAGATATTCCCGCCGGAAGTCCAACAATCGATGGTCGGACGTCGAGATTTCGAAGTATTTCGAGACGGCATTCATGGGGCCGTGAAAGGACTATATACTGCTTACGAAGTCGGCATGCGTCTGCGGGAAGCGCGACGTGAGAGCGAGAAAAAGGACGAAAGGAATCGCAGTTTGGAGATTCGCGCGGAAAAGGCTGAGCGTGAGCTTCGGGAGCTGAAGAATGTTCGAGCGAGCGCGTCGGTTGCGGCCGATCAATCTAAATTGGTTGTTGCGGAGAGAGGAACCCAACGGACCTCGGGTTATGAAAAGGGGTTTCAGGATGGCCTGAAGGTCGGGATAGAGAAGACCAAACAGGACCTTGCCGAGGAGGTCTGTCGATGTGAAAATCGTGGATTCAAGCACGGCTGGATCAAGGCCCTTCAAACCGAGGGATCTCTCGAAGCCGTGGGAATTGATTCGGCCTTGCCCCTGTATCATCGCCACCACTTTCCTTATCCCGATTTCGAAATTGAGAAGAGCGACGATGAGGGTGCCGAATGAATAGACATTGCGCCGAATAAATAGAATTTCTTTTCTTTTCAACGTTTGTATTTGGTCTTGAAATGTTATGTGCTTAATTAATCGTATTATTTCAACTTTCTGGCAAGTTTTGTGTTGCATGGCGTAAATGTTTAGACATGCATTGACCGGTCTGAATTAAGAACGATTCTTAGTGAATATTTATTCGGCCAATCAAGTGGTCCGAATACAAATCTCAGAAAGGCCAATCGTGATATCCACGAAGGGCGCTCCGAATCCGGAGCCTTTAATCGGCCTTAAGGTGTCTTGCACCAAAAAGGGGCTCCGAATCCGGAGGCTTTATTTTGGCCAATCGTGATATCCACGAAGGGCGCTCCGAATCCGGAGTCTCAATCGGCCCTTAAGGTGTCATGCACCAAAAGGGGCTCCGAATCCGGAGGCTTTATTTTGGCCAATCGTGATATCCACGAAGGGCGCTCCGAATCCGGAGTCTCAATCGGCCTTAAGGTGTCTTGCACCAAAAAGGGCTCCGAATTCGGAGGCTTTATTTTGGCCAATCGTGATATCCACGAAGGGCGCTCCGAATCCGGAGTCTCAATCGGCCTTAAGGTGTCTTGCACCAAAAAGGGGCTCCGAATCTGGAGGCTTTATTTTGGCCAATCGTGATATCCACGAAGGGCGCTCCGAATCCGGAGTCTCAATCGGCCCTTAAGGCGTCATGCACCAAAAGGGGGCTCCGAATCCGAAGGCTTTATTTTGGCCAATCGTGATATCCACGAAGGGCGCTCCGAATCCGGAGTCTCAATCGGCCCTTAAGGCGTCATGCACCAAAAGGGGCTCCAAATCTGGAGGCTTCATTTTGGCCAATCGTGATATCCACGAAGAGCACTCCGAATCCGGAGTCTCAATCGGCCCTTAAGGTGTCATGCACCAAAAGGGGCTCCGAATCCGGAGGCTTTATTTTGGCCAATCGTGATATCCACGAAGGGCGCTCCGAATCCAGAGTCTTTGTTTTGGCCTTGGAAAGCTTAATCGGTCCTTATTAATCAAGGCTTGGGAGCGAGCTTGAGAAAATGAGAAACTTTATATTACAAAGGTGGAACACGTACAAGTATCAAGCCCACAAGTTGGGTCAATGACAGAATTTACGTAAATGTGTAGAATTCCAAGGCCGTGGCAGGCTTCTTCCTGTCATGTCTGAGAGCCGATATGCCCCTGTTCCTGCGATGGATTCAATTTGATAGGGGCCATCCCAGTTTGGACCCAATTTTCCATCAGCCGGTCTTCGGTCGGCTGGAAGTACCTTCTTTAGGACAAGCTCTCCTGGCGTGTATCGGCGCAACTGAACTCGCTGATTGTACGACTTGGCGAGCTGCTGCTGATAGCGTGCCATGGATGCCAGGGCGCGGTCTCTTCGTTCTTCGATTAGAATCAGATCTAGGGCAAGCATCATGTCGTTTCGGCCTATGTCAAAAACTTGCGATTTCAGAGTTGGGAGGCCGATTTCCAGGGGTAAGATTGCCTGGGTTCCAAAGCATAGAGCAAACGGCGTTTCTCCGGTGGATCTCCTCGGCGTAGTACGATGAGCCCACAATACACTCGGCAATTCTTCGACCCATTTGCCTTTAGCTTTTTCCAGCCTCTTTTTGATGCCGTCCAAGATGGATTTGTTAGAGGCTTCGGCCTGACCATTGCTTTGGGGGTAGGCCGGTGTCGAGAAGTAAGGCCGAATGCCATATTTGCTGCATAACTCTCGGTATACGCCACAATCGAACTGGGTGCCATTGTCTGAGATTAGAGCTCTCGGAATGCCGAATCGTGTTATGATGTTTCTCCATACAAAGCGTTTAATGTCGGCATCTCGTATATGTGTTAGAGCCTCCGCTTCGACCCATTTTGTGAAGTAGTCTGTCGCGACGATTAAGAATCGCTTGTTCCCTGGGGCCCTGGGCAATGGCCCTACGATATCAAGTCCCCACTGAGCAAACGGCCAGGGGCTGGTGATAGAGTTCAACTCTTCGGCAGGCAGATGGGTTAATGGGGAGAACTTTTGGCACTGTTCGCACTTTTTTACATAACTCTCCGCGTCAGCTCTCATTGTCGGCCAATAATACCCCTGCGTTATAGCTCGATGGGCCAGGGAGCGTCCGCCGGAATGGGCACCGCAACTGCCCTCATGTATCTCTGTCAGAAGCTCTTCCACTTTGTCGGGGTGCACGCATTCCAAATATGGACCAGAGAGGGACTTTTTGTAAAGCCCTCCTTGCGGATCCAGATAGTATCGCAGGGCTTTATTTCGCAGCTTGTGTGCTTCTTTTTTGTCCTCTGGGAGTTGTTCAGAAGAGAGGAATGCAGCAATGGGGTCCATCCAGCTTGGTGCGGATTCTATAACATTGACATGGATTTCCTCCGAAGGGCCAATACTCGGCTCCGGGATGAAACCTACTTCGATGGTCCGTTTGATCTCAGAATTGATGGCGGAGGCTAAGCATGCCAAGGCATCCGCGTGTGTGTTCTGGTCGCGTGTTATTTGGTTCAGTTCATGATGGTCAAATTTTGCCAGCAAGGAATTGGCCGTTTTCATGTAGGCCGCCATACGGTCGTTTCTTGCCGCGTACTCCCCCTTTAGCTGATTGATTACCAACTTTGAATCACAAAACACAAGCAGACGCCGCGCGCCGAGAAGGTGGGCATTCCGCAGACCGGCTAGAAGGGCTTCGTATTCGGCTTCGTTATTTGATGCTTCGAAGCCAAGCTTGACGGCCTGCTCAATTACTGCGCCGTCTGGAGACATGATTACAACTCCGGCGCCACTGCCCCTTTGGTTAGATGATCCATCACAGTATAATTGCCAAATATCCCCGACATAAATTCTCCAGTTCGGCTTTGGTAGAACTTCAGCCTTTGGTCGAACTTCATCAGGTTTGAGGTTGGCAAGCTCGCCGGTGAATTCGGCAACAAAGTCGGCCAACACCTGCCCCTTGATTGCAGTTTTAGGTAAAAACCGAATGTCGTATTGGCCGAGTTCAAGAGCCCATTTTGAAACACGTCCCGATGCTTCTGCACTCCGTAGTACTGATCGGAGGGGATAATCTGTTAGCACCCCAATGCTATGTCCCTGGAAGTAATGCATCAGTTTTCTTGCCGCCATGACTAGGGCTAAGATGAGTTTTTCCAGCGGAAGGTAGCGTGTTTCGGCGTCAACCATTGCCTTGCTCACATAATACACTGGCCGTTGCTCCCCCTCCTCCTCTTTTAACAGTACGGCGCTGACGGCCCTATCGGAAACTGCCAGATATAGGATGAGCGGGTCACCAGCGGCGGGTGTTGTCAAGAGAGGTACTGAGCGGAGGTAGGTCTTGAGTCCGTTGAAGGCTGATTCGCATTCGGCGGACCATTCAAAAGCCTTACCCTGCCGTAGTGTCTGAAAGAATTGTCGGCAGCGATCTGTAGACCGGCTGATGAACCTGTTAAGTGCAGCGGCCATCCCCATCAACTTTTGGACTTCTTTTACTGAACGGGGGGAGCCGAGTTCCAAGATTGCTGTGACTTGCCTCGGGTTGGCTTCGATTCCTCGGTGATTGACGATGTAACCCAGGAATTTGCCAGAGCCGATTCCGAACGCACACTTGGAAGCGTTCAGTTTCATTCTGTATTTGCGTAAGATGCTGAATGTCTTTTCTAGATCGGCTATATGATTCTGTTCTTCTTTGGACTTGACCACCATATCGTCGATGTATACTTCCATAGTGTGGCCGAGTTGCTCTTTGAACATGGCGGTGACCAATCTTTGGTAGGTTGCCCCTGCATTCTTCAGCCCAAAGGGCATAACTTTGTAGCAATAGGTTCCTCTTGGGGTGAGGAAGGCAGTTTTGTCCTGGTCATCTGGATGCATGGCGATTTGATGGTAGCCTCTGTAAGCATCGAGGAAGCTCATGCGTTGATGACGTGCCGTCGCATCGACGAGCTGGTCGATTCTAGGTAGAGGAAAACAGTCTTTGGGGCAAGCTTTGTTCAGATCCGTGAAGTCGACGCACACTCGCCAAGTCCCATTTTTCTTCTTCACCACCACTGTATTGGAGAGCCACGTAGGGTAAGTGACTTCTCTAATTGCCCCGGCGTCAAGCAGTCTGTCTACCTCCTCAACAACGGCGGCAGTGTGCTCCGCGGCTGACCGTCGGCCTTTCTGAATGATCGGCTTACATTTCGGATCGACATTCAGATGGTGCTGTGAAACTGACGGGTCTATTCCCGGCATTTCGTACGGAGTCCACGCAAAGACGTCAAGGTTGTTGAGCAAGAAAGAGATCAGCTGCTGCCTGTCGGCCTGATTCAGAGAGGCGCCGATCATGAAGAACTTTTCTGGGCTTCCATCAATGTCAACTCGGTCTAAATCTTCCGTGGCCTTCTCATTTGGATACCGCCCAACGTCATCCAGGATCTCCCGATTCGGCACCTCAATGGAGTTTACTTGCAGTTCCTTTGGCGTTCTGGCGGCAAGGAGATAACATGCTTGTGCCGATTTCTGGGATCCGCGGATTTGCTCAATGCCGTGTTCTGTTGGGAAACGTAGCAGTTGATGATAGGTGCTTGGGACGGCCTGCAATGTATGCAACCACGATCGCCCCATGATGAGATTGTACGGTGAAGGCAGCCTGACGACCAAGAATTCCACATCCACCGTTCTGGAGCCTGCTCGAACGGGTAAGCTGATCTTTCCCAAGGGGTACTCTGGAGTGGCATTGAAGCCGAATAGTGGATAAGGGGCCGGAGTCAGGTCTGACTCGTTGAATCCGAGTTTGGTGAAGGTTTTATAATACATAACCTCCGAGGTACTGCCCTGGTCGATAAGAACGCGTTCGACGGTGAACCGGTTTACGCGCAGCTCAACAACCAACGGATCGATGTGAGGGAGTGTTACACCGATCAAATCAGAATCGTCAAAGGTGATACTTGGCGTTTCTCGGGGCCGCTTTGCTGGCGTGAGTTGCTGTTGGGGGCCTGGATGTGATTGGATCGCATGCACGGCCGGGGCTGCTGGCAGGCTGTATATCATGTGGACGGTGTCAAGCGGAAATGCATCCTGCGGAGGGGCAGGTGTTTCGACCACACTCTTCCGGACGCATTGGTGGAGATGTTCGTCCTTTGCCAACTCCGCAAGAGGATCTGTTGAGGCATAGCGGCCGTCAGTTTCTTGCTGCGGGCCCGGATCGTCGATCATCTGCCCTCGGGGGTCGCTCAGAAGCCTGGCGCACCGTTCGTTTGGATTTTGCTATTTCCGAGGCCAGATCGCGACGAAGGCGTTCGTTCTCAGCGATGATGTTGTCCAACCTCTGTTTGGTTTGCCTAGCTTGTGCCATGGTCGCTTGTATTGTCTTTTGCGTTGGGTTTGATGATGAGCGGAGGTCCGAGGCTAGTCTTGCTGCGATGGTTTGTGGTCCAAGCGAGTTTGCTGGAATGAGGTCACCTCTCTGTGCGGTCTTGTCAGTGGCTATCGGAGGATCTTCAGTCACGCCTGCCATGGATGTATTTGAGTATTCCCACAGACGGCGCCAATTGTGGAGAAGTGGTTTGGAAATACTCTTCAGATCCTGGGAGACGCTAGTGATCCTCAGCTAGTCACCTGAAAAGATGGAAACACTCCGGGCGGAGGTGCCAGAATTAGCACTCCGACGGACAAGTTAGTTCAGACACTCAAGATAGCTTCTTGTCTAAGTTAAGTGGAGTGATTCTTACATACCTTTCTAGATTTGTGGTTCTTGTATTTATACTTGCTTTTTGGGCCTCGGGGCCTAAGCCAACTTTTATCCCATTCACCTTATATTCATTCAGAGCTACTGACCCCCGTCTATTTGGCTTTACTAACGTATTCGGCGCCCTAGTTACGCAATATGAAGCCGAGTAGTATCTAGTTTCTGGGGTACGCGTCTCCCGACTCTTCTATTTATTCGGCTCCCACATCAGTAATCAGTATACGGCATAAATTTAAAATAAGGAAAAAAAAATAATCAGTAAGAAATGAAAAGTAAATAAGAAAAAAAAAATTTAAAAAACCCCTTCTCCACCTTCTGAACCCTGAGCCTTTATATAAGTCATTATCTATCCATTCGTTTAACTACACCATCTTCACCATCTCATTCCAATAATTGATTTGCAACTCCTTCACCCTACAATATTAACTACTGAATCTGTGTGAAGGAAGAGAGAAGAGGTTAGTTTGAAGCACAGTTCATATTATTGATAGCTTCAGAGCTGAGTTGCAAGAAGGCAATGAATCACCATACGGGACAACCGGCCGATCATCCCGCCGGTCATCCGGTTTCAGCTAGTTCGCCTTCTGCACTCAGTTTTGATATTTGTTGGTTGCTGCAGTTTGCCTATCTGTTTCTTTTTTTTTCATACCAACATCATACATTTTTCTATACATTTTTCTTAATTTTGCAGTCATCATGCCGAGAACAAAAAAAGCGAGACTCGAATGTGGCGAAACCTCTAACCCTGTACAACGTCAACCACAGCAACAACATCATTGCTATCCAACTGTTGATTTTCTCACATATAATCACGAACAAGCTTATTCAAATTTTGCTAATGGACCAATTGTTACGGAGAGAAAGGTAAATCTACCTTCTCAATATGATCCACTGTTGAAAGGCAGACTAGATACGATGGGATGGTTACCTTTAACTAATTTACCACATAAGGTATATCCTCGTCTTGTATATTTATTTTCCGTTCACTGGACATCTACTGAGGGACAAGAGTTCAGTCTAACCTCTTATGTGAAGGGAGAAGTAATCACACTCAACCCCCGCACTTTCGCACAAATTATTGGAGTTGAAACAGGAGATTTGCAGTGCTATTTTCAAACTGAGGCTCAGTTAGCTAACATTGTTGGTGATCTAACTGAGGTTTATACCACAATTTGTGAGAGCCGATTCACCGGCACTAATTTACAAGCAAGACATTTAAAACCCCACCTTTGTATTCTTCATCGATGAATAGTTGAAAATGTCACTCCCAAAAAAGGACATTTTGATATTGTTCCATGTTTTAATGTTTATTTGTTATATTGTTTTGAAACTGGACAACAATTAGATTTATGCTACATATTACTAAGAGAAATAATGGTTGCAAAACTTGGTACTCTCAGTGGCCGGTCACTACCTTTTGGAGCTTTGTTAACCAAAATTTTCAAAGTGCATCATGTCAACCTTGAAGGTGAAGTAGATGTGAGAATCACTTCACCAATTTCTGAGTACACACTGACCCGAGCTGGTGGTGCTGAAAACTTACTGGGCTCTATTAATTTTGAAAATGAACCAATACCTGAAGAGGAAGAACCCAATGACAATGCCACGCCAACAAATGAACAACCCCAATACTGGACTGATTATTTAGCGTTGGAACAAAAACGGTACAATCAACGCCTACAATGGGAACAACAAATGGCTAATCAGGTGAATACATTGGGCACTCGGTTCGACACATTAGGTACTCGGTTCGATGAATTTGCCGCCGCTCAGAACTCACTAATTCAACAATTTGGTGAGTTTCGTGTAGACTCAGGGAGACGTGATGAAGTGACAAGGAACCGCATTGATCAGATTGACCATCGAGTCACTCAGGTGTACCATCACTACTTCCCTCCACCTCCACCACCACCACTTGACAATGATGCTTAACTTATTTCGATGAGCGTTTAAATGGTTCACACATGCGGTGGTTACATTTTGTTTTCTTATTTTATTGCGGTTATTTTGTTTTCTCATTTTGTTGTGGCTATTTTATTTTGTTATTTTGTTGTAATCTTTTGTATTAACGTAATGAATAGTCAATTTTTTTCTGCACTGTAAAATTAACCAATGACAATGTTATAACAATTTGTGAGTTATATTATGAAATTGAAAAAAAAAATTCGTACAAAAATTAATAAAAAGATATTAATAAATGTGTAACAAAGCCTTCATTTCAATAAAATGAAAAAATTCAAATTCAAATTAAAATTAAAAAAGTCTACGAATTAATAAAAAAATTAAATTAATAACAAAACCATTATTTTAATGAAATGAAAAAAACAAATTAAAAAAAAATAATCGGCTCAAATGAAATAAAACAAGTTAAAAATTAATAATTATACTTTTTTTTAATAAAAAGGAAATAAAAATTAGTAAAAACTTATTTGGTATAATATCTGAAAATAACAAAACCATTATGTTAACATAAACAAAAAAACAATTAATAAAAAGAAATTAAATTTAATAACAAAGCCTTCAAATTGTTTGAAAATGAGAAAAGTAAATTAATAAAAATATGTCGTCTACAAATTAATTACAAAAAATTTAAATTAATAACAAAACCATTATTTTAATAAAATGAAAAAAACAAGTTAAGAAAAAAAATTCGGCTAACATGAAATAAAAAAAAGTTAAAAATTAATAATTATACATTTTCTTTAATGAAAAGGAAAAAAGAATTAGGCCTGGTTGGGATCTCAAAAAAATGCCAAAAAGTTAAAAAAAATTTACTCAAAAAGTTAAAAAATTATCACTTTTCATCAAAAAAAAAATATTAAAAAAATAATTTTACATAAAACAAATTTTCAAACAACTCTGATGTAGGACAGGCAGAGCTCACTTTTTGGAAACGAGCTTCTATTTAGGTGCACTAATAACTCAGTGTTGTTCGGCCCGTGGGGACCCATCACGGGTCCCGTTTTAATAATCTGAACCGTGCAATGTGTAGAAATTGTCGAGTACTATATGCCTGTGAAAAATCACATTGATCAGATATCGGTAACTGTATGATCAAATCAGTTAAAATTTATAAAATGGATGGTGTTATAGTTAATGGCTGAAAACAAACTAATCCGATCAGATAGCTATCGATATCCAATCAACGTGATTTTTAACAATAAGATAGTACTCGACGAGGTCTACACATTGAACGGTTTTGATTAGCAAAACGGGACAAAACGAGACTCGTGGTGGGTCCCCACAGGTCGTACAACACCTCCAATTCAATGCCCCAAAAAGCAAGGAAACATGTCCCAGCCTCTACTCTACCAACACTGTCCCTACATTCAGCCCACCGTACCACCTATTCCATCCAATCTTCTCCTATACACTAATTTATACAATTTTTTAATACACATTTTTTCGTAAAAGTTATCCCAAACAACCATCTTTTTTTCCTCAACTTTTTAGTCCAAAAAGTCAAAAAAATGGACTTATTTAGGACACCCCAAAAAAGAATTAATAAAAACTTGCTTGGTATAATATCTGAGAATAACAAAAAACATGAACAAAAAAACAATTAATAAACAAGAAATTAAAATTAATAACATAGCCTTCAAATTGTTTTAAAATGAGAAAAGTAAATTAATAAAAATATGTCGTCTACAAATTAAGTTTAAAAAATTTAAATTAATAACAAAACCATTATTTTAATGAAATGAAAAAAACAAATTAAGAAAAAAAAATTGGCTAAAATGAAATAAAAAAGTTAAAAAGTAGTAATTATATATTTTCTTTAATAAAAAGGAAAAAAAATTAATAAAAACTTGTTTGGTACAAAAATTACTAACAAAACCATTATGTTAATAACATGAAAAAAAAAACAATTAATAAAAAGACATTTAAATTAATAACAAAGCCAAAATTTCAATAAAATGAAAAAAAATAAAGTTATAAAAAAATGTCGTATACAAATTAATAAAAAAATTAAAATTAATAACAAATCTATCCATGGCCAACAATTTTTTTTTAATAAAAACTGAATGAACATCATAAACTACAATTTTTGCATGCATCATTCAACCATCAAATTCAATAAAGTGTTTGACCCTGCATATTATACATTGCATCAACAACATATTTAAGTGTCTTCATTAACGTAATAACATTTTGTTGATTGACCATGTGATGATCTTTGTGTTCCCTTTCCTTTAATTGTCATTTAACCCAATCGTTGTCCTCATTGTTAGTTATCCTACAAAAAGAGAAAAGAAGTCATTAAATTCACAGTTACGTAAAGTGAGCGAAGTTATGTAATAAATGTGCCATAATGATTGAAACTAGTAAAATAATTATACATTTAAAATCATTAGTCACTACGATATTCACTTGCCTTGTTCACATCACAAATCTATCCATGACCAACATGATTTTGCCACATAGCAGTAGCAATTGCATCCCTAAAGTTAGATTGGTACGTTAACCCATGTTGTGACATGTCAACATAGTCAGCTTGGTCTCCAACAAGCCCGTCTGCTTCCGCTTCTGCAGCCATTTCATTATCAGCTTCCATGAAGAATGGGTCCATATCTGCATGCAAACGGATCCAATTGTGCACTACACAACATGCAATCACGAGAGGGCCTTGTCTTGTAGACTTGTAATTTGGCATGGACCGCAATATTGGGAATCGCTTCTTCAGAACACCAAATGTTCTTTCTATGACATTGCGTAACGACGAATGTCGATGGTTAAACAATTCCTTAGGTCCTGAATAATGACGGCCATGAAACTCTTGCAAGTGATAGCGTTGGGAATGAAATGGGGCAAGAAATCTAGGCATGTTCGTGAAACCAGCATCCACTAAATAATACTTGCCTACATGTAAATAATGAATGCACTATTCTGTCAAACAAATGTATAAAAAAATAATTCCAAAATGTGTATCGTATGTTATTTCGGGACACTCACCATTGGGTGGGTGTGGGAACTGTAGATCAGCTCTTGTAATAGAGTCAACTAAAATAGCGTTGTCGTGAGCGCTACCTTCCCATCCAGAATTAATAAATGTGAACAACATGTCGAAGTCGCAAGCTGCGAGTACATTTTGCGATACCGTAGATTTGCGACCGCAGAATGTATTTTGTCTTGAAGCAGGGACCCATACATCCACCAATGTGCTATCGATAGCACCGACACAATCCTAATTGAAAGATATTTGTTTGACATTAAAAGCGAAACAAACTTGGATATTACTTTTATAACAGGAGAAAAAAAAAATATCGTCCCTTATTGTTATGTAAAACTTATAGGACAATCATTAAATTCATACCTTGAACCAGGGAAAAAACCTCCTGTCATTTAAAATTTTTGCCGATATCTCGTCTTGGTTACGTGGTTTGATAATCGTTGATGCAAGCTTGCACAATGCCCGCATAGCAATTTTTATGTACCGACAAATCGTTTCCGAGGAGTGTTGAAATCTATCAGCCAGTAGTCGATGGCGATCATTTTGTGCAAAAGTGTACAAAAAAATTGCAAGCGATTCCTCCACAATGATATGCATATGTTCAGTATCGATAAAGCCAATTTGGAGTAAGGTATCTTTTAATAAAATGAATGTTTGTGCATCCATTCGCATAATGTCCATCATTGTTTCTGGATGGCCATTTAATAAGCTGAAGATGTAATCATCACCTTTGAATGGACAAGTTCGCTGCGGTCGACGATTACTTGACGCGTTGATATGGTCATGCATGAAAGCAATCATCAAAAAATCCATAAAATCTTCAATAACCTCATTCTCCTATGATGAGATCTCCATTGCATTGTTTTCTGTGTCGGATGACATATTGTTTCGTCTACATCACAGTAAAAGCATAATTATAAAATAATGTTTGACAATATGGTAACGCTTACCATTATTGGTGAAACTGAATTAAAAAGTGGCTACATGAATAGTCAACCTTAGTCATTTACCAACATCTACTAAAATATATACGAGAAGAAAATTTGTTTAATATGTAATCATCTTGTAATAACACAACATATTGATGTAAAATAGAAACTACTTAAAAGTTCAATAAAATTAAACATACAAAGATGGAAAAGAAAGAGCATCTCATGGAATGAAAAAAAAAATGATAAAAAACAAATCAGGAATCATGAAATCATCTTGCAGAACGACAAGGAAATTCGCTATCACAATCAAAACACAACTTCTCACTTCACTGCAAAGCGAGAATCATAGCTAAGCACATATGGGTAGGAGTACGCATAAAAAACCTTCGCCATTCCTTGTCTTTAAACAGTGTCAGTGCCCTAACGTACTGCACTGGTGGTATGTCCCCAAGCTCAAGTAATGCATCTTGACATGCATCAAGGAAATACTCATCACCACCTGCACTTACAACCTTTGTCTCATTTGATCGTGCACATGAATGTTTTGTTTTTGCCTGTACGTAGGATGTGAAAGCTGTGCACACATCATCGAACCCACTTGACCGTGACTTTTTCTAATGACCACTGTCAGTCTGGCTGTTTATAGGGCCCCTCTTGTGACTTTTGCCCTTTGCTGGATCCATGTACTCATCGCTGAATAAGTCAACAGGAATGGCTTCAGCAGCATTACTCCCACCAACTTCAAGGGTCCAAAGTTTATTTAGCATTTCATCTTCTTTATCTGAGTCAAGGGCTCCATGTGTGGATGCACAAGACAAGGCCCCTGTGGCACAACAATTTTCAACAATTTCCACCATTTCTTGGAAATACTCAAATCCTTTTGTCCTAAATTTCTTTACGTTTTTGGTAGCCTACAACAATTGAAAATATCGAATTAAGCATACTGTATGTGTGATGAAATGTTTAAAAAAAAAAAAAATTGAAAATGGAATAAGTTAATGAAAAACCTTTTCTCAAAATTCATCGGGTACAACAACAGTGCCTACAATGGGATCCCATCCCAGACCAGTCTGTGCCTGCAGTCGCCTAAACGTCTGGTAATCAACTTTCAATCGCTGATATTTTTGTCGCACCTGCTTTGTTGTATACCGAAATCCATACAGATTGTGCAACTGATTTGCAAAATGATTCCAATGCCTAATTGTCCACACAGTAATATGGCCCATTGTTTGATTTTTTTTAACCTCTTCTCTCAACATGTTTATTAATTTCATTTCTATTCTGGGAGTCCACAGTTTTGTATCTTGATTGTCATCATAATTGTTTCCATCCATCTATAAACATACAATTTATATTTAAACTATTCTGGAGTGGATATAAAAGAATAACAGAGCAAACTACTCTGGAGTGGATATAAAAAAAATAACTGAGCAAAAACCAATTACAATTATTTATGTAGGAACCAAAAGTAATATTTATTTCAACTTCGTAAATAATGTTAGGAAAAGCAGATGGTTTGAAGGGCAACACATATAAAAAAATAAAACCACATAACAATAATGTTTACTTGAACTTATTAAATAATGTTAGAAGAAGCAGATGATTTGAAGGGCAACGGAGAGAAAATAAAAACAGATAACATCAATGTTTATTTGAACTGTAGGAAAGGTAAATGATTTGAAGGCCAAAACAGAGACAAAATAAAAATCACGTAACATTGTCTGTAAAAAGTTTGTGAAGCAAGTTTACATAGTAAACAAATACAAACAAATAAGCAGAAGAAGAAGGCCACAAGAAGAAATAAGCAGAAGAAGAGAAGAAGAAATAAGCAGAAAAAGAAGAACCGGAGCAGTAGGGAGGTCGACCGGCCGGTCGACTAGTCGGATAACCTGGGGGACGACCGGCTCAGCTGTAAAGGTGTGAAAAGGAGTCAAACAGTTCAGACAGATCAGAAACTATCTCCATACTCGTTTAGACTTCTCAAAAATCATTTCAGAACTCATTTGCACATAACAGATTGAAGGATATACTTACGAGATTAGTGGGAGTTGAATAGTTATCACCGGTGATGGAGTGGGTACAGTGATTGAATATGCGACTCTTTGGTAATCATCTGATTCAACAATAGGTTTGATAAATTTGACCTAAGACAAAAAACAATTTGGACTAAAATTAGGGATGATTTTTTGCAAATTAGTGACCTCTAAGAAAATATGTGAAATAAATTTGTGATTTATTTGACCTCGGTGTCGTCATTGTTTGGTTGCCCGTAGAATAAATCTTCCACAACGCACAAATTGTAAGTCACTTGATTTGCGAGAGATGGTATGAGTAGGGAGCGAGTTCATAGGATTCATGATTTATAAAATGGTCTGTGAACACTACCCGTGACGAATCTTCAATCCTGATCTTTGAAACAGAGAAAGATGAGTAGATCAGTTCACGTGAACCTTTTCAGAGACGATGGACATGGAAGCTTTTCAGAAAGGAAGAGGAAGAAGGCTGAAGACGTTGAAAGTGGAGAAATGAATCACAAAGCTGCCAAATGGGTTTTCAAATTGTAGTTTGAATTATATGGTGGAATTCTATTTTGAAAGTGGTATCCAAACGTGAAGCGGGAGTGATAGAGTAGAAACGTAATTTCAAAACACATCCAAACAGAGCCATAATATCTCTACATAAAGAGAATTCTAAGAGATTTGAGAGAATTTGAGAGTTTACAAAAAGATACTTTTGTTTTATATAATTTCTCTCACTTCCAACAGTGGTATCAGAGTTTATAAAGTAAATTGTCATAATTTCCCAACAATGATATCAGAGCCTACCACCACCAACAAAGGTATAAGAGTATATATTACAAATCTCTCTCTTTTTCTTATTTTCCGTTGTGACACGGTTGAGGTGCAACCGTTGATCTGAACCGGCCAAATTGTTTTCGCTAGATCTGGGCCATTTGAAGTCGGATTTTGATAACCCAATAGTCATTTTCAGCTATTTGAAGCATTCTAGACACATTTATACAGTCATATTTTGTAAATTTCATACTAGCAATTTGTAGATTTTGTTTGAGAGATAAAGGAAAAAAAATAAGACTCTTGTCTAGTCAAAATTGTGCTAACATTTGGAGGAGTGAAGTTTGGAGTGAATATGAAAGAAGACAGTCTTCACTTTATATGTGTATATAGATGCTACCCTCCATACTATTGCTCTCAAACTTGCAATTGTTGATTATCTTTCAATAACGGATTTAGGGTTTCAAAGAAGGGTTTGTTCTTATAATTTTGTTTTCTTTTTCTGATATTTTTGTAAATTCTATTGAACTAATAGTAATATTTATGTTTTCTTTTAGTATGGTCAAATATATTACATGAGAAATGGGAAGCGAAAATACACTGTGTTCAACAACATGTATACTCTTCGTCCTACTCAACTTTTTTTCAACATTTTCAAGAGGACATCCTTTGCTCGATAATTCGATTATCACCAAAGGCAAAGGAGCTATGATGATCTTTCAATCCTAAAACCCTATTTCCAGGATATACGGAGTAATACAACGTTCTCTGTCACTGAGAGGATACCCGATCTATTTTCTGTATTGGCATCCAAACCTAGAATACGCATATTGAAGTATAGTTACGATATGTCGAAGATTATTTCAATTGGATTTAATTTATGTGTTGTTTTGAGGTTTATGTTTTGCGTGTTTTTGGTGTTCTATGTTTTCAAATATTATTATTATCAATTTAAGGATTTTTTTAAAAAAACAATTTATTTTATCAATACTTGTTTAGGCAAATTGGTGATGCCTTAGCAACTTTGTTAAAAAATAAATACCATGGAAATATCCTACTACTGTGTTTGGTTGGAAATTTGGAAAGGAATTTAGAAAATGAAGAAAAAATGTGTGCGAAAAGATAAAAGATAGAGAGAGTTATAATCGCTGACGGGGAGCAAGTAAAATTATGTTTCATGGTTGGACCAGGGCTTTAATAATGATATCGGAATTTTGAAAAGAATTGTGGAACAAGTGTTTGAAAGACAAACTCAATTTGAGTTTGGTGAAGGAGAATTCTAGAGAAGATGAGAACAAGCATGAGGCTGCTACAAAGTTCCAAAGAGAAGAAGAGGAAGCCAAAAAGAAGAATAAGAAACAAGCTTCATGGAAGCTCCGTTGAAGAAACTTGGCTTAAAAGAAGTACTGTAGCACACTAATTATTCACGGTCTGTACACGATTGTCGAGTCTATAAATAAAGAGCTGCAAGATTATTTTAGAGAGAGTGGAAGAAAAATGTAATCTCTAGGGAAAAATATAATATCTCTAGATAAGGAGAATTCTAAGAGAGTTGAGAGAATTTGAGAGTTTACAGAGAGGTACTTTTGTTTTATAAAATTTTTTTGTGATTGAATAAAAGAAGTGCTTGTTCAATTAATTCATCTCTTTGTATACTATCACAACCACTATACGTCTCTTTCCCACTTCCAATAGTGGTATCAAAGTTTATAAAGAAAATTGTCACAATTTCCCAATAATGGAATCAGAGCTTACCACTGCCAACAAAGGTATCAGAGCATTTATTACAAATCTCTCTCTCTCTGTTTCTTATTTTCCGATGTGACACAGTTGAGGTGCAACCGTTGATTTGAACTGGCCAAATTGTTTTCGCTAGATCTAAGCCATTTGAAGTCGGATTTTGATAATCCAATAGTCATTTTCAGCTATTTGGAGCATTCTAGACACATTCGTATGGTCATATTTTGCAAATTTCATACTAGAAATTTGTAGATTTTGTTTGAAGAGATGAGGGGAAAAAATATTTTTCGAAGCGGGAGTCGAACAATACAACAAAGAAGACATCACAAATTGGTTATAGATATAAAACATTTTTACCAAGTCCTCCCATGAAGAGATAGAGCCAGTGGCAAGGTTAGCATACCACGAGAATGCTCGATCTATGAGGGATTTGGAAAATTCTCTTATGCGGAGGTTTTGGTCTTCTCGGTGAACTCCAAGAGCGTCAACGAAGTGTGAAACATGCTCCCTGGCATTCCCTGTTCGTCTGTCGAAACGGACAAACTTGGGTATTGTGTATCCTACCGGATATGGGAGACTTGCAATGTAAATAGGGTAAGGGGGACGGAGGTCCAATTCTGGAGAGATAGGGATGTGACCTTTATTCGTCTGAAGTAGGTTGTGTATGTGCTCTTTTACTACATCCAGTGTTAATGGCTGGGAAGGGGTCTGATCCGGCGGAAGAGCTGGAGAGCCAGTCGAAGCCACTATGGTAGGAGCTCCGCTAATGGATCCGACTTGTGGTGGAGGTATTTGGTTGGGAGCTAATGGAGGGAGCGGGGCGACTGTTTGTCCTCCCACTTGGATTTGCAAGTTGTTTTGTTAAGCAGGATTGGCTTCTGAGCCATTCTGGGCTAACGGCGGAGCGCCATTTTGTGATGATGAAAGGGGGTTAGATGATGATGAAAGTGTAGGTGCCCTTTGTAAGGCTAGTAGGGTATCTATTAAGAGTTGCTAGTTCTGTTGAAGAGAGGTGACGCTTTCAGTCAATACACGTAGCTGATCCGCTATGGCCGGTTGAGAGAACTGTTCCTCCGAAAATCCACCAGAGTTGTGTTCCGAGGTCTCCGCCAGAGTCTCCCTACCACCACCTTGGGATGTCGCTGCTCCAGTTCCAGTGTTCTTTTTTGGTGCCATGTGAAGTGAGCACCACTCTTCCCCCAACAGAGTATAATGTGGGTAAGAGATGTGGTCAGAGGTAATCTAGGAAGATGGTGGGCACTTTAATGGCCTAAGATCATCGGAAGTAGAGAGGAGGAGGTCAAGGCAAGCTTGGAGAGGGAGAGGTTGGCAATGATGGACCTTGAACACTGATGTAGAGTGTGCAAGGGGATGTTTAAGTGTAGGATTTAGTGTATTAGAATTACAAAGTTGTGTTGTTGTGGTGTCTTGCTGCATATACGATACGTTATATAGGCCACAGGAGTAATGCAGCCCAAGCAAACTATTGGACAGGTGGCTCGTTCTCCTCAACTCTGCCAGAAGTGATATACGCCCTTCTACCGTCTATGGCTTGACGGCAGGCGGAGAGCAATGTTTCATGGCAGGCGGAAAGTAACATTTCGTATATGCATCGGATGACATAAATATAAGGTCCTTGTTGCCTCTTCTCCAAGCCTAGTCGAGATGGAGTTGTCTTACTAAGAAGACAACCAACTCAACGATCCCATGACCTCAGCTGCCAATCCAATATCCTCTGATGATCCCGAGCAGTCGTGCCTAGGTCCTGCTCCCAACCCAAGCATCTAAGTAGGTGAATGGGCCAAGGCCCACCTCAGTGTTTAGGAGAGCTAGGGGCTCACTTCCAAGCGACCAAGTAGGAGAATAGGCCGCATGTCTATCTCAATGTTTAGGAAAGCCAGTGTTTGTCAATCCAAGTCCAAGTGAACAGAGGGTTGATTATATTGTTGTTTGGTCTTGGAGTGAGATATGAAGGACCATGGGCCTTGCAAGGCAATGATGTTGCCTGTTGCAGGGCTCTTCATATTTAGATATATTTGGGCTTTATGTATGCTCCCGCTTAGGTTAAGCATATAGTCTTGGTTTTGCATGGTGCCTTGGCACATAGCGCCCGTAGGGCTCGCCATATATCAAACATATGACATGCCCGCGTGGTGTCTTATTGGTCTGCCACATGGGTGAGGCTTTGGTGATGTGGCACCCGTCAAGCTTGCCGCGTATTGGGCTCGATACAAGTGGTCGATACAAGTACCCACAATGAGTAATCCAAAAATTATGTCGTATTCGGTGTGAGTATGCATTCTGGTACAACTACATGTGTATTTGATACGTGAAATATGTCATAATATCATATATAATGTCCTTCAGGTGTTGAGCATTTGTTTGAAACCAAAAGAAGAACATGAATGTCACAAATACTGGAAGGCATGGCCTCATCTTTTGGGGTATGCATTGATTGCTATGATCATAGCAAATATATTTCGAGGGATTGATAATCAGAGTTCAAAATACAGATGAAAATGGACTTACATTGTAATCCTAGCAATTTTGGCTTCAATTGCTCTAGCTTTGGAACTTTTCAAGTGGATTAAGTTTATAGTTCACAAATCAATGGGGTTGAATAGAAGTACTTATGCTTCCTCTTGATTTTTTTTTTTTTTTTTTTTCCTCTCTTTCTTTTCTTTCTTTTTTCTATTTAATAAGCCTATGCTCAAAAGGCCTCCATTACAATGTCATTCTTTGAGTTATAAATATATTGGTGTCAAAAGTAATGTTCATGCCAAATTTTGACATGTTATAGTATCAAAATATAATAATTTGACAATTCTATTATAGCAATACAAATGTTATTTTTTTTTCTTTTATTTATAAAATGCTAAATAGAATTGTATTTATGTGTCCATCATCAAAAAGATAGAAAAAAATGTTTTTCACAATAGACCAAATTGTATTTTCAGACTTTTTCTTAAGAAACTTGTGGATGAGCCACCGTAGTTTACTTTATTTTTATTATACCCCAAAACTTTATGCATTTCACAATAGACCAAAATGTTTTGCTTTTTTAATTTGATTAGGGAAATATCAAATTAGTGTTGTTTTGAAAAAAAAAAAATTACAACTCAATGATAAACTTTATAAATATTAATGATTAAACTCATACATTTCTCCATAAATCTATAATTATTTTTTACAAAATTTACTGAATTGTTATTTTTCTAAATTAATTCTCAAATCTTTATCAATTTCTCTTATGGCCAACAAACCATTCTTAAGGCTTTGTTTGGCTATGTGGGTTGGATTGGGTTTGGACTAAATTAACTAGTAAATGAAAAAATAAGTTAAAAAGTTAATAAGGTAAAATGTTACATTTAAATCATAATCATTTCATTTTTTCCCTTACAAAAGTTAAAAAAGTTCTGCCAAATGAACTTTTGAGTCCCAAACTAAAAAAGTAACTCCAAAAAGCCAATTAAAAAAAATTTGCCAAACAACAACTTATGACTTGGGGCTGGTTTTGCATGTTTAAAAAAAGTCAAAAAGTCAAAAAGTTATTAAAAAAGTCGAAAAGTTATCACTATTCACAAAAAAAATATTTTAAAAAAATAAATTTCCTCAAAAAAAGTACAAGCCAACTTTTTGGCTAAAGTGATGTTTTGGTCTGAAGTGATGGTACGAACTCGTCAAGCAGGTGCACACAAAATTTACATAGGACGGTATTGTTCGGCTCATGGGGCCTCATCAAGGGTCCCGTTTTGATAATCTGAACCGTTCAATGTATAGAACTCATCGACTACTATATATCTACAAAAAATCACATTGATGGGATATCGATAACTATATGATCAAATCAGTTTTGTATAAAAAAAAAGTGGACGATACACAAAGTAACAGTTGACAAAAAACTAATCCGATCAGATAGCTATTGATATCCGATCAATGTGATTTTTTAAAAACATAAAGTACTCGACGAGTTCTACACATTCAACGGTTCTGATTATCAAAATAGGACACGTGGTGGGGCCCCACAGGCCAAACATGACTGTAGGCAATCTAGTTCTATACATCTTGCTGCCAACTGTATGCATACCATCACTATCAATAGGCAATTATATATTTAGGGGTAAAATGGTAATTTTGTTATTTTATAGAATATTTTAATACACATTTTTTCGTAAAAAGTTAAAAGGTTATCTCAAACAACCATCTTTTTTCCCTCTACTTTTTAGTCCAAAAAGTCAAAAAATACATTTATTTAGGACATCCAAACAACCCCTTTAGTCCAAAAAGCCTCTCCTGGGTATGTTTAATCTCTGTATCTCTCTTTAATTCATAGATATATTGAGGGCAAAGTTGGAACCTTGGTAATTGTGTGAGCATCTGAATTGGCTAATGAAATTTCTAGAAAAGAGCTAGGAATTACAATAATATGTGAAGCATCTATTGACTGATATTTCTGGCTTATCGTGTATTTTTTCATATGTCAGGGAATTTTAAATCACGACTTCTGAACGCTCGGTGAAAATAAATTTTAGACTATAGTTTTTATATAAGACCAGTTTTTTGGGTATATTGTCGGAAGAGCATTGCTACATCCAATGAATTTGGGCTCGTCTGAATTGCCCTAATTTGTACATACCAATTGTCTGGTCAGACGGTCATCCGGCTGGTCATCCAGACGGATGTTGGTTGACACATCAAGTTGACAAGGTTGCCGGCGGTAGATAAGAGTGACATCTGCAGTTGACAAAGATGACGCCCGTCCGGGCTGTTGTCCGGGAGGTCATCTGGCCAGACGTCTGGCTTATTTAATACAGGCAATTCGAGCGAGCTCAAATTTGGTGGATCAATCATTTTTCTTGTCGGAATTAATAAATATTTGATGGGCTGTTAAAAATGGTGTACTTTTTTTTAAGACAACGGATTTTATGACCTTCTAACCGAGTGGAAGGCAGTCGTGATGACCCAGACTCCCCATTCGACTCAAGGAAGGTGTTTGCGCCGATTTTTTTTGGACTGTACTCGGAGGATTTAAATTAGAAATGAAAATTTATACCAATATTATGAGTTTACTTTAAGGGTAGGGAGGAAAAAACAAAACAAAAAAATTGTGAGTATATTTAAGTGAAGAAAGAGTGAAGTTGCAAGATCTTAGAGAGATAGTAGGTAGGCAACTGTACCTCCACTTTGTTTGTGGTGAGGTTGGTTCTTGTGACTTGAACCCATGCCGCAGTGCTAAGGCAAATAACACTTGACATCTCGCCAAGACATGACCTCTATGTGGTTTACCAATTGAAATAATAATAGCCTATGGTTTGTTTGTGTTATCCATCATCTGATACCATTGCCTTCTCAACAACACTGCCTTTGTAAGATACGATGTATGTGTGGAGCATGGCATGGAGCTTTAGTTGTATGATTGACAAGTGTCTGCATATTGTGTGATCTACAAATTTAAAGGCTGTCATTAAGTCTTTTGATATTCTGCATGTTTCAGCTAATTACTGTACTGTTTTTCATTTCTTTTCAGCGTGCACGTTTGTTATCTATGAATTCTAATTCTATCTCATATTATTTTTCTGATTGAAAGAGGATATGTATTTATTCCTTATTTCATTGTACAGCTGGTGTACCAAACCTAGCATTGGTGGAGACTGTAGATGATGAGAAGGTGAACACTGACTCCATCATCAGTTATTAAAAGTTGTATTGTGAGTTCTTAAGTGAGAGTAAAGTATTTCTGTTCCATAGATTATTTTGCTTTTAGAATGTTAAAGATGAACTTGCTGAAAAGGTGGTTTAAGTGGATTACTATTATCTCTTCAGCCTTCTGATTTCATAAGGCCTCGTTTGGCAAGTGACTTTTTTAGTTAAAAAGTCAAAAAGTCACTAAAAAAACCCAAAAGCCAAAACCCATATCAAAAAGTCAAAGATTCCCTTTTCTTTCTACTTTTTGCACATCTTTTCGTAAAAAGCCAAAAAGTCATCCCAAACATACTAGTTTTTTTTACATCACATTTTAGCTAAAAAGTCAAAAAGTTACTAAAAAAATATGTTCCCAAACGAGGCCTAAGTGATTGTTTAAATTTTTGCCTTTTGCTTTGTGTTTTTGTAGATTGCAAATCAACTTAACCGTGTGGTGGCAAACATAGGAAGAAATCCTTTAAAAGTCTTTGTCCAAGTAAACACCAGTGGAGAAGAATGATAGTGAGTGATGTATTTTAACAGGTTTAAACTTGGTAGTTTTGTCTGACCACTAACCCATTAAACAAGAAGTGAAGCATTTTGATTTTTTTAACTTGTTGCAGCGAAATCAGGAGTCGATCCATCTGGGTGCATGGAACTTGTGAAGCATGTTAGTTTGGCCTGCCCAAACCTTGAATTTTGTGGCCTAATGACAATAGGGATGCCAGATTATACTTCAACACCAGAGAACTTTAAGGTGGTGGTTCCACACATATCTGTTGCTTCTATGCTTGCTTCTTTCATTTTTCTTTGGTTTCTCACGTTTCTATTGTTTCCTGATACGGTTGGTGGGTTGGTGTCAGACATAAGAGAATTGTAGAAGTGAAGTTTGCAAAGCACTTGGAATAGCAGAAGAGCAGTGTGAGCTATCAATGGGAATGTCTGGCGACTTTGAGTTGGCTGTAAGTGAATTCTGGGTGCTCGCTTGGAACTGCACTGGACTTGAGAAATTTTCCATTTTTTTGATAAATTTATTTGCCAAAAACAAGAAAGGAAAGAAAAGGATAATTATGAATTTTATTGTCAGGTTCTCACAAAACTTAATCTATTAAATGGCATGATGCAAACTACTTGTGGTTAAGTAAACACGATGAAACACACAAAATGTTTGAAAACAAGTTTTGAACAAGGGAAGGAGTATTTGTATTCACAAAACGAGACAATACTCAACAAAGCTTTTGTAGTCTAGACTTCAAGAAGATGAAGTATAAACTATACTATCGAAATGTACATAAGCTAATAATTGAATAATTAAACATGTCTAAGTTGTACTCATCCATATTCGTGTACAATCTGATGGTACATGTCCATACAAATCAAAAATTAATAATTTGAAGTCAAGACAATTTTTTTTAATAGGTCTTTCTAATAAAGTTAAGAATGAGGTTTAACAACAGTTAGAAAATATTATAAAACAATAAAGTAGCTTACATTGGTAGGTTGGGGAGTGGAGCTTACCATTGTAAGAAGGGAAAAGAAATAAACATAAATAGTCTAGATTTTAGAAGCAATAAGGGGATGAAGTAAAAGAAAGAAGAAAGTACTTGTAATAAGAATGAAAGAGAATAATTAATTTAAAATTCTGCCTATTATTCTTGAGGTTGTGGGATTTCTGATAATATCCATTAAAACCACTAGCTATGTGAAATATTTATAGCTTCATCAACTGTACCTTGCTTATAATCTACTGATACCTACCTATACAATATAGGAGTACCAGTTTCAAGTAAAGCCGTAGCAGAGTATAAAACTAATGAACAGACTCGGTGATTGATGCAGGTTGAAATGGGAAGTACCAATGTGAGAATTGGATCTACAATATTTGGAGCGAGGGAGTATCCGAAAAAACAATCAAACTAGCAATTTAAACTTCCTTGCTGCAAGAGCCAAGCCCGTGTTGGCGTAAAATTTTAAGTTGCAGTTATCATGGCAGAGCTTACTCCCAATTATGCTGTTCAATGGTGGGATCTCCATTGATTTTTTTTCCATATCTCAACATCTAGATTGATTTTAAAGGATATTATACTATTAACTTGTCTGGATATACACCTATAGCCTGAGCTGTATACAGAGGGGTTTGTAGACTCTGGGTACTTATTATTCGCACTGTTGTTATGCTGCAACTCCTAAATAGTTAAATCACTTATTGCAAAGAGAAAAGGATTATGTTGATCTGGAATCTTGATTCATTCAGAGAGATTGATAATCCAGTTGTATGTAGAGTTTAGTTCTAATATGTTCCATGATATGGTTGAGATTGTTCCATTGTACTGGATTGTTTGTTATGAACATCTGAAGGACTTCAAACTCAGTTTCTCAGTAACACATTTGGTATTAGATAAGTTTTGCCTATTTCTATATATGGCCAATTGCGTGAAGCAAACTCATGAAAATTGATGATTTGCTGCAAAACTATTACTTAATCTGATGTTTTGGGGCTGTCAGAAAATTAACCCAACTGTCCTCTTTGATGCAAAAGTGTTCATGGAAATACAGTTATACAAGTTCATCTGCCATTTGATGGTAGTTCTTTTATCTCTTTCTGGTGATAAGCTAAAAAAAAATCCCATAAATTGGCACTCAAAAAAAAGTTCAAATTAATGAGTTGTTTATGTATCACTTGAAAAATTAATGAGTTTTAAAATATGTTTAAGGCCTTGTTTGGGAATAGATTATTTTAGCAATTTTTTTGCTTTTTAGTTAAAATATGAGATTAAAAAAAAAAAAAAAAAATTCGTATGTTTGGAATGATTTTTTGATTTTTTACGAAAAGATGTGTAAAAAATAGAGAAAAAATAGAATCTTTGACTTTTTGGTATAGGTTATAAGCTTTTTGATTTTTTTAGGAAGTTTTTAACTTTTAAACTAAAAATGCTATATGCCAAACAAGGCCTAAATTTGATTTACTTATCTTTCAAATCAGTCTCAAACGAGTTTTAATCTAAGTGAGCTTGAATATTTCTGATTTTTATGATGTATAAAAACATTTCGAGTAGAGCTCAAAAAATTAACTAGTTTTAAAATGTGCTCTAACTTAATGTATTGGAGTTTCAATAAGCTCTTAGACATGTTTGGATCAAATTAACAAGTTTCATTGGTTTTTTTTCCTTTTCTCTTTATTTTTTGGGTAAATTACATGAACATCCCTTGAGACTTTTGTTTAATACAGATTCTCCTTCACATTTAAAAAATTACATTCTCCTCCCTGAGGTTTATAATCTCATAACAAATTGTGTTGATGTCATGTCTTAAAATTATTTGAATGACTATCTTGTTTTTTTTCCTACCATTTCTTCTTCCTATTACATACTATATTTTACAATTTTTCATCATTAAATTCTACCTAAATATATTCTTATTGATAATAATATAAAAATATAAATTTTATATAGAATTTCCAAATACAATAATATAGTTTAATGGTGACCTTTCACTTTAAGGGGTCGTTTAGTTTTTGAGTTGGGCTAAAAAATCGCCAAAGGACAAAAAAAGGTCAAAAAAATCAAAAAGTCAAAAATCACAAGAGGACAAAAAAAAAATTTGCCAAAACAAAGCTAAAAAGCTAAAAAAACCATAGAAGAATACCAAATAACCAAAAAAGTCTCAAGCTAAAAAAGTCAAAAAAACTAAAAAACCAACCAAAAAGTCGGGTAATTTTATTTCCACACACCAAAACATCTCATTCTACGTCCTTTCTCAATACACATACCAACTAATTTTAAATTTTATAATATTACTCAATACACAACCCTTTTTGTCAAAAACATCCCTTTCTTTAACATTAAAACCCTAAACCAACACCCATTTGAATTGCAACTCTTCCATTAGAAATTAGATTTTCACACAAGCAAAGTTATATCTTTGTTAATGGACAATATCTTCTATTCCTTTCTATGACAACTATAGGCAAATAGTTTCTTGATGCTATGATCTTATGATTAGTTTGGAGATTTGGATTTGTCGCATAGAGACCATGTGAACACTAAAAGGGATCTAATTAAACTTAGTGCCTATTCCCATGAAAAGACCACGACGATGCTTCCCAAGGAGATAAGATACTTGTATGGGACTTCAATTCCATTTTGCTAATAGAAGTCATGTTGTCAATAATTTATCAAAATAAGTCCAATGATTACTGTACGGGAAAGAAATACACCTTCTCGTATAATCCTGTTGACCAAGTCTGCGCTCCTCCGTATGACGTCGTTCAACTACCTGAAAATACACACGTGAGCTAGCCGGCGGGTGTGTGCCGGAAACCTCTCCGATGCCTAAGTCAGTAGGCTTGACAAATAGACAAAAGCTCTATGAATTCAGGGAGTAAAGTTGCATTACCTCTCCAAAGGTGATATTGGTGAGCTTATATAGGTTTCGCGTGGCACAATCCTAGTAGGACTCTAACTTCTCCATGCGTAGAGTCTTCCTAGGATTCGCATTCCTCCATGCGTAGAGTCCTTCTAGGATTACTCCTCCTTGCGCAGAGTCCTCCTGGGATTCATACTCGTGGAAGATAATGCTTATCCTCCAACACCCTCCTCACTGCATAAGCCAAGTGAGGTGGCTTCAATATGGCCGAGCTCCTTTGCAACCGAAGTAACCCATAGTCCGGACTTTTCCTTCACTTTTCTTATCTCGGTCTCCCCATGCCATGACCGAGCTATCCATAAGAGAATTTGAACCGAACTAAAAGGGCAACCAAACCTTTCTTTTACCTCTTTTACCTCGGTTTCCCATGCCATGACCGAGCTAAACATAAGAAAGGTTAACCGAAATAGGGCGTGACCAAGCCGGACTAACGAGTCCGAACCGGTGTCAATATACGACCGACTTAGTATACAAGAACCGGTATGACTCTACGTCCGGTCCACTATCCTGGACCGGACTATCTCGATACTTGCCACAACCGAGCTACAGATGCCCATTCGGCAACCGAACTACCCATACTCCTCCTTTCCTACTGGGTATCATTCTTGAACTTACCTCGGCCCAACACTTAGCCCGGCCCAATTTATGAATATAAATTACCCTCTCAATTGCCCCTTAATTCCATCTGCGAAGCTTGATAGGGATTACTAATTTATCAACCGAGCTAGAGTTCTAGCCACTCCAGCCGAGCTAACAACTTTCAAGCCTTTCCAGCCGAGCTAAACTTAAGCCGATCTAAGAACGTCCGGTCAAAACGTCTCTTCAATTTATAGCAACTGAATCGATTGTCCTTCCTGACACGTGGCCCAGTCAGATTGCTCCTCACCAGCTGTAGCGCCGTCCTCGTGCTCCGAAAAAATTAAACAGTTCCCGCCAGAAATCCCTTCGTCTCTCTATCTAATCAAAACATCCTTTCATTTTTGAATTCACCCTCATTCTCACACTGTTTATCGTCTCTTTCCCTCTGGTTTCTGCCTTTCTCCCTGCAACTCAAGAGCTCGTGCCCTCCATTATTGTTGCTGTTCTTTCTCCTCATCCCCTGCTTCTCTACCAGGTAAATACACGAATCTTTTTTTTGTTTATCTGTTTTTTGCTGGAGCTTTAGCCCATAGTTGTTCATGTTATGTGTTGCTGTAAAACACTTCGTTTTTCTTCCACCGTATCTATACTTTCTGAAGAACTTTACAAGAACACCTTGAACATACTGATTTAGTTAGTAGAACACTTCCTTGATCTTTGTACATGCTTCAACCGAACTAGAATACTGTTCTTGGTATATAAAACTCTAGGCTGAAACCGAACTGGAACTTAAAAACATACCACAGTAGTTTCATAAGGCCATCAACCGATCCTACAATAACCGAAATGAATACCCACCGAACTAGAAACCGTAGTACTTGACCGGGCTAAAACTTCAGGGGGCCATGCCAGCATTCTTAGTTCCTTAACCGAACTCAGAAAGCTGCCCCTTGTCGTTCAGCCGAAATAACAAAACCAAAAGTAGGACCGAGCTAACCCCAATGCCTTGTAAAAACAGAGGTAGATCCCTTAGCCATCCCTCTAGCCGAAGTAAGGCTTCCTTTCCTTGTTTTGTTTTCTATAGCACGGTCGATGATCTGTGCTTAACACCTTGTTTTTCCAATTTGCAGACTTAGGCCGCCCAGACACTTCTGCTCCCTCAACCGAGCTACCAAGCACACTCTTCCAACCGAGATAAATTATTTTAACTTATAAAATAAATGGGGAAGTACAGATTTTTAGTGGAAACTCCAGGGGGTCTAGCCGAATTCCGGAAAGACTACCACATACCAACCGATGTAAACCTCATCCTGGCCGAACCAGGTGTAGACCCTTGGGATAACGAAGGCTTCGTCCCTTTTACCCTCCAATCAATAATTGAAACCGGACTTAGATTTCCCGTCCAACCCCTAATATGTGAATTCCTTAGGCAGACCAGACTGTGTCCAACCCAACTGTCCACCAACACATACCGTATAATAATGGGCATAGACGCTCTGAACCACCAGACCGGTCTAAACCTAGGTCTGGCCGAGATACTTCATCAATACTCTATAGGATCCAAGAACCAAGGCTGGTGTTACTATCTAAGAGTACGCCGTGGCCGAGAAAAGATCATCAAACACACACCGGACAAAGACGTCAACGATGACGATTTCTTTTGGGTTTCTGGGAACTTTGAGGACTTCCAAGCCCGAATCCCAGGCCGAAGAATAAACTGGAAGAAAGGGGAACCCGGTATCCACACTTCGATTTCCATTCCACCCCTTTTTATAAAATCGATCTTCATAATTAAAACCGAACTAACACTCGCCTTTTCTTGCAGATAAGGCTCATCTCAGATTCAACTACAACTACCCCAGCCTCCCAGTACTCCGCACCGCACTTCGGGTTAAGGAGAGATCTTGGACCAAGCTTCTGAAATTCGAGCCGACCTACCGATACTCCGGTCGCCGAAAAGCGAAGGTGACCGATTTCCTCCTCGAAGAAGGTCCAGAACCGGACCCATCCTTGCCTCAAATCAGACTTGTTCCCCTTACCGCCGAACAAGAAATGGCAAAGAAGAACAAGATGAAAGCCATGCTCACTGCAACCGCCAGGGCCGAAGTCCCACAAACCGGCCAAACAACCGAGGCCGTTATGGCTCTCCCAACACAACAGCCGTCCTCATCTCGCCGAAACAAGCGTGCTCGGACTAGCCAAACCGAGACACGCCTTGTTGACAAGGACGATGTCATTTTGCCACCAAGCCCTCCACCAGACACTCAACCGAATCCCCAACCGGAGTCATCAAACCGGTCTGAAACCAGCAAGTGGGCTCCCCCACTCGTCTTCAACAACCGAGCTATTGAAGAAGGTGATTCCGTTGTTGCTGAGAAGGATCACCTTCTGGCCTTCAACCTGGCCAGGGGTGTTTGCCTTCCCAAGGACATGGAGCACCATCAGAAGCGGCTAAATACCGAGGTGAAATCACTTCGGTCAGCTGCAAAGTCAATGATTGTGGTAAGCAGTACTGTCTTCTTTTTGCTTTTGGAATTTTTCCAACTCCCAGCTCGGCTGAGATTGAACTTTCTATGCTTTTGCAGGCCCTTCAAAAGACCACAATAGCTCACAAGCAAGTGATGGAGCTTCGTAAGACAACAAGGCAGGCTGTGAGGGCAGCCGAAACAAAGGCTGCCGAGTTAACACAAGCTCAGAAGAGGGCGGTCGAGCTGGAGGCCGAGGTAGCTCGTCTGACCGGACTAGTTGCCTCGGCTGATAGCGACAAACAAAAAGCTGTGATCGAAGTGAAAGATCAATATCTCTGGGAGATGGCCCAGCTTGAAGCCAAAAAAGACGCCGAAATATCTGAGCTGAAGCAGAAAGCTAATGACGCTTCCAAGGAAGGTTTCAAGGAAGCCGAAGCTGGCTACTCTCTGCAGTGCGAGGCGGCCAAAGACTTGTTTTTCAAGTGCGGCTGGCGAAGTGCCGTGGAGAAGCTCGGTTGTGGACCTGAAGCCGAGGTCTACAACGCTCCCGAGTACTTTATTCTGGCCTCCCTGAAGGAATATGCTGACGATATCCAGAACCAGTTTCTTGGTTCGTCTGATGATGAGGATGATGATGAAGATGAGGATGGGGAGCCGACTCTTACCCCGGTCGCCACTAATCAACCAAGCAATCAGTCAGCTCGACTAGAGCCAACAGTGGAGGACTTGACTACAGAGATACCGGTTGATACTACCATCCAAACCGATCTGCCTCCTCAGACCGGACTCCCTGCCAACGCCGGGCTCTAGACAAATGCTGAAGATGAGTTTGACGCCGAACTGGATGCACTTCTTGGTTGATTTCTTTCTTTCTTACTTTTCTTTCATTTTCGAACTCTGTAACCGGGCTACGGCCCCACAATTGTACTTCCTTTTTTCTTTAATGAAAAAATCATCAACTCTCATTTCGGTTTTGTACTTGCATTCTGCCGATATACCATAATCCGGTTTAAGCTATCTAACTTACTAGCCAACCACTCTTCAGCCGATATAACTTACTTCGGCTGAAGAGTATCCAGTGTTGGTTTAATCCAGCCAACCACTCTTCAGCCGATATAACTTACTTCGGCTGAAGAGTACAAAGTGTTGGTTTAATCCAGCCAACCACTCTTCAGCCGATATAACTTACTTCGGTCTGAAGAGTACAAAGTGTTGGTTTAATCCAGCCAACCATTCTTCAGCCGATATAACTTACCTCGGCTGAAGAGTACAAAGTGTTGGTTTGATCCAGCCAACCATTCTTCGGCCATACACTTACTTCGGCTGAAGAATACAAAGAGTTGGTTTAATCCAGCCAACCTCTAAGTTGGTTTTTCCAGCCAACTTAGAATCAAATGTTTGGTTTTTTTCCGACCAAACGTCCTGCAGCCTGGATCCTTATCCTGGGCTTAGGAAGGGTGTTGGTTTAATCCAGCCAACCTCTAAGTTTGGTTTTTCCAGCCAACTTAGAATCAAATGTTTGGTTTTTTTCGACCAAACGTCCTGCAGCCTGGATCCTTATCCTGGGCTTAGGAAGGGTGTTGGTTTAATCCGGCCAACCCCTGAGTTGGTTTTTCCAGCCAACCTAGAATATCATGTTTGGTTATTCCGGCCAAACGTCCTGCAGTCTGGATCCTAATCCTGGACTTAGGAAGGGTGTTGGTTTAATCCAGCCAACCTCTGAGTTTGGTTTTTCCAGCCAACTCAAAATAAACTGTTTTTGGTTTTCCGACCAAAACGTCCTGCAGCCTGGATCCTTATCCTGGGCTTAGGAAAGTCATAGTTGGTTATTCCGGCCAACTATGTTTACAATACTAACTTTCTAAAGCTACTTTCTACTGAAAACAATAATGCTGAAAAGAATCGACTTGTTTTATTGAGGAAGTAAAAAAATTACACATACTTAAAAGAAAAAAGCTAGAAATAAAACAACTTGAGATTTGCCGTATTCCATGGTCTGGGAATTCTTTTGCCGTCTTCATCTTCCAAGTGGTATGCCCCTTTGCCTGCCAGTCCGACCACTTTGTAAGGTCCTTCCCAGTTAGGTCCCAACTTGCCATCTCCTGGAACCAAGGTGTTTCCCATCACCTTGCGAAGTACCCAATCGCCGATTTTGAACTGTCTTGGATGTACTGTTTTGTTGTATTTCCTGGACAATTCTTGCTGGTAGGAGGCGATGTGAACCAATGCTCTGTCTCGTCTTTCTTCCGCAAGGTCAAGTTCCACTGCTATGGCTTCGCCATTTAAGTCTGGATCAAAGTTTTCACTTCGAATTGTGGGGAGGCCAACTTCTAATGGGATGACAGCCTCCATGCCATAAGCTAGGGAGAATGGAGTTTCTCCTGTCGATCGCCGAGGCGTGGTGCGGTAAGCCCATAAAACGTGGGAGAACTCTTCTGCCCACTTGCCTTTGGCTCTCTCTAATCTTTTCTTCAATCCATCCAAGACTACCTTATTTGACGCCTCTGCTTGTCCATTTGCTTGTGGATATGCTGGTGTGGAATTGTAGAATTCTATCTTGTATTCTTCACAAAAGCCTCTGAAAATCCTACCATCGAACTGAGTGCCGTTGTCTGAGATCAGTGCCTTTGGTATGCCAAATCGCGTAATGATGTTCTGCCAAACAAACTTCTTCACATCTTTTTCCTTGATTGACGCCAAGGCTTCTGCTTCCACCCATTTGGTGAAGTAGTCTGTTGCCGCAAGGAAGAACTTTCTGTTGCCTGGTGCTGTTGGAAGTGGACCTACTATGTCTAAGCCCCACATTGCGAAAGGCCATGGGCTAGTTAATGGTAGTAGTTCTCTGGCAGGTTGGTGTATTTGGTGTGCAAACTTCTGACACTTCTCGCATTTTTTTACATACTTCTCTGAATCCGCCTGCATGTAGGGCCACCAGTACCCTTGTGAAATAGCTCGGTATGCCGTGATCTTCCTCCTTGATGGCTGCCCACACACCCCTCATGTATTTCGAAAGCAAGAATGCTTCCACCTTGTTGGGGTGAACACATTTTAAGTAAGGTCCTGAAAACGACTTCTTGTATAATGCCAAGGATGGAGAGAGCCAAAATCTCTGCGACTTTGCTCGTATTTTGTTGGCTTCTTTCTTCTCTTCTGGTAAAGTGCCGTTTTTCAGGAACAGTATGATGGGTCCATCCAAGAAAGGGCCTAACTCCGCGCAACATACCTCTTCTGCTTCTGGGTCTTCAATGCTGGTCTAGGCAGGTAGTCGATTAGTAGTGGGTGAGGAATGGAGGTGTCTGCCATTGAGGCGAAGCCTGCTAGTTCGTCTGCTCTGCTATTTTCCTCTCTGCCGATCTGTTCTATCCTCACCACTTCGAACTTCTTTATCTCTGTTCTGACCAAGTCTTGGTACTTGGCCATCCTATCATCTTTTGCCTCGTAGTCGCCAGATATTTGGTTTACCACAACTGGGAGTCGCTGTTAAACCATTAGCTCGGTGGCCTTCATGTAGTATGCTGACTTGAGGCCTGCCAGAAGTGCTTCATACTCTGCTTCGTTGTTTGACGCTGGGAAGCCAAGGTTGATTGCCTGCTCTACCACTAGGCCATCTGGAGAGATGAGGACTATGCCAAGTCCTGCGCCATGCCGGTTGGATGCTCCATCCACAAAGAGCTTCCACATTTCCCCTACAAACATTTCCAGCATGTGGAGGGATCGGATGATGTTGTGGGGTCTGGAATGTCGCTGGAGTTTCCTTCATGATCCATAGTTGCAGTCTGCCCCTTGTCTTCTGATTGGACCAAGTCATTAGTTGTTGGTGAGTTTTGACTTGGTGTAGTAAGGTCTGCTTTCCTCCTCGCCTTCTCTACTCTGGTCTGCCTTGGGCTCTGGCTGAGTTACCTGTACTAGGGGTTGCGCTATTCCGGCGTCAATCTCCAACCCTAGTTCGGTTGTGTCAGTCAGGTCGATTGGGCAGACTTGGTGGCTTCCAGGAGTGAACTCCGCGACGAAGTCTGCCAAAGATTGGGCCTTTACTGCGGTTCTGGGTTGGAACTTGATGTCATATTGTCCCAATTCCACTGCCCACTTCAAATTCGCCCAGAAAAGTTCGCCCTTTCAAATAAAGCCTTGAGTGGGAAGGCTGTGAGGACAACTATGGTGTGGGCGTGAAAGTAATGGACAACTTTCCTGAGGCCATCATTAAGGCCAGGGCCAGTTCTCTCCAGTGGCAAATACCTCGTTTCGGCGCCTAACAATGTCTTGCTGACGTAGAAGATTGGAAATGCTGGATGCCTTCTGCACGAACCAATACTGCACTTACCGCGTGCTGAGAGACTGCTAAGTAGAGGAAGAGTTCTTCTCCAGGTATTGGGGTGACAAGTAGTGGTGGAGAAGACATGTATTCCTTCAAACTCTCCAGAGCTCGGTCGCATTCTTCGTCCCACTCAAACTTAGCTTTTAATGACTGAAAGAATGGACGCAGTCTGTCTGAAGATCGGCTGATGAATCGGTTAAGTGCTGCTGCCATGCCGGTGAGATGCTGCACTTCTTTCACTAAATTAGGCCTCTCTAATTCCTGAATTGCTTTGATTTGGGAGGGGTCTGCCTCAATACCCCTGTTGGTTACCAGGAAGCCCAGAAACTTGCCAGACCCTACACCGAATGCGCACTTAGAAAGCGTTAAGGCGCAGCTTGTGTTTCTTCAGGATCTGGAACATCTCATCTAGGTCCTTTAGATGGTCATCCGCATCCTTGCTTTTGACCACCATGTCGTCGATGTAAGCCTCCATTGTTCTGCCTAACAATGGCTCGAACATCTTTGTGACCATTCTCTGGAATGTCGCCCCGCCTGCGTGCGTTCTTTAGGCCAAAGGGCATGACCTTGTAGCAGTATAGTCCTCTTGGAGTGGTGAAGGATGTTACTTCCTGATCAGGTTCGTGCATGGCTATCTGATGGTAGCCTCTGTATGCGTCAAGGAAGCTAAGCCTGCTGTGCCCAGCTGTGAGGTCCACCAATTGATCTATCCTTGGTAGGGGGGAAACTGTCCTTTGGACATGCTTTGTTTGGACCGTCTTGTAATCGACGCGACACGCCACTTGCCATTCTTTTTTGCACCACGACCGTTGGAGATCCATCTTAGGGGTATGCACCTCTCTGATTGCCCTGCCTCCAGCAGGGTTCCAACTTCTTCTGCCACTATTTCGGCGTGGTGGAGTGCCGATCTGCGTGTGCGTTGAATGACTGGTCTGGCAGACGGGTGGACATTGAGTTGGTGGCAGATGAGGTTTGGATCGATGCCTGGCATGTCGTATGGCGTCCAGGCAAATACTTCGATGTTGGAGGTCAGGAATTCCATGACCTCCAATCTCTCAGCGCTGGATAACGACGAGCCAAGCAAGAAGAACTTATCCGGGTTCTTTTCGTCGATTCTTACCTCCACCAAGTCTTCCACCGCTTTCTGATCAGCTGCTTTGCCAACCTCTGCAAACAGTTCATTACTCTCAGGTTCTTCAACCGAATGAACATATCCTTTGGCAGCGCGGCTGCCATTCGTTGTGACGAAGCATTGTTTGGACATAATCTGGTCCCCATATACTTCTTCAATTATTCCGGTGTCGTTGGGAAATCGCATTACTTGGTGGTAGGAGGATGCCACCGAGCGCATGGCATGCAGCCATGTTCTGCCCAAGATAACGTTGTAGGTGGAGGGGACCTTTATCACCCAAAACTCACTTGTTTCGTCACACTCCCTGCTCTGACTGGAAGGATAATTTTGCCGACGGCCATTCTGGCATGGAGTTGAATCCGATAAGGGGAGATACGGCAGGCGCCAAGTCTTTATCCTGCAACTTTAGTTGCTTGAAGGTTTCATAATACATGATTTCACACGAGCTACCTTGGTCAATCAGAATCCGCTTGACGTCAAAATCCTTGACTCGAAGAGTGACGACCAAGGCATCGTTGTGAGGGCAATAAATCCTTGCCAAGTCTCTGTCTGAGAAGGACATGACATTTGTGGCCTCTATCTTCCCCTTTTTGGCGACTGGTTGGACACTTAGTACCTCTCTGAAGTGCTCAGCCTTTTTGATTGAACCTCTGAGCTCGCATACACGCTCAGGTTCAAAGACTCCATGTATTACGTTGATGACGCCTTGAGGTGGGGCGTCGTTTGGCATTCCATTAGGCATATTCTGGTCCTGGGGGGCTGGCTGTGCCCCTCCTTCTATGTATTTGTCCAGGTGACCCGCCGCCACTAGTTCTTCCAGATGCTGCCTCAATGGTGTGCAATTCTCAGTGCGGTGCCCCTTTTCTTTATGGAAGGTGCACCTCGATCTGTCATCGTAGTCCTTCTGAGCTTCGCCTAACTTAGCTGGCCACTTGACGAAAGGCTCGTCTCGAATTTCGCTAAGTATACGGTAGATCGGTTTCTTGAAGACCGTGGTGATGGCGGTGCGGACTCTCAACCATCTTTTGTCTTGGTCTTCGTTGTCTCTTTTGCCACGTCCGTTTCTGTTCGGACGGTCTACTGCGTTGACTTTTGCTGAGGCCTTCTTCTCTGGTGCTGCGGCCGTGCTAGATTTTGCTTTGGCACGAGCGCCATCCTCTTCCACCCTGATGTGCTGATGCACTCTCTCCATCAGGGCCTCCATGGTGAGGGGTGGCGTCATGGTGATAGAGTCCCTCAGTCTGTTCCCGACTGGGAGGCCTCTTTTATACTGCGCAATGGCGAGATTGGTTGGGCAGTCCCCAATCTGGTTGAATGTCTCCCAGTAGCGACTGTTATATGACCTCAAGGTCTCCTTATCACCCATGTCGATGGAGAGTAACTGGTCGATCTCCACTGGGGTTTTCGTGTTTGTTCTGAATCGTGTTACAAACGCCTCCGCCAGTTGTGCCCAGGAGGCTATGCTGCCCTCTGGAAGCTTCTCAAACCAAGTCAAGCCTAGGTCACCAAGGCTTGAAGGGAATAGGATGCACATCAAGGCCTCATTCCGCCGGTATACAGCCATGACCTGGCGAAAGTGGCTCAAGTGTGAGTAGGGGTCCGTCTTCCCTTCATATGTTGTGAATTTGGGTTGTAGGAAGCCTGACGGTAGGGGCGCGTTCTCTATTGCTGGGACGAATGGTGAGGTCTGCAGCCTTGCCAATGCCTTGTCCGCTGGTTCGTAGGCCGGGCGCGGTATTGGCATTCCAACCTCGACGCTTCCATGCGTCCGAGGAGCCAACCGCTGTAAGGCAGAAACTCTGTGTGGATCGCGCGCCCTAGCGTCCTCCTTCCACCGTGCTTTCTCTTCTAGCACGGTCCGTAGGTCGGACGATCTGGGCAACTCTGTCTGCCTAGACCTTGTCTGGTGTGTATGTGAGGGCCGATATGTGCTTCCTTCGGTGTACGACCTTTCAGACCTCGTCCTCTCAGACCTGGAGTGACGAGTTCTGGAAGATCTGGATTGCGCGTCGCCTGTCCTGAGGCTCTTGTTCTCCCTTTGTGAGGGTGTAGTATTCCTACTACGACTTTCCGAGTGGCGAGGGGGCGTCTTGTTTGTGCGCCCCTCTCCTGTCGCCACTTCTTTTCCTTTCACCTGACGTTTCAGAGATTCCATGTCTGCTGCCATCCGACGGATTAATTCGTCTTGTTCCCTGACGCGATCTTCCAAAGCTTGAGGATCAATTCTGCGTCTTTGTCTTTCTGGGCTTTGCGAACGAGAGGGATGAGGGCTGTTATTCCGCCTTCGTCCCCTTGCATCCCTCCTGGAATTTTGTCTGTGTGGTTCCAGGTTCGCCATGGGAGTGACCACAGGAGGCCTTCGCGCCTTGCACCCCCTTCTGGAGTTAGTCCGTCGACGGCGGACTGAGGTAATTCTTCGTTGTTCGCCATTGATTTTTAGGGAGAAAAGCTTGATCAAGAGGTTGTTCTTGTCTGAGTTCCCACAGACGGCGCCAATTGTACGGGAAAGAAATACACCTTCTCGTATAATCCTGTTGACCAAGTCTGCGCTCCTCCGTACGACGTCGTTCAACTACCTGAAAATACACACGTGAGCTAGCCGGCGGGTGTGTGCCGGAAACCTCTCCGATGCCTAAGTCAGTAGGCTTGACAAATAGACAAAAGCTCTATGAATTCAGGGAGTAAAGTTGCATTACCTCTCCAAAGGTGATATTGGTGAGCTTATATAGGTTTCGCGTGGCACAATCCTAGTAGGACTCTAACTTCTCCATGCGTAGAGTCTTCCTAGGATTCGCATTCCTCCATGCGTAGAGTCCTTCTAGGATTACTCCTCCTTGCGCAGAGTCCTCCTGGGATTCATACTCGTGGAAGATAATGCTTATCCTCCAACACCCTCCTCACTGCATAAGCCAAGTGAGGTGGCTTCAATATGGCCGAGCTCCTTTGCAACCGAAGTAACCCATAGTCCGGACTTTTCCTTCACTTTTCTTATCTCGGTCTCCCCATGCCATGACCGAGCTATCCATAAGAGAATTTGAACCGAACTAAAAGGGCAACCAAACCTTTCTTTTACCTCTTTTACCTCGGTTTCCCATGCCATGACCGAGCTAAACATAAGAAAGGTTAACCGAAATAGGGCGTGACCAAGCCGGACTAACGAGTCCGAACCGGTGTCAATATACGACCGACTTAGTATACAAGAACCGGTATGACTCTACGTCCGGTCCACTATCCTGGACCGGACTATCTCGATACTTGCCACAACCGAGCTACAGATGCCATTCGGCAACCGAACTACCCATACTCCTCCTTTCCTACTGGGTATCATTCTTGAACTTACCTCGGCCCAACACTTAGCCCGGCCCAATTTATGAATATAAATTACCCTCTCAATTACCAATAATCACCAAGTGACCAATTGCCCAAGCAATTGGTACTTCCAACTTCCATTCATTTAAGTGTGAGATACTTGTATAGAACATTAGGAAAAAGAAGTATAGGTCATGATATTAAACTGTGATCTGACTGGAAATGCAAGCAAAGATTTGAAAGTGAAGAGAATCACACTGAGGCATTTGCTGGCTATTAGACAGGATGAAGAAATTAGGGTTTTGATGGAGAAGATAAGGGCACTTTAGTAATTTTAATTTAGGAGAAAACTATAATAAAAAAATAAATTATTAAGTGTGTGCACAAAGATTGGTAGGTGTGTAGAAATAGAATTTTCCTAAATAGTCATTGCCAAACCAACGCTAAAACAAAACACTCATAAACATTATTTATATTTACAACAATATCAATATCGCAACCTTTTATGATATTTTTTGTATAAATTTTTATGTATGAATATAATTTTTTATTTTTATTTCCATCATTATATCTAGATTAGGTCAATTTAATCTAGATATATTTAAAAAGTATAAAATTTGTACCAAAAATTTTTAAAAAATCATTGAATCTAACAAAATAAGATAATGTATTGAATTTTTGTATTTTTGTATCCTTTTTTTTTTTTTTTTTTTTTTTGTATTTGGTGAATCTAAAAAAAATCACAAAATATTATACTTGTTAAGTATATCTAGTGTGTATCTAAAAAACTATAAAAAAAAAAAAAAATGCTTAAAATATTAAAAAAAAATCAGTAAAAATAAAAAAATATTTGAAAAATAAAATAAAATAAAATAAAAACTCAATTTTTTGTGTGAGTTAAACCAAAGAAGATTCAGTGTGTTTGATTTCAATTTTCTGAATTTAGTTTTTTAAAAACTGAGTTTTTTGTTTTGTGTGTTTTTTATTTTTAGTGAATATTTTAAAAAATTTAAGCATTTTTTTTTTTACTTTTTTAGATATACCTTACTTAGATGCATCTAAAAAGTAAAATATTTGTAAAAAAATATTTTAAAAAATTAATAAATACAAAAAAAATATATTGAATTTTAGTTTTTTTTTATATTTTTGGCATTTAGTGAATTTTTTAAATATTTTTTTCACGAAAATTATACTTTTTAAGTGTATTTATGTTAGGTATGTCTAAATTTTTTTTTTAAATTGCTTAAAATATTAAAAAAAATTCAATAAAAACAAAAAAAAATACGAAAAATAAGAAAGTAGAATTTTTTAAAAATATTTTCCAAAAACTAGAAACAAACATGGTGATTATTATTTTTCTTGAAATGATATAAACAAAATATGTATATTATTTTATTATTTTATATGTATACAAGCTAAGAGATAAATATATCATTTTAATCTAACAGGGGATAAGTGTAATTTTTAAATGTGAGAGAAGGATCTATATAAAACAGAAACCTCAAGGGGTTTCAGTGTAATTTATTTTATTTATTTTTTTATAGGAAAATTCTAAAATAGCCTTAAGGGCTATCATGGGCATTGGAAAAATGTGTAAAAAGTATATTAAAATCTGTAAAAATGTTTTAATATTGTGTAATGCTTTTTTTTTTTTTTTTTGGAGAGCCCTTAATTCTATCATTAGTAACACCCCTTTTTTTTTTATTCAAATCTTTTATCCAAACAGACCCTTCAACAGATCCATCAAGAATCAAACTGAAAGCTGATCTAACTCGCAAAACCTGGCTATAATATCCAACCGTTGAGTCCTCTTTATTTCAAAAGAAGAAAGTGACTATGAGCTATGAACAAGTTCAACCCTCACTTCTACCCTCCAAAACCACCACCACCACCACCACCACCACCCAATTTCGCCACCGCCACAACCAAGTCATTCAATGCTGAAATCAATAGTCTCTCATCTTCAAGTGCACACAATGACGTCCTTCTCACCTACACCTTAATGCTCAAAACCAACACTCCACCAGACGCCTACACCTTCCCTAGCCTTCTCAAAGCCTGCACTTCTCTATCTCTACTCTCCCATGGCCTTTCATTCCACCAACAAATCATCGTCAATGGGTTCTCTTCCGATTCATACATTGGCTCTTCTTTGACAAACTTCTATTCCAAATTTGGGTTCACCAACCATGCCCGCCAAGTGTTCGACAAAATGCCTGAGAGAAACTTGGTTCCTTGGACTGCTATCATCGGCTGTTATTCAAGATCGGGTGACGTCAAAACAGCAGTTTGTATGTTTAATCGGATGCGACACAAAGGAATTCAACCCAGTTCGGTTACTGTGTTGAGCTTGCTCTCTGGAGTTTTTGATGTCACCCATGTGCAATATGTTCATGCTTGTACAATTCAATATGGGTTTGAGTCTGATTTAGCTTTGGTGAATTCTATGTTAAATGTGTATGGTAAATGTGGAAGAGTTGAGGATGCTAGGGACTTGTTTGAATCGATGGAGACAAGAGATGTAGTTTCGTGGAACTCGTTGGTTTCGAATTATGCCTTGGTTGGGAATATTAGAGAAATATTTCATCTATTGAGTCGAATGAGGATTGAAGGTTTGGAACCTGATCAACAGACGTTTGGGTCGTTGGTGTCTGCTACAGCAAGGCAGAGCAATTTTGAAATGGGACGATTGGTGCACGCTAGGATATTAACTTCAGGAATTGAATCGGATGCACATGTTGAAACATCGCTTATTGTTATGTATTTAAAATGTGGAAATTTTGACAATGCTTTTAGGATATTTGAACGAACATCAGATAAGGATGTGATCTTATGGACGGCAATGATATCAGGGCTTGTACAGAATGAATTCGCAGACAAGGCGCTGATATTGTTCCGATCGATGTTAGTTTCGAATGTTTTGCCATCTACTGCCACGATAGCTAGTGCCCTTGCAGCTTGTGGCCAACTAGGTTCCTTAAGTCTGGGAACTTCAATTCATGCCTACATGTTACGGCATAGGATGCCACTAGACATTACTGCTGAAAACTCTCTTGTAACCATGTATGTAAAGTGTAATCACCTGGAACAAAGTCGTTTTCTTTTCAATACAATGGAGAAAAGAGACGTGGTTTCTTGGAATGCAATTGTTGCTGGGTATGCACAAAATGGCGATTTATGTGAGTCCTTACATTTATTTAATGAAATGAGAACAACTCTTCAAAGACCTGATTCAATAACTGTGGTCTCCCTTCTCCAAGCTTGTGCCTCAATCGGGGCTCTCCATCAAGGAATATGGGTCCATAATTTTGTCATTAGGAGCTGCCTTGGACCGTGCATCTTGATCAACACAGCTTTGGTAGATATGTATTGCAAATGCGGTGACTTAGACACCGCTATGAAGTGTTTTGATAGGATATCACAGCATGATCTGGTCTCATGGAGCACGATCATTGCTGGATACGGTAGTCATGGTAAAGGAGAGATTGCTTTGGAAGTGTACAAGAAGTTTCTCCTTATTGGCCTTGAGCCAAACCATGTCATTTTTCTATCGGTTCTATCTGCCTGTAGTCATAATGGGCTTGTCAACGAGGGTTTGAATCTTTTCTACTCCATGAAAAACGAATTTAGGGTTGAACCAAAACTTGAACACCTTGCCTGCGTTGTTGACCTCTTAAGTCGAGCAGGAAGAGTAGAATATGCATATGAATTTTACAAGAGGATGTTTCCGGAACCAACTATAGATGTTTTAGGCATACTTCTTGATTCTTGTCGGACGAGTGGTAATTTGGAACTTGGGAACATAATTGCTAGAGAAATTTTCCTGTCAAAACCTACGGATGCTGGAAACTACCTGCAACTGGCACATGGCTATGCTTCGATGGACAGATGGGATGGTGTGAGTAAGGCATGGATTCAGATGAGGTCTCTTGGCCTTAAAAAACTCCCTGGTTGGAGTTTTATTGCACTAAATGGAACAATTATGACATTTTTCAATCATCACAGTTCTCATCCCCAGTTTGAAGGCATAGTTCAAGTTTTAAAATTCTTGAGCCAAGAAACTAGGGATTTGGGAATTGACTTCAAAACCAATGAAATTCTATCATGATTTTCCTATCCCCAGAGGGAAAGGTCCTTCCCTTTTTGGCAAGTTGTGGGAGAGGAGGGATTCGAACCCCAAACACCATGGTTCGTAGCCACATGCTCTAATCCTCTGAGCTACAGGCTCCACCCCGATTCCACTTGATTTGTTCCCTGGAGTAGCCTAATGAAGTTTACAGTCTCTTCCTCAATTTGGAAATTTTGGGGTTAGCCTCAAATCAAGCAAGCAAATCTGTTTCTAGTAAATTTGATGAGAAAAATGCAGTAGTTTTGAAGAAACGAAGTTGGTGGAGGAGATAGATACATTGGCTTGTTTTAAAGGATGAGCCAAGAATCTAAGGTGTATATAATTTGGCTTACTGATTGATTCTTGTTGACACAATGGACATCTAAGACTTCCAGGATAACCAACAAGTGAAGCTTTTGAAGATGAATTACTTGCAAGCGGCTTGCACTATCGACTGTGATTCAGTGTGCATATAGGATGGTAAGTGAATTATGGATATCTTTTAATCAGAAAATTCCTCGGTTTTGCAGATGCATTGGACTGCTTAGTACGGCTGCAGATGTATTGGACTGTGTAGTACGGTTGCAATTCTCTGAATGCCCACTTTTTACAACAATTTGGAGTTTTTTTTGTCAACCAATGTATATGATTTTGAAGGCTGTGGAGAGTAGAAACTAGAAACTAGAAATGACAGTTTGACTCAATAGTAAGATTTGTCATTAATGTTCCTAATGATGTGGGTTCGAGTCACAGAAAATCTCGAAAAAATAGGAGTGTTGTTACATATATCTTGACCTCTTTAGATCCCGCTTTAGCAGGAATATTGTGCATTAAATTATTACTATTATTATTTTATTTTTTGGGGGGAGTAGAAAAGAAACTATATGTGATAATGTGTGACCAAAAGGGATTACTTGAAATCTAACAGACTAGAGTGGAGCTATGTTTGAAGGACTGGGACTGCCATTTTTTTCTTCAGAATCAAATATGATTATATTGATGTCAAAAAGGATTGACACATAGTTATAACCTCTCCTAAACAAATTTATTATACCATGTACTTGAATATATTCTTAACGAAATTAAACCAGAGGCCAAACTGTATTGTGCAGTTTTTTATTCATTCGTCTGGATGAAAGTGAAATGAATAATTATTCTATCAAAATATTTATTATAACGTTTAAAATTAAATTATAAATGAAATTATCATTAATCGTTGCAAGTGAATAGCCATCCTATAGAAAGACTAAAGAATCATCATATATATATTTTTTTTTAGTGAATCAAAAACTATCTAGAAGTATCCATGTTTTAGTCTTTTATACTTTACTAAGATCCAAAGAAAGACATTTGTTTAAAATGAAAGTCTGAAATCAATTACACTAAATAACTTTTAAAAAAATAAAAGTATATTGATTTATTTTTGAAAAAAACAGCTTTCAAATCACGATACCAAGAATAGTAGTAAAAAAGACTCAATTAGCATACTTTCATTTTTTTTTTTCCCTTTTCGATCATAGAATTCTCAGTATTTCAAAATAAAAATAAGAATTAAATCTTATCATCATTTTATGACTAAACTTTCAGTTTGGAGATAATTTTTCTAATATTTTCATTAGTTATTTTGCGTTTCAAAAAGTGAAAATTTAAATAGAAAGTTACAACAATATTTAAAATAAAATAATAAAAAAATAAATTACAAATATATCTCTTGAGGTTTACGTTAAAATATGAATTGCCTCCTTATAATTTGAAAATTTGCGAATGCCTCATTTTTAGAATTTTTTATGGGTAAATTACAAATGCACCTCTTGAGATTTGTTTAAAATACAAATTGTCCTATGTGGTTATGAAAATTACATCCCACCCTTTGAAGTTTATAATATCATAACAGGGTAAATTACATTTGACACCCCCTGAGGTTTATATTTATTACAGTTCCCCCCTTACCTTTTGGAAATTACATCCCCCTCCTTGAGATTTAAAGTTTCATTACAAATTGCTCTCTCAGTTAGTTGCCTATTAAGTCAACTAACAGATTTTGCTGATGTCAACAATTTAATTTTTTTAAATACCAATTTTTCCTTCATTGGGTAAATTACATTGATACCCATTGAGGTTTGCAACTAATACAATTCCCCCCTCACATTTTGGAAATTAGAATCCCCTTCCCAAGGTTTAAAGTAGCATTACCAATTGCCCCTGGGTTAGTATTAGTTGGAAAAAAAAAATTAATTGAAAAAAAAAATTGTTAGTCAAATTTTTAATTTCTATTTAAAAACCAATGTAAACTCATTTTTTGAGTTTACGTTTTTCCCTCAAATTTATAAATTGAGACAATCATTTATAAACCAAAAAAATTATCAAACAAATTTTTATGACAATTTTTTAAATTTTTGTAAATATAAATTGAAAACGAAATGGTTACCAAATAGGCCTTAGATGGTAAAAATGTCGTAAAATTAACAAATAATTAAATAAGTTACTAATGTAAGAAGTGATTTATCAAAAAATTCTTAGGCTATGTATGGTTTGATTTTTAGAAATTTTTTTAAAAAATTAAAAATTAATTTGGTTAAGAAATAAAAATTAAAAAATAATTATCATTTTTATATAATTTTTATCTTTCGAGTGGTTAGAAATAATTTTTTACAAATTAAATATATTTCTTCATATTTATTTTTATTAAATTAGTTTTATTTTTTTAAATGTCAAGAGGGGATCCGTATTAAATTGAAACCTCAGGGGGTGTCAATGTAATTTACCCTTTAAAGTATATGTAAAAGTTAAGGGTAAATATGTCATTTTAACTTAAAAGTTAACACCATCAAATAATTACACTGATAAGGGGGTCAGTGTAATTTCCCAAATGTGAAGGGGGAATTGTAATAAACATAAATTTTAGAGGGTGTCAGTGTAATTTACCCTTCATAACAAATAATCTCTTTTATTAATAAATCATCAAGTCAATTGACAGCTTTTAATTATGTCATAAATTTATTTCAATTAATAATTCATGAATTTTATTATTGTATAGAAAAATAGTTAGAATTTTTTTTTTTTAATTAATTCTATTACATAAAAAATTCTAATAATTGTGTATTTATAATTTTTTAAATTATAGAGACCAATCCATGTTTTAAACAAATATTAAGGTATGTATTTGTAATTTATCTTAAAAAATATGAAAAATTCTATTTCCACACACCCTTTAATCTCTGTGTACACATTTAATGACGAGTGTTGCTATTAGCACCCCATCAATTATTTTAGATCCTCATTTTTTAGCCTTTTTTTATTATTATTACAATAATAACCCAAATGAAATTATTAAAAAAGACATCAATAATTTTGAACAATTCATCTCACAATTAAACCCACACACTCACTACATCATGAATTAGGATTTATGAAAGTACCCACCTCCATCACCATCTATCTATCTTTCCCAAATCCCACTTTTAAAATCTACCCACCCTCAAAACGTTGAAAACCCTTTGGCGATAGTATTTTGATGGTAGTTGTGGTAATCATTTGATTACCTACTGTGTGGGTGAAAATTTGACCACACTGCAATCTTAGTATCCAGCTGGAGAGCACCGGCAGAATAGATGGCACCTGACTAACCTGCAACAGAAAGAGAAGACTCCGGTGGTGGTTCGCCACCCGGGGGTACTTTGACAATCAAGTCAATACTCAATATCTCTCAAAGATAATCAATAGTGCTAAACTCACTAGCTTGAGCATAAAAAGCATACCTTAGACCCATGGGGGTGCCTCTTATTTATAGCCAACTCAATCCTAGTCCCAATGGGAGCCTAACTCCAATGGACTCAGGATTACTGCTAATCTGGGACTCCCAGTGGGATTAGGATAAACTCTCTAAGAGTTTTATCTTTACCCAAACTGAAGTCTTCTCCCAATCTAGGACTCTTGTCTCATATCCAGGTTGAGTTCCCTCTTCATTCTCGGACTCTTGTCCCTTATCCACTTATCTCGGATTCCGATATCTTCGGAGGTAACCTCAGCCTATCCGAGATGACCTCGGCATAACAACCAGGACACGTGGCACCTCGGCTGACACGTCGGCGTCACCTTGCCACGTGTTGGTACTCAAAAAATATATCCCCACAACTGCCCCCTAGGTTCTATTACCTCGGCATTCTGAGGTGATGGAACCTACACTGTTCGTTTATCTGTGCCCCTTTGTCCGAGATCAAACTCGCCGACCTCAAAGTTCCCTGGACTTTACTGTCCACTGGTATCAAGAATCAAGTTTCATGCTTTCCAAGCTACTTGAAATCGCACCTCCTAGCCGAGGTTCTGGTTCCATTAATTCGTAAACTCCAAGAGCTTTGTAACTGCTCCACTCACGCTCTCTGGTGAGTTCTCGATTTCTAGTCATCTATTTGACTCCGGCGATTTTCATATCGGCGTTTATTTCACTTGGTAGGTTCACAAACTCTTTACTTGCCATTAAGCTCAATCTTTCATAACTCTTCTGAATCTGTTTACTTGCCATCTGTTGCCTTCTATTTTCGTCTGTCTTCAAGTTTTGAATTGTTTGAATGCCTGGCACTGTTCTTGTCATATCCGCTTTCCGTTGCTAGCATCGTGTCTGGGTTATTACTTTCTTGTTCTTCACATACTTACTTAGTGCCTGTGCACTTGGCTTTATTCTTGAACTTTGTTGTCTTCTTGACTCTAATTTTTCTCTTTTTTCATTCAATCCTCTGGCTTTTTCTCTTTCTAGCTCTTTTGCTTAAATCCGTCATTGTTCCAAGCTTTCAAGCTCTGCAATTGTCTTCGTTCCTCTCCTCTGGTGAAGCTTACGTCATTGTCGTCAGGCTTCGGCAATTTTTATTCCGGCTTCCCTCTTTCTGGTAAGCCACTGTTCCTCCTGGTTTTATTTCTTGTTGCTTTCCAAGAAGCTCTGCTTCATTGTTAATCACCATTGTTTCCAAATCATCTTCTTGAATACACACTGTTCACACATCTGTTGATTTCTGCCACTGTTCTTGGCTTGACACACCTGTGCAATCTTTTTGTCTTGATTTCCTGATAGCTTTATCACCATTCTTGATTACGAATTACATTCTTGTTTCTGTTTTCGGTGTCTTTTTCCATATTCTTGCTTTCAATCCTTGCCTTCAAACTCCGAGGTGCCAATCGCCGAGAAAAGCCTTGATCAAACTCTTCGGAAGATCGATGCTGAGCTCGAGGCTGAGAAGGCTGCAGAGAAGTCTTCCCAACTGTCTTCTATATTCTGCCATTGATACCGAGTAGTTTTGTTTGCTTCTTTTACTCCCTGTACCTTGTACCATGTACTTTGTCCGTCTTTGTATGCTTTTAATCTGGCTGACGTGCCTTCTTCTGAACAGTTACGCTTTGATTGTTCCCTCTTTAAAAAAAACTACAACTGTATTGTCTGAATGCCTCAATCTTTATTTTCTCTTGATGATTCTATACTTAGAATATTTTGCATGCCTTTCATACTTTGCCTCCTTTGTGCAATCTTCTCGGGGTTACATACCTCAGGTATAATAACTACAAGCTTTACTTCAGCAAGATACTGACCTACAAACTTTTCATGAATTTCAACAAGTGTAAAACATATACTATTCAATGTTAATTTTGCAAACTTTTCTCAAGTTATAATAAATGCTAAACAATGATCTACTTGTAAATTGCTACAAATTTCAACAAGTGTTTAAACAATATACTTAGCTTTTACTTCAACCTGTAAATTGCTACAAATTTCAACAGATGATCATATGTCGGCTTAACGTCATCTTGTAAATTGCTCGGCTTTACTTCGACTTGTAAATTGCTACAAATTTCAACAAGCGAAGAGAAACAGTAATCTCGGCTTAACTTCAACTTGTAAATTGCTACAAATTTCAACAAGTGAAGATAGGGAATAATCTCAGCTTAACTTCAACTTGTAAATTGTTACAAATTTCAACAAGTGAAGATAGGGAATAATCTCAGCTTAACTTCAACTTGTAAATTGCTACAAATTTCAACAAGTGAAGATAAGGAACCATCTCGGCTTAGCTTCAACTTGTAAATTGCTACAAATTTCAACAAGTGAAGATAAGGAACCATCTCGGCTTAACTTCAACTTGTAAATTGCTACAAATTTCAACAAGTGAAGATAAGGAATAATCTCGGTTTAACTTCGGTTAAACATCGTCTCGGCTTAACTTCAACTTGTAAATTGCTACAAATTTCAACAAGTGAAGATAAGGAATAATCTCGGTTTAACTTCGGTTAAACATCGTCTCGGCTTAACTTCGGTTAAGCATTATCTCGGTTTAACCAACTTGTAAACTTTTCTCAAGTTTCAACAAGTTTACATGTCTTCTAGGATCCGGGATCTGGAATTCGGGATCTGCTCACTTAGGCTGAGCTCTCGTTTTCTCGGGCCTACTCATCTAGGCCGAGATCATGTATTCTCGGATCCGGGATCTGCAATCCGAGATCTGCTCACTTAGGTTGAGCTCTTCTATACTTGAATGTCATCTCCTTGGGAGCGCTCATGCCCCCTGCCTTTGCATCCCTTCTGGAAGGGTCTTCGTTCCTCCGCAGGTATCTATCCTTCCATACCTAGAGGTCATCTTTGTTGTAGTATCTGCTTTGATCTGTTGTCTTTAGTGCGTCACCTTCCTGGCCGGCGTCTTTCACTTCGTGACTCTGGTCACGAGTTTCTGTGTTGCGGTCGTCCCCTTCAACGTCGAGGTCGATAGGTCTCCCACTCCTAGCAGGAGCGTTGTCTCCAATCTAATCATTCTGTCCGTCATTGGCCATCTATTCTTCTTTCTTTCCCACAGACGGCGCCAAATTGTGTGGGTGAAAATTTGACCACACTGCAATCTTAGTATCCAGCTGGAGAGCACCGGCAGAATAGATGGCACCTGACTAACCTCCAACAGAAAGAGAAGACTCCGGTGGTGGTTCGCCACCCGGGGGTACTCCGACGATCAAGTCAGTACTCAATATCTCTCAAAGATAATCAATAGTGCTAAACTCACTAGCTTGAGCATAAAAAACATACCTTAGACCCATGAGGGTGCCTCTTATTTATAGCCAACTCAATCCTAGTCCCAATGGGAGCCTAACTCCAATGGACTCAGGATTACTGCTAATCTGGGACTCCCAGTGGGATTAGGATAAACTCTCTAAGAGTTTTATCTTTACCCAAACTGAAGTCTTCTCCCAATCTAGGACTCTTGTCCCATATCCAGGTTGAGTTCCCTCTTCATTCTAGGACTCTTGTCCCTTATCCACTTATCTCGGATTCCGATATCTTCGGAGGTAACCTCGGCCTATCCGAGATGACCTCGGCATAACAACCAGGACACGTGGCACCTCGGCTGACACGTCGGCGTCACCTTGCCACGTGTTGGTACTCAGAAAATATATCCCCACACCTACACTTCTCCGACAATGACAATGAGTGAAGGTTTTTCTAGCAACCACAACTTCATGAAATAAGAGGAGTACAACAATAAAAGTGCAAATGAGGTTCATGATGGTGTTCTTAACTCAGAGAAGATTGGCCCTATAAGGGTAAGTTTCTTGGGGAAAAAAATGACAAAAAAAATAAAAATTGTTTATCATTTTTTCGGGACTGAACTTCTGAACATATGACTAAAATTAGGGAACACAGGCCCGAACATTGTTCATTTGTTCGGAAACAGGTAATCGAACATTTTTTATTTGTGCGGGAACAGATAATCGAAACTCGTGGAGATCGCAAAACCCACAAAATGAGAATTTTGAATCAACAATAAAAAAATCCTACATTTATTTTCTCAGGTCATGAACAAATATCTGGAGATGAAATAATAATCACCTTCATGGATTTTGTTTGGATTTTTTAGAGAGAGGCTTTTTGGGGTGTCGGGGTGTAAGTGTGTGCCTTCAATTGAATGGGTAACATATTTTCAGAATGATAATTTTGGTATTATTTGGGAGGAATTTTTTTTTAAAGGTTTAAAATTTAAAAGTGATGGTCCAAAAAAATGGGGGTCCAAAATAATTAATGGGTGCTAACAACAGCACTCTTAATGGAAAAAAAAAAAAATATATATATATATATATATATATTACAATTTTACCATTAAATAAAATAATCATAATGAATATCAATGCACACACTAAATATTAAAATCTAATTTTCTCTACACATTTTTTGGAAATAATAGTTCTCCATGAACATTTTGAAAAAACAAAAAACTAAACCCTCTATGTTTTTTTTTTTTTTTTTTTGATCAGCTAAAACAAATCATTGTATTAATAGATAGAACAATGGAAAAAGCATCAAAGTTCAATAAGCAATGCAAGAAAAGAGCGCAGCCCAACTCAGAAACCTTCAAGAGATTCCAACAGTGAAAAAAGGGCAAACAACAGAGCAACAAACAAGAAAGAAAAAGGAGTGTAAAAAAAATAATAATAAAAAAAAAGCAATCCAGACCTCACAAATTCAACGAAATCTGTCTCTGACATGAGACCAAATCAGAAATTAAAGCCATAGTTGATCCCCAATTCAATTTTACCCAGAAGATCACCCGAAATTAAGGCCTTGTTTGGGAAGACTAAATAAGTCCATACTTTTTATCTTTTTATCTTTTTATCTTTTTTGGATCACATCAATCAACATCTCCTCTCTACTTTTCTACACATATTTTTATAAAATGTCAAAAAGTACACTTATTTAGAACATCCCAAGCAACCCTTAAAACTTTTTATTATTTTCCACTCCCTCTATTACTACACTCTATTGTCCTTTATTGTTAGTCATAAAACCGTTTGATATTTCTTCATTGTTCACTCTTTAGATTTGTGTAAGTTCATACTCTGTTACTTTTATCCTTTTTCTATTGGAACCCACTATCATTTTAATTTTTGTGATGGATGATTTGCAAATCAATAAAGGTTCAAATTCAAATAAGAATATCACGGTTTACAATCAATACAGCAATGAAAATGTGAGAATATTGCTTGGGACCCTACAATTTATGACTTCCACAATTCTCAATTGATTTGTAACTACTCCTTTTTTTTTTCTTTTTTTTTCCCTCTTTCCTCCCCCTCGCTTACAAAATGTGTGGAGGTGCTAGGGGGGGTGTCTCTAACACCACTGAGTTTTATATGCAGCAGTTGATTTTTTATTTATTTTTTATTTAGTATCCAGAACAATTTGGTGTGTATAATGAAAATGATTTAAAAGTATGAAGATGTAGTATGTGAAAATGTGTTTTTATGTGGTGTGTGTACAAATTAGAAATTAGGGATATAATTAGAATATTTGGTGTGTATAATGAAAGTAATAATATATAATCAAATTCATAAATGTGTTGTAACAACGCTCATACTGTTTACCGATTAATGACTGATTGATTTCCGATTACTGCTAAACTGAGATCGAATATGAAAAGTAATTGAACTGATTGAAATACTAAACTGACTGACCGAAATCTGGAACTAAATTGATTGAATATATCTGTTTAGTTGTATATCTATCTGTTGCTTGTTTGATTATATGTTCATGTCTTTATGTTTAAACTGCTAATTGAAGGCCTTATCGGCGGCCGAACCGGAAACCGATTGGTATTTCATGATCGTCATAATTTATGTGATTTTATGGTGTATTTATCCGAGAACTGATTTGGTATGATTAAATTAGATTAATTATTGATGAATTGTAAAGTTAGACTTAATTACTAGAATGCCACCTAGTGGCCCACCATCTACAAAACACATTGAGCTTATTTACACTCAACAAAAAACATTTCCTCGGCCTCATTTCATTGCTATAGCCGACCATAGAGAAGAGAATTAGGGGGAGTGTGAGAGACTTGACTTGGTCTTGTGGATTTTGCTTGGAACTTGGTAGGATTGAAGGGGTTTTTGCACAATTGAGTTTCTATAGCTTGTATTCAAGGCCTAGGTAAGGAAATTTAACCTCTTATTGTTGAGTCTATGTTGATTCATGCTTAGTCCATGTCAAATTATAGAGCTAAGTCATGTTTTAATTCATACATATTGGATCATGTTAGAATTCATGCATGCATGGTTGCATTGTTGAATTTTGAGTTGATTTCATGGCAAATTGTCACATGCATGTTCATAATTTTGCAATGGTCCATGTTTTCAACTTGTTTTTGGAACAATTGGCTCACTAGAGCATCAAATTGAAGCTTTGAAATGATTTGAATTCATGCATGTTTGCATGTTCTTCATGTTCATGAAAATGAGTTTGAATTTGGATTTAATTGACTCACCCTTGGGCTTTGATTTCACAAATTGAGCTTTAAAACTTGTTGTATATTGAGTTTGGATGTGTTTTCTAGAAATTGGGCCCAAGAGGTTGAGTTTTGAGCTTAGGAATGCTTGGTTTGAGCTTGGGAGGTAAATCTGGAAATTCCAGAATTTGGCTTCTACGCTCGAGCGAAGGATTCTACGCTCGAGCGACCACCATTTACTCTGAGCTACGCTCAAGCGACGGAATGGTGGCTCGAGCGTAAATTGCAAGCTCTCAGAATCTTGGTGCGCGCAAGCGTACGCTCGAGCGAAGAGCTGTGTCTCACGCTCGAGCGAGCATCGAGTGTAAATTCTGAGCATCCAGTATTTTTACTGTAGCACACAGTCCACTCGAGCGACGGAATTCACGCTCGAGCGGAGCTCCTTTGTCTGCATGTCCGCTCGAGCGAGACCCTTGTTTTCAGCAAATTTTGTAAAGTGTTCAAAAGTGCATCTTTGTATCCTCTTTCCATCCTAGACATTCCTAGGGCATATTTAAGGCATCTTAAAGAGGATATAGATGTAGAACACACCGAGGCAAATTAGGGATTAAGTTATTATCCTTCCCCAACTGTGAAACTTAGCGTGTGTTCAATCTGTTAACTATATAGGGTTGGCATTCCGAGGAGACGCTCTAGTTCACTGTAGCCCAGAACTCTGTGAGTAACAATTGTGTAAAGATATGTTCAAAATGATTATCTTCAGAATGCTGAACTGAACTGTTTACTAAACTAATATTGATTACTGAATGAATTTATGTCCTTTATTTCTGAACTGTATTGTGGCATCCTTAGCACCTACTGTTTACTGTTACTGTTACAGAGATCTCTGTCGGTTCCCTCGTGGAACCACTACTGTTTACTGATTGATGGCCATCATTACTGTTCGGTCTTTTAAGACCTACCGTTTACTGTTACGCTAATGGATGTACCACATATGACTGATTGACTGAAAGATTGAAGTACTGATTTAATGAACTGTTTTCATTACTGTAAGGACATTCATTCTAAACCTCCTTACGCATTATGTTATTCACTGGGCTTTAGCTCACTGCTCATATATATATATGTAGGTGTACAGGCACCGGATCAAAGCTAGAGGCGTCGGGGTAAACTCCAGTTTTGTCAAGCCAACCAATGTGCCTCACTGCGAGGTTCCGAACCTGCCAAGCTATGGCTTAGGGGTGTTTTTATTTCCCCGTCTGTCTCTATACCGTTTTGTAACACTGTATAGACTGAACGTTTTGCACTGTACTGTTTATCGGGGATTAAGTCCCCGTTCTGACTGTTTGTATATGATATGCATACTGTTTTGTATCGTTCTGTATAATTGTATGAAAAATCTTTTGCCATACAGACTGTCACAGCTCATTGGGCATTGTTTATTTACTGTATTGGCTTCCGCCAAGCCCCTGTACTCTGTATTATTGTATTACTATATAAGCAGGCCTTCGGTAACCTAGGGTTACTGGCCGGTTACGGTGCTAAACCCATAGGGGCGGGTTTGGGTCGTGACATGTGTGAATTGAGATAAGTGATTGTCTGATAATGAGCAAGGGATATCCGTCTTTCTGCTAAACAGGATATATTGAACTCATAATTCATTAGATACTTTTTATGAATGTCAACTAAGTATCGTAAGTAAATTGCTCTCGGTTGTTCAATCATTTTAAAACTAGAGTCATTCTTTGATAAATGATCACTATGAGTCAGACTCAATAGAATTTGATCAATTCTATAATAAAGCAGAACGGTTTTTGAAAATATATAAAATGTATCAGAGATACATTTCGTTTGAATGGTCTAGATCAATCCTAATCAATATCTAACGATTGAGATAAATTTTTTTCCCGCCCAAACATTTCTTTCCCTAGACTTCCTACTTATCCACGTCTCTCCTCATTCCTCTTTTATCTCTCTCCCTCTCTGTTCTCACGAGTCACGTCTCCTATCCATTCTCTCTGCTCTTCTTGAACAAACCACCAAAACCATTTGCCTCCACATTCCCACTTTTTCTTTCCTCCTCCCTCTCTTCCACCCTCAGTTGTTTCATTCGCAAGGTAATTTCAGTTCTCCTCCCTCTCTCTGTCGTATTTTTTTTTTTATGTTCTCTCATCTGTTATTGAAATGTTTTTGTTGTTGGATTCTCTCCTCTCCTCTCCAGTGACATAGCCTCTTCGATCATTTTCGAGTCCACGTTCGAGCAGGACGAATCGAACGTTTGAAGCTCTGCCCGTTCGTCTTTGCCGGAGTTGCATAAACAGGTGTTGAGTTCTCAAGTCTCGAAGAAGCCAGCGGCAAAGCGATGAGAGGTCGGAGCGACGGCGTCGATGCCTGTGAACATACCGGACTGGTCAAAGATACTGAAGGAGGACTATAAAGAGAATCGGTGGAGAGAGGGCGATAAGAGCATTGTTCCGGTGCATGAAGGGATAGGGAGGACTCTGAATGGAAGGGATCTGAGTAGAAAAGCAATTTGAGAGAAAATTGGGTTCCAAGATTAACTTCTTCATCAGAGCCACAACAAATTGGGTTCCAAGATTAACTTATTATTATTATTGTTTTCAGTTTTGTTTTTGTTGAACATCTCCTTCATCTCTCTGCTCTTCCTCTGTTGTATGGATTATATACATACATAATTTATGTATACATATACATAGGATGGTGGTAGTGAGAGAGAGAAAGGAGGTGGTTGTATTGGTGGGTTGATTTTTTGATAATTGGGTTGGGCTGATTTTTTTTATTTATTAAATTAGTTATAAAAAATAAAATAAATTAAAAAATTAATAAAATAAAATATTATATTTAAATCATAATTTTTTTTTCTCATAAAAATTAAAGAAAACACCACAAATAAACTTTTTAATCTATACTAAAAGAGAGAGGAGGTGGCGTGGGTTGATTTTTTGATAATTGGGATGGGTTAATTTTTTTTTTTTTATATTAAAATAGTCATAAAAAATAAAATAAATTAAAAAATTAATAAAACAAATTATCATATTTAAATCATAATTTTTTTCTCATAAAAATTAGAAAAAAAAACAACTCAAACAAACTTTTTAATCTATACTAAAATAATTTAAAAAATCAAAAAAAACTTTAAAACCAATTCAACTTTCCAAACGACTTCTTCATCATCGTCATCAGAGTCACAGCAAATGAATATATAATCACAACTGTGAGATATTATTATTAGTTGTTTGTTATTATTATTATTGTTTTAATTTTTTTTTTGCTTTTTGAAATCTATTATTTTATTTTAGTTTTGGTTAAACATCTCTAGGAAGGTCCTTCCTTCATATTCTGCTCCTCCTCTATTGTATAGATTATATACATACATAATTTATGTATATACATACATAGGATGGTGGTAGTGAGAGAGAGGAGGTGGTCGTACTGGTGGGTTGATTTTTTAATCATTGGGTTGGGTTGATTTTTTTTTTTGATTAAATTAGTCATAAAAAATAAAATAAATTAAAAAATTAATAAAATAAAATATTATATTTAAATCATAACTTTTTTTTTTCTCATAAAAATTAAAGAAAACACCTCAAACAAACTTTTTAATCTATACTAAAAGAGAGAGGAGGTGGCGGTTTTGGTGGGTTGATTTTTTGATAATTGGGTTGGGTTGGGTTGATTTTTTTTTTTTTTTGATTAAAGCAGTCATAAAAAAATAATAAATTAATAAAATTAATAAAATAAATTTTCATATTTAAATCATAATTTTTTTTCTCATCAAAATTAAAAAAAACAACTCAGACAAACTTTTTAATCTATACTAAAATAATTAAAAAAACCAAAAAAAACTTTAAAATCAATTCAACTTTCCAAACGAAACAAGGGGTTTAGCGAGGTTGGCCGTTGGGACGATGACGGCTGGTGAATCAGCAATACTCGGTGTTGACACGTGTTTTCGTGGGAAAGTAAAAAAAAAACACACTTACACACACCTCTATCTCTCTCTTGCTTTGAAAGTAGACTTCGTTTTCTGTACGTTTTCTTTTCGGGATAATTAATAATTTATTAAATAGTGTTGGGATTAAAATTATATTCTAATCCCAACATTATTTACACCGTGTCTTTAGACACGAGCATACGCTAGTAGATATATGTAGTACAATTTTTATATGTTATACAGAGACAAATTAAAATGCCAAGTGTTTTTTTTTTTGCCTTACAAGGCGAACTCTTCTAGTGAATGCGTCTTTAATGTGATTTCTTTGTTTATTTTTTCTGCAGGATTAAACAACTCTATCTTTACAGGTTAGTTTTCCAACATCAACTGCATGTTTTATTTTTATTTTTATTTTTAGAAATTTGATTCAAAATTTTGATAATTGTCTCTATAAATTAAGATTAGATTAGTGCTTGGGCAGAGTTGAAACTTGAAAATATAGATTTGAAATTTGATTTAAACTTTTTGCATTCTATAATCATATTTGCTGCATGTGAAGTTGAAAATTTTATGCTATACATACATCTATGCTTGATGGTTGTGCCTGTTAGTTCATTTGCTTACCAGATCAATGCATACTCCTATGCAATAATTACCATTTCCTCTCCCTGAGGAACCCTTTTTTTTTTTTTTTTCTTTTCTTTTTGATAAATCCCTTAGGAACTAATTTTTATTCATTTATTTATTTGTTGGAATCTAAATCTTTTATGCAGTAAATATTTTTAGGATAAGATGACTCTTATTCTTCTTCTTCAATATAGACAATTGTGAGATAAATGTCGGATGTTTCTTTTTAACATTTAGCGCTGACTTCATAGATGGGTAGATCATAATTCGAGATAACTATAACTAGATTTGATTGGCTAGTTTAGTTGTTAGCACTGCTACAGAATTTCATAGTTTATAGATATATGTTGGGCAAAAAATGTTACATGGATGTTATACTTGTTTTTTCTTGTGCACATAATATTTTAAACACAAATTCTATGAACACAAAATAGATTATAGAAAAGTGCATTCAATGGCGAAGATTTATTTTGGATGTGAACCCTACAATAACTAGGTTCAATCCCAATCATCAACTACATTTTCTATGAACCATTCTATACTCCTAACATTACTGTTTTTTAAAAACTAGACTGTAAATACTCTATCTATCCAGCATGAAACTGGATTTTCATGTTACATTGACCTCTTGCTTTGTGCAACAAGGGTCGTCTTGCTTTGTGCAACAAGCAAGCAAGAATCTAGGTTTTTTATTTAATTTTATTAAATTGTCATTTCATAAGCAACTCCACATGTGGTTGTCATTTTAGAATCTAAAAAGATGATGCCTCTCGTAATTGCTAAAAAAATTACTTTCTTTTAAATAAAAAAGTTCTTTTAAAACCTTTTTAATTGCTTTTTTAGCCTATGCCAAATAGGATATTATAGTGTCTCATCTTTTACACAACCGAGCATGGTAGAAACTACATTTTACAAAAATGAATCCTAAGAAATTCTCAGCTGGAGGTTATAGAGCCAACTGGAGAAAATACATCCGCATAGCCGATCCCAATGAATTGAGAAAAGGCTTGTGTTGAGTTGTCAAGAGCTTTTCATTTTGTAAGCAAATGAAAGCATTCCTTCCATTTAAATGTTAATCAGGAATTTTGACCAAATCAATAAATGCAGGCATGTGGATTGGAAAAAGTTAATAAACAGGGGATTTTGACCAAATCAATAAATGCTAAGTTTTTTTTTTTTTAAATCAAAAATTTAGAAAATTAAGATTGAGAGATTGGAGTTCCCACAAGGCTTGGGGTTTAGAAACCCCATTTTCCTTAATATATTTACAATTATCTATATATGTGAATTGCGATTTTTAAATGTCTTCTTTTTTTTCTTTTTTATATTATATTAAAGTTTAATATTTTGATAATAATCATATGTGTTGAACTTTTCAAGGAATTAAATATCTTCTTTTTTTTATTATATTATATTAAAGTTTAATATTTGATAATAGTCATATGTATTGGACTTTTTAAAAAAATTTTTATGCTTGTTCTTGATGCATTAAAGTGTTATTATGAGGGATAATAATCGTATGTGTTGAAATTTTTTAAAGAATTCATATATGTTAGATTTTAAAGAATTTTTTTTTATACTTAACCAAAAAAATAAAATAAAAATATAACACACCTTAATCGGAAGTCAATAGTCCGAATCCTTCCTCTCAACTACAACCTTGTATAAAAATAAATAAATAAACAAAATAAAATTAATAGAGACACAATACCTAACCTAACTAATCTAATAATAGGAATGAAGTAACTTATGGGCTAAAAAAAAAATAAAAAAAAAAATAAAACTTATTGAATTCTTCTCATATTATTTGGGCCCACATGATTTTTCCCAACACATCCAGCATTTATACGTGCAAAATGATTTGACTTGAGTTCAAAAAATTAAAAAAAATAAAAGTACATGGACTTGACCTGCTTTAATTATACCTAACCTAACTAATCTAATAACAGGAATGAAGTAACTTATGGGCTAAAAAAAAAATAAAAATAAAAATAAAACTTATTGAATTCTTCTCATATTATTTGGGCCCACATGATTTTTCCCAACACATCCAACATTTATACGTGCAAAATGACTTGACTTGAGTTCAAAAAATTAAAAAAAAATAAAAGTACATGGACTTGACCTGCTTTAATTATACCTAACCTAACTAATCTAATAATAGGAATGAAGTAACTTATGGGTTAAAAAAAAAAAATAAAACTTATTGAATTCTTTTCATATTATTTGGGCCCACATGATTTTTCCCAACTCATCCAGCATTTATAGGTGCAAAATGACTTGACTTGAGTTCAAAAAATTAAAAAAAATAAAAGTGCATGGACTTGACCTGCTTTAATTATACCCAACCTAACTAATCTAATAATAGGAATGAAGTAACTTATGGGCTAAAAAAATAATAAAAATAAAAATAAAACTTATTGAATTCTTCTCATATTATTTGGGCCCACATGATTTTTCCCAACATATCCAGCATTTATACGTGCAAAATGACTTGACCTGAGTTCAAAAAATTAAAAAAAATAAAAGTACATGGACTTGACCTGCTTTAATTATACCTAACCTAACTAATCTAATAATAAGAATGAAGTAACTTATGGGCTAAAAAAAAATAAAAATAAAAATAAAACTTATTGAATTCTTCTCATATTATTTGGGCCCATATGATTTTTCCCAACTCATCCAACATTTATACGTGCAAAATGACTTGACTTGAGTTCAAAAAATTAAAAAAAATAAAAGTACATGGACTTGACCTGCTTTAATTATGGTGGTGTTTGGGAAGCAAGTTCCCAATTTTTTTCTCATTTTTTTCACTAAAAGACAAAAGTTTTGCAAAACCAAAAAAAACACATCCAAACAAAATATTACATCCAACCCCATAATCATTTCACTTTTTCTCTCACAAACATCACATCCAACCACATAAAAACCCAACTATCTTCCCAAACACCAAAAATTTTTATCTCATAAAAACCTACATCTAATAAAATCTACATAAAAACTCACTTCCCAAACACCATCTATACCTAACCTAACTAATCTATTATAGGAATGAAGTAACTTATGGGCTAAAAAAAAAATAAAAATAAAAATAAAACTTATTGAATTCTTCTCATATTATTTGGGCCCACATGATTTTTCCTAACTCATCCAGCATTTATACGTGCAAAATGACTTGACTTGAGTTCAAAAAATTAAAAAAAATAAAAGTACAAGGACTTGACTTGACTTGACCTGCTTTAATTATTTTTGGTTGCCGTGTAAGTTTCAACTTTCTATTGCAATTTCTTATGAGTAATGTTCCACAATGGAAAAAAGATTGAAAAACGATTGTCACTTATAATTTTATATATAATGATATAGTAGGTTATATATTAATTTTTAATTATCATAAATTTAATTGTGTAAGGTCCAATTTCATTGTCATGTTATTGAAAAATACTAGAGATATCAAGAATTTTATCAAATTTTTTATTAAACACTCACATAAACGTGACCCCACGCTTCTATAAATGTTTGGTAAAAAATTTGATAGAAGGATTCCTAGCATTGCTTCTTGTTATTAAAAGCCTTATTAGTCCTGGTTTGTGTTAGGTGGCTGAGGTTGCTGTTGTGTGGCTTTGGGTGAGCCTATTTTGCGTTGAATAATTTATATTATAAGTTTTGGTGAATAAATCATTAGTAAAAATAAATTAAGTTGATAAGATATTCGTAACTACGTAGTCAGGTCGTAATTTTTTTGAAAAAGTGATTGTCTTTCATCAAAATCATAGTTCGTGATTATGAATGTCTAATTAACTTAATTTTTTTATAAATAATTTGTTCAATGAATCGTACAATATGAATAATTTAAATTATTGAAGTAGACTCGGGATAAAACCCACAAAGAGCCTCCTCCTGTGTTAGGGCAAGACAAAATCTTAATGAGATGCTTTTTATAATTAAATATTAATATAAATTATATTTATACAATTTTATATTATATTTATACAACTTAGTCAGATTAGATAATTCAATCTTGATCTATAATTATAGATAGACTGAACTCAAATCATTTTTGAATAATTTTTTATTTTATTTAAATATGTAGCAAAATAAAAGATACTTATATCAAGAAGGTGATACTTTTTTCCTCCAAGACAACCACCAATGACTTGAAAGGTGAATTGTTATAATTCTCATGACTTTAAAACTATAATGCTTGACTTGGAAAGTGTATTGCTATAATTCTCATGACTTTAAAGCTATAATTCTTGGAAGGTGTTTTTCCCATGACTGCTAAAACACTAACTTCAAATATATGCACTAAACTCTACTTTGTAGATTAAATTTAGAGTAACTAAAATTATTCAACTAAGATTCAGTTTAACTTACAATGTTAAAGTATGATAGATGTCCTTCTAAAAAAAATTGTTCAAAATATTAGATCAATAGTATATACTGTAATGAATTTTTTTTATGACCTTATAATTTGAATATATCTTAACCTTTAATAGAAAATTCTGCATGATTTTCTAATTTATTTATTTATTTTATTATCATTTTTTTTCTTTTTGGAATTCATAGACCCACTTTGGAAAGAAATAATTGGGGTTGGTAGCTGGTCACTGTATTTTGTTCATGAGGTTGATGCATGAGTTGACTTAAAGTAATGAGGATTATTACTATCCAAGTCGGTGGTCAGTTTCTTCGAGGAAAAGTTGTCACCTTATTTTATAAAAATTATCTTTAATTTTGTCTTTTAAAAAATATATTTCAAAAATTTATCTGCAATTAAAATGTAGAGATAAGATTTATTTTCATTATGATTAATAAAATACTAACTTTAAATCTATGCCCTACCCTTTATTTTTTATATTAAATTTTGTGAGTAACTAAAATTATTCAACCAATTTGTCATGTCTTTTTATAGGACAAATTACACTAGTAGTTTAGAGAATTTTGCCATAAATGTATGGGAAAAAAATGTAAAATGATAAATACAGTACATTTAATAACTGGTTTCTTGTGAAGAAACTAAAGAGTTGAATAGGCAATTGAGTGGGTAAATTATAGGTATTTTGTTGAAAATGATAAAATAAATGAACTATAAACAAATTTAGAGAGCTATATAAATAATTTCAAAGGGGCAAAGTGAATAACATTTTAAAAACCATTGGTTAAAGTATACATTTTGAAAAATTAGAGGGGTATGTGCTCCTTCCGTCTGTTGGTCTAGAATTTCTCGAAAGAAAGTGTTTAAAATATTGGATCAATAATTTATAATTAAAAAAATTTGTGGACCTTTATAGTTTGAATAAATCTTAACATTTGATATAAAAATAAAAAAAAGAATAATTTTCTCTTATTTTTTCCCCTCCAATTTATAGACCCACTTGGAAAGAAATTATGCAATGTGGGGTCAGTAGGTGCTTACTCTAATTTGATGATGCAGTGATGTTACAAATTCAAACTTAATTATTCATAAATTATTTAGAATTATCATTTTGAGATTCAGATTTATTCTACATATAAATCCTACATACACTATACAAATTCATTTGGGTCTAGGTTGTGTCCAGTTAGTGGACCCACTTTTGGAATCCACTTCAATAATATAAATCGTTCACATTTTAAGATTTGTCGAACACGTGATTATCATATTCCGATCAACTTGATTTTTTACATGGATGATGTGTTTGACGAACTCAAAAATATAAACGGTTTAAATAATCGAAGTGAAGCACAAAAGTAAGCCCACTAGTCAGACTAGATAATTCAATCTTGATCTATAAATATTGACAAACTCAACTCACTTCATTTTTGAATAAATTTTTTAAACCGTTTATATTTTTGGCAAAATATAAATATCTTTATATTTATAGATCAAAATATAAATTCAGTGAAAACTGGAGACAACATCAATCTTAACTAAAATATGAGGTAAAAAAACTAGTATAATAAAAAAAACTAGTATACTAGGCAAAATTAAATTCAGTGAAAACAAAAAAATACGAAAAACAAAAAAGTAGAATTTTCTGAAAGGTGAATTCTGGAAATGGAAAACAAACAGAATGATTACCTCCTTGAATATAAATATTTTTTATTTTGCCACATATCAAAAAAAAGTTATTCAAAAATTTATCTCAAATGAAAATATATGGACAAGATTCATTTTTACTATAACTGATAAAATACTAACTTCAGATATATGCTCTAAACTCTACTTTCTAGATCAAATTTTGTGTGAGTAACTAAAAGTATTCAATCAAGATTCAGTTTGACTTACAATGTTATAATATGATAGATGTCGATCTCAAAAAAATGTTCAGAATATTAGATCATTATGAATATTTTTTAGACCTCATGATTTGAATTTTGAATGATTTTTCTTTTTTCTTTCGAAATTTATAAACCCACACTTGGAAATAAATAATTCAATGTTGGGTTGGTAGGTGCTCACTCCAGTTTGTTGACGAGGTTGATGTATCAGTAATGAGAACTATTGTCACGCACCATCCAAGTTGGTGGTCGTTATCTTCGAAGAAAAGTTGTCACATTTTTCTATAAAAATATTTCAATTTTGTCATATATTAAAAAAAAATTGTTCAAAAATTTATAGATAAGATTATTTTTATTATGACTGACAAAATACTAATTTTAAATCTATGCCCTACCCTCTATTTTTTATATTAAATTTTGTGGGTAATTAAAATTATTCAATCAATTTGTCATGTCTTTTTATAGGACAAATAATATTAGCAATCTCTATATTTTTATGCTTGTGTCATTTTGGTTTCTATATTTTTAATTGGTTTAATTTTGACATTTAATTTTTAATTTTTTGTCAATTTTATCAAATTGATAATGTCGTTAATGTTTTTGACAGAAAATGATCACTGAATTGATTGAAATTAACTCACTGAATTAAGTTAAGTTCATAATTTTACACTTAAAAATATTGTGTATTTTTTATAAGAAAAATTATTATAAATTATAATTAATTGAGTTAAATCAAAATCCAAATTAAAATCAAGTCAATCAAAACTATTGGGTCCAAGTTGCAATTTGCAACCTTCTATATTACAAGTAGCATTTCCTTAATTGACTGACTCGTGGGGTTAGTAATTGACTGACTTCAAGTCGGTGGTTGTTGAGTCCGGATCCTCTGTCATGGTTCCTTGTGATGGTTTTGCAATGTCCTAAAACGACGTCGTTTTGGGGCAAAATTTACACACCCCACACGCAAAGAAAAAAAAAAAAAACTGAGGCACACTCTTCTTCACACTCTCCTGCAACTAACACCACCGCGACCCCTACTCTTCGACGCCACTCTCTGACCCCCAACAGCACCATTGTTGCAAACCCACTCGTCCTCCTCCCTGTTGTTCTTCTTTCTCTTCCGATTGAGGAGGTTGGTTGCGGTGGCGGCGTTCTTGCGATCTGAGTCTATAAAGGTTGAATGATCTGAGACGATGGAGAATAAAGTCTGAAAGAAAAAAGAAAGAATGGAAGAGGAATGAGGGAAGGGTTGATGAGTTCGTGGAGGTGGACTGCGGATAAGGGTGGGCAGAGGTGGGTTGCGGAGGCGAGGTGGTGGGGCGCTGGTGGATGTATGGAGGGAGGGGGTGGAAACGGGTTTGGATTGGCGAGATCGCCGCAGAGGGGGTATTGGCGTGATTGAATGGCCATTCAATTTCTTCTACTCCTGGGTTTTTTTTTTTTTTTTTGCCTCCAAACTACGTCATTTTGGGCCCTTAGAAGGAACATGATAGACGATCCGGACTCGGGTTGGTAGGTGCTTCTCTAGTTTGTTGACGAGTTAATGCATTAAAGTCAAGAATTATTGAGGAGTTCATGCATTAAACTGATGAGAATTATTGAGGTTGATGCATCAGTTGACTCCACTGTCGTTATCTTCGAGAAGAAAAGTTAGTCATATTTTATTTTATAAAAATATCTTTAATTTTGCAATATATTTAAAAAAAATTCAAAAATTTATCTAAATATATAGATAAGATTGATTTTCATTATGACTGATAAAATATTTAATTTTAAATCTATGTCCTATCCTCTATTTTTTATATTAAATTTTGTGGGTAATTAAAATTATTCAATTAATTTGTCATGTCTTTTTATAGGACAAATAACATTAGTAGTCTCTATATTTTTCTGCTTGTATTATTTTGATTTTTATATTTTTAATTAGTTTAATTTTGACCTTTAATTTTTATTTTATTTTTGTCAATTTGAATTTAGGCCGTCTCCAGTTAGTGGGTCCACTTTTGGACTCTACTTTGATAATCTGAATCGCTCACATTTTAGGGTCGTTGAACACGTGGTTATCATAATCCGATCAATTTGATTTTTTATATCGGCAAACTAAAAAATATGAATTGTTCAAATCATTGAAGTGGAGCCCAAAAATAAGCCCATTAGTCAGACTAGATAATACAATCTTGATTTATAATTATAGATAGACTGAGCTCAATTCATTTTTGAATAATTTTTTTTAATTTAAATATGTGGCAAAATAAAAGATACTTATATTCAAGAAGCTGATACTTTTTTCCTCCAAGACAACCACCAACGACTTGGAAGGTGTATTGCTATAATTCTCATGACTTTAAAGTTATAATTCTTGACTTGGAAGGTGTGTTGCTATAATTCTCATGATTTTAAAGCCATAATTCTTGGAAGGTGTTTTTCCCATGACTGCTAAATATTAACTTCAAATATATGCACTAAACTCTACTTCGTAGATTAAATTTAGAGTAACTAAAATTATTCAACAAAGATTTAGTTTAACTTACAATGTTGTAGTATGATAGATGTCCTAAAAAAAATGTTCAAAATATTAGATCAACAGTATATAATAATGAATTTTTTTTTATGACCTTATAATTTGAATATATCTTAACCTTTGATAAAAAATTCTGCATGGTTTTCTATTTTTCTTTTTTTTTTTTTCGGAATTCATATACCCACTCAACGTGCGGTTGGTAGGTGGTTCATGAGGTTGATGCATGAGTTGACTCACTTAAGTCATGAGGACTGTGGGGTTGGTAGGTGGTCTCTCATGGGGTTGATGCATGAGTGGACTGACTTATGACTTAAAGTCACGAGGACTCGGTGGTCAGTTTCTTCGAGGAAAAGTTGTCACCTTATTTTATAAAAATATATTTAATTTTGTCTTATATTAAAAAATATATTTCAAAAATTTATCTGCAATTAAAATGTAGAGATAAATATTAATTTGTCATGTCTTTTTATAGGACAAATAACATTAGTAGTCTCTATATTTTTCTGCTTGTATTATTTTGATTTTTATATTTTTAATTAGTTCAATTTTGGCCTTTAATTTTTATTTTATTTTTGTCAATTTGAATTTAGGCTGTCTCCAGTTAGTGGGTCCACTTTTGGACTCTACTTTGATAATCTGAATCGCTCACATTTTAGGGTCGTTGAACACGTGGTTATCATAATCCGATCAATTTGATTTTTTATATCGGCAAACTAAAAAATATGAATTGTTCAAATCATTGAAGTGGAGCCCAAAAATAAGCCCATTAGTCAGACTAGATAATCCAATCTTGATTTATAATTATAGATAGACTGAGCTCAATTCATTTTTGAATAATTTTTTTTAATTTAAATATGTGGCAAAATAAAAGATACTTATATTCAAGAAGCTGATACTTTTTTCCTCCAAGACAACCACCAACGACTTGGAAGGTGTATTGCTATAATTCTCATGACTTTAAAGCTATAATTCTTGACTTGGAAGGTGTGTTGCTATAATTCTCATGATTTTAAAGCCATAATTCTTGGAAGGTGTTTTTCCCATGACTGCTAAATATTAACTTCAAATATATGCACTAAACTCTACTTCGTAGATTAAATTTAGAGTAACTAAAATTATTCAACAAAGATTTAGTTTAACTTACAATGTTGTAGTATGATAGATGTCCTAAAAAAAATGTTCAAAATATTAGATCAACAGTATATAATAATGAATTTTTTTTTATGACCTTATAATTTGAATATATCTTCACCTTTGATAAAAAATTCTGCATGGTTTTCTATTTTTTTTTTTTTTTTCAGAATTCATATACCCACTCAACGTGGGGTTGGTAGGTGGTTCATGAGGTTGATGCATGAGTTGACTCACTTAAGTCATGAGGACTGTGGGGTTGGTAGGTGGTCTCTCATGGGGTTGATGCATGAGTGGACTGACTTATGACTTAAAGTCATGAGGACTCGGTGGTCAGTTTCTTCGAGGAAAAGTTGTCACTTTATTTTATAAAAATATATTTAATTTTGTCTTATATTAAAAAATATATTTCAAAAATTTATCTGCAATTAAAATGTAGAGATAAGATTTATTTTCATTATAACTAATAAAATACTAACTTTAAATCTATGTCCTACCTTCTATTTTTTATATTAAATTTTGTGGGTAACTAAAATTATTCAATCAATTTGTCATGTCTTTTTATAGAACAAATTACACTAGTAGTTTAGAGAATTTTGCCATAAATGTATGGGAAAAAATGCAAAATGGTAAATATAGTACATTTAATAAATGATTTCTTGTGAAGCAAAAAGAGTTAAATAGGAAATTGAGTAGGTAAATTATAGGTATTTTGTTGAAAATGATAAAATAAATGAACTATAAACAAATTTAGAGAGGTATATACATAATTTCAAAGGGGCAACCTGAATAACATTTTTAAAACCATTAGTTAAAGTATACATTTGAAAAATTAGAGGGGTATGTGCTCCTTCCGCCTGTTGGTCTAGCATTTCTCGAACGAAAGTGTTTAGAATATTGGATCAATAATTTATAATTAAAAAAAAATATGGACCTTTTATAGTTTGAATAAATCTTAATATTTGATAATAAAAAAAAAAGAATAATTTTCTGCTTATTTTTTTCCCTCCAATTTATAGACCCACTTGGAAAGAAATTATGCAATGTGGGGTCAGTAGGTCCTTACTCTAATTTGTTGATGCAGTAATATTACAAATTCAGACTTAATTATTCATAAATTATTTAGAATTATCATTTTGAGATTCAGATTTATTCTACATATAAATCTTACATTGTACAAATTCATTTGGGTCTATATTGTCTCCAGTTAGTGGGCCCACTTTTGGGATCCACTTCGATAATCTAAATCGTTCACATTTTAAGATTTGTCGAGCACGTGATTACCATATTCCGATCGATTTGATTTTTTACACGGATGATGTGTTTGACGAACTCAAAAATATATACGGTTTAAATAATCAAAGTGAAGCACAAAAGTAAGCCCACTAGTCAGACTAGATAATCCAATCTTGATCTATAAATATAGACAAACTCAACCCATTTCATTTTTTTTTGTTAAATATGTGGCAAAATAGAAGATATTTATATTCAAGAAGGTGAAACGTTTTTCCTCCACGACTACCACCAACGACTTAGTTAACTGATACATTCGAAAACATCAACAAGAATAATTGGGTTCATAGAATTATTCTCGTTAATGTTTATGGAAGCATCAATTGATTTACTTGTAATGACTTTAAAGCTATCTTAGACAAGTCAGTCAACTGATGCATCCATAAACATCAACGAGAAAAAAGTGTCACCTAATTGATTTAAAAAAAAAATTTATTCAAAATTTATCTCAAATGAAAATATATGGACAAGATTCATTTTTACCATGACTGGTAAAATACTAACTTCAAATCTATGCTCTAAACTCTACTTTCTAGATTAAATTTTATGTGAGTAACTAAAATTATTCAACTGAGTCAGTTTGACTCACAATATTAAAAAAAAAAATGTTCAAAATATTATATCAATAATGTATAATGAATTTTTTTTAATGACCTTATCATTTGAATAAATATTAATCTTTGATAGAAAATTTTGAATGGTTTTCTAATTATTTTTTTCTTCTGAATTTATAGTCCCACTTTGAAAAGAAATAATTCAATGGGGGTTGGTAGGTTCTCACTCTAATTTGTTGATGAGGTTGATAATCAACATCAGTTGACTAACTTGTGGGGTTGGTAGTTGACTGACTCCAAGTCAGTGGTCATTATCTTGGAGGAAAAATTTTCACCTTTTTCTATAAAATTATCTTTGACTTGTCATATCTTAAAAAAAAATTATTCAAAAAATTATATGGAATTAGAAAATATAAATAAGATTCATTTTCAATATGACTAATAAAATACTAACTTTAAATCTATGCCTTACCCTCTATTTTCTATATTAAATTTTGATTAAATTTTGTGGGTAACTAAAATTTTCAACCAATTTGTTACGTCTTTTTATAGGACAAATTACACTAGTAGTTTAGAGAATTTTGCCATAAATGTATGGGAAAAAATGTAAAATGGTAAATACAGTACATTTAATAAATGGTTCCTTGTGAAGCAACTAAAGAGTTAAATACAAAATTGAATAAGTAAATTATAGGTATTTTGTTGAAAATGATAAAATAGATGAACTATAAAGAAATTTAGAGAGGTATATATATAATTTTAAAGGGGTAAAGTGAATAACATTTTTAAAACCATTGGTTTTATATAGTTTGAAATGTTAGGGGGCATCTGTCCCTCTGGGCCTACTTTAACTTCACCCATGAGTCATTTTTCGAAAGAAAGTGTCCAGAATATTAAATCAATAATGTATAATTTAAAAAAATTTATAGACCTTTTATATTTTGAATAAATCTTGACATTTGATAAATAAAAAAAAAAATTGAATAATTTTTTGCTTTTTTTTTCCCCTTGAATTTATAGACTCACTTGAAAAGAAATTATGTAATATGGGGTCGGTAGGTCCTTACTCTAATTTTTGATATAATAATATTACAAATTCAGACTTAATTACCCACAAATTATTTAGAATTATTATTTTGAGATTCAGATTTATTCTACACATGAATACTACACTATACAAATTCATTTGGGTCTAGGTTGTCTCCAATTAGTGGGCCCACTTTTGGGCTTCACTTTGATAATCTAAATTGTTCACATTTTAAGATTCATCGAACATGTGGTTGTCACAATCCGATCGACTTGATCTTTTGCATGGATGATGTGCTCGACGAATTCAAAAATATAAACGGTTTAAATAATCTTAGTGAAGCCCAAAAGTAAGCCCCTAGTCAGACCAGACAATCCAATCTTGATTTATAACTATAGACAAACTGAACTCAATTCATTTTTGAATAATTTTTTTTTTAATATGTGGCAAAATAAAAGATATTTATATTCAAGAATGCGATACTTTTTTCCTCCAAGACAACCACCAACGACTGGATGGTGTAATGTTATAATTCTCATGACTTTAAAGCTATCTCAGATAAGTTGGTTAATTGATACATTCAAAAACATCAATGAGAATAATTGGGTTCATAGAATTATTCTCGTTAATGTTTATGGATGTATTAGTTGGCTGACTTGTGATAAGATTCAAATTTGTAAAAAAATATTTTAAAAATTTAATAAATACACAAAAATATGAAAAATGTATTGAATTTTTATTTTTTTTTTGGTATTTTTGGTATTTAGTGAATTTTAATTTTTTATTTTTACAAATATTATACTTTTTAAGTGTATTTATGTTAGGTATATCTAAAAATTAAAAAAACGTTTAAAATATTAAAAAAAATTCAATGAAAACAAACAAGTAGAATTTTCTGAAAGGTGAATTTTGAAAATAGAAAACAAGCAGAATGGTTACCTTCTTGAATATAAATATATTTTATTTTGCCATATATTAAAAAAATTATTCAAAAATTTATCTCAAATGAAATTATATGGACAAGATTCAATTTTACTATAACTGATAAAATACTAACTTCAAATATATGCTCTAAACTCTACTTTCTATATCAAATTTTGTGTGAGTAACTAAAATTATTCAACCAAAATTTAGTTTGACTTACAATGTTATAATATGATAGATGTCGATCTCAAAAAAGTGTTCAAAATATTAGATCATTATGAATTTTTTTAGACCTTATGATTTGAATTTTGAATGATTTTTTTTTTTTTTTTTCTCTCTCTGAATTTAAACCCACACTTGGAAAGGAATAATTCAATGTCGGGTTGGTAGATGCTCACTCTAGTTTGTTGACGAGGTTGTTGCATCAGTAATGAAAACTATTGTTATCCAAGTTGGTAGTCGTTATCTTCGAAGAAAAGTTGTCACATTTTTCTATAAAAATATCTTCAATTTTGTCATATATTAAAAAAAAAGTTGTTCAAAAATTTATAGATAAGATTGATTTTTATTATGACTGATAAAATATTAATTTTAAATCTATGCCCTACCCTTTATTTTTTATATTAAATTTTGTGGGTAATTGAAATTATTCAATCAATTTGTTAGGACAAATAATATTAGCAATCTCTATATTTTTATGCTAGTGTCATTTTGGTTTCTATATTTTTAATTGGTTTAATTTTGACATTAATTTTTAATTTTTTGTCAATTTAATCTAATTAATAATATCATTAATGTTTTTGATAGAAAATAATCACTAAATTAATTGAAATTAATTGATTGAATTAAGTTCATAATTTTACTCTTAAAAATTATTGCATCCAAGTCACAATTTGCCCCCTTCTATATTATAGCTGGAACTTGCATTTCCTTAATTGACTGACTTGTCGGGTTGATAGGTTCACTGACTTGTGGGGTTAGTAATTGACTGACTCCACGTGGTCATTGAGTCCAGATCCTCTGTCATGGTTCCCTGTGATGTTCTTGCAATGCCCCAAAACGACGTCATTTTGGGGTATAATTTACACACACACACACACACACACACACAAAAAATAGAGAGAGGAGAAGAAACTGAGACACACTCTTCTTCACACTCTCCGGCGACTAACACCACCGTGACCCCTACTCTTCGACGCCACTCTCTGACCCCCACAACACCACTGTCACAAACCCACTCATCCTCCTCTCTGTTGTTCTTCTTTCTCTTCCGATTAAGGAGGTTGGTTGCGGTGGCGGTGGCTAGGAAGGAGGAGTGCACAAATACTATTTCTTTTCAAAATCTTTGAAAGCATCACTGTGTGTACAAATCCCACTTTGAAACCAAAACCCTCACTCTTTCCCAAATCTTTTTCAAACTTCAAATCTTCAACCCTCAAACCTTTTTTTGTTGATTATAATTATATTCCAATACTTCACTCATCAAATACACAAATTGATTCAAGACAACCTAAATTTTTTTGATCAGCAAGACGGCCCAAATTGATTCAAGCCACAGTGAAACTTGGTGTCACTACAACAAAATTGACTTTTTACGGCTTGCAATGCATTCCGTAAAAACTCTTTCACGGCATGCACACAAATATTGTTATATGACATGCCGTGGAAAGTTGAGCATCATTTACGGCATGCAGGTAAAGTTGTAAAAAGTAATAAATTAAACATTAATGACATACTTTGTATGTCGTATATAACTTTTTACGACATTTTTATCATGTCATAAATCATCATACTTTCCATGACATAATTTTGCATGCCGTAGAAGATTATTTTTAATATATTTATGGCATACTTTGTATGCCGTATATAGTATTTTACGACATTTTCTTGCATGTCATAAATCATCACACTTTTCACGACATAATTTTGTATGCCGTAGAAGGTCATTTTTAATATATTTATGACATGCCTTGTATGCCGTATATAATCTTCTACGACATTTTCTTACATGCTATAAATCATTACACTTTTCACGGCATAATTTTGTATGCCGTAGAAAGTTATTTTTAAATCAGTGAATACCAGTGAAAGAACTAATTATAGATTGAGAGTTTTGTTTATTTACAACTATTGAGATCCCAAAACAATGCTAAACTCACTAGTATGAACATCCCAAAAAACGCACACTTCACCATTACAAGTGTTTCAAAGTACCAGACACGAAATGCACATATCAGAGACAAACAACTACAGATGCGAAGTTCTACGTGCTGCATAGCTGCAAGTTAACATGACATATAGCTCGGCCTCATTGTACCACATCATATCATATTGTGAATATCTCCAAAGCCCTTCACATTTAGAGCAATCAGTAAACTAGTTCATTTTAGTACCTATTCTCATCACAAGGGTTCAAGTGCAACAAAGCTTATTATCTTAAGCTTTTATGATATTCATTCATAAGTCTTTCAGTAATCAAAATGAGCCAAGAAATTCAATACAATGGCCTAATTACAGTTCAAAATAGTGTATATATATCACTCACAACATACCTTATACTCGGTTGGGCCTGCCTTAAATCTCAGCTTAGCAGCTTTTTCCTCAAAAAACAAAACACAAATTCAGCTCAAAGTGCACGATGAAGTATACTGTTTCATGATTTACAGTGGGAGAGGAGGGTCTGCTTGATGTAGTAGCAGCAGCTAATAATGCTGCCTCTCATCACTATTAAAATGCAGGCCTTTGATACCCTTGAGCGCGGACTCCAAGTTCTTTATGTTAGAGGAGTTTCTGCTAGAAGCAACGCGCTTGTGATTTGCTGATAAAACTAATGAACTTCTTTGTGCTGCTGCTGAACTTGACATTTTCCGTAGCGCTCCTGGGCTTGCATCTGTGTTGCGGGCACGGGAGGAATCAATTTCACTTCCGACAATCATTTGGTCACGGCTAGTAGAGACAGCAGGTCGCCTTGTAGATCCACTTGACCGCAAAAAATTAGAACTAGATAACTGCACACGCCCCAAGCACCATGTTAAGTAACCAAAAAAAAAAAAAAAAGGCATGCCAACATCACTACTCCATGAGAATTCCAAAAGTAAGATCATATGATGCATTAGCTGAACCTAAGTTGCCAACTCATCAAATGGAGACAAAGATGATAATGAGTGGTTGTGATTTAAGCTAGAAAACCACAATTCAGATTTTACATAATCTGATAAAGCTACTTTGGCTACACATGCATCCCTCAAAGGGAGGCATGTGTAAGCTTTGTACTGACATGCCAAACACATGTCATCATCCACATGCCCAAAACACGTCTCACAAAGGAGATGCCACATTTTTTCTCGTGCGCATGTCCATTATGTAGCATGGAGACATGTACCAATTTCTGGGCTTGAATTATATAGGAATGTGGGAGAAAGATAAAATTTTCTCCCTAGAAGCTTGTGTGTGCCAATTGACATGCTCTAAATCGTTGTGGATTTTGCCACGCATTCATGAGTGTAAATCATGTGTTTTCATCATGTAAATGGAATGTCAGTAGTCAAGCTCTTTCGCAGTCATGAAGTGCCAGCTAAATGCAAAGGGTCATGATAGTTTCCAGCAGGCACTTCATCTCATGTACTTTGCAAGCGCCTTTTGAAAATGACATTGTGTGTATATAAGCTAAGCTTGGTGACTCTTATATGTGATAAAGGAAGCTTGGGACTTCTTTTGTTTTTTTCAGACTCATATTATAGTTTTGTTGTATATGTAAAGCCATGTAACTAAATGTCCCTTTTGCATTTTGAGGCCAAGTTAATGTTAAAAGTTTAGCATTTCATTTATACTTCAGCACCAGCTCTGACCACATGGTTCACCCTAAAATTCTCTCAAATTATGTAAAATATGCTTCCACTATGATTGAACAAATTAATAACAAGTGGATTCACTTGACCCTCAATATAAGCAGGCCTTTGGTAGCAATGGGATTGCTACCAGCCGGTCACAAGATGCCCATTCCTTCATAGGCCTTATAGGAATTCTAAAATATCAAACATTCCAAAATTCTAAAATATCAAACATTCCAAAATACCACAATGAACCCTTCCAAAACCCTAAATTCATCCTTAAACCTAGCCCTTTAATCCATAAACCCTAATGCCCAATTACCCTGCCATCCTAGCCCTAAAAAAATATAGAGTTTCCCCTGTTCTACAGAAAATCCAGAAAGCCCTATTACTTTTATTATACTAAAACCAGCTTTAAACCTCAACCTCCTCAATTTCAAATCCACTATTGAACCTCAATCTTAACGTTTAACCATAAAACCAGAAAGCTAAAGGCTTAGCCACCTACCTGATTGTTAGGCAGCTGTCTTAGCGCTACCTCCTACATCACATTCTCTTTCAAAAACATTCAAGGGTGTAATGCCTTAGGATGACCACAAAGGTGGAAGAGTCCAATTTAAATGTCATCTCATAAAAGAACAGGGAAAAAAGCCCATGTCTTCTAACTCACAATCTGAAATCAACCACAGGTTGGGATTGCAGGATACATTCACCCGTCGTATGCATTGTAAACCTTGCACCTTACGAATAAATACTTGTACATGGAGTAGAGAGAAATATGATGAATGTATTTAGAAGCTCCCTTCTCCAAGAGATATCTGAAGATTAACCCAAACTTACTCTGGTAATAACACTAACTTTGCTCTGTTTTAATGCTTTGGTACATGAAAGATGCATTTAGTTTTATGTTCAAAGGTTAAGTAATCCACATTAGCAACTCCAAAAAAATTTGTGTTGCCCTAACTAAAACTCCAGAACCAACCTATGCATGTCACTCAAATATATACCATGGAAACATCCCATCATATTTTGATATACATTATTCCATAGCATTTCGGGGCAAAAATCCATCCTTCAGAATGAAATCAGGAAAGAAGTTAAATAATTGCAGCATCATGCACCACTGCCACAGGGCCAAATGGTCAAATTTCACGGAAAAGAAAAAAAAAATAAAAAATAAAAAATACCATTCTGCTACGTTTGTATAAATAATATAGGATACACTTGTTTTAAATTCCTAAAGGAACCAGTTCAATAAGCTACAGAGAACAATTTTAATCGCAAGAATCGAGAGTCAGGGTGTGTGGGAGTGTTATTTCTATAAGATCAAAAAATTAAAAAGATGAAAAAAACTACCAATATCAGAATATTCAATGGGAGATCCAAAATGAGCCCTCGGGTCGTTATTGGACCACAAGAAGGCATACTGGACCATTTAGTCTTTATTTTAAAGATGCAAATCAGAACGCTTGCTAGCCAAAACAGGAAGTAGTACAGACCAAAAAATTATGTGTAGAAAGTAACGGACTAACAGACAAAATGCATGTTGAGGACTTTTGGTGAAGTGATTGCACACAACAGCTCACAAAGTTTTGCCAATTTTCCTTCTGTAAAATTTTGAATAATACCACTAGCTACATGAATGCAATCAGCAAGAATCTTGGCACATGCTCTTGCATCAATTGCATATAAAGTTGACAGCAAAATTGGCAAGTCATTTCTCGTGCATAATTGTTGTTTCTTGCCAAAAAAATTATCAACCATATTCAGAAGGGGCTGATGGAAAACATTCAAGATTTACATGTAACAGCCAAACAAAAAAACTTTAAATTAACTAGCCAAAATAGGCGGGCAGAGAATTGACTTACGAAAGTCTAATTCAAGTACACAACTTTATCAGCAGTTGGTTTTGCAACTAACACAAAGCCCCTCAACGTAGCTAAGCAATACCCTGTCCAAATATGCTTGCTCATTGAATCTGTCGGACAATGAGAATACAGAGTTGATAAAGAGAATAGAATTGGAAAATAAACTAAATCAAGCACCTGATAATTAATTACAACCTTGAATCTGTTGATGTTCTGTAGAATTATGGTAAGTTAAATTAAATACAGTGAGGAATCTGGTACTCAATGGATTCAATGACAGTACTACTAGATTTAATCTGGAGCAGAAGTACAAGTATCACAAGGTTTGAGTATAATTGCAAGGGTTACAGAAAGCAAATATGGAAAGCCATTTATCTGTTATATGTTCTGCCCTCTGGGTGGGAATGTTCATGTATGTCTGAATTTGAAAGACTCTTATTGATTGCTATCGTATTCCTAGTATTATATTATGAGTTGAATCAAGTTGAAAACTATGTAATTTGAAATGTGGTATAAATAGATAACAAGTATATAGCATTATTGGCCTAAAATTTATGTTCAAGGCCTGACTATCTGAATCAAGTTGAAAAACAATTGATCAAATCAAAGAGCAAATTGCTCAAAACAAAAACAAATTATACATTATTATACAAATTGAGATTCCATCAACAAATTATTATACAGCAAATTGCTCAAACTCGACGGGAAGAGCTTGAGGAAGAGAGAAAGAGAATACGAAACTGTGAGAGAGAGAGAGAGAGAGAGAGACGGTGGTGCTCACCTTAGTAGACGATGGTCCTTGCTTCCATCGCCGGTGCAGATGGTGGAGGCGGTGGAGCTTCGAAACCTCAAAATCGAAATTGCCAATCGCTCTGAGATTGGATCTGAGATGAATCACCAATCGCTCTAAGATTAGATCAAACGGGGCTGAAGAAGGCTGATTCGATCGGTTGAGAGAGAGAGGGTTGAGAGAGAGAGATCGAGACCAGAGAGTGAGATAGATGTTTATTGTTTTCAGTTTTTTGTTTTTGTCATTGTAATATTTTAAATAATTTTTTTTACTTTTTAAATTCAAATAATTTATATATACTAAAAGAAATATTTTATTTTAATTTAATAATATTTTACTTTTTAATTTTTTTTAAAAATTCACTAAATTCAAAAAAATATAAAATTTAATACATTTTATATATATTATATTTTATTTTTTTTACAAAATATTTATTTTTTAGTTGTATTCAGATTAGGCACATCTAAAAATAAAAAATAAATAAATTATTAAAAGAATGAAAAATANTTTAAGTGTGTTTTATATAAATTGATAACTATTTTTAAAAAAAAACAAAAGAAAATAAAAAAATAAACAAAACAAAATTAAAAACAAAAAAATATAAAATAAAAAAAAATAAAAAGAAAAGAAAATGGAGGGGGGGTCAGGGAATATATGATGATGAGGGGTTGAGGTGGAGAATATTGTAAAGAGAGTAGAGGAGATGATGATGTTCACGGGTGGAGGAATAAAGAAAAAAAAAAGAGAGATGTCATCAATTATCACCCACTCACAGATTGATACCATGCCAGCACATCACACACTAAACTCTCATATATCACACCATTGAAACACACAGATCAACGGGAGGGGAGCTCACGGAGCAAGACACACGGGGAAAGGGATAGCTCGTCTCTCTCGTTGATCTCTCTCTCATGAGAGGGTGAGGGTCACACACAACACACACCTCTGGCCATCTCTCTCTCGGGTCTCTCTCCCTCCCTCCCACACGGCTACACCATTTACACAGACCACTACACAGCACCACAGTTGGGTCTCTGATCTCTCTCTCTCCCTCTCTTCTCCCTCAAGGCTCTCTCCAAGAAACCCACCTCTCACACTGTAGACATCCCATTTTGACCAGCCCTAAGACTTGGGCACTTTATTTTGACCACCCTCACCCATTTTGGCCATCACTAATATTTTGGTAATATGTGGTATTTTATAATTTTATCTGTGTGTATTAAATTAGGTGTGTGCATATCTTTTAAGTGTGTTTTATAATTGATAACTATTTTTAAAACAAAAGAAAATAAAAAAATAAATAAACAAAAGAAAATTAAAAACAAAAAAAGTATATATAAAATAAAAAAAATATTAAAAAAAGAGGAAAAAGAAAGGTGGGGCGGTGGTGCATAATTTTTATAAGAGTATGATGATGTTTTGGTGGAGAGGGCATCTTACAAAATAAAAAAATAAGAAGAGCATCTGTGCACATTCGGTGGGTCAAAAAAACAAACAAAAAAAATAGAAAAATAGAAAATAAAAAGAAAAGAAAAAAATGTTAAAGAAAACATTGGTGGTGGAGAATGATGAGTGTGTTTTTAGGTAAAGAACAAAACAAAGAAAAGATATTGAGTGTGTGGCAGAGTGGTGGCTTTGGTGGGTAATAAACAAAAAAAAAAAAGTGGAAAAGAGAAGAATATATTCTAGGAGACCCCATGCATTCATGAGATGCGCACTCAACAACATACAGCTGGGGGACTTGAAGAAGAGGGCCGGGGTCTCTCTTTTTTTCTCTGGGGGGATGCACATGGGAGAGGGAGAGAAGAGATGCACTAAACACACACAGACACATGGGTAGAGAGAGAGGGGAAGAGTGGTGACACACACATGGACACACACATCTGAGATACACATAAGGATCACTGGCACACACGGTTTTGGAGGGGGAAAAAGATAGACACTACACATGCACCTCTCTCTCTTTCGGAATTGACACACGGCAGAAGCATGGAGGAGACCCAAGACCTCTCTCTCTCTCCCATGGTTTCCTCTATGTGATACCCAACAAGACAAACCGAGGGGAGCTACGGGGCTGAGGGAGAAAAAGGAGAGAGAAAGGTAAGGAAGAGGGAGACCCACATTCAAGCTCTCTCTCTCTCTCCCCGATCACACCACACCACCACTCACAGTCACCATTCAAACACACACAACCATGCACTCACACACCTAATAGCCACCCAAGCTCCCATGCACACGGCTACACCCATGCATGACAGCACATCACACACCACACCACTGCAGCTATCTATACCTCTCTCTCTACTATCACGGCAAGGGGACACCACACATGACACTTAACAGAGGGGAGAGGCACATGTACACGGCTGCACACACACCATGATCCACACCACCACTGCCATCCTACACACACAACACCCATGCACACACACCCAGCACACTACATAGCAGACCCACGGGAGAGACCCATGGACACACACACACCATCACACCACACACGGCAGTGGCACCCGTGCACAACCCACCTCTCTCTCTCTCTCTAAACGAGAGACCCATTTTTAGACATTGAGGGGGAAGACAATCTCTCTCCCTCTCTCTCTCTTCTCTCTCTAGAGACCCAGCCGAGGGCAGACTCACACAGGGACAACACATGCACTGATCTCTCTCCTCTCTCTCGGTTTTGGTGTTGGAAAATGTAAAGAAGAGACGCAGACACGTCAACCGACTGCTCCTGCTAGTGAGTTGGTGTGCTTGCAGCGTCGTTGCTAATGTATTGAGGAATTTGGAATTGCTCAAGTTGCTCCGGTGGACTGGGTTTACATTGGAGCCTATGGTGGGCTTTGCAATGGAGCGTGACTGATGCTGGGTTGGTGTAGATGTTGTTAAAGATGGACTGGTTTGGTCTCCGGCAATGGTGATCTCTATGCCCAGGAGCTGTCGATGGAGATGGAGATCGAGGAGGTGATGATACAGGATGGTATAGATTTTGTTGCCGACGGTACTGCTTTGGCCATGGCTGTTCATGGGTTCCAGATTTTTAATGCTCCGGCCATGGCTGCTTCCTCGCCGACGATGGTGCTTGTCATGGAGTTATGCGTCACTCTCCGTGATCTCAATTATGGTGCTACAACCAAATTGTTCTCGCCCATGGTGCTACAGCTATATATGTGTAAATATGTGGATTGGTGTGTTCAAATGAAGAGGTGTAGGTTTCTACTGGTTGCACACATGTAATGGGGTTATTGATTTGGTGTTTGGATAAGTGACTCAGTGAAGTATTCTGAATATTTGAAGCATGGGCGGATATTTTGAGTGGATATATTATTTGAGTGGGTATATCCCACTTGAAGTTCCTGATCACTTTCAAATAGTTTTTGAGTGACTTAGGTGGTGGGCCCTCCCTTGAAGCTAAGTACATGGGCTGCGGTGTGTAGACCTGCTCAATTGAAGATTTTTATTTTGAGTGTTTTGTGAGTTTTTTTATTTTATTTTATTTTATTATTATTCTCCTCTCCCTCTCATCGGATTTGTAACAATTCAAGTATTGTAATAATTCCCCCACCCCGCTTCTTTCTATCCCATTCTTTTATCGCTTTCCCTAACTGTGTGTATGTATATATCTTGACATGTCATGCATATCCCTGCTTTACATCCATGATCCATGCATAAGATTTGGCTAAATTTGCATCTTTATGCTTCAATTGATTATCCAATGATTCTGTGTGCTATCGGATGTTTTGAGATGATTCACATGCCATATTCTAGAAGCCAAATCTTTAGTGCATCTCATGAGTGAATTGCATTAGGATCCTGTATATAAGATCATGCATTTTTACTAACTTTTGTTTTGTAGTTGTTTGAGGGACGTCGGTAAATCTGTGAGTTTTTATGCTTTAGCATCCCATTTGTGTGTGATTTTCTTATTATGTTTAGCATCCTACCATGTGGCTATTTGTTTAAATGATAAACTGTTTGAATGCATGTGGATGAAGGCTTGTTGTTTGAATTGGAATAATTCAATAAATGTACGTCTTAAGCCCACTTTGTCAAGTGGCAAATTCAAACCCTTTTCGACAAACAAATATGAGATTGAATTGTTCCAATTTGAGCAAACTAGTCTATACTTGTATGCTTCACATAGTAAATTTTAGGATTTACTAAAATAATCAGAACATAAACATATAAAGAAAATAAAAGTCATATCATGGTTTAGTAGAGGCCGATCTTTTGATCGGGTGAGCGGGTGTGCTCATTATTGACCTTCCCCTCTCATACCTAAGGTTCCGAGCCAAGCATCCTTGGTTAACGACGAACAGTGGCCTTGGCACCGAGTCATGGGTTTCCTAATTTCCCAAAATATTAGGTGGCGACTCTGAGTTCTGATGACGCAGTCCATTGTTAACAAAATTGCAATAAAATGAATTTTCAATAAAAGTTGCCAAATCTGGACTCTCATCTACGTTTCACATTGCAGTCGTGAAACATGAGATCAAAGAGATCTCGGGAGTCCGAACTGTTTAACACGCGCGGGTACCCCCCGGGCATGTTACACACACTTCACCTCTCTCGGCGGAGTCTCTCTCTGCAATTCACCACTGTAGCTATCTATACCTCTCTCTCCACTATCACGGCAAGGGGACACCACGCATGCACATGACACACCACACGGCTCTCGCTCCCTCTCTTCTCTCTCTGGGGGCATGCCCTTCACCGAAGAGATACACAAAACACAGACAGGAGCACCATGAATGAAGCTCTCTCTCCCATCTCTCTCTAACACACCCATACACCTCCCATGCACAACCGACCAACTCAGCCACCATAACACACACCACACACCATGCACAGGGGGGGCACACTCTCGGCACTTCACCAGCACACACCCACCTCTCTCTCACACACCCATGCATGACACACACACACACACACACACCTCTCTCTCACACACCCCTGACACACCTAACACACACCCAGCACAACACGCTAACGCACACAGGACACACACTCACCACTCTCCACCCATGCATGACACCTCCGCATCCACAGACCACCACCTGGACACACACGGCAAGCTCACGGTACCTCACAGCACCACCACGTGGCCATCACACACTCACCACACCACACCCACGGCCATTCTCACCCACGGCCATTCACTGCACTCACCTCACCACACCATCTCACGGCCTCTCTCTCTCCTCTCTAAACCCAACCCACAACGCACACATGCACATGAGGGATGATCTGCAACACACCCACGGCTTTAGGGAGGGAGCAGTGGACCAAACCCACTCTCTCGCGGTTCTCTAAGTTTTCAGGCTCTCTTGCTCTCTCTCTCTCTGAAAGAGAGACCCATCTTTTTTTAGACCTTGAGGGAGAGAGATGCACCACCTCTTCTTCTTACTCCAAACAGACGAACAAAGTTTTGATATAGAGGCATGGCTTTAGAGTTGATTCCGGGATGATGGAAGTGTCATCAAGAAGAAGAAGACAAAAAAAGAAGAGCATTAACAGATATGCATAGCGTGATTAACCTAGGTGGTGTTGTTATTGAAGTTGGCTTTTGCTTGAAAATTCTAATAAAGGAAATTTGCACATCATCCAATAGTGATTTCCCTATAATTCATGCTAGTCAGATTTCAAATCCGTTCCTTGGTTTGTCGTTTGAATCCAGAAAATGTGAATCATGCGATGTTGCGAAACCCGGGACATGCGAAAAGGAGTGACATGTGCCAGTGATGAAGTTGTTTATTTTATTTTTAATTTGAGTGTTGTGAGATTTTATTTTATTTTATTATTCCTTCTCTCCCTCATTTGGATCTGTAATAATTCAAGTATTGTAATAATTCTCCTACCCCGCTTCTTTCTATCCCTTCTTTTATCGCTTTCCCTAACTGTGTGTATGTATATATCTTGACATGTCATGCATATCCCTTTACATCCATGATCCATGCATAAGATTTGGCTAAATTTGCATCTTTATGCTTCAATGATTATCCATGATTCTGTGTGCTATCAGATGTTTGAGATGATTCACATGCCATATTCTAGAAGCCAAATCTTTAGTGCATCTCATGAGTGAATTGCATTAGGATCCTGTATATAAGATCATGCATATTTTACTAACTTTTGTTTTGTAGTGTTCGAGGGACGTCGGTAAATCTGTGAGTTTTTATGCTTTAGCATCCATTTGTGTGTGATTTTCTTATTATGTTTAGCATCCTACCATGTGGCTATTTGTTTAAGTGATAAACTGTTTGAATGCCTGTGGATGAAGGCTTGTTGCTTGAATTGGAATAATTCAATAAATGTACGTCTTAAGCCCACTTTGTCAAGTGGCAAATTCAAACCCTTTTCGGAAAACAAACATTAAGTTGAATTGTTCCAATTTGAGCAAACTAGTCTATACTTGTATGCTTCACATAGTAAATTTTAGGATTTACTAAAATAATCAGAACATAAACATATAAAGAAAATAAAAGTCATATCATGGTTTAGTAGAGGCCGATCTTTTGATCGGGTGAGCGGGGGTGCTCATTATTGACCTTCCCCTCTCATACCTAAGGTTCCGAGCCAAGCATCCTTGGTTACGACGAACAGTGGCCTTTGGCACCGAGTCATGGGTTTCCTAATTTTCCAAAATATTAGGTGGCGACTCTGAGTTCTGATGACGCAGTCCATTTTTGACAAAGATTTTCAATAAAAGTTGCCAAATCTGGACTCTCATCTACGTTTCACATTGCACTCGTGAGACTTGAGATCAAAGAGATCTCGGGAGTCCGAACTGTTTAACGCGCGCGGGTACCCCCCGGGCATGTTACACAAACGCTTATAGTTGAAGAATTTCAATAAGAAAGCTTGTTTCTCCATTTCTTGCAAATTAAACCCTAGAAATCAGAAACGATTGTGCGAGATAATCAGCTAACCCTAATCGACTCTGAGAACTTAAGAAACATTTTAAAACCCTGAATTAATAATTTAGGAACCCTAGAATGAAAAATTATAAGAGAAATCCTAGTTTAGCCCGGTATCTCGCCTTTTGTTGCGAATCGGCACCATGTGGCCCAAATTATTTTTTCTATCATTGTTTTATTAACAAAAATGAGTGAAACCCCCACTAGGGGTAACCCCCACCACCCCTAGTAAATGCTGATTGGTCCAAAAAAAATTTTTTTTTTTTTGTCCTTCTCTCGTTGACCCCCACGTGTATGTGAGGGTGGTGGGGGTCTGTATCGGTTTTGTTTTATTAATTATATGACTTAAACATATGTTTTATTTCAAAATTTCAAACTGTACCCTTTTCTTTCCTAATTATTGCATTTTGGCCCTAAAACCTTAATATTTTATTCAATAAAGGTACAACCAATATTTTATTTATACAAAATATCCTCTGTATTTTATTAACAAAAAAAAAAATCAAATTTTCATATGGGTAAATAGGAAGCCGGTTGTGAGTGGTGAAAAAGACCTAGAATTGTATTTTTATACATAGCAAATCTTGTACAATTATGCAACAAATCTTTGACCAACATGGAGGAATGGGGGGCATTTATTGTTATATCTTTTTTGTCTCCCAATTAACTAATAGATAGGATTACTTTCTCTTAATCAAGATTAATTAACACAAATCTTAATTGGATCGAATTACAAACCAACCAAACTTGAATAATTTCTATTAAAAACCAACCAAACCAAACCAAACCAACCCTTCTCTCTCCTCCTTGGCCTATAAATATAAGCCTTGCTAGCTTTTTTATTTCACTCCATACACACACAACACACAGCTAAGAGAGGATGAAAGAGAGAGCAAGTGAGCTTGAGAGAAAAAGAGAAGAAAATAGAGCAACAAGTAGGAAAAAGATCTAGCAAACCAAGGTAAATCTCATACACCTCTTCTCTCAATGAATTATCATGTTTTTCCCCTTCATAATATGTGACACCCTGAACGTTTAATTAAATATCATATAAATAATAATAGTTATATATAATTGTAAGTGTATGTGATAATTTATTATTAAATAAATAAATATATAAATTTAATTTGGCATTGGGTTATCAAATATGGGATTAATTAGGGATTATTATTTGGGGCCAAATTAACACAAATATGAAATCATAATACTAGTTGGGCAAATTAAAGTTAAAGATAGTAGATAAATAAATATAAAAGTAAGAGTAAATAAATAATAATATTGATAATAATAATAATAATAACAATAATAATAATAATAATAATAATAATAATAATAATGGGTGCAGTAATAAAATAAATAATTAATTTTCTGTTGGTATGCAATAAAGTATAATTTAATTAGGGATTAATTTGTTTATATAGTTATATTAAGAAACTAGGCCAAAGTGTAATTATCTTAAACATTTATTAAGATAAGTATAAATCCATTTGAGTTATGATCAAATCTGGAGAGGATTTGGGTAGTGTCACGTGTTGGCCTCAAGATGCTTTTGCTTTCCTGTAAATGGGAAAGAATTGATCAATATCTGTGGGGTTGATAAGATCAGTGGAGGGAAAAGAAAAAGAAAAGAAAAGAGAATGAGAGGTACGTAAGTTACTGAAGTAGGAATTTATAGTAAGAAGGTTGTGATAGTGAAACTAAAGCTAAGGGTCAATATTAAGGTGAGTTATATTATACCTTGAGTCACCGTAATATATTTTACTTACGTTTTGACTTACCATAATTTATTTTATACAAGTTATGTTTATAAATTATTATAAATTATATTAATATTTCAACTACGTAGATTATTTTCTGAACTCTATTTATTTAAAATGAAACCCATGGATATGTTTGTTTAAATTTTAGTATATATTTGACTATGACCTTATAAATAATTATGTTTTGTAAGTACCACCACGGGAGTCCCACGCCTTGGGGGACTTAAATAACCATTGGCCTCTGTTTGGCCACTTCATGGTCCTCTGTTTGTCATGAATCCATTGACCTCTGTTCTGATTGTCACTTCTATGACCTCTGTTCTGTTCTGTTCTGTACCGTGATTATGGTTATTTATTTACATAATTTATGTATTTTAGTTTCTGCCACTTAAATGATTTATTTACCAAATTGAGTTATGTAAATGTTTTGGCTTAACTTATTATCCATGGTTATTTTGTATTCTCTATATTCTTGGCATAATATTTCTCACCCTGCTGTGTGCTTATAGCTGTTACCCTCTCAGGTGACGAAATGTAGGGGAAACCCATAACCTCACGAAATGGAACCCGCGCGTGGATTGATGTTGAACCACTTTTTTTTTCTTTCTTTTCTTTTTTTTATTTTTTTTGCTTCCTTTTGTTCTACTCGGGGCCGGTCACTGAATAATAAAATAATAAAAGCCCTATAAATGTATTTTCTCTTATTAAAATAGTAAAATGGAGTAATTTCCTGTTTAATTATTTTTATTTCCGCTTGCGCAGTTTAATTTGCTACAAATAGAAAAGATTAGTAAGTTGCGATTCCAACCCTAAGCCCTTGGGATTGGGTCGTGACATAATATATGCTAAAAATATATTTCACATGATACTAAGAGTTACTACATTGTTAGATGATGTATAGTTTGAAAATGAAATATTTCTCTTCTTCCTTGCAATTTCCAGCAAGCTTTTCTCAAGGTTTTTGATTTTATTTCCATAGCAAACCTTCACCAACTCAAAATATGTTTTAAAGGGATATTAATTGACATATACAGAGTATGTGAAAATTTTGGCTAAGGCAATGGATGTGTTTTTATGACTCCTTTTATTTTTCTAAATACTTGGTGCAAGAACCTCTTTAAAACAAGGAACTTTAAGAAATTCTAGAAAATTGTAGAAAAATGATCTCGCATTCATTTTTATATCAAAATCTTCCTCTGAAGGTTAGATTTGAAACAAAATTTATTTCATTGAAAATGAATGAGTATTTTAAGAGAAACACCAAATTTTGTAACAATTGTCAAATCTGGGTATATTTGTGTATTTCTTAAATATCTAAAGATCAAAAAGGGCCACCTTACTTCCGTAAAATGATTCTAAAACTAGACTTGATTCTCTACAAATTCTTAGTAAGCCACATTTCTGAAACCCTTAGAAAATATTTTTTCTATATTTATTTTTGAACCGGTGTAGTCCTGAAAATCTAACAGTCTGGTTCTTATTGTAGTTAGTGTTTTTGTGCTATCATGACATATTTGTTGTAATATATGTTATACTTGCATGCTTGAGTTTCACCTTGAATAGCCTTATTTTGCTCTTACTTGTGCTAACCACTAATGTGTAATGAACTTAATGTGAAAAAGGGAAAACTAAATGGATTGGTAAAGAGGGTTGACGACCACACTAGTTTTTTTTTTTAGAACAACGACCACACTAGTTATACATCATAAATGATGAGAATGTTAAGTTGATATTAGTAGTGGATTAAAATGAGCAAGTCTTGCACAACTGGTTGTTTTGGAACCCTTGAATGGAGCGGTTGTATTCGGACCCTAGATAGTTCGGTGTAAGGAGGGATTTGGGCTAGGCCCATCATTACCGTCTCTTTTGAGGCCCTCGGTTGGCGTTACGTGGTATATAACCGTTGGTAGGCATCCGAAGTAAGGTCTGCAACAAAGCAGCAAAAGAAGGAGCATACCGAATAATCCACGTCCAATTCTTAGAGTTGGGAGAACGAAATCTCTTTGGAGGATTTCTAGACTACTAACAATTAACCATATAATCTGTGCTATGAACTTAAATGCCATGATCCTTTCCTCTGTCTTTTTGTAAATATTGTTTTGTATTGGACTGGGAAATAGGGATGGGGTGTGTGTGCGTTTACTGGGCATTCAAAGCTCACGGCGTATCATGCCAGGTGCCAAAGAGGAGCTTACAGCAAGAGACGACGAGCCGTAAACCTTCGAAGACATTTGGCTATTTTAGAAAAGTTAGAAATTTCCTTTTGATGTTTTGTAAAGTTCATATAAAAATTTAAATTTACTTTTGGGATGTAATGTTAATGGAACGAGCTTTTGTAATTAAGGATATTCGTAATTGTTCTATTATTATTTACTTATATTCTAACACCAATATAACCCCTAACGTTGCTTATGAGACCTTGTGTCAATGCCTCTTAAGATCTGTCAAAAGGGTAGTGCGCTACCTAAGAAAGCTGGACTTAGAAAGGAGGCTAATTTGACTCCTCCGGCGATCTGGGATTTTAGTTGGTTATTGGCCATAGGACTCATTAGTGACTTTCCCTTGACTACAACCATTAGTGTAGATTTGGGGCGTCACACTCTCTTTCTTATTTTCCGATGTGACACGGTTGAGGTGAAACCATTGATCTTAACCAGCCACTTTGTTTTCGCGAGATCTGAGCCATTTGAAGTCGGATTTTGATAATCCAATAGTCATTTTTAGCTATTTAGAGCATTCTAAACACATTCGTGCGGTCATATTTTGTAAATTTCATACTAGTTGCAGATTTTGTTTGAAGAGATAAAGGAAAAAAAAATGACTCTTGTCTAGCTAAAATTGTGCTAATATTTAGAGGAGTGAAGTTTGGAGTGAAGATGAAAGAGGGCAATCTTCACTATATATGTGTATATAGATGCTACCCTCCATGCTATCGTTCTCAAACTTGCAATTGTTGCTTCTCTTTCAATGGCGGATTTAGGGTTTCAAAGAAGGGTTTGTTTTTATATTTTTGTAAATTCTATTGAACTAATAGTAATATTTATGTTTTCTTTTAGTATAGTCAAATATATTACATGAGAAATGGGAAGCGGGGATACACTGTGTTCAACAACATGTATACCCTCCGTTCTACTCAACTTTCTGTCAACGTTTTCAAGAGGACATCATTTGCTCGACAATTTGATTATCACCAAAGGCTAAGGAGCTATGATGATCTTTCAATCCTAAAACCCTATTTCCTGAATATAAGGAGCAATACAACGTTCTCTGTCACTGAGAGAATACCCGATCTATTTTTTGTATTGGCGTCCAAGCCTAGAATGCGCATATTAAAGTATAGTTATGATATGTAGAAGATTATTTCAATGGGATTTAATTTTTGTACCGTTTTGAGGTTTATGTTTTGCATCTTTTTGGTGTTCTATGTTTTCAAATATTATTATTATCAATTTTATGATTTTTTTTTTTTTTTAAATTTGTTTATCAATACTTGTATAGGCAAATTAGTGATGCCTTGGAAACTTTGTTAAAAAATACGTACAATGGAAATCTCCAACCACTATGTTTGGTTGGGAATTTGGAAAGGAATTCAGAAAATTAAGAAAAAAATGTGTGCGAAAATATAAAAGATAGAGGGAGTTATAATCGCTGACGAAGAGCAAGTAAAATTATATATCATGACCTGAAACAAATATGGTATGCATATTAATTTAAATTTTTTTTACCATTTACTATTACTTGTTTAGTTTCTTATCGTTTATGGTTATATATTTTCATATTTTTACTTAGGAGCCAATTTAGACTGGGGCTTAAAGAATGATATCGGAATTTTGAAAAAAAAAATGGTAGAACACGTGTTTTAAAGACAAACTCAATTTGAGTTTGGTGAAAGAGAATTCTAGAGAAGAGGAGAACAAGCAAGAGGCTGCTGCAAAGTTCCAAAAAGAAGAAGAGGAAGAAGAATAAGAAATAAGCTTCAAGGAAGCTCCGTTGATGAAAATTAGCTTAGAAGAAATACTATAGCACACTGATTATACACGGTCTGTACACGATTGTCGAGTATATAAATAAAGAGCTGTGAGATTGTCTTAAGGAGAGTGGAAGAAAAATGTAATCTCCAGGGAGAAATATAATATCTCTACATAAAGAGAATTCTAAGAGAATTGAGAGAATTTGAGAATTTACAGAGAGATACTTTTGTTTTATATAATTTATTTGTGATTGAAAAAAAGAAATGGTTGTGTAACATGTCCGGAGGGTACCCGTGCGCGTTAAACAGTTCGGACCCTCGGTCTCTTTAATCTAGTCTCACTAGTGCAATATGAAACATACATGAGAGTCCAAATTTGGCAACTTTTAGAAAATCCATTTTATTGCAAAACTTTTTGCCAAAAACGGACTGCGTCATCAGATCTCAGAGTCGCTACCTAATATTTTTGGGAAATTAGAAAACCCATGACTCGTGCCAAGGCCACTGTTCGTCATAACCAAAGTTGTCTCGGTTCGGAACCTTAGGTATGAAAGGGGAAGGTCATTAATTGAGCACCCCCACTCACTGAATCAAAAGATCGGCCTTTAGTAAACCGTGATATGAGTTTATTTATTTTATATGTTCATATTTCGATTATTTAATAAATCCTAAAAATTACTATATGAAGCATACAAGTATAGACTATGTCATTTATTTTGGAATAATTTGATTTCATGTAGTTTTGAAAGAGATTTGGAGATGTACAACCCAAATAAATTAAGTTTACAAATATGAAAATCAACACTATTCCAAATTAAGCGACACAACCTCGATCCACTGGCATTCATACAGTTATATCAAGTAAGCAAGTAGCCATATGGTAGGATGCTGAAACATAATAAGAAAAACGCACACAAACGGGATGCTAAAGCATAAAAACTTACATATTTACCGACGTCCCTCGAACAGCTACAAAACAAAGTTAGTAAAATATGCATGATCTTATATACAAAATCCTAATGCAATTCACTCATGAGATGCAACTAAAGATTCGGCTTCTAAGATATGACATGTGAATCATCTCAAGAACATGAGGTAGCACACATAATCACATAGGAATTGATTAAATCCACAAATGCAAACTTAGCCGAATCAAAATACATGAAACATAGATATAAAGCATGGATATAACAACAAAAAATAAAATAAAATAAACATGATGCATATTTACAAATAAGGAAAGCAAGTAAAAGAACGGGATAGAAAGAAATGGGGTAGGAAATTATTACAACATTTTGAATAAATTATTACAAACCAAATTAAAGGCGGGGAGGAGAATATTACAACAAAATAAAAATCTCACAATACACTCAAAATAAAATAAACAAAATAAAAAAAAAGTTTCACGTGCCTTGGAAACCACCGAAAGTTGGTTAACATCGGAAGACAACGCTGTCTTGTCCAAAAGAAGCTAACCTGTCTTATTGCGAAACCAAGAAAAGGAACAAACAAGAAATATGTAGGTAGCTCAACTAACCACTACCAGTTAGATTAAAAACAAGAAAACAAATATAAAATAAAAAAAAAAATGCAAACTTACAACAAAACTAACATGAACTTAAAACAAGAAAACAAATATGAGATAGAACATGCAAGATTACAACATAATTACTATGAAACTAAAACAAGAAAACAAATATAAGATAAAATATGTAAGATTACAACAAAACTAACATGAACCTAAAACAAAAACAAAAACAAAAAAAGCAAATATGAGGTAGAACATGTAAGATTACAACAAAACTAAAATGAGACCAATACAAGAAAAATAAAAGCTAGGAAATGTAAGATTACAACATAATTACTATAAAACTAAAATAAGAAAACAAATATAAAATAGAACATGCAAGATTACAGCAAAACTAACATGAACCTAAAATATTAAAAATATAAAAAATAAAAGAGCAAATATGAGGTAGAACATGCAAGATTACAACAAAACTAATAAGAGACTTAATACAAGAAAAATATAAGTTAGGAAATGTAAGATTACAACATAATTACTATGAAACTAAAACAAGAAAACAAATATAAGATAAAACATGCAAGATTACAACAAAACTAACATAAATCTAAAATAAATAAAAAAACAAATATGAGGTAGAACATACAAGATTACAACAAAACTAATAAGAGACTTAATACAAGAAAAATATAAGCTAGAAATGCAAGATTACAACACAATTACTATGAAACTAAAATAAGAAAGCAAATATAAGAAAGCAGATATAATATAGAACATGCAAGATTACAACATGAACTTAAAACAAGAAAGCAAATATGAGATAGAACATGCAAGATTACAATAAAATTAATATGAAATTAAAGCAAGTGAATAAATACAAATAAATAAATAAATAATTATGAGCTAAACAAACAACTTAGATTACAACAACATACTATGAAATATAAAGTAAGAAAATAAATATGAGATAAACAAACCACTTAGATTATAACAAAACACTATGAAATAAGAAGCAAGAAAATAAATATAAGATAAAAAAATATAAGAAAATGAAATACTAGAAATTCACCTTCTAAAGAAAGATTGAACTTCTTGATTTCCAAACTTCCTCTTGATCATCCTCAAGTTGTGGAGTATGTTGTTGAAATCTCAGCAACAAAGTTCAAGTTTTAGCTTTGGTGAAGTTTTGGGTGGTAACAAAATAAACTCTTTCTTTGATCAAAGTTTAGACCTCTGTCTAAAAATAATTTCACTCAATTGGAATAAAATAAACTCTTTCTTTGATCAAAGTTTAGACATCTCTCTCATCAAAAAATTTCACCACCTCTCATAGTTCTAATAGTCTTCTATATGTAGGCCAAAAATCAAGACCCTTTTATGTTCTGAAGGGCCAATTTTGAAGAGTCAAAACCTATTCATGTTTTGAAAGGCCAATTATGAATAGTCAAAACCAATCCATTTGTTTGAAAGGCCAATTGTGAATAGTCAAAACACATTCATTTGTTTGAAAAGCCAATTGTGAATAGTCAAAATCTATTTAGTTTTTTGAAAGGCCAATTGTGAATAGTCAAAACCCATTTATTTGTTTGAAATGCCAATTGTAAATAGTCAAAATCTATTTATTTGTTTGAAAGGCCAATTGTGAATAGTCAAAATCCATTTAGTTTTTTGAAAGGCCTATTGTTTCAAACTGCTAAATTTTCTAGATAAGAGAAAAAAATGCAGAAAAAGATTTTTGAATAGGTCTCAACTAATTTGGCCAAAACGGGTGTAAAATTGAGATTGAAGCTTAAATCTGATTTTTTTTGCTGAGAAATTCATAAAATAACACACTATAATTTTCATCATTCGATGTTCAGAAGAAAGCGCCTAAGTCTTAGGGCTGGTCAAAATAGGGTATCTACAGTTTGTTCAATTAATTCATTTCTTTGTATACCATCACAACTAGTATACATCTATCTCCCACTTCCAACAGTGGTATCAAAGTTTATAAAGTAAATTATCATAATTTCCTCGTAATAGTATCAGAGCTATAACAACCCAGATTTCTAATTATTCTGTAGAATTTATACTAATATTATTTAATCTCAGTTCAGAAAATATATAATTTATTATATATTATTATGTGTAATTTTGTAAAATAATATAATTATTAAAAATTTAGGGGTCAAAATATAAATAATAATAATATAGATAACATTAATAATAATAATAATGAGTGTGGTATTAAAATAAATAATTAATTTTATGTTGGTATACGATAAAATGTAATTTACTTAAGAATTAAATTATTTATATAATTATATTAAAAAGTTGAGTCAAAAGGTAATTATCTTAAATATCTATTAAGGATAAGAACGAATCTTTGTAATTATTATTGAAATCCGCCACGTAGCGCGTTTTTCCCCTATAAATACGGAGGCGCCTGGAGAGAAAAGGAAAGGAGAAAGAAAAAGGAGAGAAAGAAAAGAAAGAGAGAAGAAAAGGAAAGAAGAAAAGAAGAGAGGAAGAAGGAAAGAGTAATAGAAGGTGAAAGGGTCTTTAATAGTTAAAAGAAACAGTAAGGTATTAAAGTTAAGGTGAGTTATATTATACCTTGAGTCACCAAAATGTATTTTACGTATGTTTTGACTTTCCAAAATCTATTTTATACAAGTTATATTTTATTAGTATATTAATAAAAGTTATGTTTTATAAAGGTTTCACTTACATGGTTTTATTTCTGAACCCTATTTGCTTAAAAGGAAACCCATGGATATGTTTGTTTATATTTTAAAGAATATTTGACTGTGACCTTATAAACAATTATGTTTTGTAAGTACCACCATGAGAGTCCCACGCCTTGGGGACTTAAATAACCATTGGCCTCTGTTTGACCACTTTGTGGTCCTCTGTTTGTCATGGATCCATTGACCTCTATTCTGTGTGGAGCAAAGTGCTGTGCGGAGCTAAGTGCTACACTATTGTGGGAGTCACCTCTAGAATCCGTACGAGCCACCTCTTGAATCCGTACCTCTGTTCTGATTGTCACTTCTGTGACCTCTGTTCTGTTCTGTTCGGTACCGTGGTTATGGTCATTTACTTACATAATATATGTATTTCAGTTTCTGCCACCTAAATGATTTATTTACATAATCTCAGTTTTGCTACTTAAAGGATTATTTGTTTCGACTCAATTATCTTAAATGTTTTGGCCTAACTAACGATCCATGGTTATTTCGTGTCCCTTATACTCTTGGTATAATATTTCTCACTCTACCATGTGCTTATAGTTGTTTACCAATTTTCAGGAAATAATGCAATTCAGAAATAGCCTATGGAAAGTCTTAGATGCGGGGCTGCGGAATAGACACACACACAGTATTTTTATGATATTTTTATATGTAAATATCGACCTTTTTGGTCAGTAAATTTTGTAATAAAAATAGAAGTTCCGATGATTATTTTGGTACCCTTATTTAAATATTTCTTCCGCTTGCGTTTATTATTCTGTTTTAGAATTGGTTGGAGGTAACCTTAGTTACTGGCCATCACGATGCTTAACCCTTAGGTACGGGGAGCGGGTCGTGACAAGAGCTTACCACTGCCAATAAAAGTATCAGTGTATATATTACAAATCTCTCTCTCTTTCTTATTTTTTGATGTGACACGATTGAGGTACAACCGTTGATCTGAACCTACCAATTTGTTTTCGCTAGATCAAAGCCACTTGAAGTCAGATTTTGATAATCCAATAGTCATTTTCAGCTATTTGGAGAATTCTAGACACATTCGTACGGTCATATTTTGCAAATTTCATAATAGCAATTTGAAGATTATGTTTGAAAAGATAAAAGAAAAAAAACAAGACTCTTGTCTAGCCAAAATTGTACTAACATTTGGAGGAGTGAAGTTTGGAGTGAAGATAAAAGAGGGCAGACTTCACTTTATGTGTATATAGATGCTACCCTCTATGTTATTGTTCTCAAACTTGCAATTGTTACTTCTCTTTCAATAACGGATTTAGGGTTTCAAAGAAGAGTTTGTTCTTATATTTTTGTTTTTCTTTTTCTAATATTTTTGTAAATTCTATTGAACTAATAGTAATATTTATGTTTTTTTTTTCGTATGGTCAAATATATTACATGAGAAATGAGAAGCGAGGATACACTGTGTTCAACAACATGTATACTCTTCGTCCTACTCAACTTTCTGTCAACGTTTTCAAGAGGACATCTTTTGCTCGACAATTTGATTATCACCAAAGGTAAAGGAGTTACAATGATCTTTCAATCCCAAAACCCTATTTCTTGGATATCCGGAGCAATACAACATTCTCTATCACTGAGAGAATACCCGATCTATTTTCTGTATTGACATCCAAACCTGGATACGCATATTGAAGTATGGTTACGATATGTCGAAGATTATTTCAATGAGATTTAATTTATGTGCTGTTTTGAGGTTTATGTTTTGTATCTTTTTGGTGTTCTATGTTTTCAAATATTATTATTATCAATTTAATGATTTTTTTTATAAAAAAAAATTTGTTTATCAATACTTGTTTAGGCAAATTGGTGATGCCTTGGCAACTTTGTTAAAAAAAAGTACCATAAAAATCTCTTACCACTGTGTTTGGTTGAAAATTTGGAAAAAAATTTAGCAAATAAAGAAAAAAATGTGTGCGAAAAGATAAAAAATAGAGTTATAATCACTGACGAGGAGCAAGTAAAATTATATTTTGTGACTTAAAACAAATATGGTATGTAGATTAATTTTTAAAAAAAAAATTATCCATTTACTATTATTTGTTTAGTTTCCTATCATTTATGGTTATATATTTTCATATTTTCACCTAGGACCTGATTTGGACCGGGGCTTAAAGATTGATATCGGTATTTTGAAAAGAATAATGGAACACATGTTTGAAAGACAAACTCAATTTGAGTTTGGTGAAGGGGAATTCTAGAGAAGAGGAAAACAAGCAAAAGGCTGTTGCAAAGTTCCAAAAAGAATAAGAGGAAGCCAAAAATAAGAATAAAAAAGAAGCTTCAAAATTGCTCCGTTGATGAAACTTAGCTTAGAAGAAATACTGTAACACACTGAATATACACGGCCTGTATGCGATTATGGAGACTATAAATAAAGAGTTATGAGATTGTTTAGAGAGAGTGGAAGAAAAATGTAATTTCCGGGGAGAAATATAATATCTCAAGATAAAGAGAATTCTAAGAGAGTTGAGAGAATTTAAGAGTTACACAGAGATTGTCACGCCCTCAAAATAATAACATTAAAACCCATCAATTTAGGCATGCATTGATACAAGGAATAAATATCATTCTATTCATCAGAGTATTCCATTACAAAAGTATTACATGTTAACAATAAAAGCAAATGCCCTACGGGCTTACAGCTTTCCAAGTTAACACTTGATTACAAAAAGAGAGTGCTAACTCTATTACACATTAAGCCCTTGGCTTGAATCTACATGTAATACATCAAAAGAAAATAGACACGAAAAATCTGCCCGCCTCTAGCCTCCCAAGCTATGTCCTTGGAGGTGGCATGCTACCTGTACCTGAAAATGATGTTCCCATATAGGGTGAGCCACAGCCCAGTAGAAATACACTAAACCAACTATGAACAATGACTAACAGATTAGCAGTTGATAGATAGTCAACACTTTTACATTCTTTCATAACACTTTACAGTTTCATGACATTCAAGTCCATGCTACATTTCATTTTCTATTTCCTTTCAATTCTCAATTCATAACTATGGCTCAGAACCTGACCAAACAATCTATATGAGACAGTAACTCATATTAAACATTTTCCCATTTCACAATAGATAAGCATACTAGCTATATCAACACATCAACGGATAAGCATATAAGCTATATCAACACATCAACAGATAAGTATAAGAACTATATCACACCACCAAAGATAAGCATATGAGCTGTATCTACACTTCTCTAGACAAGCATAAGAGCTGTATCTACACTTCTCAAAGATAAGCATATGAGCTGTATCTACACTTCTCAAAGATAAGCATATGAGCTGTATCTACGGAGTCCATCCCCTATCTTCTCCCAAACAACATCCGGTTTAGAGGTCCATCCCCTATCTTCCCCTAAACTGTGGAGTACATCCCCTATCTCCTCCAACACAACATCCGGTTTAGAGGTCCATCCCCTATCTTCCCCTAAACCGTGGAGTACATCCCCTATCTCCTCCAACACAACACATTGCATATAAACACATAGGTTCTATACACAATCAATTAATACATAAAGTTAATGTATTCTATCAACCATCATACTCTATGACACATTCCATTGATTAGTTTTCGTTTGCCTAATCATCATGCATTGTCTACAACAATCAAGACTATCCTCCACCGATAGCCCAAAGCAGTTATCTCTAAACAGGAAATAAATGCACGAAATGGATATTATAACAACATTTCAACTAGGTGAGCGATAAATGATCCAACTACACCCTTTAATCCCATACATTCCCAATCTCAACTTTCTCTTTTCAATTCCTCATTTCTCACAATTAATTATACAAATTAATTAATCAATGTAGTTAGGGCATTTTCCATAATTAACATTTCAACCCTAAGGTTCCATTTTCATCAATGTTTCAAGATTAATTCCATTTCTCCATGCCAAACATGCATATAGGTTTAATATATTTAAAACCTCAATTTTTGTAAAATTACACAAAGGCCCAAACTTTCTCAGAATTACCCAACAACCCCCAACATATCAACATGCTAAAATTTAAAGACAAAGCTCATAGAGAGGAGTAGGATATCCCTACCTCATTTTTGACGAGGAAACATGCAAAACTCCAAAGCACTACAATTTACGACCCCAACAGAAATTTGTAGCAGCCATGCACGTGGGGTCCACTTGACCTTCTTCCAACCATCTTCACTTGACCTTCTTCCAACGGTGAGCAATGGGTGGAGACTGGCAGTGCATTGCAAAGACTGCATTACAGACATCCCTAAATATTACAAGGATTTGTTTCTCCTTAAAATAACCAACTCATCTGCTCTCCAGCACGTTAACCAGGGACTTCTCACAACATTCCATCACAAGGACTGCTTCCTTTGTTCGTCCCATGTCAAATATAGTATGGGCATAAAGCGTGACAACATTAGGGTGTCCTCTAAGAGATTTCATCACAGATATTTCTTTCATCACAACTTCCAGAGATTCCTCATCATTACATATGATATGTTTTAAGGCATACTGCTTTGAACTGTGTATTGCATCCCGAGCTAAGTAGACACAAGAGAATCCACCCTCAGCAATGGCATTGCGGACGTGGACTTTCAAATTTCCAACATCAATGGTGCGACCTTCAAGACCAGTTTGTTCTTTGGACATGAATGGTTTGAATCTCCACATGTTTGATGGTGATACAAGGAAGACAAAGCACCGCTAAAGAATATGATCGATCAATAAACAATAAGGAAATAATAAGCTAAAGGTCTCGGATTTGCTCCAAGACCTGGTGGAAAGCGAGACTCGAGAGATCTGATTCTGAGGGAACTTTCGTGGCTATGAGATCTGAAAGTGAAGTTGTCTTCTGTATCTCTCTCTCTAGATAATATTCTATATCCTATTGACCCATTCCAGCACCTCCTCTTTTCTTTTATCAATGCTGTCTCCCCTTTCATGATGAAACCTCCACTCTCTTTTTTTTTTATTCCTTCACGTAGATGCTCTTTCTTAAATTATTCTCCACCCACAAACATGGGCCCTTCCACCGAAAATTCATTCCACTTGTTCCATATTCTTCTCCATGATCTGGAAAGTTGTTCTAAATAATTAAATATTGGAAATCCTCACTGGATATGTAATTTACCACCGAAATATCATCATGCATATATTCCCTCCTTTCATTTTTATTTTTTATTTTTTATTTTTTTTTTTTTTTTTTTGAGTCATTACAGAGATGCTTTTGTTTTATATAATTTCTCCCACTTCCAACAATGATATCAGAGTTTATAAAGTAAATTGTCATAATTTCCCAACAATGGTATCAGAACTTACCACTACCAACAAAGGTATAAGAGCATATATTAGAAATCTCTCTCTTTCTTATTTTCCGATGTGACATGGTTGAGCTGCAACCGTTGATCTGAACCGGCCAAATTGTTTTCGCTAGATCTGAGCCATTTGAAGTCGAATTTTCATATTTCAATAGTCATTTTCAGCTATTTGGAGCATTCTAGACACATTCATACGGTCATATTTTGTAAATTTCATACTAAAATTTCTAGATTTTGTTTGAGAGATGAAGGGAAAAAAATAAGACTCTTGTCTAGTCAAAATTATGCTAACATTTGGAGGAGTGAAGTTTGGAGGAGTGAAGTTTGAAGTAAATATGAAAGAGGGTAGTTTTCACTTTGTATGTATATATAGATGCTATCCTCCATCCTACTGCTCTCAAACTTGCAATTATTGCTTTTCTTTCAATAACGGATTTAGGGTTTCAAAGAAGGGTTTGTTCTTATAATTTTGTTTTTCTTTTTCTGATATTTTTGTAAATTCTATTGAACTAATAGTAATATTTATGTTTTCTTTTAGTATGGTCAAATATATTTGTAGACACCCCATTTTGACCAGCCCTAAGACTTGGGCACTTTATTTTAACCACCCTCAGCAGAAAAATCAAATTGAAGCTTTAGTCCCAAACCTCATCCATTTTGGCCAAATTATTTTATATTATTTTGGAATTTGTAGTATTTTATAGTTTTATATAATTTTGTGTGTTATACATAGTTTTTGATGTTTTCATCTAGTATAAATAATTTTGATATTTGTTAAAAAGGAAAATGATAAAAATATATATATATATATATAGAAAATAAAAAAATAAAAATAGTTTGGTCAGGATGGGTTTGGAATGCTGATTGTTTTTTAGGGCGGTGCAAGATATGTTTGTTTTTAGAGAGAAAGAAAGAGTGGATGAGAGAGATCAATAAAAAAATGAATGAAGATAAAAAGAGGAGGACATGATCTGGGGGTGGGACAACAAAAAAAATAAAATAAAAGGTGGTGTGCTTTGCTTTTGGGTAGAGATAATATAGAGTATGGGTTCGGTGGAGAGCTGGGTGGGGAATATAGAAAAAAGGAGCATGCATGATGATAGGTGAGGGTGGAAGAATAAAAATAAAAAATAAAAAAAGAGAGAAGACAGCACACACAGGAAGAGGCACGGGCTCTCTCTCTCTCTCTAAAAAGAGGAGACCCAAACACCACTCAAGAAGGCACACTGCCATCTCCCTCCCTCTCGGCACCTCACTGAAGCACACACTCAAGCACATCATACACATGCACCAAACCCGTACACCCATACATCCACTCCATACACCCAGCTCCATTCTCCACAGCCACAGACACGGCAGCAGCAACCCAGCACAGGACACACAAAACCAGCTGATCTCTCTCTCCCTCAGGGCTCTCTCCCTCCCTCACGGCTCTCTTGAATGATGCACACCCAGCACCACCACACCACACACGGCAGCACAGACACAACACACACATGCACTGATACACACACACACAACTGAGAGACACACACGGTACATCTCTCTCTCTCACTCTCTTGATCGAACCCACCATTGCCCCTCCTCTCACTGCTGTCCTCCCATACACCACCGTCTCGGTCGTCTTCGTCTTCCACCACCGCTGTCATCACACATGCACACGGACCCAACACACACATGCATCTAATCTCTCTCTTCTCGGTGGTGCATGAAAAAACAAACAGGCAGCATGTTTGGTTTTCAGAGAGAAACACACAGCACACACGACATGCAGGGGTGATCCAGAGCTGACATTCACCCTAAGGCTGAAGCACAATCACAATCGGAAGCATTCCGTGGGTTGAATTAGATGAGTCGTTAACCCCAACCAAGATCTGCAAAATGCATGCTTTCAATCGGTTCATCTAATACCCTACAATTTCGTCTAATGATTCCCACAAAGCCCATGGTGGTGGAGATCTCGGAGTACCCACCACTTGGTCGTTTTGTCGTGAGGGACATGCATCAAACAGTGGCTGTCGGTGTCATCAAGAGTGTGGAGAAGAAGGACCCGTCTGGTGCAAAGGTGACCAAGGCTGCGCAGAAAAATAAAAGGCCTGCTAGATGAAAGATTTTATTTTATTTTATTTTAGTTTGAGTGTTTGTAAGGATTTTATTTTATTCATTTCCCTTGAATCTGTAATATTTACAATGTTGTAATAATTCCCCCTCCCCGCTTCTTTCTATCCCATTCTTTTATCGCTTTCCCTATCTGACATACCATGCATATCCATGCTTTGCATCCATGTCTCATGCATTAAGATTCGGCTAAATTTACATGTGTGGATTTAATCAATTCTTCTGTGATTCTATGCGCTATCACATGTTTTGCAATGTTTCACATGTCATATCTTAGAAGCCGAATCTTTAGCTGCATCTTATGAGTGAATTGCATTAGGATTCTATATATAAGATCATGCATATTTTACTAATTTTGTTTTGTAGCTGTTCGTGGGACGTCGGTTAATCTATGAGTTTTCATGCTTTAGCATCTCATTTGTGTGTGATTTTCTTATTATGTTTAGCATCCTACCATGTGGCTATTTTCTTAAGTGATAAACTATTTGAATGCCTGTGGATGAAAGCTTGTTACTTAAATTGGAATGATTCAAAGATTGTATGTTTTAAGCCCACTTTGTCAAGTGGCAAATTCAAACCCTTTTCGAAAAACAAACATGAAGTTGAATTGTTCCAATTTGAGCAAACTAGTCTATACTTGTATGCTTCACATAGTAAATTTTAGGATTTATTCAATAATCAGAACATGAACATATAAAGAAAATAAAAAGTCATATCATGGTTTAGTAGATGCCGATCTTTTGATCGGGTGAGCGGGGGTGCTCATTATTGACCTTCCCCTCTCATACCTAAGATTCCGAGCCAAGCATCCTTGGTTACGACGAACAGTGGCCTTGACACGAGTCATGGGTTTCCTAATTTCCCAAAATATTAGGTGGCGACTCTGAAATCTGATGACGCGGTCCATTTTTGACAAAATTGCAATAAAATGGATTTTCAATAAAAGTTTCCAAATCTGGACTCTCGTCTACGTTTCACATTGCACTCGTGAGACTAGATCAAAGAGATCTCGAGGGTCCGAACTGTTTAACGCGCACGGGTACCCCCCGGGCATGTTACAATATTACATGAGAAATGGGAAGCGAAGATACACTGTGTTCAACAACATGTATACTTTTCGTCCTACTCAACTTTTTTTCAACATTTTCAAGAGGACATCCTTTGCTCGACAATTCGATTATCACCAAAGGCAAAGGAGCTATGATGATCTTTCAATCCTAAAACCCTATTTCCTGGATATACGGAGTAATACAACGTTCTCTGTCACTGAGAGGATACCCGATCTATTTTCTGTATTGGCATCCAAACCTGGAATACGCATATTGAAGTATAGTTACGATTGCATGTTTTTGGTGTTCTATGTTTTCAAATATTATTATTATCAATTTAATGATTTTTTTTTAAGAACAATTTATTTTATCAATACTTGTTTAGGAAAATTGGTGATGCCTTGGCAACTTTGTTAAGAAATAAGTACCATGGAAATCTCCTACTACTATGTTTGGTTGGAAATTTAGAAAGGAATTTAGAAAATTAAGAAAAAATGTGTGCGAAAAGATAAAAGATAGAGGAAGTGATAATCGCTGACTGGGAGCAAGTAAAATTATGTTTCATGGTTGGACCGGGGCTTAAATAATGATATCGGAATTTTGAAAAGAATTATGGAACACATGTTTGAAAGACAAACTCAAGTTGAGTTTGGTAAAGGAGAATTCTAAAGAAGATGAGAACAAGCAAGAGGCTGCTACAAAGTTCCAAAGAGAAGAAGAGGAAGCCAAAAAGAAGAATAAGAAAAAAATCTTCATGGAAGCTTCATTGAATAAACTTGGCTTGAAAGAAATACTGTAGCATACTGATTATACACGGTCTGTACACGATTGTCGCGTCTATAAATAAAGAGCTGCGAGATTGTTTTAGAGAAAGTGGAAGAAAAATGTAATCTCCAAGGAAAAATATAATATCCCTAGATAAGGAGAATTCTAAGAGAGTTGAGAGAATTTGAGAGTTTACAGAGAGATACTTTTATTTTATATAATATTTTTTTTGTGATTGAATAAAAGAAGTGTTTGTTCAATTAATTCATCTCTTTGTATACTATCACAACCACTATACGCCTCTTTCCCACTTCCAATAGTGGTATCAAAGTTTATAAAGAAAATTGTCATAATTTCCCAACAATGGAATTAGAGCTTACCACTGCCAACAAAAGTATCAAAGCATTTATTACAAATCTCTCTCTCTCTTTCTTATTTTTCGATGTGACACGGTTGAGGTGCAACCGTTGATCTGAAGTGGCCAAATTGTTTTCACTAGATCTAAGCCATTTAAAGTCGGATTTTGATAATCCAATAGTCATTTTCAGCTATTTGGAGCATTCTAGACACATTTGTACGATCATATTTTGCAAATTTCATACTAGAAAATTGCAAATTTTGTTTGAAGAGATGAGGAGAAAAAATATTTTTCGAAGCGGGAGTCGAACAATACAACAAAGAAGACATCACAAATTGGTTATAGATATAAAACATTTTTACCAAGTCCTCTCATGAAGAGATAGAGCCAGTGGCAAGGTTGGCATACCATGAGAATGCTCGATCTATGAGGGATTTGGAAAATTCTCTCATGCGGAGGTTTCGGTCTTCTCGGTGAGCTCCAAGAGCGTCAACAAAGTGTGAAACATGCTCCCTGGCATTCCCTTTTCGTCTGTCGAAACAGACAAACTTGGGTACAGTGTATCCTACCAGATATGGGAGACTTGCAATGTAAATAGGGTAAGGAAGACGGAGGTCCAATTCTGGAGAGACAGGGATATGACCTTTGTTCGTCTAATGTAGGCTGTGTGTGTGCTCTTTTACTACATCCAGTGTTAATGGCTGGGAAGGGGTCTGATCCGTCGGAAGAGCTAGAGAGCCAGTCAAAGCCACTGCGGTAGGAGCTCCGCTAATGGATCCGACTTGTGGTGGAGGTATTTGGCTGGGAGCTAATGGAGGGAGTAGGGCGACTGTTTGTCCTCCCACTTGGGTTTGCAAGTTGTTTTGTGAAGCGGGGTTGGCTTCTGAGCCATTCTGGGCTAACGGCGGAGCGCCATTTTGTGATGATGAAAGGGGGTTAAATGATGATGAAAGTGTAGGTGCCCTTTGTAAGGCTAGTAGGGCATCTATTAAGAGTTGCTAGTTCTATTGAAGAGAGGTGACGCTTTCAGTCAATATACATAGCTGATCCACTATGGCCGGTTGAGAGGACTGTTCCTCCGAAAAGTCACCGGAGTTGTGTTCCGAGGTCTCCACTAGAGTCTCCCTACCACCACCTGGGATGTCGCTGCTCCAGTTCCAGTGTTCTTTTTTGGTGCCATGTGAAGTGAACACCACTCTTCCCCAGCAGAGTATAATGTGGGTGAGAGGTGCGGTCAGAGGTAATCTAGGAAGATAGCGGGCACTTCAATGGCCTGAGATCATCGGAGGTAGAGAGGAGGAGATCAAGGCAAGCTTGGAGAGGGAGAGGCTAGCAATGATGGACCTTGAACACTGATGTAGAGTGTGAAAGGGGATGTTTAAGTGTGGGTTTTAGTGTGTTAGAATTATAGAGTTGTGTTGTTGTGGTGTCTTGCTACATATACGATACGTTATATAGGCCACAGGAGTATTGCAGCCCAAGCAAACTGTTGGACAGGTGGCTCGTTCTCCTCAACTCTGCCAGAAGTGATATAAGCCCTTCTACCGTCTGTGGCTTGACGGCAGGCGGAGAGCAATGTTTCATAGCAGACGGAAAGTAACGTTTCGTATATGCATCGGATGACATAAATGTAAGATCGTTGTTGTCCTTTCTCCAAGCCTAGTCGAGATGGAGTTGTCTTAGTAAGAAGAAAACCATCTCGACGATCCCATGACCTCAGCTGCCAATCCAATATCCTCTGATGATCCCGAGCAGTCATGCCTAGGTCCTGCTCCCAACCCAGGCATCCAAGTAGGTCAATAAGCCAGGGCCCACCTCAGTGTTTAGGAGAGCTAGGGGCTTACTTCCAAGCGACCAAGTAAGAGAATAGGCCGCAGGCCTATCTCAATGTTTAGGAGAGCCAGTGTTTGTCAATCCAAGTCCAAATGAACCGAGGGCTGAATATATTGTTGTTTGGTCTTTGAGCGAGATATGAAGGACCGTGGGCCTTGCAAGGCCATGGTGCTGCCTATTGCAGGGCTCTTCATATTTAGATATATTTGGGCTTTATGTATGCTCTCGCTTAGGCTAAGCATATAGTCTTGGTTTTGTATGGTGCCTTGGCACATGGCGCCCGTAGGGCTCGCCATGTATCAAACATATGACATGCCCACGTGGTGTCTTATTGGTCTGCCACGTGGGTGAGGTTTTGGTGATGTGGCACCCGTCAAGCTTGCCACGTATTGGGCTCAATACAAGTACCCACAATGAGTAATCCAAAAATTATGTCGTATTCGATGTGAGTATGCAAACTGGTACAACTACATGTGTATTGGATACGTGAAATACGTCATAATATCATATATAATGTCCTTCAGCTGTGAGCATTTGTTTGAAACCAAAAGAACATGAATGTCACAAATACTGGAAGGCATGGCATCATCTTTTGGGCTATGCATTGATTGCTATGATCATAGCAAATATATTTCGAGGGATTGATAATCAGAGTCCAAAATACAGATGGAAATGGACTTACATTGTAATCCTAGCAATTTTGGCTTCAATTGCCTTAGCTTTGGAACTTTTCAAGTGGATTAAGTTCATAGTTCACAAATCAATGGTGTTGAATAGAAGTACTTATGCTTCCTCTTGATTTTTTTTTTTTTTTTTCTCTTTTTCTTTTCTTTCTTTTTTCTATTTAATAAGCCTATGCTCAAAAGGCCTCCATTACAATGTCATTCTTTGAGTTATAAATATATTGATGTCAAAAGTAATGTTCATGCCAAATTTTGACATGTTATAGTATCAAAATATAATAATTTTACAATTCTATTATAGCAATACAAATGTTTTTTTTTTTTTTCTTTATTTATAAAATACTAAATAGAATTGTATTTATGTGTCCATCATCAAAAAGATAGAAAAAAATGTTTTTCACAATAGACCAAATTGTATTTTCAGACTTTTTCTTAAGAAACTTGTGGATGAACACCGTAGTTTACTTTATTTTTATTATACCCCAAAACTTTATACATTTCACAATAGACCAAAATGTTTTGCTATTTTAATTTGATTAGGGAAATATCAAATTAGTGTTGTTTTGAAAGAAATAATTACAAATCAATGATAAACTTTATAAATATTAATGATTAAACTCATACATTTCTCCATGAATCTATAATTATTTTTTACAAAATTTACTGAATTGTAATTTTTCTAAATTAATTCTCAAATCTTTATCAATTTCTCTTATGGCCAACAAACCATTCTTAAGGCTTCGTTTGGCTATGTGGGTTGGATTGGGTTTGGACTAAATTAATCAGTAAAAGAAAAAATAAGTTAAAAAGTTAATAAGGTAAAATGTTACATTCAAATTATAATCATTTCATTTTTTCTCTCACAAAAGTTAAAAAAGTTCTGCCAAATGAACTTTTGAGTCCCAAACTAAAAAAGTAACTCCAAAAAGCCAATTAAAAAAAAAAAATCCAAACGGCAACTTATGACTTGGGGCTAGTTTGGCATGTTTGAAAAAAGTCGAAAAGTTATTAAAAAAAGTCGAAAAGTTATCACTATTTACAAAAAAAATATTAAAAAAAAAAAAATAAATTTCCCCAAAAAAAGTACAAGCCAACTTTTTGGCTAAAGTGATGTTTTGGTCTGAAGTGATGGAACGAACTCATCAAGCGGGTGCACACAAAATTTACATAGGACGGTGCTGTTCGGCCTATGAGGGCCCATCAAGGGTTCCATTTTGATAATCTGAACCGTTTAATGTGTAGAACTCGTCGAGTACTATATGCCTGTAAAAAATCACGTTTATTGGATATCGATAACTATATAATCAAATCAGTTTTGTATAAAAAAAAGTGGACGATACACAAAGTAACGGTTTACAAAAAAACTAATCCGATCAGATAGCTATTGATATTCGATCAATGTGATTTTTTACAAGTATATAGTACTCGACGAGTTCTACACATTAACGGTTCCGATTATCAAAACGGGATACATGGTGGGCCCCCATAGGCCAAACAGCATCGTCCAGTCCGAACAGCACCGTAAGCAATCTGGTCCTATACATCTTGCTGCCAACTGTATGCATACCATCACTATCATTAGGCAATTATATATTTAGGGGTAAAATAGTAATTTTGTTATTTTATATAATATTTTAATACACATTTTTTTTGTAAAAAATTAAAAATTATTTCAAACAATCATATTTTTTTCTTCTACTTTTTAATCCAAAAAGTCAAAAAGTACACTTATTTAGGATATCCAAACAACCCCTTGATTTCAAGATTGTTTTTTATTCAGAATTCTGCCCATAAATCTTCTGAAATTTCATTCCACACAATACTTCTCTCTCTATTCACATTTTTACCCCTATAAAAATTTAAATTTTGCATATTGGCCCTTTTTCCATTTATATATCACAAATTTAGATTTGCCTACCCAAAACACTGTGATGAACGATCAGGAAGCGAAGATAGAGAAAGGGATCGAAGACGAGGCAGCACCGGAACACCACCACCGGCAACAGCATCAGTCTCCGATGGCGGCTTCCGCCATGGACGGCGTCGCAGCGGCGGCTCTCCGGTTAGTCCTCCACCGCGTTCAGCAGGCCGCCGTGAGGTCCGGCCGATCCTCCGATCGGATCAGAGTCGTCGCCGTCAGTAAAACCAAGTCCGTCTCTCTCATCCGCGAAGTCTACGATTCCGGCCACCGCTGCTTCGGCGAGAACTACGTTCAGGAGATCATCGAGAAAGCTCCTCAGGTTTTCGTCTTCTCTCGAATCAGTGTTCTATGTTTGGTTGATTAGAAAAAAATGAGGGAAGTGAATGGCAATGAGGTGTGAATTGAATTGTTGTGTAATTTTTCAATAAATGCAGCTTCCTGATGATATTGAGTGGCATTTCATTGGGAATTTGCAAAGTAACAAAGTGAAGCCTCTCCTGGGTATGTTTAATCTCTGTATCTCTCTTTAATTCATAGATATATTGAGGGCAAAGTTGGAACCTTGGTAATTGTGTGAGCATCTGAATTGGCTAATGAAATTTCTAGAAAAGAGCTAGGAATTACAATAATATGTGAAGCATCTATTGACTGATATTTCTGGCTTCTCGTGTATTTTTTCATATGTCAGGGAATTTTAAATCACGACTTCTGAACGCTCGGTGAAAATAAATTTTAGACTATAGTTTTTATATAAGACCAGTTTTTTGGGTATATTGTCGGAAGAGCATTGCTACATCCAATGAATTTGGGCTCGTCTGAATTGCCCTAATTTGTGCATACCAATTGTCTGGTCAGACGGTCATCCGGCTGGTCATCCAGACGGATGTTGGTTGACACATCAAGTTGACAAGGTTGACAGCGGTAGATAAGAGTGACATCCGCAGTTGACAAAGATGACGCCGGTCGGCCGGGCTGTCGTCCGGGAGGTCATCTGACCAGACGTCTGACTTATTTAATACAGGCAATTCGAGCGAGCTCAAATTCGGTGGATCAATCATTTTTCTTGTCAGAATTAGTAAATATTTGATGGGCTGTTAAAAATGGTGTACTTTTTTTTTAAGACAATGGATTTTATGACCTTCGAGTGGAAGGCAGTCGTGATGACCCAGACTCCCCATTCGACTCAAGGAAGGTGTTTGCGTCGATTTTTTTTGGACTGTACTCGGAGGATTTAAATTAGAAATGAAAATTTATACAAATATTATGACTTTACTTTAAGGGTAGGGAGGAAAAAACAAAACAAAAAAAATTTGAGTATATTTAAGTGAAGAAAGAGTGAAGTTGCAAGATCTTAGAGAGATAGTAGGTAGGCAACTGTACCTCCACTTTGTTTGTGGTGAGGTTGGTTCTTGTGACTTGAACCCATGCCGCAGTGCTAAGGCAAATAACACTTGACATCTCGCCAAGACATGACCTCTATGTGGTTTACCAATTGAAATAATAATAGCCTATGGTTTGTTTGTGTTATCCATCATCTGATACCATTGCCTTCTCAACAACACTGCCTTTGTAAGATACGATGTATGTGTGGAGCATGGCATGGAGCTTTAGTTGTATGATTGACAAGTGTCTGCATATTGTGTTATCTACAAATTTAAAGGCTGTCATTAAGTCTTTTGATATTCTGCATGTTTCAGCTAATTACTGTACTGTTTTTCATTTCTTTTCAGCGTGCATGTTTGTTATCTATGAATTCTAATTCTATCTCATATTATTTTTCTGATTGAAAGAGGATATGTATTTATTCCTTATTTCATTGTACAGCTGGTGTACGAAACCTAGCAGTGGTGGAGACTGTAGATGATGAGAAGGTGAACACTGACTCCATCATCAGTTATTAAAAGGTGTATTGTGAGTTCTCAAGTGAGAGCAAAGTATTTCTGTTCCATAGATTATTTTGCTTTTAGAATGTTAAAGATGAACTTGCTGAAAATGATGAATGTAAAAGATGAACTTGCTGAAAAGGTGGTTTAAGTGGATTAGGATTACTATTATCTCTTCAGCCTTCTGATTTCATAAGTGATTGTTTAAATTTTTGCCTTTTGCTTTGTGTTTTTGTAGATTGCAAATCAACTTAACCGTGTGGTGGCAAACATAGGAAGAAATCCTTTGAAAGTCTTTGTCCAAGTAAACACCAGTGGAGAAGAATGTGAGTGAGTGATGTATTTTAACAGGTTTAAACTTAGTAGTTTTGTCTGACCACCAACCCATTAAACAAGAAATGAAGCATTTTGATTTTTTTAACTTGTTGCAGCAAAATCAGGAGTCGATCCATCTGGGTGCGTGGAACTTGTGAAGCATGTTAGTTTGGCCTGCCCAAACCTTGAATTTTGTGGCCTAATGACAATAGGGATGCCAGATTATACTTCAACACCAGAGAACTTTAAGGTGGTGGTTCCACACATATCTGTTGCTTCTATGCTTGCTTCTTTCATTTTTCTTTGGTTTCTCACGTTTCTATTGTTTCCTGATACGGTTGGTGGGTTGGTGTCAGACATTAGAGAATTGTAGAAGTGAAGTTTGCAAAGCACTTGGAATAGCAGAAGAGCAGTGTGAGCTATCAATGGGAATGTCTGGCGACTTTGAGTTGGCTGTAAGTGAATTCTGGGTGCTCGCTTGGAACTGCACTGGACTTGAGAAATTTTCCATTTTTTTGATAAATTTATTTGCCAAAAACAAGAAAGGAAAGAAAAGGATAATTATGAATTTTATTGTCAGGGTCTCACAAAACTTAATCTATTAAATGGCATGATGCAAACTACTTGTGGTTAAGTAAACACGATGAAACACACAAAATGTTTGAAAACAAGTTTTGAACAAGGGAAGGAGTATTTGTATTCACAAACGAGACAATACTCAACAAAGCTTTTGTAGTCTAGACTTCAAGAAGATGAAGTATAAACTATACTATCGAATGTACATAAGCTAATAATTGAATAATTAAACATGTCTAAGTTGTACTCATCCATATTCGTGTACAATCTGATGGTACATGTCCATACAAATCAAAAATTAATAATTTGAAGTCAAGACAATTTTTTTAATAGGTCTTTCTAATAAAGTTAAGAATGAGGTTAACAACAGTTAGAAAATATTATAAAACAATAAAGTAGCTTACATTGGTAGGTTGGGGAGTGGAGCTTACCATTGTAAGAAGGGAAAAGAATAAACATAAATAGTCTAGATTTTAGAAGCAATAAGGGGATGAAGTAAAAGAAAGAAGAAGTACTTGTAATAAGAATGAAAGAGAATAATTAATTTAAAATTCTGCCTATTATTCTTGAGGTTGTGGGATTCTGATAATATCCATTAAAACCACTAGCTATGTGAAATATTTATAGCTTCATCAACTGTACCTTGCTTATAATCTACTGATACCTACCTATACAATATAGGAGTACCAGTTTCAAGTAAAGCTGTAGCAGAGTATAAAACTAATGAACAGACTCGGTGATTGATGCAGGTTGAAATGGGAAGTACCAATGTGAGAATTGGATCTACAATATTTGGAGCGAGGGAGTATCCGAAAAAACAATCAAACTAGCAATTTAAACTTCCTTGCTGCAAGAGCCAAGCCCGTGTTGGCGTAAAATTTTAAGTTGCAGTTATCATGGCAGAGCTTACTCCCAATTATGCTGTTCAATGGTGGGATCTCCATTGATTTTTTTTCCATATCTCAACATCTAGATTGATTTTAAAGGATATATACTATTAACTTGTCTGGATATACACCTATAGCCTGAGCTGTATACAGAGGGGTTTGTAGACTCTGGGTACTTATTATTCGCACTGTTGTTATGCTGCAACTCCTAAATAGTTAAATCACTTATTGCAAAGAGAGAAGGATTATGTTGATCTGGAATCTTGGTTCATTCAGAGAGATTGATAATCCAGTTGTATGTAGAGTTTAGTTCTAATATGTTCCATGATATGGTTGAGATTGTTCCATTGTACTGGATTGTTTGTTATGAACATCTGAAGGACGTCAAACTCAGTTTCTCAGTAACACATTTGGTATTAGATAAGTTTTGCCTATTTCTAAATATGGCCAATTGCGTGAAGCAAACTCATGAAAATTGATGATTTGCTGCAAAACTATTACTTAATCTGATGTTTTGGGGCTGTCAGAAAATTAACCCAACTGTCCTCTTTGATGCAAAAGTGTTCATGGAAATACAGTTATACAAGTTCATCTGCCATTTGATGGTAGTTCTTTTATCTTTTTCTGGTGATAAGCTAAAAAAAAATCCCATAAATTGGCACTCAAAAAAAAGTTCAAATTAATGAGTTGTTTAAGTATCACTTGAAAAATTAATGTGTTTTAAAATATGTTTAAGGCCTTGTTTGGGAATAGATTATTTTAGCAATTTTTTTGCTTTTTAGTTAAAATATGAGATAAAAAAAAAATAGTATATTTGGAATGATTTTTTAATTTTTTACGAAAAGATGTGCAAAAAATAGAGAAAAAAGAGAATCTTTGACTTTTTGGTATAGGTTATAAGTTTTTTGATTTTTTTAAGTAAGTTTTTAACTTTTAAACTAAAAATGTTATATGCCAAACAAGGCCTAAATTTGATTTACTTATCTTTCAAATCAGTCTCAAATGAGTTTTAATCTAAGTGAGCTTGAATGTTTCTGATTTTTATGGTGTATAAAAACATTTCGAGTAGAGCTCAAAAAATTAACTAGTTTTAAAGGGTCCGGTTTCTGTCCAGTCCGGGATCGGACTGGACGGTACTGTTGGGCCCGTGGGGGCCCACCACGGGTCCCGTTTTGAAAATCTAAACCGTTCAATGTGTAGAACTCGTCGAGTACTAGATGCCTGTAAAAATCACGTTGATTGGATATCGATAGCTATATGATCAAATCAGTTTTGTATAAAAAAAAATAGACGGTGAAAAAATTAACGGTTGATAAAAAACTGTTTTGTTCACATAGTTATCGATATCCGATCAACGTGATTTTTTACAGGCATATAGTACTCAACGAGTTCTACACATTGAACGGTTCAGATTATCAAAACGGGACCCGTGGTGGGCCCCCACGGACCCAACAGTACGGTCCAGTCCGATCCCGGACTGGACAGAAGCCATGGCCTTTTAAAATGTGCTCTAACTTAATGTATTGGAGTTTCAATAAGCTCTTAGACATGTTTGGATCAAATTAACAAGTTTCATTGGTTTTTTTCCTTTTCTCTTTATTTTTTTGAATAAATTACATGAACATCTCTTGAGACTTTTGTTTAATACAGATTCTCCTTCACATTTGAAAAAATACATTCTCCTCCCTAGGGGTGAGCATGGTCCGGATTAGACCGGATTAGGGTAAAACCAAGACCAATCCGTTATCTACGGTTCCTGAAAAATTGGAACCAATCCAATTCGTTTAAATCATGGAACCAATCCGAACCAATCCATTTAAACACAGATTGGATCGGTTTAGGACCACGGATTCACATAATTAAATAACAAAATAATATATATATATATAACACTTTAATTTCATAAAAACATAAACATAGTGCTATATTTTTCCTCAATAGCAATATGTTTTTCTATAATAGCAACATATTATTCTAAAATTTAAACAACCAACGAAAACTGGTTTCATCATAAAAATTTAGACCATTATAAATTAAAATTAAAAACTAACGAACAAAAGTAATAAAAAAAGATATTATACGGGTTTAGGTTTTATATAGAATAAGAAAAGATACTATAAGGGAAGATGTATAATAAAAATATAGACTATTTGTATACGGTCCGGATCGGTTCCAATCCGGAACCGTGGGGTTCAATCCGGAACCAATCCGTGGATTACGGATTTTTAATTTTTTAATCCGGAACCAAACCACGGATTCAAAAAACCAATCCAAACCTATTGGATTGGACTGGACTGGATCGGATTACGGATTTCACGGATTCCTTACTCAGCCCTACTCCTCCCTGAGGTTTATAATCTCAGAACAAATTGTGTTGATGTCATGTCTTAAAATTTTTTGAATGACCATCTTGTTTTTTTTCCTATCATTTCTTCTTCCTATTACATACTATATTTTACAATTTTTCATTATTAAATTCTACCTAAATATATTCTTATTGATAATAATATAAAAAAATAAATTTTATATAGAATTTCCAAATACAATAATATAGTTTAATGGTAACCTTTCACTTTAAGGGGTTGTTTGGTTTTTGAGTTGGGCTAAAAAATCGCCAAAGGACAAAAAAAAAGTCAAAAAAATCAAAAAGTCAAAAATCACAAGAGGACAAAAAAAAAAAATTTGCCAAAACAAAGCTAAAAAGCTTAAAAAGCTAAAAAAACCATACAAGAATACCAAATAACCAAAAAAGTCTCAAGCTAAAAAAGTCAAAAAAGCTAAAAAACCAACCAAAAAGTCGGGTAATTCTATTTCCACACACCAAAACATCTCATTCTACGTCCTTTCTCAATACACATACCAACTAATTTTGAATTTTATAATATTACTCAATACACAATCCTTTTTGTCAAAAACATTCCTTTCTTTAACATTAAAACCCTAAACCAACACCCATTTGAATTGCAACTCTTCCATTAGAAATTGGATTTTCACACAAGCAAAGTTATATCTTTGTTAATGGACAATATCTTCTATTCCTTTCTATGACAACCATAGGCAAATAGTTTCCTGATGCTATGATCTTATGATTAGTTTGGAGATTTGGATTTGTCGTATAGAGACCATGTGAACACTAAAAGGGATCTAATTAAACTTAGTGCCTATTCCCATGAAAAGACCACGACGATGCTTCCCAAGGAGATAAGATACTTGTATGGGACTTCAATTCCATTTTGCTAATAGAAGTCATGTTGTCAATAATTTATCAAAATAAGTCCTATGATTACCAATAGTCACCAAGTGACCAATTGCCCAAGCAATTGGTACTTCCAACTTCCATTCATTTAAGTGTGAGATACTTGTATAGAACATTAGGAAAAAGAAGTATAGGTCATGATATTAAACTATGATCTGACTGGAAATGCAAGCAAAGATTTGAAAGTGAAGAGAATCACACTGAGGCATTTGCTGGCTATTAGACGGGATGAAGAAATTAGGGTTTTGATGGAGAAGATAAGGGCACTTTAGTAATTTTAATTTAGGAGAAAACTGTAATAAAAAAATAAATTATTAAGTGTGTACACAAAGATTGGTAGGTGTGTAGAAATAGAATTTTCCTAAATAGTCATTGCCAAACCAACGCTAAAACAAAACACTCATAAACATTATTTATATTTACAACAATATCAATATCGCAACCTTTTATGATATTTTTTGTATAAATTTTTATGTATGAATATAATTTTTCATTTTTATTTCCATCATTATATCTAGATTAGGTCAATTTAATCTAGATATATTTAAAAAGTATAAAATTTGTATCAAAAATTTTTAAAAAATCATTGAATCTAACAAAATAAGATAATGTATTGAATTTTTGTATTTTTGTATCCCTTTTTTTTTTTTTTGTATTTGGTGAATCTAAAAAAAATCACAAAATAGTATACATGTATCTAAAAAACTATAAAAAAAAAATGCTTAAAATATTAAAAAAAATCAGTAAAAATAAAAAAATATATATGAAAAATAAAATAAAATAAAATAAAAACTCAATTTTTTGTGTGAGTTAAACCAAAGAAGATTCAATGTGTTGATTTCAGTTTTCTGAATTCAGTTTTTAAAAACTGAGTTTTTTGTTTTGTGTGTTTTTTTATTTTTAGTGAATATTTAAAAATTTAAGCATTTTTTTTTTTACTTTTTTAGATATACCTTACTTAGATGCATCTAAAAAGTAAAATATTTTAAAAAATTAATAAATACAAAAAAATATATTGAATTTTAGTTTTTTTTTATATTTTTGGCATTTAGTGAATTTTTTAAATATTTTTTTCGCGAAAATTATACTTTTTAAGTGTATTTATGTTAGGTATGTTTAAATTTTTTTTTTAAATTGCTTAAAATATTTAAAAAATTCAATAAAAATAAAAAAAATACGAAAAATAAGAAAGTAGAATTTTCTAAAAAATGTTTTCAAAAAACTGGAAACAAACATGGTGATTATTATTTTTTCTTGAAATGATATGAACAAAATATGTATATTATTTTATTATTTTATATGTATACAAGCTAAGGGATAAATATATCATTTTAATCTAACAGGGGGTAAGTGTAATTTTTAAATGTGAGAGAATGATCTATATAAAACAGAAACCTCAAGGGGTTTCAGTGTAATTTATTTTATTTATTTTTTTATAGGAAAATTCTAAAATAGCCTTAAGGGCTATCATGGGCATTGGAAAAATGTGTAAAAAGTATATTAAAATCTGTAAAAATGTTTTAATATTGTGTAATGCTTTTTTTTTTTTTTTTTTTGGAGAGCCCTTAATTCTATCATTAGTAAGAGCATCTCCAACGCTTACTCAAATTTTTCACCGAATCTGAGTCAAAAAGCATCCATTTCATCAAATTTGATAACAGATGCTCCAACGGTTCACCATTCATCAAATTTGTCCCGGGACAACCGGGTGGTCGACCGGCCGGTTGACCGGTTTGCCCAAATTTTTTTTTTTTTTTTTTTTTTTTTGAATTTTTTGAACTTTTTGAACTTTTTTCGGGACGACCGGTGGGTCGACGGCCGGTCGACCGGTTAGGCAAAAAAAAAATTTTTTTTTTTTTTTTTTTGAATTTTTTGAATTTTTTGCTGAACTGTTTGAACCTTTTACTGGTTGACCGGTTGGTCAACCGGGTGGGCAACCGGTTGGTCGACCCGGGTCCCCCTCCAACGGTCCGTAACAGTGTTTTGGTAAATTTATTTCTTCCTCGTCGATCTGATGAAAGATTTGGTGAAATCTCATTTTGGTGCCAGCTTTGGTGAAGCGTTGGAGCCATGAACAGTGTCATTTTCATCAAAATTCAAATTTGATATCAGATTTGGTACAGCGTTGGAGATGGTCTAACACCCCTTTTTTTTTTTTTTTATTCAAATATTTTATCCAAACAGACCCTTAACAGATCCATCAAGAATCAAACTGAAAGCCGATCTAACTCGCAAAACCTGGCTATAATATCCAACCGTTGAGTCCTCTTTATTTCAAAAGAAGAAAAAGTGACTATGAGCTATGAACAAGTTCAACCCTCACTTCTACCCTCCAAAACCACCACCACCACCACCCAATTTCGCCACCGCCACAACCAAGTCATTCAATGCTGAAATCAATCGTCTCTCATCTTCAAGTGCACACAATGACGTCCTTCTCACCTACACCTTAATGCTCAAAACCAACACTCCACCAGACGCCTACACCTTCCCTAGCCTTCTCAAAGCCTGCACTTCTCTATCCCTACTCTCCCATGGCCTTTCATTCCACCAACAAATCATCGTCAATGGGTTCTCTTCCGATTCATACATTGGCTCTTCTTTGATAAACTTCTATTCCAAATTTGGGTTCACCAACCATGCCCGCCAAGTGTTCGACAAAATGCCTGAGAGAAACTTGGTTCCTTGGACTGCTATCATCGGCTGTTATTCAAGATCGGGTGACGTCGAAACAGCAGTTTGTATGTTTAATCGGATGCGACACAAAGGAATTCAACCCAGTTCGGTTACTGTGTTGAGCTTGCTCTCTGGAGTTTTTGATGTCACCCATGTGCAATATGTTCATGCTTGTACAATTCAATATGGGTTTGAGTCTGATTTAGCTTTGGTGAATTCTATGTTAAATGTGTATGGTAAATGTGGAAGAGTTGAGGATGCTAGGGACTTGTTTGAATCGATGGAGACAAGAGATGTAGTTTCGTGGAACTCGTTGGTTTCGAATTATGCCTTGGTTGGGAATATTAGAGAAATATTTCATCTATTGAGTCGAATGAGGATTGAAGGTTTGGAACCTGATCAACAGACGTTTGGGTCGTTGGTGTCTGCTACAGCAAGGCAGAGCAATTTTGAAATGGGACGATTGGTGCACGCTAGGATATTAACTTCAGGAATTGAATCAGATGCACATGTTGAAACATCGCTTATTGTTATGTATTTAAAATGTGGAAATTTTGACAATGCTTTTAGGATATTTGAACGAACATCAGATAAGGATGTGATCTTATGGACGGCAATGATATCAGGGCTTGTACAGAATGAATTCGCAGACAAGGCGCTGATATTGTTCCGATCGATGTTAGTATCGAATGTTTTGCCATCTACTGCCACGATAGCTAGTGCCCTTGCAGCTTGTGGCCAACTAGGTTCCTTAAGTCTGGGAACTTCAATTCATGCCTACATGTTACGGCATAGGATGCCACTAGACATTACTGCTGAAAACTCTCTTGTAACCATGTATGTAAAGTGTAATCACCTGGAACAAAATCGTTTTCTTTTCAATACAATGGAGAAAAGAGACGTGGTTTCTTGGAATGCAATTGTTGCTGGGTATGCACAAAATGGCAATTTATGCGAGTCCTTACATTTATTTAATGAAATGAGAACAACTCTTCAAAGACCTGATTCAATAACTGTGGTCTCCCTTCTCCAAGCTTGTGCCTCAATCGGGGCTCTCCATCAAGGAATATGGGTCCATAATTTTGTCATTAGGAGCTGCCTTGGACCGTGCATCTTGATCAACACAGCTTTGGTAGATATGTATTGCAAATGCGGTGACTTAGACACCGCTATGAAGTGTTTTGATAGGATATCACAGCATGATCTGGTCTCATGGAGCACGATCATTGCTGGATACGGTAGTCATGGTAAAGGAGAGATTGCTTTGGAAGTGTACAAGAAGTTTCTCCTTATTGGCCTTGAGCCAAACCATGTCATTTTTCTATCGGTTCTATCTGCCTGTAGTCATAATGGGCTTGTCAACGAGGGTTTGAATCTTTTCTACTCTATGAAAAACGAATTTAGGGTTGAACCAAAACTTGAACACCTTGCCTGCGTTGTTGACCTCTTAAGTCGAGCAGGAAGAGTAGAATATGCATATGAATTTTACGAGAGGATGTTTCCGGAACCAACTATAGATGTTTTAGGCATACTTCTTGATTCTTGTCGGACGAGTGGTAATTTGGAACTTGGGAACATAATTGCTAGAGAAATTTTCGTGTCAAAACCTACGGATGCTGGAAACTACTTGCAACTGGCACATGGCTATGCTTCGATGGACAGATGGGATGGTGTGAGTGAAGCATGGATTCAGATGAGGTCTCTTGGCCTTAAAAAACTCCCTGGTTGGAGTTTTATTGCACTAAATGGAACCATTATGACATTTTTCAATCATCACAGTTCTCATCCCCAGTTTGAAGGCATAGTTCAAGTTTTAAAATTCTTGAGCCAAGAAACTAGGGATTTGGGAATTGACTTCAAAACCAATGAAATTCTATCATGATTTTCCTATCCCCAGAGGGAAAGGTCCTTCCCTTTTTGGCAGGTTGTGGGAGAGGAGGGATTCGAACCCCAAACACCATGGTTCGTAGCCACGTGCTCTAATCCTCTGAGCTACAGGCTCCACCCCGATTCCACTTGATTTGTTCCCTGGAGTAGCCTAATGAAGTTTACAGTCTCTTCCTCAATTTGGAAATTTTGGGGTTAGCCTCAAATCAAGCAAGCAAATCTGTTTCTAGTAAATTTGATGAGAAAAATGCAGTAGTTTTGAAGAAACGAAGTTGGTGGAGGAGATAGATACATTGGCTTGTTTTAAAGGATGAGCCAAGAATCTAAGGTGTATATAATTTGGCTTACTGATTGGTTCTTGTTGACACAATGGACATCTAAGACTTCCAGGATAACCAACAAGTGAAGCTTTTGAAGATGAATTACTTGCAAGCGGCTTGCACTATCGACTGTGATTCAGTGTGCATATAGGATGGTAAGTGAATTATGGATATCTTTTAATCAGAAAATTCCTCAGTTTTGCAGATGCATTGGACTGCTTAGTACGGTTGCAGATGTATTGGACTGTGTAGTACGGTTGCAATTCTCTGAATGCCCACTTTTTGCAACAATTTGGAGTTTTTTTTGTCAACCAATGTATATGATTTTGAAGGCTGTGGAGAGTAGAAACTAGAAATGACAGTTTGACTCAATAGTAAGATTTGTCATTAATGTTCCTAATGATGTGGGTTCGAGTCACAGAAAATCTCGAAAAAATAGGAGTGTTGTTACATATATCTTGACCTCTTTAGATCCCGCTTTAGCAGGAATATTGTGCATTAAATTATTACTATTATTATTTTATTTTTTTGGGGGGAGTAGAAAAGAAACTATATGTGATCATGTGTGACCAAAAGGGATTACTTGAAATCTAACAGACTAGAGTGGAGCTATGTTTGAAGGACTGGGACTGCCATTTTTTTCTTCAGAATCAAATATGATTATATTGATGTCAAAAAGGATTGACACATAGTTATAACCTCTCCTAAACAAATTTATTATACCATGTACTTGAATATATTCTTAACGAAATTAAACCAGAGGCCAAACTGTATTGTGCAGTTTTTTATTCATTCGTCTGGATGAAAGTGAAATGAATAATTATTCTATCAAAATATTTATTATAACGTTTAAAAGTAAATTATAAATGAAATTATCATTAATCGTTGCAAGTGAATAGCCATCCTATAGAAAGACTAAAGAATCATCATATATTTTTTTTTTTTAGTGAATCAAAAACTATCTAGAAGTATCCATGTTTTAGTCTTTTATACTTTACTAAGATCCAAAGAAAGACATTTGTTTAAAATGAAAGTCTGAAATCAATTACACTAAATAACTTTTAAAAAAATAAAAGTATATTGATTTATTTTTGAAAAAAACAGCTTTCAAATCACGATACCAAGAATAGTAGTAAAAAAGACTCAATTAGCATACTTTCATTTTTTTTTTTTCCCTTTTCGATCATAGAATTCTCAGTATTTCAAAATAAAAATAAGAATTAAATCTTATCATCATTATATGACTAAACTTTCAGTTTGGAGATAATTTTTCTAATATTTTCATTAGTTATTTTGCGTTTCAAAAAGTGAAAATTTAAATAGAAAGTTACAACAATATTTAAAATAAAATAATAAAAAAATAAATTACAAATATATCTCTTGAGGTTTACGTTAAAATATGAATTGCCTCCTTATAATTTGAAAATTTGCGAATGCCTCATTTTTAGAATTTTTTATGGGTAAATTACAAATGCGCCTCTTGAGATTTGTTTAAAATACAAATTGTCCTATGTGGTTATGAAAATTACATCCCACCCTTTGAAGTTTATAATATCATAACAGGGTAAATTACATTTGACACCCCCTGAGGTTTATGTTTATTACAGTTCCCCCTTACTTTTGGAAATTACATCCCCCTCCTTGAGATTTAAAGTTTCATTACAAATTGCTCTTTCAGTTAGTTGACTATTAAGTCAACTAACAGATTTTGCTGATGTCAACAATTTAATTTTTTTAAATACCAATTTTTCCTTCATTGGGTAAATTACATTGATACCCATTGAGGTTTGCAACTAATACAATTCCCCCCCTCACATTTTGGAAATTAGAATCCCCTCCTCAAGGTTTAAAGTAGCATTACCAATTGCCCCTGGTTAATATTAGTTGGAAAAAAAAAATTAATTGGAAAAAAAATTAATTGAAAAAAAAAAATTGTTAGTCAAATTTTTAATTTCTATTTAAAAACCAACGTAAACTCATTTTTTGAGTTTACGTTCTTCCCTCAAATTTATAAATTGAGACAATCATTTATAAACCAAAAAAAATTATCAAACAAGTTTTTATGATAATTTTTTAAAATTTTGTAAATATAAACTGAAAACGAAATGGTTACCAAATAGGCCTTAGATGGTAAAAATGTCGTAAAATTAACAAATAATTAAATAAGTTACTAATGTAAGAAGTGATTTATCAAAAAATTCTTAGGCTATGTATGGTTTGATTTTTAGAAATTTTTTTAAAAAATTAAAAATTAATTTGGTTAAGAAATAAAAATTAAAAAATAATTATCATTTTTATATAATTTTTATCTTTCGAGTGGTTAGAAATAATTTTTTACAAATTAAATATATTTCTTCATATTTATTTTTATTAAATTAGGTTTTTTTTTTTTTAAATGTCAAGAGGGGATCCGTATTAAATTGAAACCTCAGGGGGTGTCAATGTAATTTACCCTTTAAAGTATATATAAAAGTTAAGGGTAAATATGTCATTTTAACTTAAAAGTTAACAACATCAAATAATTACACTGATAAGGGGGTCAGTGTAATTTCCCAAATGTGAAGGGGGAATTGTAATAAACATAAATTTCAGGGGGTGTCAGTGTAATTTACCCTTCATAACAAATAATCTCTTTTATTAATAAATCATCAAGTCAATTGACAGCTTTTAATTATGTCATAAATTTATTTCAATTAATAATTCATGAATTTTATTATTGTATAGAAAAATAGTTAGAATTTTTTTTAAAATTAATTCTATTACATAAAAAATTCTAATAATTGTGTATTTATAATTTTTTAAATTATAGAGACCAATCCATGTTTTAAACAAATATCAAGGTATGTATTTGTAATTTATCTTAAAAAATATGAAAAATTCTATTTCCACACACCCTTTAATCTTTGTGTACACATTTAATGACGAGTGTTGCTATTAGCACCCCATCAATTATTTTAGATCCTCATTTTTTAGCCTTTTTTTTTTATTATTACAATAATAACCCCAAATGAAATTATTAAAAAAGACATCAATAATTTTGAACAATTCATCTCACAATTAAGCCCACACACCCACTACATCATAAATTAGGATTTATGAAAGTACCCACCTCCATCACCATCTATCTATCTTTCCCAAATCCCACTTTTAAAATCTACCCACCCTCAAAACGTTGAAAACCCTTTGGCGATAGTATTTTGATGGTAGTTGTGGTAATCATTTGATTACCTATACTTCTCCGACAATGACAATGAGTGGAGGTTTTTCTAGCAACCACAACTTCATGAAATAAGAGGAGTACAACAATAAAAGTGCAGATGAGGTTCATGATGGTGTTCTTAACTCAGAGAATATTGGCTCTATGAGGGTAAGTTTCTTGGGGAAAAAAATGACAAAAATAATAAAAATTGTTTATCATTTTTTCGGGACTGAACTTCCGAACATATGACTAAAATTAGGGAACACAGGCCCGAACATTGTTCATTTGTTCGGAAATAGGTAATCGAACATTTTTTATTTGTGCGGGAACAGATAATCGAAACTCGTGGAGATCGCAAAACCCACAAAATGAGAATTTTGAATCAACAATAAAAAATCCTACATTTATTTTCTCAGGTCATGAACAAATATCTGGAGATGAAATAATAATCACCTTCATGGATTTTGTTTGGATTTTTTAGAGAGAGGCTTTTTGGGGTGTGGGGGTGTAAGTGTGTGCCTTCAATTGAATGGGTAAAATATTTTCAGAATGATAATTTTGGTATTATTTGGGAGGAATTTTTTTTTAAAGGTTTAAAATTTAAAAGTGAGGGTCCAAAAAAATGGGGGTCCAAAATAATTAATGGGTGCTAACAACAGCACTCTTAATGGAATATATATATATATATATATATTACAATTTTACCATTAAATAAAATAATCATAATGAATATCAATGCACACACTAAATATTAAAACCTAATTTTACCCAGAAGATCACCCGAAATTAAAACTTTTTATTATTTTCCACTCCCTCTATTACTACACTCTATTGTCCTTTATTGTTAGTCATAAAACCGTTTGATATTTCTTCATTGTTCACTCTTTAGATTTGTGTAAGTTCATACTCTGTTACTTTTATCCTTTTTCTATTGGAACCCACTATCATTTTAATTTTTGTGATGGATGATTTGCAAATCAATAAAGGTTCAAATTCAAATAAGAATATCACGGTTTACAATCAATACAGCAATGAAAATGTGAGAATATTGCTTGGGACCCTACAATTTATGACTTCCACAATCCTCAATTGATTTGTAACTACTCCTTTTTTTTTTTCTTTTTTTTTCCCTCTCTCCTCCCTCTCCCTTACAAAATGTGTGGAGGTGCTGGGGTAGGGGGGGTCTCTAACACCACTGAGTTTTATATGCAGCAGTTGATTTTTTATTTATTTTTTATTTAGTATCCAGAACAATTTGGTGTGTATAATGAAAATGATTTAAAAGTATGAAGATGTAGTATGTGAAAATGTGTTTTTATGTGGTGTGTGTACAAATTATAAATTAGGGATATAATTAGAATATTTGGTGTGTATAATGAAAGTAATAATATATAATCAAATTCATAAATGTATGAATTGAGATATGATATGCACAAAGACTAAAGGGTGTATGAAAATAGAATTTCTCAATATATATAATATGTAAAATTACCTTTTAGGCCCTTCGCCTACCCGGGGTGGGTGGGTTGTTGAATCCACTTTTCTTGGTAGTAAAGGAAACTACACAAATGTGACGCCGTATGAATCTCCGACAGTTGTGTTATATATACTATTATATATATGAGCACATGACTTGGTGTCTAATAGTGTCATGGTTTCTCCTTCTGCCATGTAGCAAATAGAATTTCTCAATATATATCTATATATATAATACTCCATCAGTCCCAAAATATTAGTTCATTATTCCATTTTTCATTATCCTAAAATGGAAAATGAGCCGTAGCTCAAAAACCTTGGCTCGAAATTGGCTCGAATGTCGTTTTGGGCATTTTGGGTGGTCTGAAACAGAGGAGAAAGAGGGAGAGAAGAGAGGAAAAGAGAAAGAGGAGGGAAAGAGGGAATGGAGAGAAGAGAGGGCCCCTCCGCTTCTGCCGTCGGCCGAGCCCCTCCGCTTCGTCGCAGCACCAGCGATCGTCGCAGCACCACCGCCGTCGCCTCCGGCTCCGCCGAGCCCCTCCCCTTCGTCGCAGCACCACTGCCGTCGGCCGAGCCCCTCCCCTCCTTCCTCCTTCCTCCTTCCTCCTTCCTTCTCTTCTCCCCTGTGATTATGGCCCCTCCAGTCCTCCTCCTCCTCCTCTCCTCCCTTCTCTTCTCCTTCTCTGCTTCTGAAATTGGATTCGAGCCAATTTCGAGCTCAACAATTCGAGCTACGTAGCAGTTCCGATCCTAAAATATTAGTCCCTTTTTAAAAATCAAGTACAAAAATAATATAAATTTCCTATTTTGCCCTTATTTTAAATTCATTAACATAAAAATTACAATGATGATATTGATATTTCCCAAAAAAATATACTATCAAAGGGTAATTTTGGAAAATCAATTTTTTAAAAAGGTAATAATTGTATTATCAAAAAAAAATTAGATTCCCCAAAAGGGACTATTATTTGAAATGGAGGGAGTATGCAAATTACCTTTTAGGCCCTTCGCCTACTCGGGGTAGGTGGTTATTGAATCCACTTTTCTTGTTGGTAAAGGAAACTACACAACTACAACGCCTCATGAATCTTTGATAGTTGTGTTATTTATACTATTATATATGTAAGTATATGACTTTGATTTCTAATAGTGTGGTGGCTTCTCCTTCTGTCATGTGGTAAATTTTTCTATCTTAAAATTAAAAAAAAAAAATCTATCTTAAAATTAAAAAAAAAATATTATTCAAAGACGTGAGTAAGATTTGAATCCAAGAGCTTAGATTTCATTAAACACACTCTTACCATTTAAACAACATACATATTATGATATTAATTTTTTTAATATTTATTTTTATACTTACTTATCTGAATTGCACACGCATTGCGTGTGCCATCCCCTGGTATTTACCATATTACCCAAATCCGTTTTAGATTGAAACTCTACCAGTCCGTCAAAACTTGCAGTTTGTTTTTCGGTGCCACTCCCTACCCTCGTATGGTATGATCTGATCACAAAAACAACATTTAGATCCCTCACAAAATTTTAGAAAGAGACCTAGATGAATATGCTGGTATGATCTGATCACAAAAACAACATTCAGATCCCTCACAAAATTTGTAACGCCCTCAAAATAATACATAAAACCCATCACTAAAGACATGAATTGATACAAGAGAAATCAACTATTTCTATTCATCAGAGTAGTTCTTACAAAAGCATTACATGTTAACAACAAAAGCAAATGCCCTACGGGCTTACAGGTTTCCAAGTTAACACTTGGTTACACACAAGAAGAGTGCTAGCTCTATACAAAAGAAGCCCTTGGCTTGATATACATGTAATACAGACAAAATAAACAAAAGAGTCTTCAACTCTCATCCTCATCATCCAAGCTATGTCCTTGGATGTGGCATGCTACCTGTACCTGAAAGTGATGTCCCTTATAGGGTGAGCCAACGCCCAGTAGAGATATGCTAAACACAGTATGAGCAATAACTAAGACATTAGCAATTGATAAATGTTCAATTCCCATAAATCAATTTTATGACCCATTTCCACTTCGTGACCACCATGTTCATGTTTCGTTTCATTCTCCATTTCTTAACAACTTCACAATTTACATCAACAGCTCAGAACCTGGCCAACCACTTATATGAGACAGTGACTCATATTAAACGTTTCCCATTTTACAATAGATAAATATAATAGTTGTATCAACATCTCAACAGATAAGCATACAAGCTGTATCTACCTTTCAACAGATAAGCATATTAGCTGTATCAACACTTCCAATGATAAACATATGAGTTGTATCAACACTTCCTTAGATAAGCATATAAGTTGTATCAACATATTATCTGACAAGCAAATGAGCTATATCAGTGGAGTCCATCCCCTATCTCCTCCCAAACAACATCCGGTTTAGAGGTCCATCCCCTATCTTCCCCTAAACCGTGGAGTACATCCCCTATCTCCTCCCACACACACAAGGTATATACATACAAGTCATATACACAATCAATCAATACATAACGTTAATGTATTCTGTCAACCGTCATATTCTATGACATATCCAACTGATTAGTTTTAGTTTGCCTAATCATCATGCATTGTCTACAACAATCAAAACTACCCTCCACCGGTAGCCCAAACAATTATTTCTAAACAGATAATAAGAGCTCCAACAGATAAAATATCAATATTTTCAAAGTGAGCGATTCATAAATCCAACTCTGCCATTCTAACATATAATGAGTCAATTCCACTATTTCCAACTCAATTCCATATAACAACACTTTTCCCAAATTAATTATACCAATTAATTTATACAACAAACTAGGGTTTTCTACCCCATTTCCCAATATTGACCCAATGGTCTATATATCAACAACCAACAACAATCTTACTATTTTGAAACCCAAATTACACATCTTAGAGTCAAAATAACAAAACCCCCTTTTAACATTTTGAAACCCTAAGTCCCAAAATCACCCCACTTCGACACTTTATCAAAACAACCAAAAATCTATGTCAAAGACCATAAGAGTGAGTAGGAATCCCTACCTCAAAAGTTGACACCCAACAAAGAAGGAGATGAAAACGAAAATGCTCCAAATCACAAGTTTCCCGGATCAAAAGATAGCCCTCGACGATCAACAACTTTTTTGTAAAGGCCGAAGGTGAGCAAACAACTCCTACTAGATCAATACCTAGAGAGAAGGCAAGGTTCTAGAGAGAGAGGCTCAACAATGGAGTTTTTGGAAAAGTAAGAGAGAGAAGAGATGTGAAAAAGTGATTTTAAAAAGTCAAAACACGGAGTCTTAAACCAGTTGCCCCGCTCGAGCGTGGAAAACCCCGCTCGAGCGTCACTCACAAGCCCCCGCTCGAGCGTCCAATCCGCCGCTCGAGCGGCGAATACGCACTTCCAGTACTTTCGCAGAACCAGGTCCCCGCTCGAGCGTTCAACTCCCCGCTCGAGCGTAAGACACAAACTCCCGCTCGAGCGTCCAAACCCCCGCTCGAGCGTACAACACTACAGAGGAGATACTGCATGGTTGATTTTCCCGCTCGATCGTCGAAACCCCCACTCGAGCGGACAAGCTACAACAAGGACCCCACTCGAGCGCCAAAAGCTCCGCTCAAGCGGACAGGCCAAAATCTGGGCATCTAGTCTTGGTTCCTAAGCTCAACCAACCTGTAACAAACCTGCCCAACACATCCTATAACTCAAATACAAAGTACGAAAGGATGTAAACAAGATATAAAGAACTACTAACATCTACGGAAACAGGTCCGGATCACCGTACACAAGTGGTAAAACCCGGGATCGCTATAAAATTTTAGAGAGAGAGACCTAGATGAATATGCTGGTATGATCTAATCACAAAAACAACATTGAGATCTCTCACAAAAGGTTAGAGAGAGAGAGAGAGAGAGAAATGAATATGCAGAAGAAGCAGAAGCAGAAACATGGTGGAGGAGGAGGGCAGAGGCTGGTGAAAGTGGCAATGGGGTTGATGGGAGTGTGCTTGGCTGGCTACATAATTGTACCACCTTTGTATTGGCACATCGCCGAGGCTTTAGCCTCCCTACGCCGATCCTCTTGCCCTTGCCTCTGTGATTGCTCTTCCCAACCCTTTCTCTCCCTCTTCGAAGGTACCCCATCTCTCTCTCTCTCTCTCTCTCTCTCTCTCTCTCTCTCTCTCTCTCATCACCATTCAAAACCCATGTAAATATCTATACATATATTGATGTACATTTTAGATCCTTTATTTCCTTTTTTTTTTTTTTTTTTTGGAATGCTTTTAACATTATACAAGGATGTTGATGTGTGTATTCTGAAATACTCGTTCGATTTTCAAAACCAAACAAAACCAAACCTTAAGTCCTATCAAATGATGTCGACTATATGAGTCTTTCATCTCCACTCGACTCTATCAAAAGCTATTGCATTAGTAAAATTACTCATTCAATTTTCATTTGATTCCAATTGTTTCTAAATTTTTTCGACATTTGAATTGTATTCTTTAATAGAGTCAATAATTTTTTTTCTTTTACAAAATAAAATATCTCAATTAGTTGTTAAGACAAATTTTTTTGAAATTGTTGAAAAAAATAATAAATTAAAAAATATAGATGATTTTTTTGGATGTCACATTGGTATGCATTGTGGCTTAATAAACTTGATGAAGACACTCTATGTTACATGTATTCAGATATAATTGTGTGAGAATGTATTTCAAGGTTGGACTTCTCAAATTTTAAATTTAAGAATACATAGGCTCATGAGCTAGAACAATAATGTTTCTAATCATGCAAACATTTCTCTAATTAATATTTTTTTCATTCAAATCTCATTATATGTACTTTTCTCAATGCATGATTGCAGATGTAATGTTTTTTGTGCTCAACTTGCAGTCATTAGTTATTTGGATTTTATACTGTTACTGCATTTTTTATTCTAGAGGTGTGGGCACATGCATATGCTACGTGTGTGTGAAGCAGTTGGATAATAGTAGTTATTAAGTTTGAAGCAATTAGATCTTAAATGTATATTTTGGCAGTTACATAAGGGCAATTTCATAAAGAGAAGAGTTGTGACAAAGTTTCATGTTCTAAGCTCTACACTTTATATAATAATATATGTAGTACAATTTTTATATGTTATACAGAGACAAATTAAAATGCCAAGTGTTTTTTTTTTTTTGCCTTACAAGGCGAACTCTTCTAGTGAATGCGTCTTTAATGTGATTTCTTTCTTTATTTTTTCTGCAGGATTAAACAACTCTATCTTTACAGGTTAGTTTTCCAACATCAACTGCATGTTTTATTTTATTTTTATTTTTAGAAATTTGATTCAAAATTTTGATAATTGTCTCTATAAATTAAGATTAGATTAGTGCTTGGGCAGAGTTGAAACTTGAAAATATAGATTTGAAATTTGATTTTAACTTTTTGCATTCTATAATCATATTTGCTGCATGTGAAGTTGAAATTTTATGCTATACATACATCTATGCTTGACGGTTGTGCCTGTTAGTTCATTTGCTTACCAGATCAATGCATACTCCTATGCAATAATTACCATTTCCTCTCCCTGAGGAACCCTTTTTTTTTTTTTTTTTTCTTTTCTTTTTGATAAATCCCTTAGGAACTAATTTTTATTCATTTATTTATTTGTTTGAATCTAAATCTTTTATGCAGTAAATATTTTTAGGATAAGATGACTCTTATTCTTCTTCTTCAATATAGACAATTGTGAGATAAATGTCGGATGTTTCTTTTTAACATTTAGCGCTGACTTCATAGATGGGTAGATCATAATTCGAGATAACTATAACTAGATTTGATTGGCTAGTTTAGTTGTTAGCACTGCTACAGAATTTCATAGTTTATAGATATATGTTGGGCAAAAAATGTTACATGGATGTTATACTTGATTTTCTTGTGCACATAATATTTTAAACACAAATTCTATGAACACAAAATAGATTATAGAAAAGTGCATTCAATGGCGAAGATTTATTTTGGATGTGAACCCTACAATAACTAGGTTCAATCCCAATCATCAACTACATTTTCTATGAACCATTCTATACTCCTAACATTACTGTTTTTTAAAAACTAGACTGTAAATACTCTATCTATCCAGCATGAAACTGGATTTTCATGTTACATTGACCTCTTGCTTTGTGCAACAAGGGTCGTCTTGCTTTGTGCAACAAGCAAGCAAGAATCTAGGTTTTTTATTTAATTTTATTAAATTGTCATTTCATAAGCAACTCCACATGTGGTTGTCATTTTAGAATCTAAAAAGATGATGCCTCTCGTAATTGCTAAAAAAATTACTTTCTTTTAAATAAAAAAGTTCTTTTAAAACCTTTTTAATTGCTTTTTTAGCCTATGCCAAATAGGATATTATAGTGTCTCATCTTCTACACAACCGAGCATGGTAGAAACTACATTTTACAAAAATGAATCCTAAGAAATTCTCAGCTGGAGGTTATAGAGCCAACTGGAGAAAATACATCCGCATAGCCGATCCCAATGAATTGAGAAAAGGCTTGTGTTGAGTTGTCAAGAGCTTTTCATTTTGTAAGCAAATGAAAGCATTCCTTCCATTTAAATGTTAATCAGGAATTTTGACCAAATCAATAAATGCAGGCATGTGGATTGGAAAAAGGAAAAAGTTAATAAACAGGGGATTTTGACCAAATCAATAAATGCTAAGTTTTTTTTTTTTTTTTAAATCAAAAATTTAGAAAATTAAGATTGAGAGATTGGAGTTCCCACAAGGCTTGGGGTTTAGAAACCCCATTTTCCTTAATATATTTACAATTATCTATATATGTGAATTGCGATTTTTAAATGTCTTCTTTTTTTTCTTTTTTATATTATATTAAAGTTTAATATTTTGATAATAATCATATGTGTTGAACTTTTCAAGGAATTAAATATTTTCTTTTTTTTATTATATTATATTAAAGTTTAATATTTGATAATAGTCATATGTATTGGACTTTTTAAAATTTTTTTTTATGCTTGTTCTTGATGCATTAAAGTGTTATTATGAGGGATAATAATCGTATGTGTTGAAATTTTTAAAGAATTCATATATGTTAGATTTTAAAGAATTTTTTTTATACTTAACCAAAAAAATAAAATAAAAATATAACACACCTTAATCGGAAGTCAATAGTCCGAATCCTTCCTCTCAACTACAACCTTGTATAAAAATAAATAAATAAACAAAATAAAATTAATAGAGACACAATACCTAACCTAATTAATCTAATAATAGGAATGAAGTAACTTATGGGCTAAAAAATAAAAATAAAAATAAAAATAAAACTTATTGAATTCTTCTCATATTATTTGGGCCCACATGATTTTTCCCAACACATCCAGCATTTATACGTGCAAAATGATTTAACTTGAGTTCAAAAAATTAAAAAAAATAAAAGTACATGGACTTGACCTGCTTTAATTATACCTAACCTAACTAATCTAATAACAGGAATGAAGTAACTTATGGGCTAAAAAAAAAATAAAAATAAAAATAAAACTTATTGAATTCTTCTCATATTATTTGGGCCCACATGATTTTTCCCAACACATCCAACATTTATACGTGCAAAATGACTTGACTTGAGTTCAAAAAATTAAAAAAAATAAAAGTACATGGACTTGACCTGCTTTAATTATACCTAACCTAACTAATCTAATAATAGGAATGAAGTAACTTATGGGTTAAAAAAAAAAAATAAAACTTATTGAATTCTTTTCATATTATTTGGGCCCACATGATTTTTCCCAACTCATCCAGCATTTATAGGTGCAAAATGACTTGACTTGAGTTCAAAAAATTAAAAAAAATAAAAGTGCATGGACTTGACCTGCTTTAATTATACCCAACCTAACTAATCTAATAATAGGAATGAAGTAACTTATGGGCTAAAAAAAATAATAAAAATAAAAATAAAACTTATTGAATTCTTCTCATATTATTTGGGCCCACATGATTTTTCCCAACATATCCAGCATTTATACGTGCAAAATGACTTGACCTGAGTTCAAAAAATTAAAAAAAATAAAAGTACATGGACTTGACCTGCTTTAATTATACCTAACCTAACTAATCTAATAATAAGAATGAAGTAACTTATGGGCTAAAAAAAAATAAAAATAAAAATAAAACTTATTGAATTCTTCTCATATTATTTGGGCCCATATGATTTTTCCCAACTCATCCAACATTTATACGTGCAAAATGACTTGACTTGAGTTCAAAAAATTAAAAAAAATAAAAGTACATGGACTTGACCTGCTTTAATTATGGTGGTGTTTGGGAAGCAAGTTCCCAATTTTTTTTCTCATTTTTTTCACTAAAAGACAAAAGTTTTGCAAAACCAAAAAAAACACATCCAAACAAAATATTACATCCAACCCCATAATCATTTCACTTTTTCTCTCACAAACATCACATCCAACCACATAAAAACCCAACTATCTTCCCAAACACCAAAAATTTTTATCTCATAAAAACCTACATCTAATAAAATCTACATAAAAACTCACTTCCCAAACACCATCTATACCTAACCTAACTAATCTATTATAGGAATGAAGTAACTTATGGGCTAAAAAAAAATAAAAATAAAAATAAAACTTATTGAATTCTTCTCATATTATTTGGGCCCACATGATTTTTCCTAACTCATCCAGCATTTATACGTGCAAAATGACTTGACTTGAGTTCCAAAAATTAAAAAAAATAAAAGTACAAGGACTTGACTTGACTTGACCTGCTTTAATTATTTTTGGTTGCCGTGTAAGTTTCAACTTTCTATTGCAATTTCTTATGAGTAATGTTCCACAATGGAAAAAAGATAGAAAAACGATTGTCACTTATAATTTTATATATAATGATATAGTCGGTTATATATTAATTTTTCATTTATCATAAATTTAATTGTGTAAGGTCCAATTTCATTGTCATGTTATTGAAAAATACTAGAGATATCAAGAATTTTATCAAATTTTTTATTAAACACTCCCATAAACGTGACCCCACGCTTCTATAAATGTTTGGTAAAAAATTTGATAGAATCCTTAGGATCCCTAGAATTGCTTCTTGTTATTAAAAGCCTTATTAGTCCTGGTTTGTGTTAGGTGGCTGAGGTTGCTGTTGTGTGGCTTCGGGTGAGCCTATTTTGCGCTGAATAATTTATATGATAAGTTTTGGCGAATAAATCATTAGTAAAAATAAATTAAGTTGATCAGATATTCGTAATTACGTAGTTAGGTCGTAATTTTTTTGAAAAATTGATTGTCTTTCATCAAAATCATAGTTTGTGATTATGAATGTCTAATTAACTTAATTTTTTTATAAATAATTTGTTCAATGAATCGTACAATATGAATAATTTAAATTATTGAAGTAGACTCGGGATAAAACCCACAAAGAGCCTCCTCCTGTGTTAGGGCAAGACAAAATCTTAATGAGATGCTTTTTATAATTAAATATTAATATAAATTATATTTATACAATTTTATATTATATTTATACAACTTAGTCAGATTAGATAATTCAATCTTGATCTATAATTATAGATAGACTGAACTCAAATCATTTTTGAATAATTTTTTATTTTATTTAAATATGTAGCAAAATAAAAGATACTTATATCAAGAAGGTGATACTTTTTTCCTCCAAGACAACCACCAATGACTTGAAAGGTGAATTGTTATAATTCTCATGACTTTAAAACTATAATGCTTGACTTGGAAGGTGTATTGCTATAATTCTCATGACTTTAAAGCTATAATTCTTGGAAGGTATTTTTCCCATGACTGCTAAAACACTAACTTCAAATATATGCACTAAACTCTACTTTGTAGATTAAATTTAGAGTAACTAAAATTATTCAACTAAGATTCAGTTTAACTTACAATGTTAAAGTATGATAGATGTCCTTCTAAAAAAAATTGTTCAAAATATTAGATCAATAGTATATACTGTAATGAATTTTTTTTATGACCTTATAATTTGAATATATCTTAACCTTTAATAGAAAATTCTGCATGATTTTCTAATTTATTTATTTATTTTATTATCATTTTTTTTCTTTTTGGAATTCATAGACCCACTTTGGAAAGAAATAATTGGGGTTGGTAGCTGGTCACTGTATTTTGTTCATGAGGTTGATGCATGAGTTGACTTAAAGTAATGAGGATTATTACTATCCAAGTCGGTGGTCAGTTTCTTCGAGGAAAAGTTGTCACCTTATTTTATAAAAATTATCTTTAATTTTGTCTTTTAAAAAATATATTTCAAAAATTTATCTGCAATTAAAATGTAGAGATAAGATTTATTTTCATTATGATTAATAAAATACTAACTTTAAATCTATGCCCTACCCTTTATTTTTTATATTAAATTTTGTGGGTAACTAAAATTATTCAACCAATTTGTCATGTCTTTTTATAGGACAAATTACACTAGTAGTTTAGAGAATTTTGCCATAAATGTATGGGAAAAAAATGTAAAATGATAAATACAGTACATTTAATAACTGGTTTCTTGTGAAGAAACTAAAGAGTTGAATAGGCAATTGAGTGGGTAAATTATAGGTATTTTGTTGAAAATGATAAAATAAATGAACTATAAACAAATTTAGAGAGCTATATAAATAATTTCAAAGGGGCAAAGTGAATAACATTTTAAAAACCATTGGTTAAAGTATACATTTTGAAAAATTAGAGGGGTATGTGCTCCTTCCGTCTGTTGGTCTAGAATTTCTCGAAAGAAAGTGTTTAAAATATTGGATCAATAATTTATAATTAAAAAAATTTGTGGACCTTTATAGTTTGAATAAATCTTAACATTTGATATAAAAATAAAAAAAGAATAATTTTCTCTTATTTTTTCCCCTCCAATTTATAGACCCACTTGGAAAGAAATTATGCAATGTGGGGTCAGTAGGTGCTTACTCTAATTTGATGATGCAGTGATGTTACAAATTCAAACTTAATTATTCATAAATTATTTAGAATTATCATTTTGAGATTCATATTTATTCTACATATAAATCCTACATACACTATACAAATTCATTTGGGTCTAGGTTGTGTCCAGTTAGTGGACCCACTTTTGGAATCCACTTCGATAATATAAATCGTTCACATTTTAAGATTTGTCGAACACGTGATTATCATATTCCGATCAACTTGATTTTTTACATGGATGATGTGTTTGACGAACTCAAAAATATAAACGGTTTAAATAATCGAAGTGAAGCACAAAAGTAAGCCCACTAGTCAGACTAGATAATTCAATCTTGATCTATAAATATTGACAAACTCAACTCACTTCATTTTTGAATAAATTTTTTAAACCGTTTATATTTTTGGCAAAATATAAATATCTTTATATTTATAGATCAAATATAAATTCAGTGAAAACTGGAGACAACATCAATCTTAACTAAAATATGAGGTAAAAAAACTAGTATAATAAAAAAAACTAGTATACTAGGCAAAATCTAAATTCAGTGAAAACAAAAAAATACGAAAAACAAAAAAGTAGAATTTTCTGAAAGGTGAATTCTGGAAATGGAAAACAAACAGAATGATTACCTCCTTGAATATAAATATTTTTTATTTTGCCACATATCAAAAAAAAGTTATTCAAAAATTTATCTCAAATGAAAATATATGGACAAGATTCATTTTTACTATAACTGATAAAATACTAACTTCAGATATATGCTCTAAACTCTACTTTCTAGATCAAATTTTGTGTGAGTAACTAAAAGTATTCAATCAAGATTCAGTTTGACTTACAATGTTATAATATGATAGATGTCGATCTCAAAAAAGTGTTCAGAATATTAGATCATTATGAATATTTTTTAGACCTCATGATTTGAATTTTGAATGATTTTTCTTTTTTCTTTCGAAATTTATAAACCCACACTTGGAAATAAATAATTCAATGTCGGGTTGGTAGGTGCTCACTCCAGTTTGTTGACGAGGTTGATGTATCAGTAATGAGAACTATTGTCACGCACCATCCAAGTTGGTGGTCGTTATCTTCGAAGAAAAGTTGTCACATTTTTCTATAAAAATATTTCAATTTTGTCATATATTAAAAAAAAAATTGTTCAAAAATTTATAGATAAGATTATTTTTATTATGACTGACAAAATACTAATTTTAAATCTATGCCCTACCCTCTATTTTTTATATTAAATTTTGTGGGTAATTAAAATTATTCAATCAATTTGTCATGTCTTTTTATAGGACAAATAATATTAGCAATCTCTATATTTTTATGCTTGTGTCATTTTGGTTTCTATATTTTTAATTGGTTTAATTTTGACATTTAATTTTTAATTTTTTGTCAATTTTATCTAATTGATAATGTCGTTAATGTTTTTGACAGAAAATGATCACTGAATTGATTGAAATTAACTCACTGAATTAAGTTAAGTTCATAATTTTACACTTAAAAATATTGTGTATTTTTATAAGAAAAATTATTATAAATTAAATTAATTGAGTTAAATCAAAATCCAAATTAAAATCAAGTCAATCAAAACTATTGGGTCCAAGTTGCAATTTGCAACCTTCTATATTACAAGTGGCATTTCCTTAATTGACTGACTCGTGGGGTTAGTAATTGACTGACTTCAAGTCGGTGGTTGTTGAGTCCGGATCCTCTGTCATGGTTCCTTGTGATGGTTTTGCAATGTCCTAAAACGACGTCGTTTTGGGGCAAAATTTACACACCCCACACGCAAAGAAAAAAAAAAAAAAACTGAGGCACACTCTTCTTCACACTCTCCTGCGACTAACACCACCGCGACCCCTACTCTTCGACGCCACTCTCTGACCCCCAACAGCACCATTGTTACAAACCCACTCGTCCTCCCTCCCTGTTGTTCTTCTTTCTCTTCCGATTGAGGAGGTTGGTTGCGGTGTGCGGCGGCGTTCTTGCAATCTGAGTCTATAAAGGTTGAATGATCTGAGACGATGGAGAATAAAGTCTGAAAGAAAAAAAGAAGAATGGAAGAGGAATGAGGGAAGGGTTGATGAGTTCGTGGAGGTGGACTGCGGATAAGGGTGGGCAGAGGGGGTTGCGGAGGCGAGGTGGGGTGGGGCGGGTGGATGTATGGAGGGAGGGGGTGTGGAAACGGGTTTGGATTGGCGAGATCGCCGCAGAGGGGGTATTGGCGTGATTGAATGGCCATTCAATTTCTTCTACTCCCTGGGGTTTTTTTTTTTTTTTTTTGCTCCAAATACGTCCTTTTGGGCCTTAGAAGGAACATGATAGACGATTAAAATTATTCAATTAATTTGTCATGTCTTTTATAGGACAAATAACATTAGTAGTCTCTATATTTTTCTGCTTGTATTATTTTGATTTTTATATTTTAATTAGTTTAATTTTGACCTTTAATTTTTATTTTATTTTTGTCAATTTGAATTTAGGCCGTCTCCAGTTAGTGGGTCCACTTTTGGACTCTACTTTGATAATCTGAATCGCTCACATTTTAGGGTCGTTGAACACGTGGTTATCATAATCCGATCAATTTGATTTTTTATATCGGCAAACTAAAAAATATGAATAGTTCAAATCATTGAAGTGGAGCCCAAAAATAAGCCCATTAGTCAGACTAGATAATACAATCTTGATTTATAATTATAGATAGACTGAGCTCAATTCATTTTTGAATAAATTTTTTAATTTAAATATGTGGCAAAATAAAAGATACTTATATTCAAGAAGCTGATACTTTTTTCCTCCAAGACAACCACCAACGACTTGGAAGGTGTATTGCTATAATTCTCATGACTTTAAAGTTATAAATTGACTTGAACTTGGAAGTGTGTTGCTATAATTCTCATGATTTTAAAGCCATAATTCTTGGAAGGTGTTTTTCCATGACTGCTAAATATTAACTTCAAATATATGCACTAAACTCTACTTCGTAGATTAAATTTAGAGTAACTAAAATTATTCAACAAAGATTTAGTTTAACTTACAATGTTGTAGTATGATAGATGTCCTAAAAAAAATGTTCAAAATATTAGATCAACAGTATATAATAATGAATTTTTTTTATGACCTTATAATTTGAATATATCTTAACCTTTGATAAAAAATTCTGCATGGTTTTCTATTTTTTTTTTTTTTTCGGAATTCATATACCCACTCAACGTGGGGTTGGTAGGTGGTTCATGAGGTTGATGCATGAGTTGACTCACTTAAGTCATGAGGACTGGGGTGGGTGGTAGGTGGTCTCTCATGGGGTTGATGCATGGAGTGGACTGACTTATGACTTAAAGTCACGAGGACTCGGTGGTCAGTTTCTTCGAGGAAAAGTTGTCACCTTATTTTATAAAAATATATTTAATTTTGTCTTATATTAAAAAATATATTTCAAAAATTTATCTGCAATTAAAATGTAGAGATAAATATTAATTTGCATGTCTTTTTATAGGACAAATAACATTAGTAGTCTCTATATTTTCTGCTTGTATTATTTTGATTTTTATATTTTAATTAGTTCAATTTTGGCCTTTAATTTTTATTTTATTTTTGTCAATTTGAATTTAGGCTGTCTCCAGTTAGTGGGTCCACTTTTGGACTCTACTTTGATAATCTGAATCGCTCACATTTTAGGGTCGTTGAACACGTGGTTATCATAATCCGATCAATTTGATTTTTTATATCGGCAAACTAAAAAATATGAATTGTTCAAATCATTGAAGTGGAGCCCAAAAATAAGCCCATTAGTCAGACTAGATAATACAATCTTGATTTATAATTATAGATAGACTGAGCTCAATTCATTTTTGAATAAATTTTTTTAATTTAAATATGTGGCAAAATAAAAGATACTTATATTCAAGAAGCTGATACTTTTTTCCTCCAAGACAACCACCAACGACTTGGAAGGTGTATTGCTATAATTCTCATGACTTTAAAGTTATAATTCTTGACTTGGAAGGTGTGTGTTGCTATAATTCTCATGATTTTAAAGCCATAATTCTTGGAAGGTGTTTTTCCCATGACTGCTAAATATTAACTTCAAATATATGCACTAAACTCTACTTCGTAGATTAAATTTAGAGTAACTAAAATTATTCAACAAAGATTTAGTTTAACTTACAATGTTGTAGTGTATGATGATGTCCTAAAAAAAATGTTCAAAATATTAGATCAACAGTATATAATAATGAAATTTTTTTTATGACCTTATAATTTGAATATATCTTAACCTTTGATAAAAAATTCTGCATGGTTTTCTATTTTTTTTTTTTTTTTTTCGGAATTCATATACCCACTCAACGTGGGGTTGGTAGGTGGTTCATGAGGTTGATGCATGAGTTGACTCACTTAAGTCATGAGGACTGTGGGGTTGGTAGGTGGTCTCTCATGGGGTTGATGCATGAGTGGACTGACTTATGACTTAAAGTCACGAGGACTCGGTGGTCAGTTTCTTCGAGGAAAAGTTGTCACTTTATTTTAAAAAATATATTTAATTTGTCTTATATTAAAAAATATATTTCAAAAATTTATCTGCAATTAAAATGTAGAGATAATATTAATTTGGCATGTTTTTATAGGACAAATAACATTAGTAGTCTCTATATTTTTCTGCTTGTATTATTTTGATTTTATATTTTTAATTAGTTCAATTTTGGCCTTTAATTTTTATTTATTTTTGTCAATTTGAATTTAGGCTTGTCTCCAGTTAGTGGGTCCACTTTGGACTCTACTTTGATAATCTGAATCGCTCACATTTAGGGTCGTTGAACACGTGGTTATCATAATCCGATCAATTTGATTTTTTATATCGGCAAACTAAAAAATATGAATAGTTCAAATCATTGAAGTGGAGCCCAAAAATAAGCCCATTAGTCAGACTAGATAATCCAATCTTGATTTATAATTATAGATAGACTGAGCTCAATTCATTTTTGAATAAATTTTTTAATTTAAATATGTGGCAAAATAAAAGATACTTATATTCAAGAAGCTGATACTTTTTTCCTCCAAGACAACCACCAACGACTTGGAAGGTGTATTGCTATAATTCTCATGACTTTAAAGCTATAATTCTTGACTTGGAAGGTGTGTGTTGCTATAATTCTCATGATTTTAAAGCCATAATTCTTGGAAGGTGTTTTTCCCATGACTGCTAAATATTAACTTCAAATATATGCACTAAACTCTACTTCGTAGATTAAATTTAGAGTAACTAAAATTATTCAACAAAGATTTAGTTTAACTTACAATGTTGTAGTATGATAGATGTCCTAAAAAAAATGTTCAAAATATTAGATCAACAGTATATAATAATGAATTTTTTTTTATGACCTTATAATTTGAATATATCTTAACCTTTGATAAAAAATTCTGCATGGTTTTCTATTTTTTTTTTTTTTTTTCGGAATTCATATACCCACTCAACGTGGGGTTGGTAGGTGGTTCATGAGGTGATGCATGATGAGTTGACTCACTTAAGTCATGAGGACTGTGGGGTTGGTAGGTGGTCTCTCATGGGGTTGATGCATGAGTGGACTGACTTATGACTTAAAGTCATGAGGACTCGGTGGTCAGTTTCTTCGAGGAAAAGTTGTCACCTTATTTATAAAAATATATTTAATTTTGTCTTATATTAAAAAAATATATTTCAAAAATTATCTGCAATTAAATGTAGAGATAAGATTTATTTTCATTATAACTAATAAAATACTAACTTTAAATCTATGTCCTACCTTCTATTTTTTATATTAAATTTTGTGGGTAACTAAAATTATTCAATCAATTTGTCATGTCTTTTTATAGAACAAATTACACTAGTAGTTTAGAGAATTTTGCCATAAATGTATGGGAAAAAATGCAAAATGGTAATGTAGTACATTTAAAAATGATTTCTTGTGAAGCAAAAAGAGTTAAATAGGAAATTGAGTAGGTAAATTATAGGTATTTTGTTGAAAATGATAAAATAAATGAACTATAAACAAATTTAGAGAGGTATATACATAATTTCAAAGGGGCAAACTGAATTACATTTTTAAAACCATTAGTTAAAGTATACATTTGAAAAATTAGGGGTATGTGCTCCTTCCGCCTGTTGGTCTAGCATTTCTCGAACGAAAGTGTTTAGAATATTGGATCAATAATTTATAATTAAAAAAAATATGGACCTTTTATAGTTTGAATAAATCTTAATATTTGATAATAAAAAAAAAAGAATAATTTTCTGCTTATTTTTTCCCTCCAATTTATAGACCCACTTGGAAAGAAATTATGCAATGTGGGGTCAGTAGGTCCTTACTCTAATTTGTTGATGATGCAGTAATATTACAAATTCAGACTTAATTATTCATAAATTATTTAGAATTATCATTTTGAGATTCAGATTTATTCTACATATAAATCTTACATTGTACAAATTCATTTGGGTCTATATTGTCTCCAGTTAGTGGGCCCACTTTGGGATCCACTTCGATAATCTAAATCGTTCACATTTTAAGATTTGTCGAACACGTGATTACCATATTCCGATCGATTTGATTTTTTACACGGATGATGTGTTTGACGAACTCAAAAATATATACGGTTTAAATAATCAAAGTGAAGCACAAAAGTAAGCCCACTAGTCAGACTAGATAATCCAATCTTGATCTATAAATATAGACAAACTCAACCCATTTCATTTTTTTTTGTTAAATATGTGGCAAAATAGAAGATATTTATATTCAAGAAGGTGAAACGTTTTTCCTCCACGACTACCACCAACGACTTAGTTAACTGATACATTCGAAAACATCAACAAGAATAATTGGGTTCATAGAATTATTCTCGTTAATGTTTATGGAAGCATCAATTGATTTACTTGTAATGACTTTAAAGCTATCTTAGACAAGTCAGTCAACTGATGCATCCATAAACATCAACGAGAAAAAAGTGTCACCTTATTGATTTAAAAAAAAAAATTATTCAAAATTTATCTCAAATGAAAATATATGGACAAGATTCATTTTTACCATGACTGGTAAAAATACTAACTTCAAATCTATGCTCTAAACTCTACTTTCTAGATTAAATTTTATGTGAGTAACTAAAATTATTCAACTGAGTCAGTTTGACTCACAATATTAAAAAAAAAAATGTTCAAAATATTATATCAATAATGTATAATGAATTTTTTTAATGACCTTATCATTTGAATAAATCTTAATCTTTGATAGAAAATTCTGAATGGTTTCTAATTATTTTTTTCTTCTGAATTTATAGTCCCACTTTGAAAAGAAATAATTCAATGGGGGTTGGTAGGTCTCACTCTAATTTGTTGATGAGGTTGATAATCAACATCAGTTGACTAACTTGTGGGGTTGGTAGTTGACTGACTCCAAGTCAGTGGTCATTATCTTGGAGGAAAAATTTTCACCTTTTTCTATAAAATTATCTTTGACTTGTCATATCTTAAAAAAAAATTATTCAAAAAATTATATGGAATTAGAAAATATAAATAAGATTCATTTTCAATATGACTAATAAAATACTAACTTTAAATCTATGCCTTACCCTCTATTTTCTATATTAAATTTTGATTAAATTTTGTGGGTAACTAAAATTTTCAACCAATTTGTTACGTCTTTTTATAGGACAAATTACACTAGTAGTTTAGAGAATTTTGCCATAAATGTATGGGAAAAAATGTAAAATGGTAAATACAGTACATTTAATAAATGGTTCCTTGTGAAGCAACTAAAGAGTTAAATACAAAATTGAATAAGTAAATTATAGGTATTTTGTTGAAAATGATAAAATAGATGAACTATAAAGAAATTAGAGAGTTATATATTAATTTAAAGGGGTAAAGTGAATAACATTTTTAAAACCATTGGTTTTATATAGTTTGAAATGTTAGGGGGCATCTGTCCCTCTGGGCCTACTTTAACTTCACCCATGAGTCATTTTTCGAAAGAAAGTGTCCAGAATATTAAATCAATAATGTATAATTTAAAAAAATTTATAGACCTTTTATATTTTGAATAAATCTTGACATTTGATAAATAAAAAAAAAAATTGAATAATTTTTTGCTTTTTTTTCCCCTTGAATTTATAGACTCACTTGAAAAGAAATTATGCAATATGGGGTCAGTAGGTCCTTACTCTAATTTTTGATATAATAATATTACAAATTCAGACTTAATTACCCACAAATTATTTAGAATTATTATTTTGAGATTCAGATTTATTCTACACATGAATACTACACTATACAAATTCATTTGGGTCTAGGTTGTCTCCAATTAGTGGGCCCACTTTTGGGCTTCACTTTGATAATCTAAATTGTTCACATTTTAAGATTCATCGAACATGTGGTTGTCACAATCCGATCGACTTGATCTTTTGCATGGATGATGTGCTCGACGAATTCAAAAATATAAACGGTTTAAATAATCTTAGTGAAGCCCAAAAGTAAGCCCCTAGTCAGACCAGACAATCCAATCTTGATTTATAACTATAGACAAACTGAACTCAATTCATTTTTGAATAATTTTTTTTTTAAATATGTGGCAAAATAAAAGATATTTATATTCAAGAATGCGATACTTTTTTCCTCCAAGACAACCACCAACGACTGGATGGTGTAATGTTATAATTCTCATGACTTTAAAGCTTCTCAGATAAGTTGGTTAATTGATACATTCAAAAACATCAATGAGAATAATTGGGTTCATAGAATTATTCTCGTTAATGTTTATGGATGTATTAGTTGGCTGACTTGTGATAAGATTCAAATTTGTAAAAAAATATTTTAAAAATTTAATAAATACACAAAATATGAAAAATGTATTGAATTTTTATTTTTTTTTGTATTTTTGGTATTTAGTGTGAATTTTTTTTTTATTTTTACAAATATTATACTTTTTAAGTGTATTTATGTTAGGTATATCTAAAAATTAAAAAAACGTTTAAAATTAAAAAAAAAATTCAATGAAAACAAACAAGTAGAATTTTCTGAAAGGTGAATTTTGAAAATAGAAAACAAGCAGAATGGTTACCTTCTTGAATATAAATATATTTTATTTTGCCATATATTAAAAAAATTATTCAAAAATTTATCTCAAATGAAATTATATGGACAAGATTCAATTTTACTATAACTGATAAAATACTAACTTCAAATATATGCTCTAAAACTCTACTTTCTATATCAAATTTTGTGTGAGTAACTAAAATTATTCAACCAAAATTTAGTTTGACTTACAATGTTATAATATGATAGATGTCGATCTCAAAAAAGTGTTCAAAATATTAGATCATTATGAATTTTTTAGACCTTATGATTTGAATTTGAATGATTTTTTTTTTTTTTTTTCTCTCTCTGAATTTAAACCCACACTTGGAAAGGAATAATTCAATGTCGGTTGGTAGATGCTCACTCTAGTTTGTTGACGAGGTTGTTGCATCAGTAATGAAAACTATTGTTATCCAAGTTGGTAGTCGTTATCTTCGAAGAAAAGTTGTCACATTTTTCTATAAAAATATCTTCAATTTTGTCATATATTAAAAAAAAAGTTGTTCAAAAATTTATAGATAAGATTTTGATTTTTTTATGACTGATAAAATATTAATTTTAAATCTATGCCCTACCCTTTATTTTTTATATTAAATTTTGTGGGTAATTGAAATTATTCAATCAATTTGTTAGGACAAATAATATTAGCAATCTCTATATTTTATGCTAGTGTCATTTTGGTTTCTATATTTTTAATTGGTTTAATTTTGACATTAATTTTTAATTTTTTGTCAATTAATCTAATTAATAATATCATTAATGTTTTTGATAGAAAATAATCACTAAATTAATTGAAATTAATTGATTGAATTAAGTTCATAATTTTACTCTTAAAAATTATTGCATCCAAGTCACAATTTGCCCCCTTCTATATTATAGCTGGAACTTGCATTTCCTTAATTGACTGACTTGTCGGGTTGATAGGTTCACTGACTTGTGGGGTTAGTAATTGACTGACTCCACGTGGTCATTGAGTCCAGATCCTCTGTCATGGTTCCCTGTGATGTTCTTGCAATGCCCAAAACGACGTCATTTTGGGGTATAATTTACACACACACACACACACACACACACACAAAAAATAGAGAGAGGAGAAGAAACTGAGACACACTCTTCTTCACACTCTCCGGCGACTAACACCACCGTGACCCCTACTCTTCGACGCCACTCTCTGACCCCCACAACACCACTGTCACAAACCCACTCATCCTCCTCTCTGTTGTTCTTCTTTCTCTTCCGATTAAGGAGGTTGGTTGCGGTGGCGGTGGCTAGGAAGGAGGAGTGCACAAATACTATTTCTTTTCAAAATCTTTGAAAGCATCACTGTGTGTACAAATCCCACTTTGAAACCAAAACCCTCACTCTTTCCCAAATCTTTTTCAAACTTCAAATCTTCAACCCTCAAACCTTTTTTTGTTGATTATAATTATATTCCAATACTTCACTCATCAAATACACAAATTGATTCAAGACAACCTAAATTTTTGATCAGCAAGACGGCCCAAATTGATTCAAGCCACAGTGAAACTTGGTGTCACTACAACAAAATTGACTTTTTACGGCTTGCAATGCATTCCGTAAAAACTCTTTCACGGCATGCACACAAATATTGTTATATGACATGCCGTGGAAAGTTGAGCATCATTTACGGCATGCAGGTAAAGTTGTAAAAAGTAATAAATTAAACATTAATGACATACTTTGTATGTCGTATATAACTTTTTACGACATTTTTATCATGTCATAAATCATCATACTTTCCATGACATAATTTTGCATGCCGTAGAAGATTATTTTTAATATATTTATGGCATACTTTGTATGCCGTATATAGTATTTTACGACATTTTCTTGCATGTCATAAATCATCACACTTTTCACGACATAATTTTGTAATGCCGTTTTTAATAATCTTCTACGATGCCATTTTCTTACATGCTATATAAAATCATTACACTTTTCACGGCATAATTTTGTATGCCGTAGAAAGTTATTTTTAAATCAGTGAATACCAGTGAAAGAACTAATTATAGATTGAGAGTTTTGTTTATTTACAACTATTGAGATATCCCAAAACAATGCTAAACTCACTAGTATGAACATCCCAAAAAACGCACACTTCACCATTACAAGTGTTTCAAAGTACCAGACACGAAATGCACATATCAGAGACAAACAACTACAGATGCGAAGTTCTACGTGCTGCATAGCTGCAGTTAACATGACATATAGCTCGGCCTCATTGTACCACATCATATCATATTGTGAATATCTCCAAAGCCCTTCACATTTAGAGCAATCAGTAAACTAGTTCATTTTAGTACCTATTCTCATCACAAGGGTTCAAGTGCAACAAAGCTTATTATCTTAAGCTTTTATGATATTCATTCATAAGTCTTTCAGTAATCAAAATGAGCCAAGAAATTCAATACAATGGCCTAATTACAGTTCAAAAATCAAAAATAGTGTATATATATCACTCACAACATACCTTATACTCGGTTGGGCCTGCCTTAAATCTCAACTTAGCAGCTTTTTCTCAAAAAACAAAACACAAATTCAGCTCAAAGTGCACGATGAAGTATACTGTTTCATGATTTACAGTGGGAGAGGAGGGTCTGCTTGATGTAGTAGCAGCAGCTAATAATGCTGCCTCTCATCACTATTAAAATGCAGGCCTTTGATACCCTTGAGCGCGGACTCCAAGTTCTTTATGTTAGAGGAGTTTCTGCTAGAAGCAACGCGCTTGTGATTTGCTGATAAAACTAATGAACTTCTTTGTGCTGCTGCTGAACTTGACATTTTCCGTAGCGCTCCTGGGCTTGCATCTGTGTTGCGGGCACGGGAGGAATCAATTTCACTTCCGACAATCATTTGGTCACGGCTTAGTAGAGACAGCAGGTCGCCTTGTAGATCCACTTGACCGCAAAAAATTAGAACTAGATAACTGCACCGCCCCAAGCACCATGTTAAGTAACAAAAAAAAAAAAAAAAGGCATGCCAACATCACTACTCCATGAGAATTCCAAAAGTAAGATCATATGATGCATTAGCTGAACCTAAGTTGCCAACTCATCAAATGGAGACAAAGATGATAATGAGTGGTTGTGATTTAAGCTAGAAAACCACAATTCAGATTTTACATAATCTGATAAAGCTACTTTGGCTACACATGCATCCCTCAAAGGGAGGCATGTGTAAGCTTTGTACTGACATGCCAAACACATGTCATCATCCACATGCCCAAAACACGTCTCACAAAGGAGATGCCACATTTTTCTCGTGCGCATGTCCATTATGTAGCATGGAGACATGTACCAATTTCTGGGCTTGAATTATATAGGAATGTGGGAGAAAGATAAAATTTCTCCCTAGAAGCTTGTGTGTGCCAATTGACATGCTCTAAATCGTTGTGGATTTTGCCACGCATTCATGAGTGTAAATCATGTGTTTTCATCATGTAAATGGAATGTCAGTAGTCAAGCTCTTTCGCAGTCATGAAGTGCCAGCTAAATGCAAAGGGTCATGATAGTTTCCAGCAGGCACTTCATCATCATGTACTTTGCAAGCGCCTTTTGAAAATGACATTGTGTGTATATAAGCTAAGCTTGGTGACTCTTATATGTGATAAAGGAAGCTTGGGACTTCTTTTGTTTTTTTCAGACTCATATTATAGTTTTGTTGTATATGTAAAGCCATGTAACTAAATGTCCCTTTTGCATTTTGAGGCCAAGTTAATGTTAAAAGTTTAGCATTTCATTTATACTTCAGCACCAGCTCTGACCACATGGTTCACCCTAAAATTCTCTCAAATTATGTAAAATATGCTTCCACTATGATTGAACAAATTAATAACAAGTGGATTCACTTGACCCTCAATATAAGCAGGCCTTTGGTAGCAATGGGATTGCTACCAGCCGGTCACAAGATGTCCATTCCTTCATAGGCCTTATAGGAATTCTAAAATATCAAACATTCCAAAATTCTAAAATATCAAACATTCCAAAATACCACAATGAACCCTTCCAAAACCCTAAATTCATCCTTAAACCTAGCCCTTTAATCCATAAACCCTAATGCCCAATTACCCTGCCATCCTAGCCCTAAAAAAATATAGAGTTTCCCCTGTTCTACAGAAAATCCAAGAAAGCCCTATTACTTTTATTATACTAAAACCAGCTTTAAACCTCAACCTCCTCAATTTCAAATCCACTATTGAACCTCAATCTTAACGTTTAACCATAAAACCAGAAAGCTAAAGGCTTAGCCACCTACCTGATTGTTAGGCAGCTGTCTTAGCGCTACCTCCTACATCACATTCTCTTTCAAAAACATTCAAGGGGTGTAATGCCTTAGGATGACCACAAAGGTGGAAGAGTCCAATTTAAATGTCATCTCATAAAAGAACAGGGAAAAAAGCCCATGTCTTCTAACTCACAATCTGAAATCAACCACAGGTTGGGATTGCAGGATACATTCACCCGTCGTATGCATTGTAAACCTTGCACCTTACGAATAAATACTTGTACATGGAGTAGTAGAGAGAAATATGATGAATGTATTTAGAAGCTCCCTTCTCAAAGAGATATCTGAAGATTAACCCAAACTTACTCTGGTAATAACACTAACTTTGCTCTGTTTTAATGCTTTGGTACATGAAAGATGCATTTAGTTTTATGTTCAAAGGTTTAAGTAATCCACATTAGCAACTCCAAAAAAATTTGTGTTGCCCTAACTAAAACTCCAGAACCAACCTATGCATGTCACTCAAATATATACCATGGAAACATCCCATCATATTTTGATATACATTATTCCATAGCATTTCGGGGCAAAAATCCATCCTTCAGAATGAAATCAGGAAAGAAGTTAAATAATTGTAGCATCATGCACCACTGCCACAGGGCCAAATGGTCAAATTTCACGGAAAAGAAAAAAAAATAAAAAATAAAAAATACCATTCTGCTACGTTTGTATAAATAATATAGGATACACTTGTTTTAAATTCCTAAAGGAACCAGTTCAATAAGCTACAGAGAACAATTTTAATCGCAAGAATCGAGAGTCAGGTGTGTGGGAGTGTTATTTCTATAAGATCAAAAAATTAAAAAGATGAAAAAAACTACCAATATCAGAATATTCAATGGGAGATCCAAAATGAGCCCTCGGGTCGTTATTGGACCACAAGAAGGCATACTGGACCATTTAGTCTTTATTTTAAAGATGCAAATCAGAACGCTTGCTAGCCAAAACAGGAAGTAGTACAGACCAAAAAAATTATGTGTAGAAAGTAACGGACTAACAGACAAAATGCATGTTGAGGACTTTTGGTGAAGTGATTGCACACAACAGCTCACAAAGTTTTGCCAATTTTCCTTCTGTAAAATTTTGAATAATACCACTAGCTACATGAATGCAATCAGCAAGAATCTTGGCACATGCTCTTGCATCAATTGCATATAAAGTTGACAGCAAAATTGGCAAGTCATTTCTCGTGCATAATTGTTGTTTCTTGCCAAAAAAATTATCAACCATATTCAGAAGGGGCTGATGGAAAACATTCAAGATTTACATGTAACAGCCAAACAAAAAACTTTAAATTAACTAGCCAAAATAGGCGGGCAGAGAATTGACTTACGAAAGTCTAATTCAAGTACACAACTTTATCAGCAGTTGGTTTTGCAACTAACACAAAGCCCCTCAACGTAGCTAAGCAATACCCTGTCCAAATATGCTTGCTCATTGAATCTGTCGGACAATGAGAATACAGAGTTGATAAGAGAATAGAATTGGAAAATAAACTAAATCAAGCACCTGATAATTAATTACAACCTTGAATCTGTTGATGTTCTGTAGAATTATGGTAAGTTAAATTAAATACAGTGAGGAATCTGGTACTCAATGGATTCAATGACAGTACTACTAGATTTAATCTGGAGCAGAAGTACAAGTATCACAAGGTTTGAGTAAAATTGCAAGGGTTACAGAAAGCAAATATGGAAAGCCATTTATCTGTTATATGTTCTGCCCTCTGGGTGGGAATGTTCATGTATGTCTGAATTTGAAAGACTCTATTGATTGCTATCGTATTCCTAGTATTATATTATGAGTTGAATCAAGTTGAAAACTATGTAATTTGAAATGGGGTATAAATAGATAACAAGTATATAGCATTATTGGCCTAAAATTTATGTTCAAGGCCTGACTATCTGAATCAAGTTGAAAAACAATTGATCAAATCAAAGAGCAAATTGCTCAAAACAAAAACAAATTATACATTATTATACAAATTGAGATTCCATCAACAAATTATTATACAGCAAATTGCTCAAACTCGACGGGAAGAGGGATATGCTAATGCATGCCGTGTAAAATTATAATATTTTACGATATGAAATATATGTCATCTTAAGTACAAAATATTTTATGACAATTTTTGTATGCCGTGAAAATATACATTTTTTACGGCATGCTTTTGCATATTTTTGTATGCCGTGAAAATATACATTTTTTACGGCATGCTTTTGCATGCCATAAAAAAAATTCGGATTGATTTTTTTTTTTTTTGGTAAAAGTTTTCACGACATGTTAATGCATGCCGTGTAAAGTTATAATATTTTATAACATGAAATATATGTTGTCTTAAGTGCAAATATTTTACGGCATATTTTTGTAAGTCGTAAAAACATACATTTTTTACGGCATACTTTTGCATGCTATAAATATAGAATCAACGACTTACATGGTATGTATGCTGTTATTTACAAAACATTAACGGCTTGCAAAAAAAAAAAATGCCGTAAAATGTACTAACTACGACATACATTTAATGCATGTCGTAAACATGATGCCGTGAATAGTTAGTTTTGTTGTAGTGATAAGCTTTGGTTGAAGTAATTTCAATATCATACCTTTTAGAGGTTTTCCCTTCGTGTCAACAAAAACTTCAAAATACTAGACTTTTTTAGAATAAGTCTTAGTCAAATAACAATGATTCAAAGCATTTGGCGCAGGGGTGAGCATGGTCCGGATTGGACCGGATTTGGGTAAAACCAGGACCAATCCGTTATCTACGGTTCCTGAAAAATTGAAACCAATCCAATTCGTTTAAATCATGGAACCAATTCGAACCAATCCATTTAAACACGGATTGGATCGGTTTAGGACCACGGATTCACATAATTAAATAACAAAATAATATATATATATAACACTTTAATTTCATAAAAACATAAACATAGTGCTATATTTTTCCTCAATAGCAATATGTTTTTCTATAATAGCAACATATTGTTCTAAAATTTAAACAACCAACGAAAACTGGTTTCATCATAAAAATTTAGACCATTATAAATTAAAACTAAAAACTAACGAACAAAAGTAATAAAAAAAGATATTATACGGGTTTAGGTTTTATATAGAATAAGAAAAGATACTATAAGGGAGGATGTATAATAAAAATATAGACTATTTGCATACGGTCCGGATCGGTTCCAATCCGGAACCGTGGGGTTCAATCCAAAACCAATCCGTGGACTATGGATTTTTAATTTTTTAATTCGGAACCGAACCACGGATTCAAAAAACCAATCCAAACCTATCGGATTGGACTGGACTGGATCGGATTACGGAATTTCACGGATTCCTTGCTCAGCGCTAATTTGGCGTGTCATTTTTGCTTTCCTCTCTTATTTTTTCTCTTCAGATTGCATGAAGCTTGATCCTGAGGTGAGCAAAGAATCGGATAAGAGTTTTACAGCAATGTTAATGGAGGAAATGAAGTTGAAGGAAGCTGAAGCCTTGGAAAACCAGAGGCATGCCGACATGTCATTATTAGAGGCTAAAAAAAATGGCGTCACAGTATCAGAAGGAGGCAGACAAGTGCAATTCTGGGATGGAGACTTGCGAAGAGGCAAGGGAGAGGTCTGAAGCGACGCTAAAAGCACAGAAGGAACTTACTGAGATGTGGGAGCTCAAGGCTCGTCAAAAAGGATGGAAAGAAGGAACCATTAAGTCTCGGTTTAGGTCTTCAAATGGGAAAAGGATGGTATTTGATAATATGTAGGAGATTTCCCACAACTTTGAAATTAGATTTCTATCTGAAATTGGAAATTTTGGTAGGTTCATGCATTTGCAAAGCTTTGGTTTTGCCTTCTCAACTAAATGTTCTAGTTAGAGGTAAAACCAATGGATTTTTTTTGGTCACCCTGTTTTTATTCATTCATTCATTTGTTTGTTTGTTTTTCACTCCATTCAACAAAGTGTAATTAATAAAATTTGAAATCTTTTTCACTCCTTGATTGCTTGTCTGTGTAAAATAGCTATATTCCCTGCCCGTTGCAACGGTAAATAACATTTTTTTTACCCCTGTAATTTTGTCTAAATTCTATTTTGATTCCTATTTGGTACCTTCATTTAAATACGGCATTAAAATTTATGATTTGTTTGACACATTAGAAGTATATGTAAAATAAATTTGATGGTAATTCAGACGGAATGACTAAATTAAAACTAGACTTGAAATTTATACGAACTTAATTAGGATAAGTCAATCTGTCATTCTAAGAAAAGTCCTATACACGGCTAAACATTGGGCCAGTTCTAGGAAACCTAATTGAACTTTTTTTATCATCTCAACTGCATTGCATCTGAGATTGCTCTTAGTAATTGAGAGTAGGACTTTGCTCCAATCAAGATATAGGCAATTCTTTAGTGTGAGACAAATACACAAAACAATGGCATATAGTTCTTTTCTTCAGTCTATGATTCTCTTTAAGCTTATTAGTCCTTTTGCGAAAAAGAGAAATTAATAACTGACAATACCTGTCAAGTGTCAACACACGGATAAATAAGGCGAGCAAAACGTTATGGGGATAGCATTTAACATGAACCAAAATAAAATTTAGATCAAACTACAGAGATAAAAGGAGTGTTTTACCCTACTAGTACTCGGTACTAGCTGCAGCCTGATAATTAATTGTTATCAACAGCAGTGTTAGGAATGGAATGGAAAATGAGAAAGAAAACATTTATTTGCAATTTCCCTCCATTTGAAAAAAATGGTTTTGTTATGATGATAAGACACTATCTTAAAACTAAAGACTTATACTTTATGCTAATCAAACATGGAATAGTCATTTCTTTGGCATTTTCTTTTTATCACCTCAAAAATTCATCAACCAAAGCAAGCTTAACAGCCATACAATCTAATAAACCATGCGAGGGGGGGAGAGAGAGAGAGAGAGAGAGAGAGAGACATGCTATTACACTTGCAACCTTGAACCAACTTTGTCATTGAATCAATAACAATCCTTCAGCATAACCACTTTCAGCTATTTCAATGCTTCCAAAAAGGATATAACATAGAAAAACAATACATTCCACAATGAATAAAACAGAACTTTTTCCACTGAGTAAAGAACGTAACAGATGACAAGTAAAATCTTACAATTTATACAAACAACAGTTCATTGATTTGCTTTAACTACCAACAATCTCTCCTAAAAAACTGTTCCTGTGTATAAGATTAAACAGCCGCATCAAAAAGTCTTTAGGTTGTGTAATATCAAAACTTTTCAAGCATTTCTATCTCTATGTATCTAATCTGTATAACTTTAAAGGTCACTCTGCTGTCCAAATTATAGTCTCTCTCTTACTGTATCGTAAGTTGATGGTTAGATAAGTGGTTAAGGCAGGGTATGTCAGAGGATTGAGGAAATCATGATGGTGAACTAATAATGTAGAAGCATCAAAGGGGCCAACTACACCTTCACTCAAAAGACACATGGCAGCTCCTTGAGAGAATTTCCTCGCAAATAAAAAACAGGGAACGAGTGTAGAATTATTACTGCACCATTCAGTCCAGTACTCAGTCTCATGGTATACATGGTTGACATCCTGTGAGATTGTACACGGCTAGTTAAATAAAGAAGCAAACGGCATGTAAATTGAAGATAAATAAGTCAAAATAACAAAGTCAATCAATGTGTTGAAGAAGATGCATGAAAAAACACGTATCAGGTTTAGTGTTGTTACCAGAAAATGCTAACGCTAGCAATTTACCTTTGGAACACACTTTTTTCATTGTTTTTCATTAAAAGTTCACCTTAATAGTGAAAAAGTTAAATCTGGATGAAGTACAATTTTGGATTGACAAAATATAAAATGGGTCATAATCCTTGTAGAATTGTCTTGTTGAACGATTAATTTGAAGAAAAATACACTAATACATTAGATTTCAAATTAAAAGTCTTATCCCATTGTACCACATTTTAGAGTGACCCACGTTCTATATGTTAATCATTAAGTAACAGGGGAAATGTGTAAAAAAATCACATTTATTCTTTTGATTTGTTGAGGGCCTGCATTTGCATGGCTAAACATAATAGGATGCCAACCTCGTCTTTCCATATTTGTTGTAGAATGGTTCCACAAGGTGTATGTCACTGTTCTTCGTTCAAGTTCACCTTTAAGATCACTCATCTATCAAAAAGTACAAAGAAAATAAGATTGATCATAAATTAACCTAGTCCAAAAGACTAGGGTTGCAAATAAATGAGATGTTCATGATTTATCAGAAAAAAGTAAATAAATGAGTTGTTCAAGCACAACTGGAGCTTGACTAGGTTAAGGGTTCACTGAGCCCAAACATCATACCCACCAAAAGAAGGGAGGACAGATTAACAAACCACCTCAAGCCACATGTTCAAGCTTGTTCAACAAACAGAGAGGAGACTAAATATACGCCAGATCAGCTAATCTAGGGCCTACGCTAGTGAACAAGGGGTTTTCTCCCTTTAGTAGGTTTTGTTCATATCCCAAGCAGTAATTTTGTTTCCTTTAAGCTCTCTCTCTCTCTCTCTCTCACACACACACACACACACACAGTATTCTCTTTATGTTCTCTTTCTTCTCCTATGTTTCTCTCTTCCCTTTCTGTCATCTCTATCTTTACATCTTCTCTTTATTTTGGCCATCGCATGTTTGAAGGAATTCCTACGAAGTCTGAGCTACTTCACAAGTACTTGAGTTGAACCAACCTCTAGCCCAAAGTCGACTCTAGTTTCTCTAACATCAATTGAACCAAGCTTGAACATGCTGCACTGAGCTTGGAAACGAGATCAAACTAAGCTTGAGAGCTCTAAATTTTACCAAGTCCGAAAAGTTAACTGCTTGGCCCAACTCAATAATTTTCTAAAAAATGATTCGTAGCTCGAAGTTGCTGAGCTCAAATGGTCCGAAATGGTTTTCTCTCTCCACTCTATCTCTCTCCTCTCCTCTCCTCTCCTCTCCATCTCTATTCCCTCTCATCCTAGATCTCTCTCATCTCTGTTAAACCTCCATCTTTCTCCTCTTTCTCTCACTTCCTCCCTCTCCTATCCTCCTCACTGCCACCGCACTCCCATCTTCCATCACCGCCTTGTAAACTATGCTTGACCCACTCGAACCTATTACATACGCCGAAGCTTTCAACCCAGTAGTCTCCATAAAACTTGATTCAAGAGTCACAGAAACACATTTGAACTTCCTCTGCAAAAATGGACACCTAGAAGACGCCATAGCTGCTCTTGACTCCATTTGCCAACGTGGGTCCAAGGTAAGCTGAAGCTAGATCTTGATTTTGGGTTGGGTTTGGTTTTGATTTTGGGTTTTGATTTTGATTTTGATTTTATGGGTTTGGTTTTGATTTTGGGTTTTGGGTTTTAATTTTGATATTGATTTTGATTATGAAATCACCAAAAATACCAAACAGAAAATAACAGAGGAAGAAGAGGAAGATTCTGAGTTTGGTTTCAAAAAGAGATGCAAATTCAATCCATTTAGGCCATAAATTGCATAAGCATATTGGTTTGTTAAGCGAGATTGATCCATTTACTGAGACTAAATTGGTTAGTATGTATGCTAAATGTGGGTCTTTGGAAGATGCCAGTATGGTGTTTGATGGAATGTGTGAAAGAATTCTCCTCTCTTCCTCCTCCTCTCTCTCTCACCTCTCTGTTTCTCTCTCATTCTCTCAAACCAGTTTCAGAAGAAAAAAAAAAAAAAAGAAGTGCCAAACGACGCCGTTTTGGCATTTGAGCCCTTCGGTGCACATATTAAGAAACATGGATAAAAAGTGGAGAGTGATTCTTCCAAATTATAGATATCACAACAGGAGAAGACCGCAAAAGTATGAATTTTCCAGGATAACCATTAGATATTTTTCCACAGGAGGAAACAGTCACCTCTTGTTCCCCATTTTCTAAATGAACATCACTAAAATTAAAGGGTGTAAATTCCAATATTATCACAATAACAGCGAGTAATTTTGGTAGTACTGGTTTGATACACTTCCGTAATACATTAATATCAAAATAAATTAGGCAAGCTAAAACATACATTACATATTAATCACATTTATGAATGGTAGATTTTTACATTGAGACATGGTGTACTACAAGAGGAGGAGCAGAGCATTGGCTATCAGCATTATTGTTGTTGTCACGTTATTAAAACAAACCTGATTTGTGGCTCGAAAACAAGGGGCACGAATGCCCCGAAATTTCAAAAACAGAAAAACAGTTAAGGTAAAAAAAAAAAAAAAAAAAAAAAAAAAAAATACCCAAATTAGAAATTAGGGGCATTAGTGCCCATTTTTTTAGTGCCACAAATCATTTTTCTTATTAAAATATATTCCAATTTTGGGGACAAATAAGCTAAAAATGGCCGCAAAAAATTAAGGGAAGAAACATGAATTATTCTCTATTTTTGCCAAAAAAAAATTGTGTGTGTGTGTGTTGGGAGTGGGAATCACTACAAGAAAAAGCATTTTGGCGATTAAAAAAGCACTTTTGATCGCTGAAAGTATAGGTTGTGGCGACTAAAAAAGCATTAGTAGCCAAAAGTAAAGACTTTTGGCGATTAAAAAATTTAGTAGCCAAAAGTATAAGTTTTGGCGACTAAAAATCTGTTTGGTCGCTGATATATGGCTTTTACTGACTAAAAAAATTTTAATAGCCAAAAGTAAGGCCCTTTGGCAACTAAAAAATTTTAGTAGCCAAAAGTGAGGCATTGGGCGACTAAAAAGATGTTTGGTCGCCGAAAGTGGGTCTTTTACCGATTAAAAAAATTTTAGTAGCCAAAAATGAGTCTTTTACCAACTAAAAAAAATTTAGTAGCCAAAAGTGAGACTTTTTGGCGACTAAAAATAATTTAATAGCCAAAAGTGAGGCATTGGGCCACTAAAAAGAAGTTTAGTCGCCAAAAGTGGTAATTTTAGCGCGGGAATTAAATTTTTTAACGACTAAAAAATAATTAGTAGCCACAAGTATAGAATTGGTGACTAAAATTATGCTTAGTAGCCACAAGTGAGGGTTTTTGGCGACTAAAAAGAAGTTTAGTACCCAAAAGTGATAATTTCAGCGCGGGAATTAAATTTTTTAATGACTAAAAAATAATTAGTAGCCAAAAGTATAGAATTGGCGACTAAAATTATGTTTAGTCGCCAAAAGTGGTCTCTTTTTTTTTTCCTACTAAATAATTTATTTTTACATAAATTATGTTCAATAAAAAATAATTATCTTTATATATATATATATATATATACTTTTATATTAATACGGGTCTATGTACTATATAAATAATATATGTTGCATATATAATCATATGGTGTTATAGAGGCGTAGTGGAAAGAGTGTATTGTATAAGGTGTATAGTGTGAGAGTTTAATGGTTCGAATCTCTACAAGAGCAGATGAGAAACTAGTGAGTGTAAATTTTTTTTTTTTCACGAATGAGCTTTTGGCGACTAATAGGTTTGGTCGCCAATTCCTTGAGTATTGGCGACTAAAACATTGGTCGGTAAATGTATAATTTTAAAAAATATAATTGACTATTGGTGATTAATAATTTAGTAGCCAAACATTTAATTTTGCCGACCAACTAAAATTTAGTAGCTAAAAGGTAAAATTGCCAACTAAAAAAAATAGTAGCCAAATGATTCACTTTCAGCGACCAAACACACGTTTAGTCGCTAAAACAATCGCCGACAGGGTTTAGGCGACTAACTTAACGACAAAAAAAATTTAGTCGCTAAATGGTATCAGCGACTAAAAAAGCGACCTTTGGCGACTAATATTTTGGTCGGCAAAACTGTTATTTCTTGTAGTGAATGGGGACAAGTAAATGTATAACAAACTAAAAATTTAAGGGAAGAAACATGAACTATTCACTTACAATATTCTGCTTTCCCTTGCTAGCATCTATGGGTGGGCATCTCTACCAAGTCATAAAAAATTTAGCAAATTAATGAAGGTTTAGAGAAGAGAAAGAGTTAGGGAATGAATTAGACTTCATTCCCTTTTATATTAATAATACTGAGTAATTACAGGAACGCCATAAGGCATAATATATGGGCCAGCCCATTACACCAATCAAGGAATAAATAAAAGGAAAATACAATCACATATTTCCTATTCTAACTTGTTGCTTATTCTAACACTCCCCCTCAAGTTGGTGCGAAGATATCTTTCATGCCTAGCTTGTTGAGAATGCCATGAAATGGTTTGCTCCCTAGCCCCTTGGTGAGAACATCAGCTAGTTGGTCTCCAATCTTCACAAATGGAATACATATGATGCCACTAGTGAGCTTTTCCTTGATGAAGTGCCTATCAATCTCCACATGCTTAGTTCTATCATGTTGAACGAAATTATGAGATATGTTGATTGCAGCATTGTTGTTACAGTATAGTTGCATGGAGTCAGTCTGATGAATTCCCAAGTCTCCCAATAGTAGTTTAATCCATAGTAACTCACATACACTTTGAGCCATAGCCCTGAATTCTACCTCAGCACTAGATCTAGCCATCACATTCTGTTTCTTACTTCGCCATGTGACTAGGTTGCCACCCACAAATGTGCAGCATCCGAAAGTTGATCGTCTGAGCAGTCAGCCCAATCTGTATCAGTAAATGCCTCTACACTGAGATCGCCATGTTTTGAGAAATAGAAACCCTTTCCAAGAGAAGACTTCAAGTATCTCAAGATTCTCATAACTGCCTCCAAGTGGGAAGTTCTAAGACCATGCATAAACTGGCTCACCATGCTCACGGCAATGGCAATGTCTAGACGTGAATGGGATAAGTATATGAGCTTGCCCACTAGTCTTTGGTATCTCCCTTTGTCCACTAAATCCCCCACTTGATCCTCACTCAATTTCTAGCCCGGTTCTAAAGGTGTATCACATGGTCTACCTCCAAGCATTCCAGTTTCCTTTAGCAAGTTGAGTACATACTTCCTCTGGCATATGAAGATGCCATCCTTGGACCGAGCTCCTTCAATGCCCAAAAAATACTTCAGCCCAAGTCTTTGATTTCAAACTCTTTGGTTAAGTAGTCTTTCAAACGAGGAATCTCCTCAACATCATCTCCTGTCAGAACAATACCATCAACATAGATAACAAGAGCTATGGTCTTACCATGTAAGGAATATTTCACAAACAAGGTGTGATCAGCTTGACTTTACTTGAACTCATATTTCAGCATAACTTGAGCAAACCTTTCAAACCAAGCCCTAGGAGATTGTTTTAGCCCATAAAGTGACTTTCAGAGCCTGCATACTTTACCATTGGATTTAGTATCCGCAAAACCAGGGGAAATATCCATATAGACCTCTTCTGCTAAATCTCCATGAAGAAAGGCATTCTTCACATCAAACTAATGAAGTGACCAATCTAAATTTGCAGCAAGAAATAGTCAGATTTGCACAAAATTCATCTGAGCAATCGATGCAAATGTCTCCTGGTAATCCATCCCATAAGTCTGAGTGAAACCCTTAGCAACCAGTCTTGCTTTGTACTGTTCTATGGAACCATCTGTTTTGTGTTTTACCGTGTACACCCACTTACACCCAACTGGATTTTTGCCTTTAGGTAACTCCACTAACTCCTAAGTGCCACTCTTGCCGAGAGCTCTCATCTCTTCCATCATGGCATGTTTCCATTCAAGAATAGAGAGAGCATCCTGAAAATTGGTAGGTAGACTCACACAAGACACTTTAGACAAAAAAGCTTTATACGAGGAAGACAGATGAGAATAAGAGACATGATTGCTAATAGGATACTGAGTACATGACCTAACCCTCTTCCTATTAGCAATGGGAACATCTAGATCTAAAAAAGTAGGAATAGAAGCATTAGAATTAGAATTACCTGGACTCTCAGGAGAAGGGGGTGACTCTGGACACTCATCCGGAGAAGAAGTTGGCAGTAGAGGAAGGAAAGTAGTCTCTTGCATCCAGGTAACTTGCTGTTTGTCATTGTCCCTGATATAAACTTTGCCTGCTTCCTTTTCCACAACAACTGCTAGCTCATCATCTGCTATCTATTCAACCACTAGCGAAAGTAGAACAAGAATCTCTTCACACCAAGGCTCCCCCTGAAAGAATGACTGTGAGACCAAGGGGGGTCAAAAAATAAGGCTGAGACTCAAAGAAAGCGACATCCATGGAGACAAACCATTTACGAGTGGGAGAATGATAAAACTTATAACGTTTTTTGGTGGCAGAATAACCCAAAAAAACACACTTAAGAGATCTAGGATCTAATTTGCCATGAGTGGGTGAATGATTATGGACAAAGCAAACACAGCCAAAAGTCTTAGGAGGAATGAGGAACCCAAAAGTAGACCCAAACAAAACTTAAAGAGATGTTTGTTTTTGAAGGACTTGGGTAGGAAGACGATTAATCAAATAAGCAGCAGTGAGAACCGCTTCCCCCCAATAGGATCGAGGAACCCGCATCTCAAAGGATAGACAACGGGCAACATCAAGAAAATGGCGATTTTCGAGTTCTGCAACACCATTTTGTTGAGGGGTATTAGTGCATGAAGTCTGGTAAATAATGCCATGAGTGGCGAAGTAAGTTACAAGACCAAAGTCAATATATTCCCCCCATTATCAAAACGGAGAATTTTGACAACCGCACCAAACTAAGTACAAATCATTTGATGGAAGTTTTGAAACATAGAAAAGACCTCACTTTTATCTTTCATCAAATAGACCCAAGTGGCCCTAGAAAAATCATCTATTGAGGTAACAAACCATTTTTTACCGGTTAAAGACACAAACCGGGATGGACCTCATACATCAAAATGAATCAAAAAATATAGAACTAAACTTTTATTACTAAAAGGAGCAAAAGAGGCTCTGTGTTGTTTTCCAAGTTGACAAGACTCACATTGAAAATCTAACACATTATTTTTCTCAAAAACAGAAGGAAATAAATGCTTAAATAATAAAAAAGAGGGATGTCCTAAGCGACGGTGCCACAACCAAATGTCTTCCTTGGTGGATGGTAACTGAGTAAATAAATGAGCCAAGCTCTGATCCAGAATGTAGAGCCCATTTTCCTCTCTACCACTGTCATTCCTCTTCCTCGTAATAAGGTGATCAAGAAAAAACGTCATGCTACAATTTAAGTCATGAGTAATACGACTCAAAGATAAAATATTAACACTGAAATTGGGAACATAAAGGACAAAAGACAAAGGAAGGAAAGGGGTGGCATGAATTAAACTTTTCCCTGACACAGACAAAATGGTACTATTAGCAATACGTACTTTTTCCTAACCTAAAGAGGGGTTATACTCGGAAAATAAATTAGAGGAGCCAGACATATAGTCTGAAGCACCAAAATCAATAATTTATGGGACAATCGTATAAGATAGCAACGCATATGGGAAGGAAGCCAAGTTACCTGAATTAGCAAAGGAAGAAGATGCACCTGTAGTAGCAGTTGAGGCTCGATAATCTAGCAAGTGGCGAAGAGCAAGCTCAAAATCCGAGGCAGATAACCCCGAGACATCAGCAGCGGAGGAGACAACTAGAGATGAAGATGGTGGCTTAACAGTGTCTGAAAGATAGGCTCGTGCATTGGCCTCACGGCCTCTAATATCAAACCAACCCCCTTGAGTACCAGGATGGTCGCCTCGGCCACTAGAGGAAGTTTCATGCACGGTCGCCATCGCGAGAGGGTGCAGAAACTAAGGCCGAGCGATCAGTAGTAGCAAAAGAAAGCATCACAAACAGTGTCTGAAAGATGGGCTCGTGTATTGGCCCCACGGCCTCTAGTACCAGACCAACCCCCTCGAGTACCAGGACGGTCGCCTCGGCCACCAGAGGGAGTTTCATGCAGCTTCCAACAAGTCTCACGCGTAAGGCGAGGTTGACGACAGTAGTCACAGTAAAGATGATCCTTCTCAGAGGAAGGACGAGAACCACGAGTCACACGGTCACCATCGCGAGAGGGTGCAGAAACCAAAGCCGAGCGATCAATAGTAGCAGAAGGAAGAATCGCAGAATGGCGACTCTCCTCATTCTACACAAAAGCAAAGGCTTCCTGGATAGAAAGAAGTACACAGTACATCCATGCCAAGTACTCTGCTCGGAACCGAATCATACTCCATATTTAGGCCTTCTAAGAACTTGAAGACCCGCTCTTGCGCCACAAACTTCCGATAACCAGCAGAATCAGTAGGACAAACAGGCTTGTAATCCTGAAGGTGATCAAGCCGCTTCCACCTATTGCTAAGAAAGATAAAATACTGAAAGATAGTCTGCTCACCTTGTACCAACCGTTCAATGGAGCGACGTAACTTGAAATCCTGTGAGAAGTTTCCCTTCCTAGAGTAAGTAGTTGCTACGGCCTCCTAAATATCCTGGGCAGTATCCATAGACAAGTAGCCCTCTCCAATCTCCAGAACCATAGCATGGATCAACCAACCCATAATTAGAGAATTGATGATCTCCCATTGGTCATAATGAGGGTCGGTGATACTGGGCGCCTAAACCCGCCTATCAACATTTCACATCTTCCCCTTGCTCTTCAAGAAAATAGTTAGACTCTACGACCATGCTAGGTAATTCTGGCCATTGAATAGAAAGGTGGTGATTCTAAGGCCAGTGTGGAGATTATCAGCCATAGTGGAAAGGATAACAGAACTCTCGCCCTGAGATGGCTAAGAGGTAGTAGATTTACTAGTCAAATCCGCTATGGAGACTCTACTAATTATTCCTCAAACACAAGGCTAATCACAAACACAGAAGATGAGAATGGAGTAACAAGCACAACAGTAACTATAAAACCATAAATGAGGGAGAATCCAGTGGGGCTTTGTGTCTGGACTGTTTTTACATCAGCAGAGTTTTTTTTTTTTGGTCTGCTTCAGTACTGTTTTACCTTACCAGAGGACTATGTATAATCATCACCAGTCCACTACTTAAGAGACAACTTCGTATTACATCACCAGAGGACTTCGACGAGCAGCAAAAGAGCAGCAACCACCTATGCGAGACTGCGACCAACCTAGGCAACCCTAAAGGGCCAGACAACATCAACCAGACCAACAAGAAGGCTGGTCGGCCCCCTGGGAACCCTCGGTAGTGGCTGGAGAGGCCTACCAAGGGAGAGAAAATCCTGGGTGACCTGGGTAGAATTTATTGGGGTTAGACCAGTGTTTTTAAAGGCTCAAGGCGCACTAAGGCGTTGAAGGTCTCTCGGGGCCTAGGCGCAAGGCGCAAGGCGAGGCGTGGGCTTTATTGAAGTAAGGCGCACAGTCTTCGTAAAAAATAGAAAAATTAATATAGACTAATCATTCATAGTACTAAGATAATTTTTTAAAAAAATAAAAAGTAATCAAGATTCAAGACAAAATATAGAATAATTCTCAAAGCCATGAAAGTGCATATTACATAACATTCCAATTTTCAAAGATCAAATAATCCACATTCAATAAAATAAAAATAAAAACATAAACACTAAACATTCAAAACATAAATATCCAACAAATACTAATATATGTCTTAACACTTAAAAACATCAATATCAAAAGAAAGGGTAGGTTAGGTTGGTGTCAGTCAATCATCATCCTTAACATCAATGGCAAACAAACTATCATCTTCTTCTCCATCAGTTGATTTGTATCCCTCAACATCTTCCTCCTCTGTGTCATCTGAGCCTGCTTCCTCTTCATCTATTAATTGAAGTGGAGTCAATGTTGATGATTTAGATATCCTCGGTTGTGCCTTTGAGCGTGAACTTGTTGCTCTACTTGCATGGCTACTTTCTTCTACTCCAGAAGCTCTAGCAATAGTGGCCCACGTCAAGCCATCATCATCATCAAACACAGGCTCATTCATCCTCCCAAGCAACCACTCATTGCTTTCATCAATATTTTGCAAAAATATGGGATCAAGAGTGTTACGCATGTCATACCTAAATCTCAATGTTCTATTGTATTTGACATACACTAAATCATTGAGACGTTGTTGTTCCAATCTATTTCTTTTCTTGCTATGAAGCTGCAAGTATTAAAAAGATATTAAATTCTATATGATGAGAATAAGAAATATTTGAATTGAACAAAAAATTAGTTAGAATGTTAAATACTCACATGTTCGAATACACTCCAATTTCGTTCACAACCCGATGAACTACATGTTAGGCTAAGGACTTTTATGGCAAAAGTTTGCAAGTTTGGAGTATAAGAACCATATGATGCCCACCAATCAACTGCGATAATCCACTAGTTAGAAATAATTGTTACCAAGTATTAAGTTTTACTAAAAGTATTAATAAAAATAAACTCTATGAGTCTATAATATATTACCTTGTGCTCTTGTATTTCTTTGCCTAATCACAACAAACTTGCCAAAAAGACTCTCAGCCTTCATATAAATACTCATCTCATTAGTGATGAAATCTTGAACAGTGACATCCAGGACCAACCTTTGCATGCATTTATAAAACCCATTCATCACTTCATGATCTCTTTGCACCTCTAATGCTTTTGGGTAAAAGAATTCTGGGTTAAGAAAATGCACAGCTGCATGTAAAGGCCGATGCAATTGGACATCCCATCTTTTGTCGATAATTTCGAAGATTTCATTATACTTCTCTTCTTTATGATCAAATGAACTTGCAATGCATTCTTTTGCTCTATCCATTGCCTCATAAATGTATCCCATGGGAGGTTTCTTCTCGGTATCAACCAATCTAAGCACTTTGACAAGAGGACCCGAGACCTTAAGGGCAAACACAACAGTATTCCAAAATGAAGGCATCAACAAAGTTTGTGCCATTCTTTTACCTTGTGGCTCCTTTGCCCATTTGCTTGAGGTCCAGTCTTCGGAGGTGACCATCTTTCTCAAATTGTTTTTTTTTGTTGATGCATCCTAGACAAAGTCAAAAAGGCGGTTGCAAATCTAGTTTTTGCAGGCTTGATCAAATTCTTCAAATTTGTATAGCGCCTCATCATGTTTAGTAACGTAGGCCGATTGTAAATGTAGCCATGTACTGCAATACCCCTTTCAAATGTCTTTTTCAGTCTAGGTATCTTGAAAATGTCTTCTAACATCAAGTCCAAACAATGAGCAGCACATGGTGTCCAATACAAGTGTTCATACTTAGTTTCCAAAAACCTCCCTATAATGTAACAATAATGAAGAATTATTATTTTCAAGTTTTTAAATTTTAAATACAAAACAAACTATGAGTAAACAATTTTGATGTAAGGAATGAGGAAATATTCTTACCCGCCAACACATTAGCTGCAGCACTATTAGTGATAACTTGCACCACATTCTCTTTTCCAACTTTCTCCACAAACTTGTCTAGCAATTCAAATAGCTGTTGCCCATCCTTTGAATAGCTAGAAGCATCAACTGACTCAACAAACATGGTTCCTCTTGGACAATTAATTAAAAAGTTAATCAATGTCCTTCCTCTCTTATCAGTCCAACCATCAGCCATTATGGAACACCCGTATTTTGCGCAATCCTCTTTATGATACTTCATCAAATCTTCAGTATGTTTCACTTCTTTTTTGAGTTGGGTAACCCGCACTTCATGGTAAGTAAGTGGCTTCATACCAGGACCATATTGGCCAATGGCTTCAATCATTGGTCCAAAACTCTCATAATTTACTGCATTAAAAGGGATACCAGCATCATACTTCCACCTTGCAAATCTTTGCAGTGCCCGAGCTCTCATTTCTTTTTTGTAAGGGTCATTTGCATCAATTTTGGTATGTTTCCTTTTTGCTTGGTCTCTTCGATTTTTCCCCACTGATTCAAGATTGGGTGTGAAGTAAACATCCATAGGCCCTTTTCTCTTTGGCATTTTTGATTTGGATTTGGATTTGGATGAACCTTGGCTACTACTTGTCAACTTGCGGTGTTGATTGACATTGATCTCAACGACATCATCATCTTCATCTTCATCTTCATCTTCATCTTCATTTTCCATGTCCATGTCATCGAAATCAGGCAACATGTTCATTTCTTATTTTTGTGTCTTTTTTTTTTACATGAACTCTCTAATTTCTTCTCTTACATGAGAAGAACACTTCGGGCAAGCAGTGACATTTCTATAACCTCCCGCAAGGTGTTGTTTCACCCGATAAGCACCTCCATTTGATACTTTACTACAAAAATTACACTTAAACTTGTTTAAATTATTCTCCTCCACCAAATGGGCATATTGCCACGCCGGATCTTTTCTATTACTTTCCGATGTCATTTTCTACTTAGTACTTACAGCACAACACAAAAAATAAATAATAGAGAAACAATTTCAGTATAATGTATGTTATGTGATGAATTAATTGATGTATGTAATGTATGAATCAATTTTCTATTTTTTTAATTAATGATGAATTAATTAATTTCAGTATAATGATGAATCAATTTCAGTATAATCATAATGAATGTAATGTATCTATTTTTTTATTTATGTATGTATGAATTAATTAATTTATTTATTTATGTATGTAATAAACATAATGAATGTAATGTAATGTATGTATAATCATAATGAATGTAATGTATGTATGAATTAATTAATTTATTTATTTATGTAATGTATCTAATTTATTTATTTCAGTATAATCTATTTATGTATGAATTAATTAATTTAATTTAATTAATGTATGTCATTTTTTTATTTTTTTTAAACAGAGACAGACTCAAAACAAAGGGAAAAAATAAAAACAAAAAAAAAGAACAGAGCTAACTAGCAGAATAAAAAGGGAAAAAAAAAAGAAAAGAAAAAGAAAAAGAAAAATAGAGCTTCGACAGAATAAGGAGGAGGAGAAGAAGAAGAGAAGAGTCCAGTCGGAAGAAGAGAAGAGCCCAACCCAACAACCCAAGCAGAAGAAAGAAAAAAAAAAAAAAAAAATCGATCGAAGCTCAGTCGAAGAAGAAGAGCCCAGTCGGAAGGAGTCAAAAGAGGTTCGACAGAGGTTCGCGACAGAGGTTCGAAGAAGAAGAAGGAGAAGAAGAAGAGGAGGAGTACCTGGTTCGAGAGAGAGAGAAGAGCCCAGTCGGAAGGAGTCGAGGGAGCTTCGTTGAAGGAGAACACAGATTAGGGCTTCGATTTGAGTCGATTTGAGTCCTCTTCTGATTTCGTGTGTATTGTATTGCATCTGAGTTGTAATCGTATGTGTTGGAGGCTATTGGAACACAATTTTCAGCCGTCAAATCTGAATATTGTGTTCAAACAAAGAAGCCCGACTAGGCGCACGACTTGCGCCTCTCTACGCCTCTTCCAGGCGAACCCAAGGCGCGCGACTGTTATACTGCGCCTCGCCTTGCTTGGAGCCTAGGCGCGCCTTTCACAACACTGGGTTAGACAATGCTGGGAGACCTGTTTGGGGCTGTCGTCTGGTCTATAGGAGAGAGAAGATCACCTGTAGTGATGGGTAACAGAGAAGAAGAGTTGGTTATGGCATGGCTTTGGTACCATGAAGGTTTAGAGAAGAGAGAGTTAGGGAATGAGTTAGACTTCATTCCCTTTTATATTAATAATACTGAATAATTACAAGAGTGTCATAAGGCATAATATATAGGCCAACCAATTACACCAATCGAGGAATAAATAAAAAGAAAATACAATCACATATTTCCTATTCTAACTTATTGCATATTCTAACAATTAACATATAACGGATGCAAATTAACAGAACCTAGATCACTCGTCAAAATCATCGCCAATGACTAACATCAGGGGGGCGTCATTTGTTATCATTGGTAAGTTCAAAATTACAATCAAGGGTCATCCAGAGAATTTACATATTGCATTTATGTAATTCACATCTTCCATTTACGTCTCAAAAAAGCTTTAAAAGGGGTGTTAGAATGTAACACCCTCAAAATAAACCCATATTATACACATATTTGACATGCATTGATAAAAGAAAACAAAACATTATTCCATTAATCTGAGTATTCTTATTAAAAGACATTACATGTAACATCGAAAATAAATGCCCTACGGGCTTACAACTTTCCAAGCCAACACTTGGACACAAAAGTCTGAGTACTAACTCAATTACACATTAAGCCCTTGGCTTGAGTTTACATGTAATATCAAAATAAAACAAAATAACAACTAACTAAACAGAGTCTTCAACTCCAAATCCTCCCAAGCTAAGTCCTTGGAGGTAGCATATCGCCTGGACCTGAAAATGATGTTCCCGTATAGGGTGAACCACAGCCCAGCAGAAATATACTAAACCAAATATAAGAATTGACTAAAGTAATAGCATTCGACAGATGGTTAACCCTTACAAATCCATTATATCATTATACAGTTTCATGACAACAATGTCCATGACATGTTTCACTTTCTATTATTATTCAACTCTCCATTTATACAAACATGGCTCAGAACCTGGCCAAACAATGTAATGAGACTACATCTCATATTGACATTACTTCTGTTATTAACAATTAAATGAGGCTAAGGCTCATAATAAAACACTTCCATCAATTGATAAGTACACATATTTGCTGTACTAAAATACTTCCACACATCAATAAGTACACAGATTTGCTGTACTAATGGAATCCATCCCCTTTCTCCTCCTAAACAGGTTTGAGAGTCCATCCCCTATCTCCCCTCAAACCATGGAGTACATCCCCTATCTCCTCCCAAACAATATGCATATACAATGTATTAAACACTTATCATACACAATATTCAATCAATACACATATTTGCTGTATTAATTCAACTGTCATATTCAATGACTTATTCAATGTGATTAGTTTCAGTTTTTCCTAATCAGCATGCAATGTTTACAACAATCACGACTATCCTCCACCGATAGCCCAAAACAGTTATTTCTAAACAGGAAATAAATGTATCAACAGATATAATCTCAACATTTACATAGGTGAGTGATTAAACTATCCAACTACACCATTCAACCCCATAATTCCCCAATTTCGTGAATTAAACCTAATTCCACATTTTTCCCAAAATTAATTATACAAATTAATTTATTTCAGCAATTGGGGCTTTTTCCCTTTTTCTCAAAAATTAACCCTAAGGTTCAATTTTCTCAATTTGACACTAACAATATCATTTCTCATGATTTACAAACATATGGAATTTAATATATGAAAAATCCCCTTTTTATCAAATTACAATTCAAACCCTAACTTTTTCCAAAATTACCAAACAACACCAACATATCAAAATGACTAAAACTTAGGACAAAACCTATAATATGGAGTAGGATATCCCTACCTCGAAAATAGGAGCCCAAAAATGAAGATGATGAAAATGCAAAGTGCTCCAAATCCCCAACTTTTCAGATTAGAATGAAGCCCACACAACCCTCTACCTTTCTTACAAAGGGCCTAGGGTAGAAATACACTCTAAGTAGATCAAACTTAAGAGAGAAGGTGTGTAGGGAGAGAAAGATAACGTACCTAGGGTTTTGAAAACAAAAGAGGATGAAAAAATGAAGTTTAAAACCGCTGCTGCGAACTGATATAACACAGGCTCGCTCGAGCGAAGACTTAGTCGCTCGAGCGACCAGATACAGAAAACTCGCTCGAGCGAAGAAAGTCTCGCTTGAGCCAACAACTCGATGCTTCAGGTCTGCAACCCAGAAGCACGCTCGAGCGACAGAATGCTCGCTCGAGCGAGGAACTCGAAAACATACACCTCGTTCGCTCGAGCGAAGGAAAGCTCGCTCGAGCTAAGAAATGCAACTCTCAGGTCTAAACCCAGACGCAGTCGCTCGCTCGAGCGAAGAAACCCTGGCTCGAGCGACGAACCAAAGACAAAGAGCTCGCTCGAGCGACAAACTGCTCACTCGAGCGAAGGACCAAAATTCTGGGCAGCAACTATTTGCTCCCAAACACAACCAACCTGTAATAAACCTGCCCAACACATCCTATAACTCAAAAACAAAGTATGAAAGGACGGAAACAAGATATAAAGTATAACTAACATCCACAAAACTAAGTGCGGATCACTATATAATAAAAAATAAAATCCGAGATCGCTATATAGAAGGTCCCCCTTAATATACAGTAGTGTGGGAAAATACTAGCGCGTTACTTTTGCTGGGCTATTTATAATAACCACTTATAAAAGCAACCAACCACGATTAAGAAAAGAAACATATGCTGACTACACATAAAACAATGGTAGAGTAGAGGTTATCGACCTTGCAGAACTTCTTGAAGATAGGAAAGATGACCTCATCATCTATAACAACTTCAGCATGGCTCCGAACTAAAAAAATCCACTAAAAGTACAAAATCAATTTTCAAGTCAGAGAACAAAATATGCATATAATATCCTCAGTCATAACTTTGCTTGGTTCCATTTTTTTAAAAATATTTTTAAAAAATTTTACTTTTTTATTTTTCATATTTTTGTTTTTACTGAATTTTTTTAATATTTTAAACAATTTTTTTTACTTTTTAGACATACCTAACATAAATATACCTAAAAAGTAAACAAATTGTGAAAAAAAACTTTTTAAAAATTCACTAAATACAAAAAATATTAAAAAAAAAATACGAGAATTCAGTACATTTTTTATATTTTTATGTATTTATAAATTTTTTAAAATATTTTTTCACAATTTTTTTACTTTTTAGATACATCTAAGTACGGTACATCTAAAAAAGTAAAAAAAATGTCTAAAACTTTAAAAATATTCACTAAAAACAAAAAAATACAAAAACCAAAAAACTCAATTTTCAAAAAACTTAATTCAAAAAACTCAAACCAAACACACTGATTTTTTTTTTTTTTAACAGCAACAAAAGAAAGATATTATTACAATGGAAAAGAGAAGAAAAATAATAACGACCACAATTTCTTGTTTGTACAGCCACACACACACACACACACACACATACACAAAAAAAAAAAAAAAAAAAGAGTGAAAAAAAAAAGAAGAAAGCTACAAAAAGGTTCGACTTGAGTAGTGCATTAATATAGCAATTTCCACGTATAAGACTAGAGTGGAGAACTGGCTTAAAAGTTTAAGATTGAACTAAAGCAGAGAAGTTTCTGGTATTTTCCTTGAACTGAATAAATTGAAGGAGTCAATAGAGACAGGTTGATACTAGTATTCAACATTAATCCAAAAAAATAATCAAAGTTCAAAAGACAATATAATGAGTTTCGGGAGTCTTCCAAATCCCGAAACCATTCCAAAATGTTATATACAGCATTTAAGAATGTGATTTGTTCTTTAGAAACAAAGCTAATACAAGAAATAACCCCACCACTCTCAGTGATGGTATAGATCATATTCAAGGTTTCCATACTTCGATTTACAATTCCTAGTGTCTTGTAAAACAATATGGAAGAATTCGTCTTTAATGGGACAATAAGGCAAGGTCTAAATGAACCACCTAGCTTTTTCATAAATGACTCACATAATGTACTTACGAATGACCTTTAACAATCTCTATTAAGTATATCTATTCCTATAAACTCAATCTGATGATGAATTTAAATCAAGGACTTAGATGCATAACTTGTGATCCTTTTCGCCATTTGCTCCTTGGTATAACAGGTGACATCTTAGGGTTGTAGCGGCCTTCCTTTTTATCAAGAAAGCTACAACACGAAAAGGCTATATAAATAGGTCAGAGTGCCAAATTATTGCATAATCTACGGAAAAATTAGTGATGACCAAATCAATAACTGAAGCAATTTTTTTATTATTATTTTCAGTAAATCAATAACTAAAGCAATCGATCTACCTATCAACAAAACTCTTTGGAGAAGCCATCAAATATCTGTATATATAGCTAAAGTTGTACAAAGGAACACAACTGCACAATATGAAAGAGAAATTATTAGGAACAAAAAAATGGATTGTATGATGGCCTGTGATTTAACTAAAAGGTATGGCCCCAAATAAAGCATGTCAGGAAAAGAAATAAAAAAAGAAGGAAGCATTAGTTGGCTGTAAGCAATTGGGATATGGCTTCTTGCGTAAAGAACATTAAATTTTAGAAGCCAATTTGATTGGAAATTCTCAAATAACAAAAAACATCCATGAAAAATTTAGGAAAATGGTAGCTAGAATCAAGATAAAGCCAATAAAAATAGAAAACATTGTGACAAAATTAATAAGGGGAATAAAACAAAAAAAAAAAAAAAGGAAAGGAAAGGAAAGGAAAGGAAAGAACCAATGAGTTTAACACATAAGCTACTCACAGATCGAAAATGAAAAATTACTAAATGGTTCCACAAACACCCAGTTATTGTCTTTGCTGACACCATACATAGAATGCTATGAAGCATGGATACTTCGAAAAGAATGTTGTACCCAAACCAGATACTTACTGATGTATGATATTTCGTATGGTACTTTTGCATACGTACCGAATACACGAAACATGTATTCAAATTTTTTCTTCTTAATTTTTTGCGTATCCAAACGTACCTAATACTATGTTACATGGACTCTTCAAAATAGATCAAATACCCGTGTCGGACCAACACACAGGGGTATGGGACGATACTTTCAACGGATACATATATTGTATATAAATTACTATTGTCATTTTGACACTATAAGTTACATATAGTACCATTTTATCTCACATATTAGATTAAAAATATAAAATATGATATTTTTTGCCGAGTCCGCGTACCCTTAAAGTTAAGATTTAATGAGTCGACCTCTAGATATATTACCCGCACCCAGACACCCGTTACCCAGTCCATGTAACATAGACTAATATATATCAAGTCGTACCATATCTCAGTAGAAATAATTATTTTCTTCTACTACAAAGATAAAATTCCTTTCACTAAATTTTTTTTTTTATTTTTAATTTTATATTTAGCATAATTTTAAAATTAAGCTATGATTTCTAAGTTATTTGATATAATGACATTTAATTTTAATTTATACCTTTACTTTTGACATTAAATGTTAATTGTAGGTTAGATCTTAACATATTAAACTATTTAATCAATTTTTGCATTACTCCAAATCAAAAATAAATTTTTTTAATAAATGTACCAACTGTACCTTTATCCTACTTTTTTTGGATTTTAGCGTACCGTACCGGTACCAATGCTTCATAGATAGAATGAAAATTAAGTGAATCTAAGTCAAACAGGAAATAAGAAAAAGGGAGGGAGAGAGGGGGGTTGTTGGAGAATGTTTGGCCCATGCTGCCATCAAACTTGTCAACTACATTTGGTACATAAACTTGCATGATTAGAAAATGGGTTCACAGAAACACAGCTATTGTCAAGGTTTAACCATAAGAGACAGAAGAGATCCATGAAACCTTTCTTTTCTTTTTTTTATACCAACCCAAAAATCCCCGGGTAAAAGTAATCTCCCATCCCACATTTACCAGGTAATTACCTAGGCCATGGGAGTGACCTCAGTGGGGAATGGGGTATGGAAACTTAAGTTTATGCAACTTCTACCCATTTTCTAAGGCTTTGGCTTTGGCTTTGGATTTAATTTAAGGTTTTGGTCCTTCCAGAGGCAGAAGTAAGTGGTAGTGGTTAAGGGGTGTTCGCAGTTCGGTTGCAATCAAGAAACCTCCAATTCGCCATCCGTCCCTGGATTGGCGGATTGAAAAAAATCAATCTGTAAACAAAGTATAACGCAGCGGAATAAAATATGGTCATACCTTGTTTACATAGAGTCTGAATTGAAAGATCTCGTAGGTAAATCACGTGCTCCTGAATTTGTCAATCAACCCAGCAATGGGGTGATATTACAATAGTGAATATCACCCACACAAACCACAGTGCAAATGGCTTTTTTCGTTGTATTTTGGGAGAGAGTCAGTATATGGAAAAACAAACATACGTTGTTTCTCTTAATCACCATATCCCATATATCAGATATATAATATGTTTTTATTATCTATCCATATCAGTTAATGGAGATAATATATGTATCCTGAGTGGTTATCTAAATAGGTTTGAATTCAAACTCAAAACCTATTTGGATAAGGATCAAAGCTTTCAAATGGTCATGGCACATGGGCGGTCCATTTCTAACATCTCCACTCGACATGAGTTGGCATGACACTGCCACATCTCTATCTCAATCTCCCCAAAAATGAACAATCTCATACTAGCCACTGCACCGTACGACTGCTGAGAACACCTGCATGGGGAGCTCTATACTAAAAACTCAAAATGAGCCAGCATAGAGACATCAACTCAAAAAAAACAGAAATAGTGTCTCATATACCCCAGACCCATCTAATTACACCGGTCCAAAAAACATCTCTAATCCCTCAAAAAGAGCATGTTTGACCCTCTCAATTCTTGCAATATATTCACACTCAATCCGCCTCTTATACAGAGCGATGTGAGTTGCCGGCAGTGAATATACAATGGTGATGTAATACTAGATGATCTTCCCTTTGCCCTCATCCCATTTAGTTTAGGATTGACCGCTTTCCCAGTGATGTCCCTTAAAGCCGAATCATACATGACCGCAGGCAACATACCAAAGTAGCAGAACATCAACCCTTACCTTATAACATAGTCAAAAGTCACAAAAGGGTACATAAATGAAAGTCATTTCAATAATGACATGTAAGACTCACACGGTGAGGAAACAGGGATCCATTCTCTCACCTCATTACTCGGTCGCCAAGCACATATAGTATGAATACATGCTACGGTGGAGTAACTCTTCCATAAAGAGTGACGTCATACTCGATACACCGTACACAGATATTAGTCTAGTCGCTTTCTAGCGCCTAACCCGAATTCTCTATTTGCTCGCCTTCCAAGCGCCAAATGAGATCTCGCATCTGGCTAATCATAACAGGCACAACATGGAAAGTGGGTACTAACATCCATGTTTGGTCCTTAACACGACCTCATCTTGGTTGTAACCAAGGCGACATGCATAGTGATTATTTAAGCCTCTCTTGGCTCCAAATAAAAATAAACCACTAGTCTCATCCTTCCTCGCTCCCAAGCGCCAAGGGCGATTGCTCGTGTGAGTGAGCCAATCTTGCCTGCTGACACCATCATCTGCTAATCATTATGACACAAACCATAATAGTGTCAACATCCCATCATTTTTAAAAAAAAAAAAAATTTGACCATGGCTTGCGCAATTTTGGATTCCAAACATAAGCCTTATCAGCACCTCTTGCGATAAGTATATACAACGGAATCCACCATGTGCGCCTCACATGAAGTGATTCAAGATCACTACCTCTTGCGCAATAACCTCTCTAAAGATATTTTGGTGACCAATTTGCATTCATTCTTAATGCGCCCAACTAGCGCAGATGCGCCAACTAGCGCATTTGAATCTTACAAGGAGCAAATTAATATAATACTAGTAAAGCATTTTATCCACAATCTAATGAGCAAGGTCAATGTCTAAACAACTTAGTTGACCATTTACCAAAGATAAACACTTATTTCATCGAATACGCCCACATAGCGTACTTAGGCTCCCACAACAAAGAAAAGATCAAGGAATATAGATCATCTGTTTCTCCCAAAGACAATCCGAGGATACACTCAATAGCTAAGGCTCTGGCTTTTACCGATAGGTAAGTCAATGGGTTTGCAATTTTGCATCTAGAATTATTCTAGGATATTCCTTATGTAAGTCATCGAAGACAAACGAGAATTTTCCCAAAACAATCCATAAGGATCGTACATCCGAACATATAAATTACATCACCCATGTCCATCATATCTAAAATAGAGGACTGCCCACCCTAGGTGGCGACATCTTTATAAATTCCTGGCTCATAATGACTAAGTAAGGAAAACTTTCTTTTTGGACCATTGATCATGCCTCAGTGGTCTTCATCGATCATCGTTGGCCTATCATGGCTTGACGAAATCTAAGAACCACTATTTGGATAACTGTTTTAGGCTGTAAAAGATTTATTGGAACTAGCAACCTTTTTGCGCTCCTAACTTTTCACCATAAAAGCAAAAGTAAATCCCTACAGATCTACTTATCCAATTCTCCAACGAGAAATTGGGTCACAATGTCCACAAATCAATGTTCCGAACTTATGTCAATCATAGCCTAAGTCAAAATAACCTCACTCCCAGGAGGAAGTCAAATAACCTCACTCCCTAGAAGGAAGTCTTCTCATGGTCTACACTTTCCTCAATGGTGCGACTTTTCGGTATCTAGCAAGCCTTATGCCTCAACAATGACTATCCAAATTACGCATAATTTAGAACAGTTTCGCGTCATAATGGAAAGTCAACCAAATTATAGAAATGGTTAATCCTCAAAGACTTTATCTTAAACTGCGCAACATTAATCCACTTTCTAAATACAGGGGACTAGAGCCTTTGGCATTATCCTAGGCTCTTTATCATCTTACGGAGCAATCATGAATGTTCCCTTCTCAATCACCCAGTGATGACGTGGAAAATTTCACATTTGCTACCACGCAACTAAGAATATAGAGAATTCTTCTCTAATGGAGTAATCCATTAGTAGGCACATCGCTCCCACTGTCCCTAGGATATTGGAAATTTCTTTCCATTCTCAACTAGGCTACATAAAGCGCTATGCTTAGAATTCTCTATCTTATAGAGTTCCAAAACTCTATTCACGTCACCTTTACGAAGAAAACTTTATGTGACTTAGTTACACTACCACAAAGCTGCTTACCTATATGCACATGACCTGGAGGGTTTGCATGACCTCATACAATAATGCGCCACATGACCTTGTGTTTACAAGACAGCATACAATAATGCGCTATAAACCCTAGGTCTTAACTTCGCAATCTTATGAGAAGTAGAATAAAGATAAGCTGCTTAACGGTTACAGATCGCCCATAGATGGCTCTCTGCTAACCCATTACTCAAAATGGAGTGTAAAATCTGATATGGAGGGCACTTAGTTAGGGATATAGGCAACAAACTAGTGCAATTCCCAATTGGGAAACATTTTGCGCCATTATCCACCTAACATTAACAATACGTAATTCCTTATCTCTACTACACCATTGTGTTATTGAGTATTAGGAATAATCAATTTTCTAAGCATCCATCTCTCTTCACAGAGCTTTCTAAAAATAGCTCAAATAGATACTCGCCACCTTGGTCAAAACTAAAAGCACAAAAGCTCTTATCTAATTGATCTCGACCTCATATGTGCAATGTCAAAAAATATCTCAAAACTTTTGACTTATGGAGATCAAATAGTCTTGACTCAGATGCGTATCGTAATCTATAAATGTGTCGAGATTGAGGCTTAGCTTTCATATCCTTACACATATCTAGTCACAAAATATCATAGTGGACTAAATGCGCCAAAACAATGACCTTCTATGGCTTTCCTACTTACTTGTGCGCACCTATTGCGAACAAAGTTACACATTCACATGAGAGCAGGATGTCACAAGCGAGTGGGCCCGAGAAGGCCTACTCAAACCATCGTGTCATCATCTCATTAATGTGATTAAGTATAACAAACCACGGGTTTATGACCAATGTCATAAACTAATTCCAATCATTCTAATGTGTGAGTTCTTGAAGACAAGTTTCAAAGGTTTAGGCCCAATTAGGTAATGACTCACGACTAATTCATATTCACTAGATCATAAAAGGATGTCATGGAGATATCAAGTGCGCATAAGTCTCAAATTTAACTAGTAAGTGCTAATCCCCTACACCTTCAAGTCAATTTTATTCTCCATACACTTTAATGCATCTAGTTGAAAGATGACGATACTCCTCTTGCCATCTCTGTTTCTCGCTTCATAGTTACTTGCAATTAATTCTACTATCCACAAGAATGAGAAAATAAGCTATCAATCTATGACAGCTCCTGAAGTAACTTAAGCGCGAATTAGGCTAAAGAGTCTAATTCAACACAATGCTCTCACAAGCGATGCGTCAAATTCTTAGAGTCATAACAACCTTGTCAGCCTTGAGCTTTTCACTATTATGCTGCAACGTTTGCGCTTAGTGGTAAACGTTATTCAAAAAACATTAGCCTAGCTAAGGAATCATACAAAGAAGCCCCTCCTCATGTCTCACACTCAAGTGTGGAAACGATAAGTGTCCAGACTTAGACAAGTTGGCAATGCTAATAGATTTTTGCAGCCACTAAGCGCTAATCTTTTCACTTAGTGTTAATAGATTTTGCAGCTTCTAAGCGCTAATCTTTTAACTTCTTGTGATATTTCAACGCACACTATTATAGTGCATGAAATTTTGCTCCATCCACTCCCAATAATTTGGTAGAGAGCAAAACACTGCTCATACTAGCTACTCGTCTTACACTTAATGACTAATTTATTTAAGCTCGCATTTCTTGGATGACGTGACTCTTGAATGTTACTTCATCCAATGATGTAACATTATTTACAAGTCAAATTACAAAGTCAATCCGCGCAGCTCAATAATCAAGATCATATCCAGATCTATTGAGGGCTTACTAATTTCATAACTCCAAAACTCGCCAACCAAAACTACGTAGCGTGCCGCTAACCATAGCGCACACATTAGTTTTTATTATGCCAAACAAGGCAACAAAACCACGGCGACTTTGAGTCATGTTTCCTTACTTTGGCTCAATTAAGGTTTGACCTAAGGTCTCCAAGACTTTTGCTTATCTAAAGAATGGGATTCCATTGTTCACATTTGAACATCTTTACTAAGTCTAGGTCAACCAATTAACTTCCATAAGTTAAGTCAATTTAGAGAGAAATTCGCATTGGGATTAATTTGATTAGCATAATATAATTTTGCCACAAAAACCTAAATTAAATAATAACAATATTACACAAGTCGCAAGATCGAAAATCCGCTATGCTCGTAATCATCTCTTGCGCCACAGGTGACAATTATCCAAAATTTAATTTAATTCATGCGCAAAATATTAGTTTTCGGGAGTAAATCTACAAAGATTTCTCTCAACCGAACAACCTCCCACTGATTATGGCATGTCTAAAAAACATGATAAAATATTCTAATTCCATATAATAGCATCATAATGTAGATTCACAATCAATACATGCTATGTTACATTTAATAACGGAATTAAATAAAAAATAATTAATCATGCTATTCTAATCACAACATATTACAAACCAAAAAAAAAATAATATGCTGTATTTAATATTCAATTATGCCATAACAGAAACTATATCACTCTGAAATTTTCTGGTATTTTCTGGAATTTTAAAATAACTAATAAACACACATAAAATTAGAAATAAAAAATCCAGAAAACTGATAAACTGAAACAATTATACAGTAAATAGTAAAACATTTCAGAAGTCCACAATAAAAATTTCAACCCCAGAAAATTATTTATGCAATACCAGAATCATTTTAAAGCATAAAAAATGAATTATTAACACAGAAAAAATATTTTTTATTTTTGTAAAATTTTCAAAATTTTACAAAATATAGAAAAATTAATTCTGAGTCTAACAGTATAAACATGCATAAAAACAATATGTAATGAATTAATAATGACTATTTAACGCGATTCAGAATTTTAAAAAAAACAAACAGAGCCTTACAGCCAAGCCAGCTAGGGAAACGGCTCGGCTCACGGCTCAACACGCGGCTCAGCGCGGCTCAGAACACGGCTCAGCGCGCGGCTCAGCACGTGGCGCGCGTGTGTGGCAAGGAGGGCGCGCGCATGTGAAGGGCGCGGACAGCGCGCGCGTGGAGCGCTGTGCACGGCGCGTGACAGGGGATGAGGCGTGGAGATCGCATGCCGCGTCAGATGGCGCGTGTAGCACACGCGCCGCCTTCCACGGTGTTTTCTGGTCCGATTTCGGTACTTCCGGACTCCATTTCCCAAAATAAAATCATTTATGGTCTTAAAAATGACATTAATGATCATAAAAAAATGAAATATTTTGGATCTCTTCCTCTTTTATAAATATACACATGATAAAAGAAAGCACGAAAAAACCCATACAAGGCTCTGATACCAATGTAAACAAAGTATAACGCAGCGGAATAAAAATATGGTCATACCTTGTTTACATAGAGTCTGAATTGAAGGATCTCGTGGGTAAATCACGTGCTTCCTGAATCTTGTCAATCAACCCAGCAATGGGGTGATATTACAATAGTGAATATCACCAACGCAAACCACAGTGCAAATGGCTTTTTTCGTTGTATTTTGGGAGAGAGTTAGTATATGGAAAAAAACAAACATACGTTGTTTCTCTTAATCACCCATATCCCATATATCAGATATATAATATGTTTTTATTATCTATCCATATCAGTTAATGGAGATAATATATGTGTCCTAAGTGGTTATCCAAATAGGTTTGAATTCAAACAAAACAAATTTGATAGGATTTGGATAAGGATCAAAGCTTTCAAATGGTCATGCCACATGGGCGCCCATTTCTAACAAATCCGCATACGTCCGCTGAATTAACGAATGCGGATTGAGCAGATTGGCGGATGGATGCAAATTGGTGGTTTAAATTTTTACAAATTTTGAACATAATACAACTACTGGTTAACATTTTTTTTGGATAACAATCCAACTCAATATAACTAAAAGATTATCAAGTAAATTGTCAAATATCAATAATAAATACATATAAGAAAACCATACATTATCAAAACTATTTCATTATTTTTTTATTCAAAAAAAAAATTAATTTGATTTTTTAAAAAAAATGACAAAATTAAGCCTTATATTTTTCACACAAAAATACAAAGTATCAACACTTGTCATTTGATTAAAGGATTTCCAAATTGAAAACACAACAGAATATTTAAACTCTTTTTTAATTAAAAACACAAATAGAATATCTAAACAAATTAAAAATACAAAGTCTTACAAATTACTAGGAGTGCTCACGTTTTGGCGGTTCGGTTGCGGCTAATGGAACCTCAAATCCTTCATCCATCCAAAACTAGACGGATTGGAAAAATTAATCCGTAACCGTCCACTCATCATCACGCATCCGTCTAAAGTGCGGCGGATCGGTTCAGTACGGTCGGTTTTGGAGGATCGAAATATCCACTACTCACTCCTAAATGGAAGCTAAAGAAAGCCTAAGTCCAAGAAATAAGCATGAAATAAATATTATCTTTGCTTTCAGTTATTTTATATTAGTATGTATATCTTATCTCTCCAAATTCACCTCTTGCACATACTCCCACCTTAAGAAGTGAGTGAACACATCAAAAACGGGGTCAACAGCTTTCACCTCTTCTATTTTTCATTAGAAGGGAGATTCCCTATGTCAAAGATTGTCAAATTAATCTTCAAAAAGCATAAACATGTGAACTACAATTGCATGATCTAGGAGTTCCAATGTTTTCATAGACATGAAACAGCATACATGGAATACTTAGATTCGAATTACACACATCTTGACGTTGGTGCAACCTCAATGCTATTCATTGGGTTAAAACATCTAATGTATTCAACAGAGACAAAATATACTTCAAAACATATTACCATAGTACCACCTATCATATTAAAACAAATTCTCGGTTGTTCCAATGATAATTATACTGACCTATCTGACAAGAAAACAAATATCTGATTTGCTGGATCCTCAAGAGCTGCTTCTAGTACCAACCTCTCTGCTTGAATCATACTCGCTTCTCCCCATCCCACCTACAACATTACTACCCAAATCAATTCTATAAAACACCAAAAATAACAACTTAATTCCAAGTACATAAAGCAAAAGCAAAACAAAAAGGTTATAAAGTTTAAAAAGCTTTATTTTTTTTAATTTTATCATCTGATCTGAAACCAAATAAAGAAAAAAATAACTAAATTGAAAATCATCCATTATTGAGGAAAGATTTTCATTTTATGTATGGCAAAGGATCAAAGATTGCGAAAATGAAAATCATCCATTATTTCAGTTACTTTTCCTCTTTCTTTTTTCTCAGCATCCAATCAATCAATAATTGTTTATCTTCTCTCATTGTAGTAAATTGAAGCATAAATTCATAAATCACCTGAATGCTATTAGTTAACTGCCGATTATAGAAGAAGGTGGACCTAGTAGCCGATTCATCAGACACAAAACCAGGCTCCGAATGAATATAAACATAAAATCACTAAAACCTCCAAAAATTTCCCACTCAGCTACTTTGAAATCACAATTTTCTCAAGAAAATCACACAAAACCTCGAAGAAGCTCCCCCAGAGGAAATCGAGAGGCAGATTTCGACGCGCGAGGAAGAGAAACGCGACCTTGGGAGGACCTTGGAAGTGACTATTCAAAACTCGAGATCTGCGAGAGAGCGAAGATGGATTGAGCTCGGCTTGACAGAATCGAATGGAGTCGGAGAAGAGCGAAGAGGCAGAGAGAGAAAGAGAGAGCGATCACCAGCTTCCAACCGAACCACAACACGTGGTGCGCCGAGGGCTTCTTCGGTGGCATGGTTTGTACGGAACCTCCTCCGACTCTCCCTCCTCCAATTCGAAACTACAAAAGCCGACTCCATATCACGAATACATACGTATATTGATATAGATACGATAGAACTAGAGAGAGAAAGTGGTGGCGAGAAAAACAGAGAGAGAGAGAGTTGTGTACAATGTGGGGGGTAGTGCTGTTGAGTAAGGATCTCCCCCCCCCCCCTCAACTCCTTATTTGATGGGCTATTTGGTCTATTTTTTGGTCCAATTTCGATGATTCGAATCATTCACATTTTAAAATTTGTCATATATATTATATTTATAAAAAAATCAAATTGATCGAATATCGGAAGAATTAAAAATCGTTTATTAAAAAAATTTAATAAACAGTTTTATCATTTAATAAAACTTTTAGTTCACATGGTTTTTAATATCCGATCGACTTGATTTTTTACAGATATGATATACATGACAAATTTTAAAATGTGAACGGTTTTGATTATTAAAATTCAACCCAAAAGTTGGCCCAATGGCCCATCAAGTAAGAAATTAAGAGACTCAAGGAGGGGATCCTTACTCAGTGCTGTTGGGGTTGATAAGGAGAGAGAAGAATATTTTTTGAAGAATCGATGGGTGTGTTTGGTTTGGTTTTGAAAGATAAATTTTAAAAAATATTTTGGAGAGAAAGTTTAGAAATTTTTTTGGTTTGTTTGGTTGTATATTTTGGAAATAGTTTTGGAGTATAGAAATTTGGGATGAGTTGATATTTTATTGTAGTTGAGTAAGGGGTTGTTTGAGGTGTCCTAAATAAGTGCATTTTTTTCTTTTTGGACTAAAGTGATTGATTAATGTGCAGGAGAGAGAAAGTGATTAAGAAGGAGAGAAGATAGAGAAAAAATGATTGATTGATGTGCATGAGAGAGAAAGTGATTTTAAAAATTCTTTTCCAAAATAATTAAACCAAACAAAAATTTTAAAAAAAAATTCTAAAATTATTCTCCCAAAAACAAACCAAACAAGGCCGATGAATCTTCTGAGAGAGAGAGATGTGTTTGCCTTTTATTCTTCGTTTTGTTGTGTTTTACATTGTAAGCTTAGGAGGGGTGAAGGTAGGAGTGCAATTTAGACAGGTTCAATCTGATCAATTTAAATTCATTTCAAAAAATTTTAGTGTTTGAATAAGATATTTTTAAATTTAATACGGATTTGGGTAAAAATTTAAAAGGTTGAATTCAATTTGGGCGGGTTTCGGTAAAGACGTCAAATAATTCAAATAATTTGAAACCCAAATTATACATACATAGATATACAAAAATATTAAATAATATATAAATTATTAGTCATTACATGACCTAAAATAATTTAGATTATTAAATCATAGTAAATATATATTATATATACAAATAATATAAAATCTTAGGTTGTGTTTGGTGTGAAGTTCTAATCATGACTTCACACCCATATTTAAGTGTGGTTTGGATACAACTTTTCAAAATTAATTTCATACCCACTTTTGAAAACTCGTTCCAGGCAGGGTTTTGAATTTTGAAATTTGGCCTACCCCGTCGTCCTCCCGAACGTTCGACCGGTTGACCAAAATAGTTTTTTTTTTTTTTTTTTTGGCAATTGGCACATGTTATTTTTTATATTTTAAATAAAAATATTTTCGAAATTTTTCAAATTTTTTATGAGTTTTGAATAAAAATTTGGGTTATGTGTTTAGTTATGAATTGTAAGTTTTTTGAATCAAATATCATATGTCACATCGAAAATTCAAAACTCATAACCAAACAAATTTTTCACACTGAAATCATAATTCCAAAATTCACAAACTCAAAATACAACTCTATTATCAAATCATAATTCTAAAACTCTATCAAACACTGCCTTACTTTTTTTATTCACTAATAAATTGTAAAGACTATTGTAGTGGTATCTCTCTTACATTATATAAATTATTTGTTTTGATGTTATTAATGATTTTCTATTAAAAAAATATAAATAAAGTCAAATTTTAATAATTTAATAATGTACCCAAAAAAACTGAAATTTATTTACAATTCGGGCAACTCAGGCAATTCAGATTTAACTCGGGTCGGGCTTTGGGTAGGCAACCTCAGGTTACGATTCGGGTTTAGGTGAGCTTGCACAAGTCTCAACACAACTTAGGCTGGGCTTGGACAACCTCTCAACCTGCCTGAACCACCCAAGTTGCACCCCTAGGTGAAAGACACAATTTTAGAGGGCATTTGTGTAACAATCCTAACCCATAATTAAAGTATAATCTATGATTAAGAATGTCTAATAAGTAATTAAGATGGAATCATGTGATTAATCATGTGTTATGTATGTTATTTGCATTATATCTGTCTGTCGTAGAACTATCTGTCTGTATTTCTGTATTAGTATGCAAATTGAGAGCCTTATCGGTCACAGAATACGAAATTGACTGAAATTACGTACTAATTAAGATTTTTAGAATTTTATGGTAGGTTTAATTGGAATTCAATTCGGAACCAAATAATTAGAATAAAATAATACGAATTAATTAACTTAAACCAATAATTAATTAAGCCCACTAATTAGCCTATATAAGGCATATATGTATCTAGAATCATCCCATCTTCATTTTCTTGAGCTTAAAATGTGAGTAAGAGAGAGAAGAGCATGAAATTGAAATCAACTAGGAAGACTGTTAGGGAATTGGAAAGAAATTGAAGGAAAACTTGAAGAATTGCCAAGAGCTCTCTTGAAATCAAAGAATTGTAAAGCTTAGGTAAGGAATTTAATCTCTAAGTTTGGAATTTGACTTGCTCAATATAAGAACTCAAAGGGAGTAAAAGATTAATTCATGAATTAAGCTAGAATTGTAGAATTTAAGCTCAATACATACATGCATGTGCATTACATTGCATTTTGAGTATGTTTTCTAAGAAATTCTCCCATGCATGAAACAATTCTAACTTGATTTTGAGACATCATCATATTTTCTAGCATTTTATCTTGTTTAAGCATGATTTGAAGAGTTTAAATTCAAAGGAAGGCATGTATGTTGCATATATGTACATTTCAAGTTTAATTTTGAACAATTTGCTTACTTTTGGGCCTTGATTTTACGAAATAACCTTTAATTCACGATGTGTTATAAGTTGACAAGTGTTTTACCAAGTTTTGGCCCAAAATGACGTGTTTTGAAAGTTTGAAATTGAGTTTTGAACTTGGAAAAGCAATTTGGAAATTCTAGAATTCGAGCTCTCCACTCAAGTGTAGAAAGCTACACTCGAGCAAAGAATGCAAGCTCTCAGAAGTTGCGAGTGTAGGAAGTTGTACTTGAGCGACCGCTCACAATTTTGTACCTTGGCTTGAGCGAAGGAATCTACGCTCGAGCATAGAATGAGAGCAACCAGTACTTTTGCAGACCAAGTGGTTCGCTCGAGCAAAGGAACTTGCGCTCGAGCGAACTATCTAGTTTTTCAAAATTTGACTAAGTGTTTCAAAATACATTGTGGCATCCTCATTGCATCTTAGGCATTCCTAAGCCTTAATTAAGATATGATAATGAGAAAAAAGGGTTAGAAACACACATTAAGAAAGAAGAACACTGAGTTAAGCACTTTTGGGACAAATGTTTAAGTGTATCTATCACGTGTTTGTGTAGGTCACGTGTTAACGTCGCCTAATCGATCTATTCTATCCAAGTGATCTATTCTATTACTGGAGCTAATTGTGAGTAACAACTCTGTAAAGCTATTTTCGATTATATGTATTTTCAACATGATATGATATGATCTGTTTTTCTGAAATGGTATTATGTGATTAAATGAATGATTGTCCAACTTTCAAAATGTAATCGTGGCATCCTTAGCATTATGTGTTCAAGTGATATCTGTTACCTGGTACCAGGGTTCACATGGGTTCCTTTATGGGACTAGTTATGCATAACCGCTTATTTGTTTTTGCGTGGGTCTTTATGACCATTTCAAGTTTTTTTGGGTCTTTATGGCCACCCCATGTGCACGTGAGTTTTTATGACCAATTTGATCTGTTAGCTAATGAATGTACCACGTATAACTGTTTATGAAATTTGTATAAGCATGTGAACCTGAAATCGGTAAAAGTACGTGAATTTGATTCTGTTTCTAATAGGAAATCTACTTTTTGAATCTGTTATGGGACATCAGTCATTAAAACCTTTACTCTGTTGTTATTCACTAGGCTCCAGTTCATTCTATTATTTATGTATGTAGGTGATTAGGTGTGGAACCAAGTTTAAGTGGATAGCCTGGAGTTCAGTTTTGTCAAGCCAACCACTGTGCCTCAGGTGGAGGTTCCCTAGTGTGTCATGTGTTCAAGTGGTTTGCACGTGGCGTCTATTAATATATCTTGTCTCTTTTGTTTGAACAAGACCTTTGCATAATCTATAAATAGGGCCAAGTCCCTTTTTGTATAACTGAACTTGATGACGCATATGTGAGGTCACTATAAATACATGTGAATATATGTGTAAATTTTATGTCCCATGTACATCTAAACAGCTCTATGGACAAAGTATTTTGTATTATTGCTTCCGTTAGCCCCTTATTATATGTTAATCTGTTGTAAGGCCTTTGGTAATCTAAGGATTACTAGTTGGTTACGACGTTAAACCTATAAGGACGGGTTTAAGTCGTGACAGAGTGGCATCAAAGCGTGAGTTATACTGCACACACGAGTCCATAAGAGCTATAGGATGTCCAAGAAACGAATTAGGGACATTACATCTCCATGTGTAAGTGTGTGTGTTGATTATATGAATATAACAGAATTGAAAGGAACATGTGAACTTATGAATCTGAAATGAAATTAACTGAATATGAACTCTGTGACAATTATGAGAACTATTCCTATGTTTATTATTGCATTGTTTACCTATAGCAAAATAGAAAGTACAAGAAGTGATGGTGCAACTGAATCTTCTGAGGCTCGAATAAATCGAATGGAATGAATGTTAGAGGCCTTAACCAAAACAATGACACAGCAACGACAATAACCTCTACCTCCTCCGCTCCCTCTGGTCCAAGTTGAACTGGAGAATAATTATATTATCTCATTTACTCATAAATTCACTAACATGAAGCAGCTAACTTTTCTAGGTGGTATTGAGCCACTAAAGGCTTTGTAGATATTGGAAATGGAGAAATTATTTGAAGTCTTTCCTTGCTCAGAAATTCAAAAAGTATTGTTGGCCACCTATACACTGAAAGAAGAGGCTCGCCGATGGTGGATGCTTCTTCAAAATGATAATGAAGCCATGACATGGAATCAATTTAGAGAGGTCTTTTACGAAAAATACTTCGCTTAATGCTTTCGAGACAGAAAGGTGTCAGAATTTGAACAATTAAAGTAGGGTAACATGTATGTATCAGAGTGTAAAGCCAAATTCACTGAGTTAGCCCAATTTGCTCCTCATATGGTGGACACAGATTATAAGAAAGCACAGAAATTTGACAAAGGGTTGAATCTCGATGTATTTGATAGAGTAGGTGTTTTGAAACTACCAAAGTATGTGGATGTATTGGATAGGGCTCTTATGACTGAAGTCAATCTCACAACTATGAAACAGACTAAAGCCCCAACAACTGAATGGAGAAGTAAGAGATTTGGGTTCAACTTTAAAAAAGGTCATTCGTTTTCCATGAATAAGAAGTAGAATACGGGTTCAACTAGTAGCTCAAGTCAAGGAAGTGGTTCTATGCATGCTTGTCTAGAGTGTGGTAGAAAGCACAAAGAAGTTTGTTATCGAATCACAAGTGCTTGCTTCCAGTGTGGTAAACCCGGACATGTGGTGAAAGATTGTCTATTTTTAACTCAAAATTCCAACCATCCTACAGCAAGTTCAGTCGGGTCCGCTTCTACTCCGAGAGCCAATACCAGAACCAACACTGGTAATGAAACTTTGAGACAAGGAAGAGTGTTTGCGCTTGTATCTAGTGATATCCGGAATACTGAGTCTGTGGTGTCAAGTATACTCCATGTATGTGTCCAAAATGCATATGTGTTGATAGATTCTAGATCTACCCACTCGTTTGTGTCATATGTTTTTTCTCGAAAATTGACTAGACCCTCAGAATAAATGAATTATGTGTTGTCTATTTCAACACCATCTAGGAGTTCTATGTTGTGTGCATATGTTTATCCCTCATGTGATATTATGATTGGTGATATGGTGTTGTATATTGATTTGTTTCCCCTAAGTATTAACCATTTTTACTGTACTCTGGGAATGGATTGGTTGACCAAGAATTATGCTACTATTGATTTGTGTAAATAAATCTGTTGTGTTTCAACCACCTGGGTTATCTGAATTTGTGTTTTGTGGGAATAGTGTAGTTTCTCCCCTGTTTTTAATTTCTGCTATGAAAGCCATCAAGTTGCTTAGAAAGAGATGTAGAGGTTATTTGTGTTGGGTTTTAAATGTGACTTCGGACAGCTCTAATGTGGGAACTATTCCTATGGTTTGTGAATTTCTTGATATGATTCCTAGTGAACTACCCAGGGGCTTAATTGATAAAGAAATTGAATTCACCATTGATGTAATGCCTAGAACACAACCAATTTCTAAAACCCCTTGCAGAATGTCAACCTCTGAATTGAAAGAACTGAAAATTCAACTACAAGAATTGTTAGACAAGAAATTCATTCGCCTAAGCACTTCACCTTGTGGTGCTCCAGTCTTGTTTGTTAAGAAGAAATATGGGTCTTTAAGATTGTGTATTGACTATCGGGAGTTAAACAAAGACATTGTGAAGAATAAATATTCACTGCCCGAATAGATGATTTGTTCGACCAACTTCAAGGAGCACAAGTGTTCTCTAAGATAGATCTTAGATCCGGATATCACCAATTGAAAGTTAAGGCGGAAGACATAGAGAAAACCACATTCAAAACTAGATATGGGCACTATAAGTTTTTAGTAATGTAGTCTAGAGTAACTAACGCACCAGCCGCTTTCATGGACTTAATGAATAGAGTGTTGAAACAATTCCTTGATGAATTTGTTGTTGTGTTTATTGATGATATATTGATTTATTCTAAAAGTAGGGAAGACCATGAGAATCATCTAAAAACTGTCATACAAATTTTGAGAGAGAAGAAATTACATGCAAAACTTTCCAAATGTGAATTTTGGCTTAACAATGTGACTTTTCTGGGGCATGTGATCAACAAAAATGGCATTTTAGTTGACACGCATAAGATTGAGGCTATTGTGAACTAGCCAAGACCAACCAATGTATCAGAAGTCAGAAGCTTTTTAGGGCTTGGAGGTTATTATCACAGATTTGTAAAAGACTTCTTCAAACTTGCTACACCATCGATACAGTTGACTTAGAAGAATATACCGTTTGATTAGAATGATCAGAGGGAATTCGTTTTTCAAGAATTGAAGATTAGATTGGTGACTGTGCCTATTTTGACTCTACCTAATGGTATTGATGGGTTTCAGATTTACAATGACGCTTCATATAAGGGCTTGAGATATGTATTAATGCAAAATGGAAGGGTGATTGCTTATGCTTCTTGCCAACTCCGTTTACATGAAAAGAATTATCTGACCCATGACCTTAAATTGGCAGCAATAGTTTTTTCTTTGAAAATCTGGCACCACTATCTATATGGAACAACTTGTGAAGTGTATATTGATCATAAAAGTTTGAAATACTTTTTCACCCAGAATGGACTAAATATGAGACAAAGAAGATGGCTTGAATTAATCAAAGACTATGATTTACAGATTTTGTACCATCCAGGGAAGGCCAACACAGTTGCAGATGTTTTAAGCCAAAAATCGATAGGGAATTTGTCATGTTTGCTCACCGGTTGGAAAGAGTTGTTGTATGATCTGGCGCGGAATGAGATTGAGATTATGCTGTGTGAACATAGTGGAATCTTGGCTATTATCTCTGCACAATCGGCCATCATTGAGGAAGTGAAAGAAAGGTAACTAAAATATGAATTTTTGAAGAAGATTGTTGATGAGATTGATTCAAAATCGAGGCCGAGATTCGTATGTTGAAATTCAGGGTAGTCTTTGTGTGCCAAATTGTTCTGAATTGAGAAAACGTGCCATGACCAAAGCACATAGTTTTAAATTTGCTATGCATATGGGGAACACAAAAATGTATAAGGATTTGAAATAGAATTTTTGGTGGCTTGGAATGAAGAAGTGTATTGCCAAATTTGTAACCAAATGTCTGCATTGTCAACAAATGAAAGTTGAACATTAACGACCCGTCGGGTTACTTCGACCGCTCCCAATACCGAAATGGAAATGAGAGCATATTACGATGGATTTCATTATTGGATTGCCTTACTCCACTCGAGGTATGGATTCTATTTGCGTCATTATTGATTGTTTAACTAAGTCTGCTCACTTTTTGCCTATCAAAACTTTTTATAATACCGATAAATTGGCTAACATCTATGTGTATGAAATTGTGAGACTATATGGTGTGCCAGTATTGAGATCCTAAGTTTACTTCGAGATTCTAGCAGAGTTTGCAACAAGCTTTGGGAACTGAATTGAGATTGAGTAGTACTTATCATCCATAGATAGACGGCCAATCAGAACGGACCATTCAAACTCTAGAGGATATGTTACAAATGTGTGTGTTGGACTTCCAAGGAACTTGGGAGACATACTTGTCATTGGCTGAGTTTGTGTACAACAATAGCTACCACTCAAGCATTGGAATGGCTCCTTATGAAGCTTTGTATGGAAGAAAATGCCAATCACCTATCCGTCGGTCTGAGGCTGGCGATAAACCGTTATTGGGGCCGGAACTTGTGCAAGAAACGATAGAAAAAATGAAACTAATTCAATGAAGATTGAAAACTACACAAAGTCGTCATGAGAGCTATGTGAATGTTTGGAGAAGAGACAGAAAATATGAAGTCGATGACCACGTGTTCATTAAAGTGACTCTTATGAAGGGCCAGACACGATTTTGCGTGAAAGAAAAGTTAGCACCACGATACATTGGTCCGTATGAAATCATTGAAAAGATTAATCCTGTGACGTAACAAGTAGCTTTGCCTCCAGTTATGGAAAATATGCACAATGTTTTCTGTGTTTCAATGCTACGAGGCTATTTGAGGGATCCATTACATGTGATTGAGCCGACCCACGTGCTATTGAAAGATGATTTTACCTATGAGGAATGATCAATTCAAATTGTGAACCGCTGAATCAAAATATTGAGAAACAAGAAAATACCTTCGGCGAAAGTTGACTGGAAAAACCACGGAAGGACGTATGCAACATGGGAAACCGAAGAAGACATGATGAGGAGATACCCTGATTTGTTCCCTCTCGATCCGACATTCTTTTGAAATGAAGGTAATTCGAGTTTAGAGGATCAAACTCTTCAAAGAGGGAAGACTGTAACAACCCCGACCCGTAATTAACGTATAATCTCTGATTAAGAACGTCTAATAAGTAATTAACATGGAATCATGTGTTATGTGTGTTATTTGCATTAGATCTGTCTGTCGTAAAATTATCTGTCTGTATTTCTGTATCGGTATACAAATTAAGGGCCTTATCTGTAATGCCCTCAAAAATAATACATATAAACCCACATTCAAGACATCCATAAACTTAAGAGAATAAAGCATAATTCTATTTATCAGAGTATTCTTACAAAAGATATTACATGTTGACAATAAAAGTAAATGCCTTCTAGGCTTACAACTTTCCAAGTCAACACTTGGTTACAAAAAGAGAGTATTAACTCTAATACATATTAAGCCCTTGGCCTGAATTTACATGTAATATCAAAAGAACAACAAAAAGGTCTATCAGCCTCAAGCCTCCCAAGCTACGTCCTTGGAGGTGGCATATCACCTGAACCTGAAAATGATGTCCCATATAGGGTGAGCCAAAGCCCAGTAGAGATATACTAAACCAAGTATGAGAGATAACTAAAACAAGAGCATTTGATAGATGGTTAACACTTATAAACCAAATTATATCACAATACAGTTTCATGACTTTCATGTCCATGTTACTTTCCACTTTCCTCTACTTATCCAAATCATTTCATAAACATGGCTCAGAACCTGGCCAAACAATTAATGGGAATACATTCCATATTAAAACATTTCCCTCATTCACAATTCAAATGAGTTTACAACTCACATTAAAAACACTTCCAATATTTCAATTTAATACACACATTTGTTGTATTAACACTTCAAGTGATACACATATTTGCTGTATCCATGGAGTCCATCCCCTATCTCCTCCCAAACAGGTTTGAGAGTCCATCCCCTATCTCCTCTCAAACCATGGAGTACATCTTCTATCTCCTCCCAAACAATATGCATATACAATGCATTTAACAATTATCATACACAATAATCAATCAATACACATATTTGCTGTATTAATTCAGCTGTCATATTCAATGACATATTTAATGTGATTAGTTTCAGTTTTTCCTTAATCAACATACAATGTCTACAACAATCAAGATTATCCTCCACCGATAGCCCAAAGCAGTTATTTCTAAACAGATAATAAATGCAACAAACAGATATAATATCCACATTCTCATAGGTGAGTGATTAACTAATCCAACTACACCATTTAATCCCATAATTTCTCAATTTCATTATCCTCAATTCAATTTCATGTTTCCACAAATTAATTATTCAAATTAATTAATCAACACAATTAGGGCATTTTTCCCTTTTTCTCAACTATTGACCCTAAGGCTCTATTTCTTCCAATTAACAACAATAGTACCATTTCCCAAGGTCTCATATACAAATGGAGTTTTTGAAACACAAAACCCCTCTTTCAAATTTACACAACAAACCCTAACTTTTCCCAAAATTTCCCAACAACACCAACTAATCGAAATGACCAAAATTTATGTTAAAACTCATAGAATAGAGTAGGAAATCCCTACCTCAAAATGGAGAGATCAAAGGAGAAGATGGTGAAAATCCAAAGTGCTCCAAACCCACAATTTTTCAAATTAAAAGGAAGCCCAAGTCACCCTCTATCTTTCTTGTAAAGAACTTAAGGTAGAAACACACTAATAGTAGATCAATCCCTAGAGAGAAGGTAAGTGTAGAGAGAGGAGCAGCCGGATCTAGGGTTTATACAAAAGAGGAGATGAAAAAATGAAGTGTAATCCTGCTGCTGCCTACTGATATAACACAGGCTCGTTCGAGCGAAGAATTGGTCACTCGAGCGACCAGACACAAGGAATACTCGCTCGAGCGTAGAAAGCCTCGCTCGAGCCAACAATTCGAAGCTTCAGGTCTGCAACCCAGAAGCACGCTTGAGCGACAGAATGCTCGCTCGAGCGAAGAAACCCAAAACAAAGACCTCGCTCGCTCGAGCGAAGAATTGCAACCTTCAGGTCCAGAACTAGACACAGACGCAAGCTCGAGCGAAAAACTTCTCCGCTCGAGCCACCAGATACAAAACTCAACTCTGGCTCGAGCGAAGGATCTAAAACACAGAGCTCGCTCGAGCGACAAAAGGCTCGCTCGAGCGAAGGACCAAAATTCTAGGCAGCAACCATTTGCTTCCAATCACACCCAACCTGCAACAATCCTACCCAAAACATCCTATAACTCAAATACAAAGTATTGAAGGACGGAAACAAGATATAAACCACAACCGACATCCACAGAACCAAGTCTAGATACAACAACCAAAGGAGGAAGAACCGGGATCGCTATATTATCGGTCACAAAATACGAAGTCGACTAAAAATACATGCTAATTAGGACTTTTAAAATATTATGGTAGGTTTAATTGGAATTCGATTCGAAACCAAATAATTAGAATAAAATAATGCGAATTAATTAACTTAAGCCAAGAATTAATTAAGCCCACTAATTAGCCTATATAAGGCTTATATGTATCTAGAATCATACCATCTTCATTTTCTTGAGCTTGAAATGTGAGTAAGAGAGAGAAGATGAGGAAATTGAAATCAACTAGGAAGATTGTTAGGGAATTGGGAAGAAATTGAAGGGAAACTCGAAGAATTGGCAAGAGCTCTCTTAAAATCAAAGAATTGTAAAGCTTAGGTAAGGAATTTAATCTCTAAGTTTGGAATTTGACTTGCTCAATATAAGAACTCAAAGGAAGTAAAAGATTAATTCATGAATTAAGCTAGAATTGTAGAATTTAAGCTCAATACATACATGCATATGCAATACATTGCGTTTTGAGTATGTTTTCTAAGAAATTCTTCCATGCATGTAACAATTCTAACTTGGTTTTGAGACATCGTCATATTTTCTAGCATTTTATCTTATTTAAGCATGATTTGAAGAGTTTAAATTCAAAGGAATGCATGCATGTTGCATATATGTACATTTCAAGTTTAATTTTGAACAATTCGCTTACTTTTGGGCCTTGATTTTACGAAATAACCTTTAAATCGTGATGTGTTATAAGTTGACAAGTGTTTTACCAAGTTTTGGCCCAAAAGGATGTGTTTTAAAGGTTTGAAATTGAGTTTTGAACTTCGAAGAGCAATCTGAAAATTCCAGAATTTGAGCTTTCCACTCAAGCGTAGGAAGTGGTGCTCGAGCGAAGAATGTAAGCTCTCAGAAATTATGAGTGTAGGAAGTTGCGCTTGAGTGACCGCTCACAATTTTGTACCTTGGCTCGAGCGAAGGAATCTACGCTCGAGTGTTGAATGAGAGTAACCAGTACTTTTACAAACCAAGGGATCCGCTCGAGCAAAGGAACTTGCGCTCGAGCGAACTATCTAGTTTTTCAAAATTTGACTAAGTGTTTCAAAATACATTGTGGCATCCTCATTGCATCTTAGGCGTTCCTAAGCCTTAAACAAGATATGATAATGAGAAAAAAAGGGTTAAAAACACACATTAAGAAAGAAGAACACTAAGTTAAGCACTTTTGGGACAAATGTTCAAGTGTATCTATCACATGTTTGTGTAGGTCATTTGTTAGCACCACCTGATCGATCTGTCCATATGATCTATTCTGTTACTGGAGCTAATTGTGAGTAACAACTCTGTAAAGCTATTTTCGGTTATATGTATTTTCAACATGATATGATATGATCTGTTTTTCTGAAATGGAATTATGTGATTAAATGAATGATTGTCCAGCTTTCAAAATGTAATCGTGGCATCCTTAGCATCATGTGTTCAAGTGATATCTGTTACCTGGTACCAGGGTTCACATGGGTTCCTTTATGGGACTGGTTATGCATAACTGCTTATTTGTTTTCATGTGGGTCTTTATGACCATTTCAAGTGATTATGGGTCTTTATGGAGACCTCATGTACACATGGGTCTTTATGACCAATTTGATCTGTTAGTTAATGGATATACCACGTATAACTGTTTATGAAATTTGTATAAGCATGTGAACCTAAAATCGGTAAAAACATGTGAATCTGATTCTGTTTCTAATATGAAATCTACTTTTTGAATCTATTATGGGACATCATTCATTAAAACCTTTACTCTATTGTTATTCACTGGGTTCCAGCCCATTCTATTATTTATGTATATAGGTGATTAGGTGCGGGACCAGGTTTAAGTGGATAGCCTGGAGTTCAGTTTTGTCAAGCCAACCACTGTGCCTCTTATGGAGGTTCCCTAGCATGTAAAGTGTTCAAGTGGTTTGCACGTGGCATCTATTAATGTATCTTGTCTCTTTTGTTGAACAAGACTTTTGCATAATTTGTAAATAGGGCCAAGTCCCTTTTTGAATAATTGGACTTGATGACGCATATGTGACGTCACTATAAATGCATGTGAATAAATGTGTAAATTTTATGTCTCATGTACGTCTGCGTAGCTCTATGGACAACGTATTTTGTATTATTGCTTCTGCTAGCCCCTTATTATATGTTAATCTATTCCGAGGCCTTTGGTAATCTAAGGATTACTGGCCGATTACGACGCTAAACCTATAGAGGTGGGTTTGGGTCTTGACAGTTTCGGTGCACTACAAAAAAGTACACTTATTTTGTTTTTATTTTTTGTTATATTATTTCTTTATTTTTTTATATTTTTATATAAAAAATTTAAAAGTATATTTATTTAGATCATTCTAAACAACCTCTTAATAGCCGATTGAAATATAAGAAAAGTGTGGCTTCGTGTGGTATAGTTTTAATAATGAAAGATGGTTTTTGAAAAAAGTTTACAAAATTGCAAATTTTGTTTGGTGGTATATTTTAAAAATAATTTTAGAGTGATTTGCAATTTTTTTATTTTTATAATTGAATAGATGGGTGTGAGAAAAAAATTGATTGATTGATTGATGCGTAGAATGCGAGAAAATAGAGAAGTTATTGGTAGATCTTGGGGCATCGCCACTTGGTACCCTAATAATGTTGTGATTGGTGGAGGGAGTGGGGCCTACGAATTTGTGTTGGGTGATAGGCGAACATGAGGAGACATGGTGAATTGTGGTTGGTGAAAGATGTGGCCATGTGGCGCCTCTGGATCAACCAATAATTTTTCAATAGAATGAGAGAGGAGCGAGGAAAAAGAAAAGAAAAAAATGATTGATTGATGTATAAAAAAAAAAGGAGAGAGAGAGAGAGAGAGAAACAATTTTTAAAAGCTGTAAACCAAAATATAATTTTTGAATTTTTCATTACAAAAATTGATTTAAAAATTTAACCAAACACGACCTATGTTTTTTACGCCTAAGCAAGGCGATACGGCGTTGTGCTGTGTTTGGTTTTATTGTCTAGTGGCTTTATGGTTGTTGATGGGCCTATGGGTTGGGGCGTCCAATGTTGAGAAGGCCCGAATAGTAATGTGAAACTAAAATATTCATCTCTCCTAAATTCTTGAGTTTATTACGAGCCGGTCCTTTTTTGGGACTTATTACCTTGTTAGTCCTGAAGAATATTCATATGTACAGATCAATCATATCCTATTCGTTGTTTTACCTTTCTCTCCTAGAGTATTTTATTATCTATGTACTATTTATGTTACCCTAATATTGTTCATTGTTATCTCTCTCTCTCTCCAACTATTTTTCCAGTGGATAACACAACAGTGTTTCCATCAACGGCGCTTCATTGCCTTCAACGCCTATCACTTCAACCACTGCATTCCTCCATTGCCTTTTCAACGCCACTCGCCTTAACCATCACCGTCCCCCGTTGCCTTTAAACGCCACTCACCTTAACCACCGTCATCCTCCGTCACCTTTAACGCCGATCACCTCAACGAACGTCATTCGTTGTCACCTTCAACGTCGTTCACCTCAACCATCGACGTTCTATATCATCTTCAACAATGCTCGCCTTAACCATCACCATCGTCCTCCTTCTCTGTCGTCGTCGTCTTCCTCCACCCTCGCCATCGTTGTCACTCTCCTTACACCAGCCCTCATCTCTTGTTGTCATCATTGCCACTCCTCCTCCATCAATGATCTATCATCTTCGACATTACCACTGCCGCCATCCTCATCCATCATCGATCTATTGTATTTGACCTCGAACTTCACCAATGGCTTCAGATCTAGGTGTTTTCAATGCCGATCTACTATCTTCGGCGCCAATTTGGTACTGTACATGGTTGCTAATAAGATCAATTATCTCTCTCTATGGTGTGTTGGTAAAGATCTGCGTGTGTAAAACATGTGTAACTGATCTGATAAATTTACCACTTACTTCAGTGATAAATTTATCACTCGATAATTTATGAAAAAAATAAATTTTGTATTTTTATGAGTAAATACGCAAATTAGTAGATAATAGTTAGTGTGTATGTAAATGTGAGTGAGTGTGTGAAAATGAATAGTTAAATGGTGTCTCTTTTTTTCTCTCTTCTCCCTCAAATTGGATTTGTCATTTGTAAAGTGATAAATTTATCACTAATGAATTGATAACTGTATCATTGATACAGTGAGAAATTTATTAATGGAGAACATGCGGTAGAGACATGATTTTTATGTTAAGAAACATTGTATAAGTACTCTAACGAATAAGATATTTTGCTATTCTTTCAAATAATGTTTTAATTAAGCTAAATTTAAAAATTAAAAATCAATTTATAATTGTGTGCATTATTTATTTTTCTTCTTAAAAAATTAAAAATACATTGAAATGGAAGTTGGTAGCATTTGTCAAATCACTCTTTCTCAGTAATAATGAAATTTGAATATTTCCTAAGTTGATTGCCTTCTCGATAGAAGACAAAAGCAATTTCAAAAAGTTGAAAACCCTATCTCTCTATTGGATGTCGTGAAAATTAACAATATATGCTTGTTTTAGAAAGTTGGCTAAATATATATATATATATATATATATTTTAGAAAAAATATGTAAAAAAATAAAAAGATAACGTAATCTAAAATAGGTTAAAAGTCCAGAATTAACTTTTAATCATATTCTCAAAACAGCCAAACATAGTATGTAAAAACGAGTTAGAGAAAGAGTATGTATATATCAATGGAGTCAGAGAAGGTATCTAGCGAGAGAAATGTCATTGGAAATTATTATCAGCAACCAGACATAGTAGCCAGTGCCGGAAGTGACTATTAATAGCTAGTTCTTGGTAGCGGGTTTGGGCTAAGGGTAAAATTGGAAAAACGAGTTCATTAATTTGGACTAGACCTAGTGGGTATTAAGTTCTATGAAGAGGACTAGCCCATGACTATCCCTAAATTCTTCTCAATTGACATGGACCGTGCTAATTATTGATTTATTTAAAATTAATTAATTAAGATTCAACTGTGTTGCACCTTATCACGATAGTATTAGTAAATTTAGAAGTCTCTAGCATTATATTTTATGTGTAAATGTCCAACTAACAATCAACTAGATTGTTCAAGTTGGTACCAATTAGGGTCGGCGGTATAGAGGGATCAGAGAGGTTACATGCCTTCTTGGATTTTGGCCTTTTTTTTTTTTTTTTTTAATACAAACATAAAGAAATATATTTTAAATAAAAAAATTATAAAAATATTATTTGAAATGAAATATCAATGATATTTTTAAAATTATGAGAATAGTAATAGTTGTTTCGATTGAAAATGAAGAGACTGTGATAAGACATATTATTTATGAAAACTTTATGAAAAAATTTCAATGTAATAATAATGTCTATCATAAATATTGACATGCAAGTATAATTAATTTCACTATGAAGATATATATATATATATATAATTTATTGAATTGTTAGTTACATTTAACATATGTGGTTCACTCTCCATGTGTTTCTTTACTATTAGTTGATGATATCACATGTCAATGATGTTGTGATATTACCATTATATTCAATTTTTACTCAAATTTTATATAAAAAAAATTACTTTATCATTATATAATTTAAGACTTATTTGTATTGTTCGTGATATACTAGTTACACATAATAACATTATTTTTTTGATCTTTCTCGAAGCCAATCATAAAAATTTTTGATATTGTAAGTAACAAGTGCCCCTCTGATTTAATGTATTAGTCCGCGGGTGTTCGCGGATCGATTTTTGATGGTTTGGTTTGCAATTTGGACTCGTCCGCATGTCTACGGTTTGGGAAAAATCGAACTCGCAACCACCCGCAATGCGAGTTGCAGTTTTTGTGGATACGGTTCGCGGAGGTGCTAGCGGTTGCGAGCAGTTTGTGGATTGAGCTTTTTCCTTTAAAAAATTATTTTTCGGCTTTTTTTTTTATTCCCTTTTTTTAAATATTTTTGATTGCGGGAGATTCTCCTTAAAACTAGATTACAAAAAATTAGAATGAAAATTAAATAAAAACTAACATAGAAAGAAAAAAAAAAGTAAACTACCAATAGGTCCTAATAGTTGAACTTAATTCCCATCAAGTCTTATTAAAAATAAGTCTTTGTAAAATTATTGCTAAAAATAATTTTTTTGTGACAATTTTGATATATGTCGCTAAAAATGGGCAATTAGTGACTTTTTTTTGTCATGATTTTTATAAATTGTTGCTAAAACTTACAATTAGTGACTTTTTTTATGACAATTTTTTCTCATAGAACCTATTAGACAATAAGTCCACTTATTAGGACCTACACGTAAGTACCTAAAAAAAAATAAAATCACATAACTAGATTTACAAAAAAATTTTAAAAAATTCGATTGAATAATAAGTATTTCAAACAAGGCAATGTATGATATTATTATAATGTTATAATGTTAGCGCCTACAGGTTTGATAATCAGATTAAAGTGAGCAAGAGAATAGAAGATTAGGGCTACATACTCACAAAATTTACAAGAAAATCTGATGGTCCAGATTATTAAAAAAAAAATTGTATACAGATGTTGGCAGGTGAGTGTGGGTGTAGGTAAAACCCGTGACCCATCTGAAACCTGCAAAAAAAAAAAAAATCTAAACCGCATCCAACCCTAATAATTTTGCAAAATCGCCCAAATAAGCGTGGATGCTTCGGGTTAGGTGATTTCACGGATCAGATAACCCTACTATATAGAAAATCATAGTTTGAATTTTTAAATGTAAACTAATTTTTAGAAGTTACATTCTTCCCTCCACTTGAGGTCACTTTTAAGATTTTGGTATAATAATTATCTGAATTGTAAAGAACGAAAAATTATATATAGGATTCTATTGGGTGTAGTTTTTATAGATTTGAAAGTTGATAATCATAGATAATAATAAAATTTAAAATACCATTTTCTTGAATTTTCAGTAATTATTATTTTTTTCAAATTATAGAGATTATTTTGAAAAAAATTGGTCTAACATCCTGTAACATTGCTCGGGGGTACCCGTGCTTTCGGACCCTCGATTTCTTTGATCTAGTCTTACGAATGCAATGTGAAACATAGATGAAAGTCCATATTTGACAACTTTTAAAAAATCTATTTTATCGCAAAATCTTTACCAGGAATAGACTGCGTTATCAGATTTTAAAGTCACCACCTAATATTTTGGGAAATTAGGATATCCATAACTCATGTCAAGGCCACTATTCGTCATAACCAAAGTTGTCTCGGTTCGGAACCTTAGGTATGAGATGTGATGACCTAAGTTTATATAAAGGAAATAAATAAATAAATAAATAAATTTATTAGAGAACATGATCAAAATGGAGCAATGAAATATATGCTTTTGAGAGAAAAGTTGGGACAAGAGTGAGTGGGAAGTTCTTTTTTTTTTTTTTTTTTTTAATATATCTCCCTCTCACTTTGGGAGAGAGTCACTACATTTCAGCTGGACTCACTTTCGGTGGTAAATTACATATCCAGTGAGGATTTCCGATATTCAATTATTTAGAACAACTTTCCAGATCATGGAGAAGAATATGGAACGAGTGGAATGGATTTTCGGGAAGAGCTTCCATGTGTATGGGTGGAGAATTATTACGTTAGATATGAGATTCTAGAGAGAGAGTATGAGCAGCGGCAACAATGGTGGCGGGTTACAATCAATCCCTACAGCGTCGAGGAAGATGGTTCAGAGCTTGAAGGAGATTGTAAACTGCTCCGAGCTTGAGATCTACGCCATACTTAAAGATTTTAATATGGACCCTAATGAGGCTGTTAGCTGCCTTCTTTCTCAAGAATAAGGAGATAACAGAATCCAAGTTTCGTGGCTTTAGTAACTCTTCAAGTCGTGGGGGTAGGGGGGTGGCACTGATCGTTATGTTGGAGTTTTGGTTTATAACAGTTTACTTGGTGGCATGGGTCAAGGCTTAGGTTTTCGACCTGGAGTTATTGATGGTGCAACCAGTATATCAGCCATTCAGTGGCTCTACAATACTAACAAGTCCTCCCATGAACCTCGATTAAGATTAAAGGCTTTCCTTGCAGGTCACGTGATGTATGTGCGTGGATGGAGGCAAAAGGATGACCTGGGGCAGTGTATTGTAGCATGTGTGATAATTGGCAAAGGTTTTGAAGCAGACCACGTGGTGCCCATGCCTTTTCTCATTCAAGCAGTAGGTGAAAATAGATTAAGGGTAGGTGTATGGACATGAGACAGCCACGTCTCAAGGATGGTGCACACAAGGTCTCATTTGGGTTCACTAATATTGGGCTGGGTGATGAAGTTAAGTGGACTTTTCGCAATCACATGAGGCTCGAGGAGATGAACTAAAAAGAAAATTGCCTGCACCTGAGAGTGTTGTGAAATACTACACTGGAGATGACTTGTAATTGTTTGATAAACTTCGAACCGCAAGAGTTCCCAATTCTCGAAGGCCAAAAATAGATAAAGGTTCAAACTCTATTTTTCTTGGCAGGTGATTGCCAAGTATATTTTATATATATATATTTATAATTGTAGTGGTGGGCCTTGTTTGAATAGGTGGTATTTGGCCATATATCTGTTGTAAGATTGTGTTATGGGCCGTCAAATTTGGTAATTGAAGTGGACCTCACGTGCATGGCTGCTACAATTTCTATTGGGATCGTAAATTGAAGTGCTTTGGAATTTTACATGTTTCCTCTTCTTGGCTTGAGGTAGGGATTCTTACTCATTCTTATGTGTTTTAACATAGAAATTGAGTTATTTGTATAGATGGGTTGGTTCGGAAAAGTTAAGACTTGAAATGTGTTATTTTCAAAAGAGGGGTTTTGTTATTTTAGCTCATAAAAATATATTTGGGTCTTAAAATGATAGTATTGATATTGTTGATAATATTTGGACCTTTGGATCAATATTGAGAAAAAAAAAAAGGAAAACTGCCATGTTTAGATATATTTGGGTTATTAGTGTAATTAATGACAATTGTTATGAAAATGTGAAATTGAGTTGGAAATAATGGAATTAGCTCATTATGAGTTAGAATGGTGGAGTTGAATTTATTAATCGCTTACTTTAAAAATGTTGAGATTTTATATCTATTGAGGCATTTATTATCTATTTAGAAATAACTGCTTTGGACTATCAGTGGAGGATAGTCTTGATTGTTGTAGACAATGCATGATGATTAGGCAAACTAAAACTAATCAATTGAATATGTCATCGAATATGACGGTTGGAATAATACATTGAATTTATGTATTAATTGATTATGTATATGATATGTGTTTATATACATTGTATTGTGTGGGGAGGAGATAGGGGATGCACTCCACGGTTTAGGGGAAGATAGGGGATGGACTCCTAAACCGGATATTATTTGGGAGGAGATAGGGGATGGACTCCATCGATACAGCAAATAAGTGTATCTATTGAAGTACTGATATAGCAAATCTGTACATCATATGTGAAATATGGAAGTGTTTTGTTTAAAATTGATACAACAAATATGTGTATCTATTGTGAAGTACGAAATGTTTAATTTGAGTCTTTATCTCAATTGAAATGGAAGTACTGTTGATATGAGAGGTAATCTCACTTAAAGGGTATGGCCAGGTTCTGAGCTAGGATTATGAATTAAGAAATGGAAATTATTATGAAACATGGATACATTTGTCATGTAATTGAAATGGATTATGAATGGATATATGTGAGTCAAACATTTATCGAATGCTCATGTTTTAGTTATTGCTCATATTATGTTTAGCATATCTCTATTGGGCTGTTAGCTCACCCTATACGGGAATATCATTTTCAGGTGCAGGTGAGGTGTTACCTCCAAGGCAATAGCATGGATGGACTCTCGGAAAGCAAGAGTTTCCTATTTATGCTTTATGTGTTCATGTTTGTTATTTGTAAAGCCAAGGGCTTAAGATGTAATGAGTGAGACTCAATTTGTGTAACCAAGCAATGTCTTGGAAAGATGATAGCCTATATGGCATTTAATTGCTTGTTAAACAGTGAACGCTGATATATGAAAGTATGTTGTTTCTCATATTTATTCCGCATATGAGTTATCTTTATTGTAATATTTTGGGGGTGTTACATGAGAAGGAAAGGTCATTAATTGAGCATCCCTGCTCACCCGATCAAAAGATCGGTCTTTACTAAACCATAATATGACTTTTATTAACTTTGTATGTTCATATTCCAATTATTAATAATTCTAAAATTTACTATGTGAAGCAAACAAGTATAAACTATGTCATTCATTTTGAAACAATTTGATTTCATGTATTTTAAAAGATTTTTGAAGATGTACAACTCAAAGAAATTGAGTTTACAAATATGAAAATCAATATCATTCCAAATTAAGCGACAGAACCTCCATCCACCGGTATTCATAGAGTTATATCAAATAAGCACACATCCTCATGATAGAATGCTAAACATAGTACGAGAAACACACACAAGCGGGATGCTAAAGCATAAAAACTTACATGTTTACCGACATACCACGAACAGCTACAAAACAAAGTTAGCGAAATATGCATGATCTTATATACAAATTATAATGCAATTCATTCACAAAATGCAACTAAAGATTCAGCTTCTAATACATGACATGTGAATCATCTCAAGAATATGAGGTAGCGCACATAATCACATAAAAATTAATTAAATCCACAAATACAAATTTGGTTGAATCTTAATGCATAAAATATGGATCCAAAGGATGAATGTGATGAAAAATAAAATATGATGTTTATGTACAAATAAGGAAAGCAAATAAAAGAATAGGATAGAAAGAAGCGGGGTAAGGAATTATTACAATACTTGAATAATTACATATCCGAATAAGGGAGGAGAGAAAGAAAAAATATTTATAAAAAAAACTCACAAATCTCTCAAATTAAAATAAAAATAGAAGCTTCAGGGGCCTTAGAAATGGCTGTATTAGTGAAAACAGCATACACTTAAAATGCACAAAATTATAATATATAGAAAAAAAAGAGTAAGTAATTGTCCAAAACTAAAACTACTTTAAGAAAAAATAAAAAATAAAAACAAAAATGAAATTCTTTGAAATAGAAAATAATTTATTTATTTATTATTAAAAATAAAGTTTTAAAGAAAACAAAGAAAACTATACAAAAAAAAGTACAAAAACCAAACATAAAATATAATACAAAAAAATAAATGAATTATAAGATTTTCAAAAAGTGAGACTCACAAATAAAATTTGTAAAATCTTGTCTATTCATATACTTTTTGAGTATATTTTTCATACTTATAATCCCGAGAATGACATTGCAATAGTTTGCATTTTTTGCATTAGGTCCATCTAATAGTTTTAGCAAATATAGATATAATAAATTTCATAATACAAAACATTAACAATTGTAAGACAAAAGATATATATCTAAAAAAAATGAAAACAACGTTTAATGATGATGTAGAAGTACACCTGACGTTTAAATTAGAGGTATAACTAGATAAATCGCCATAGAAAAAGAAGACACCATTTATTTTTCATCCCAACAATTACATAACTCAATATATAATTTCAATGTCACTCACTGCTCCACACGTCTAATTCTCTATCAATATTAAAATGAATGTATGAACCAAAAAAAGGGAACATTTGAGAAGACAAAGAGATGTAGTTTAAGACCTTTCAATTGTTGAATTCTTTTAATTAATAGTTATTAGGCTTATATGGTCGGGTTTCTAATATTTGTTAGCCATTAAAGTTGAGTTCTTTGGTTTTATCTGTATTCACTTGATAATTTGAGAGTGGACATTTGTCATGTCTTTACACAAATACTTGACATATTTTTTTAGCATTATTAATGAAATGCACAGTGTAATTTTTTTTTTTTTGGCAATAGCAACCTATTATTTTTTAATAAAAAATTATATTTTTAAAATTTTTTTTTTCATATAGAAACTATTTTTAAAAATTTTTAATAAAATGCACCATGTAATTTTTTTTCTCAATTGCAATATGTTATTTTTTAATAAGAATTTATATTTATTTTAAATATTTTTTAATATACAAATTTTTTAATAAAATGCATAGTATAGTTTTTTTTTTTCTCTTTTTTTCGCAATTGCATGCTGTTATTTTTTAATAAAAATTTATATTGTTTTAGATATTTTTTAATATACAAATTATCTTTTATAGTATATTTTGTTTCACAATTGCAACATGTTATTTTTTAATGAGAATTTATATTTATTTTAGATATTTTTTTAATATACAAATTATTTTTTGAAGATTTTTCATAAAAATAATTTAACAAATCTCATCCCTAGCCATTATAGCGACCCCGGTCTTTTCCCATTTGGTTGTTGTACCCGGACTTATGTTCCGTAGATTCAGTTGTATTTTATTGTTGTTGTTGTCCTTTAATTCCCTATTTTGAGTTTTGGGTTGTGTTAGGCAGGTTTGTTACAGGTTGGTTGGGTTGGAAACCAAGTGTTGCTGTCCAGATTTCTGGACCTTCGCTCGAGCGAGGAGTTGGTCGCTCGAGCGAGCTGTTGTTTTTGTCCTTCGCTCGAGCCAGGGTTTGGTCGCTCGAGCGAGAGTCTGCGTCTGGGCTTAGGACCTGAGAGTTGTGTTTCTTCGCTCGAGCGAGCTTTTCTTCGCTCGAGCGAGCGAGGTGTATGTATTCGAGTTCTTCGCTCGAGCGAGAAGTTCTTCGCTCGAGCGAGCTTCTGGGTTGCAGACCTGAAGCATTGAGTTTTTGGCTCGAGCGAGCTTTTCTTCGCTCGAGCGTGGATTTCTTGTGTCTGGTCACTCGAGTGACCAAGTCTTCGCTCGAGCGAGCCTGTCCAGTTTAAATACGCAGCAGCGGTTTTTAAAACGTTTTTTTTACATCTTTTTTATCCAAAAACCCTAGTTCCGACTTCTCTCTTCCTCTACACACCTTCTACCCTAGGTTTCATCTAGTTTTAGAGTGTTTCTACCCTAGATCCTTTATTAAAAAGATAGTGTGGGTCGAGGGCTTTTGTTTAATCTGAACAATCTTGGATTTGGAGCACTTTGGATTTTGGGTCCTCATCTCCGTCTTCTCCTTTTGGGTTATTTCTTCGAGGTAGGGATTTCCTACTCCAACTTATGAGTTTTGTTCTAAGTTTTGGTATTTTAATATGTTGGGGGTATTTTGGTAATTTTGGGAAAAACCCTAGTTGTTTTATTAAATTGAATTGTATGTTTAATTTAAGGAACATTGGGAATATTAGTTGAATTCATGGAATTGGAGATTTATAAGTTGAAAGGGTGTAGTTAAATAATTTAATTACTCGCCTATTTAAATGTTGAGATTATTATTGTTGATACATTTATTTCTTGTTTAGAAATAACTGTTTTGGGCTATCGGTGGAGGATAGTCATGATTGTTGTAGACATTGCATGTGGATTAGGGATAACTGAAACTAATCACATTGGTTAAGTCATTAATTTTGACTGTTGAATTAATACAGACATTGTGTGTATTGATTGTGAGTTGTATATGTTATGTGTTTACATACATGTATTGGTTGAGCATTGTATATGCATATTGTGTGGGAGGAGATAGGGGATGTACTCCACGGTTTAGGGGAAGATAGGGGATGGACCTCTAAACCGGATTTTGTTTGGGAGGAGATAGGGGATGGACTCCATTAGCATCACTTTTATGTGTGCTTATTTATATTGAAGTGTTTTATGATACAGCACTAAAATGTGTATCAATCTGGAAGTATGAGGTGTTTTGACATGAGCCTTAGTCTCATTTGTGTTGTTAATTTTGGAAGTAATGTGAATATGCTATATAATTCACAGTTGTAAGTTTGGCCAGGTTCTGAGCCATATTGACAATAAAGGAAATTGATAAGTGTCATAGACATTAGTGTCTTAAGACTGTATATTGATATAATTGATTAACATGGTTAACCATCTATTGAATGCTATTGCTTTATTCAATGCTCATAATTGGTTTAGTATATTTCTACTGGGCTGTGGCTCACCCTATATGGGAACATCATTTTCAGGTTCAGGTGATAAGCTACCTCCAAGGACTTAGCTTGGAAGGACTTAGATTTGAAGACTAGTTTAGTTATTTGTTTTGTTTTGATATTACATGTAATTACAAGCCGAGGGCTTAATTTGTAGTTGAGTTAGTACTCACATTTTGTGTCCAAGTGTTGGCTTGGAAAGATGTAAGCCCATAGGGCATTTACTTTCATTATTACATGTAATGTCTTTATTTAAGGATACTCTGATGAATGAATTATGGTTTATTTTCTTAAGTAATGCATCTTATTATTGTGTATGTTATGGGTTATTTTTGAGGGCGTTACAGCCATAGTGTATGGGAGAAGTTGAAAATAATACAACAGTAGGTATGGAAAAAGTCAAAAAAAACTTATGAGTTGAGAGAAGTTAATAAATGCTAAAGTTTTGTTTTTTAAAATCAAAAAATTAAAAAATTAAAAAATTAAAATTAGAATATTAGAACTCCGCTTGTGACTTAAAATTCCCTTTTTCCTTATATATTACTAGCCTATCACCCGTGCTATACGCGGAATAATCATAGATATTTATATTTATTTTAGATTTTTTTTAATATATAAATTATGTTTTTTAAGATTTTTTATAAAAATAATTTAACAATCTTATCACTAACCATAGTGTATGGAAAAAGTTAAAAAGGATACTGCAATAACTATACACGGATTGTATCTATAATTATTTGTTTGAGGAGATTTTAAATGCTGATGAGGAGATTTTGACCAAATCAATAAATGCATGCATGTGGAAAGACATGTGGATTGAAAAAAGTTAATAAATGCTGATCAGGGGATTTTGACCAAATCAATAAATGTTGAGTTTTTTTTTTAAATAAAAAATTTAGAAATTTCAGATTGGGATATTGAAACTCCCACAGGCCTTGATAATAATCATATGTGTTGGACTTTTCAAGAATTTTTTTTTATGCTTGTTCTTAATGCATTAAAGTGTTATTATGAGGGAAAATAATCATATGTGTTGAGACTTTTTAAGAAATTTATATGTGTTGGATTTCAAAGATTTTTTTTATAATTGTTCTTAATGCATTAAAGTGTTATTATGAGGGTAAGACTTGGGAGTTGGGAAAAGTTAATAAATGCTAAGATTTTTTTTTTTTAAATAAAAAAATCAAGAAATTTAGATTGGGAGATTGGAGCTCCCACAAGGCTTGGGGTTAAAAATCCCATTTTGCTTAATATCTATACTATATATTAAGCAAAAAGGGATTTTTAACCCCAAGGCCTGTGGGAGTTTCAATATCCCAATATGAATTTTATAAATTTTTTATTAAAAAAAAAAACTCAGCATTTATTGATTTGGTCAAAATCACCTGATCAGCATTTATTAACTTTTTTCAATTCAAATGTCTTTCCACATGCCTACATTTATTGATTTGGTCAAAATCCCCTGATCAGCATTTAAAATCTCCTCATACAAATAATTATAGATACAATATGTGTATAGTTACTGCAGTATCCTTTTCAACTTCTCTCATACACTATGATTAATGATAAGATTGTTAAATTATTTTTATAAAAAAATCTTTAAAAACATAATATATATATTAGAAAAAATCTAAAATAAATATAAATATCTATAATTATCCCGTGCATAGCACAGGTGATAGGCTAGTCTATACTATATATTAAGCAAAAGGGGGTTTTTAACCCCAAGCCTTGTGGGAGCTCCAATCTCCCAATCTAAATTTCTTGATTTTTTGATTTAAAAAAAAAAAAAAACCTTAGCATTTATTAACTTCTCCCAACCCCCAAGTCTTACTCTCATAATAACACTTTAATGCATTAAAAACAAGCATAAAAAAAATTCTTTGAAATCCAACACATATAAATTCCTTGTAAAGTCTCAACACATGATTATTATCCCTCATAATAACACTTTAATGCATTAAGAACAAGCATAAAAAAAAATTCTTGAAAAGTCCAACACATATGATTATTATCAAAATATTATAATATAATAAAAAAAAGAAGACATTTAATTCGTTGAAAAGTCCAACACATATGATTATTATCAAAATATTAAACTTTAATATAATATAATAAAAAAAAAAGAAAACATTTAAAAAAATAAAAGACATTTAAAAATCGTAATTCGTATATATAGATAATTGTAAATATATTAAGGAAAATGAAGTTTCTAAACCCCAAGCCTTGTGGGAGCTCCAATCTCTCAATCTTAATTTTTTAAATTTTTGATATAAAAAAAAAATCACAGCATTTATTGATTTGGTCAAAATCCCCTGATCAATATTTATTAACTTTTTCCAATCCACATGCCTGCATTTATTGATTTGGTCAAAATCTCTGATTAGCATTTAAAATCCCCTCATATAAATAATTATAGATACAGCTCGTGCATAGTTACTGCAGTACCTTTTTAATTTCTCGTGTACACTATGATTAGTGATAAGATTGTTAAATTATTTTTATAAAAAATCTTAAAAAACATAATTTATATATTAAAAAAATTAATTTATCACTAATTATAGATACAGGTCATACATTGTTATTGCAGTAGCCTTTTTAATTTCTCCTGTATACTATGATTAGTGATAAGATTATTAAATTATTTTTATAAAAAATCTTTAAAAATATTAAAACAAATATAAATATCTATAATTATCCCGTGCATAGCACGGGTGATAGGCTAGTATAGTATAGATGTGGATGTTTAGAAAGTTACTATTTTAGTTGGCTATTATAGTAGGCTAAAATTTTTATATTTGAGAAGATAGTTAGATTTTTTTTGTAATTAGATATGATATTTGTGAGAGAAAAAGTGAAATGATTATAAATTTAATGTAATATGTTTATCTTATTAATTATTTTAACTTATTTTGTCTTTTTATGTATTTTAACTGAAAAAGTCAAAAAAATAATCTTTGCCAAACACCCCTATATATATAGATTCAGTAGTTCTACAGGGCCCGAAAACGGGCGCCCCGAATGCCTCAAAATTTTATTTTATTTTTTTCTTTTCAGCACAAGAAATGAGGAAGACGAAGGGAGGAAGGGGAGGGGGAGGGGAGGGGAGGGGGAGGAAGGACTGGAGGGGGCCTAAAAAATGGAGGAAGATGGGGCCTAAAAAATGGAGGAAGAGGAAGAGGACGCGATCGGCGGAGGCCGACGCGATCGGCGTTGATCGGCACGATCGGAGGAGGAGGACGCGATCGGCGGCGATCAGCGCAGGCGGCGCAGGCGACGCGACCTCTCTCTCTTTCTCTCCCTCTCCCTCTCCCTCTCTTTCTCTCCCTCTTCCTCTGCAACTCAGAGTTGCAGAGGTCAACAATGGCGGAAAAAAGAAAAAAAAAAAAACGGAATGCCCAAAACGACGTCGTTTTGGGCATTCGGGACATTCGAGCCAACAGTATTTCGGGCCCTCAAACATTTTCCATATAGATTCCTTCTCGCCCATTCTTAACTTCTTCAACTTTGTCTTCTATGTTCTTATCATTCAACTTTTTTTTTTGAACACCTCTTATCATTCAACTTTGGTTGTGTTACATTGAATCATATAATATAAAATTAAATTATTCAAAAAAAAAAAAACTAGCTTGCTTGTTTTTACTGAATTTTTTTAATATTTTAAACAATTTTTTTTATTTTTTAGACACACCTAACATAAATACACCTAAAAAATAAAAAAATTGTAAAAAAAATCTTTTAAAAATTCACTAAATACGAAAAATACAAAAAAAAAAATACAAAAAATTCAGTACATTTTTTGTATTTTTATGTATTTATTATTTTTTTACAAAATTTTTACTTTTTAGATACATCTAAGTAAGGTACATTTAAAAAAGTAAAAAAAAAATATTTAAAATTTTAAAAATATTCACTAAAAACAAAAAAATACGAAAACCAAAAAACTCAATTTTTAAAAAACTTAATTTAAAAAATTCAAAGCAAACACACTATGATGTGAAATTAATTTCAAATTTCAAAATTCAAATCCTGCTTAAAATAAATTTTCAAAAATGGTAAAAAATTAATTTTTAAAAATTACAACCAAATATCATACTAAAATATAAGTATAAAACCATGATTTAAACTCCACACTAAACACAGTCAAACTTTTCTCTAGAAGCATCCCATCATTTGAATTATTTTAAAGTATATCCCGTTAAAGTTAGGCCAGCTAACTGTCATCAGAAAGATTTAGTAGAATTTTTTAAATATTATTTGAGAATAAAATTATATTTTAAGTTTTTAAAGTTTTGAAATTATAATTTGAATGTAAAAAATTTATTTGGTAAATAAATTTTAAAAAAAGTTTTGAATTGAGTAGGAAATTTTTGATGTGACATGATATTTGATACAAAAATTTACAATTCATAATCAAACACACAATTCAAAATTCTATTCAAAACTCATAAAAAAAAATTTAAAAAAATTCAGAAAATATTTTTTATTAAATATATAAAAATTAACATGTATCAATTGCAACAAAAAATATATATATATACTTTGTCGATCAAACTGCCGGACGACCGGTAAGACGTCCGATAAAACGACTGGTTAGCTCAAATTTTTTCAGCTTGTATAGAATTTTCAAAAGCAAATGTAAAATTAATTTTTGAAAATCATAAACAAACACAGTATGTAAATCAAAGCCTGAAAATAACATTCCAAAACTCCACAAAACAGAGTGTTATTATTTGTTTCTTACACTAAAAAATAATTCGCTCTAAAAAGCATCCCATCATTTGAATTATTTTGAAGGATAGCCCCTTTTAAGCCAGCTAACTTTTCATCAGAAAGATATATTATTAGTTTCTTACAACAAAAAAAAAATTCGCTCTATTTTAACTTACGATATATATTTGTATATCCATGCTTTGATTAGGAAATGGCCTAACAAAAATCAGATCAAAGTAAAAAAAATACATGCAACAATTTAATAAACTTAAATTTTTTACACTTTAATTTCCTTTTCATCAAGCCTTCCAATGGGTAAAGGTCACAAAAAAAATGCACACAAAGTCAAATTAAAAAATAAAAAAATAAAAAAACTTGACATTAAATATGGAAACAAGCTAGCAATGATGTTGGTAAGTGTCCATAAAAAAGGAAAAATATTCAGAGAAGAGATGCACAACGGAAAGCTTTCTATGTGGATGCATGAAGTAATTTTTTAACAAAATTAAGAACAGATTATAGCAGGAAAGAAGTAGCTTACATGACATCACTAATCAAATAAAAAAACATAAATAAAATTTGACTAAAACTTTCAACAAAAAATAAAAAAACAATAATTATAAAGACCACTAATTTTGGAACTCTAAAGAGACCACTAATGATATGACACTCAATAAAAAAAAAAAATACAACACCAAAACCAAAACATCAAATTATTCATGGTGAGACCCACTGTCACATCATTAGTGGTAGCACTAATTATTGCTCTCACTCATTTTCCATAAAAAAAAAAATCCAAACTACTAGGCAGCATAAGCAGAAAGAAATCGCAAGTTCCAAGCTAGTTTCAATTCATCTTCATCTTCAAAGTCACCACTGAAGGACAACACAGTGGCACCGTTGGGAAAATTCATGTTTGGTGCATGAGGGTTAACCAAATTGCGCTCTTGAAGGCAATTGTAAGCAATTTTTGCAGCATTCATATCTGCCGCCTTCTTGCTCTTTACTACTTGTCCTTGAAAAAACTCTTCTCCTATTTCCACAGTTGACATAAAAATTTGCAAGTGTGGTGGACCAGAAACAGTTCTTTCATACTTTAGAACGAGCAAACCTTTTCTTTGAGCCAGTTCTTGCAAGAGATTCTTATACACAGTAGAGTCATCCTAACATTTTGTTAAACAAACCAAATATACACAACAGAAAAAATAAAATTAGTAACAAAGGTAAAATGAAATACTAAAAATTCACAGGAGATCGTTTAAAAAACTAGCCTCCTCCACTTCATTGAGCAACATAGACTCCCAAGCAACTTTTGCAGCTGCATGTTTAACTTCTTTAATAGTGAGGAAAAATCCAGGACTCTCATAAATTTTTCCATCAATTGTAACCCTACACCTAAACCGACTGGCATGAGAAGGGCCTTCACGCTCATATGAATACTCAGGCAGAGTGAGCTTCCTCTTTTGTGTATAAATTTGCAGCCTACTTACATACAAATGTTGCACATCTGAAAGCAGAAAATTATTGAACATTACACGTAGCCATGAAAAGCAAGGATGTCCCGTGTCCACAAAACCCATGAATAAACCATTGGCTATAACAAAAAAACTAACAAACAGTGATGCTATTGTTTAGAGATTGTTGAGTATAAGGAAGGCAATAAAATACAAAACAAAAAAAAAAAATGATTTTTGTGGTTAGGACTCCAGGCTTAGCTTGATTTGGTTTGGTTTTCAATTAATGTACTTAGCTCAACCAGACAAGCAAAAGAATTTGGTTTGTCCACTTGGTTTTCCTTTTTCCCTTTCCTTTGACAAATCCAAGAACAAAACAAAGCATTATATTGAGCTTTTCCTCATGAATTTTCCCAAATCTAATTCAAGATACATGACAGTTTCATAACTACATATAGTATACTTCTCAAAAATATTTTAGACATTGAAACAAAAACAGTGCATTTTCTTTTCAGTCACTTGTCTTTCTTATTTATTTTTTATTTTTACTTCCGAGAAATATTTATTTCTAGAGATAACAGTTTCACCAGCAACACAGAATTTGAAAAGGGCAAAGAAAAAAAATGACAAGTTGCAATATACATAAATATTAATATATAAGAGCATCTTCAATCCTTCATCAAATTCAAATTCGACGAAAAAGTAGCTAAAAATGTGCAACCATTTCTGCATCAAATCAAGCTCGACGAAAAAATATCAAAAAAATGTGCAACCATTTCTGCATAAAATCAAGCAAGAGGCAATTTGTCACCAAATCAAGGATAAATAAACCAATTCCTCCCCCTTACTCCCAACATTCACATTTTTACTCAAAACCCAAAAATATTTTATTTAAAAAAATTAAGATTTAAAAAAGCGTTCGCTTTTAGCAAAATTTCTAGTGTTTCTAGTTTATTTTTTCCACGTACTCCACATCAAAACAATAACTTACAAGATTTAACATCCATACATATATACACATATAAGCATAGAAAAAAAGAGAGATTGGGATTGTTTGCTATACCAGAAGAAGACGAAGGCGGAAGTTGAGCCTCTGCAATGAGAGAGCGTTGCAGAGAATTGAGGCTGCAATTAAGGGTTAAAAACTGGGGCAGAGGCGGAGGAGGACCAGATAACAGATACTGGGGGCAGAGGTGGAGGCAGAGGAGGAGCAAATAACTGATACTGGGGCAGAGGCGGAGGAGGACCAGATAACTGATACTGGGACAGACTCGGAGGAAGAGGAGCAGATAACTGATACTGGGGCAGAGGGGTAGGAGGGGGACCAGCAGATAACTGATCGAAAGCGAGTTTAGCGGCTTCGTTCTGAGCAGATTTGGCAGTTCGGTACCGATCATCGGTCACGAAATGGACGCCATTGACGATGACTGTGGCCTTGAAAAGAGGGTTGTGATCGGGTCTGTCTTTGGTGGTGTAAATCGAAGCTTTCAAGTGCTGTGTCCACAGAACTCATGGGGTTTACATGAGTTCTGTGGACACAGCACTTGAAGCGCACTTGAAGCTTCGATTTGTACATGGCTGCTTTCAATGGAGTTGTATGTGTGCACACGTAGAGCGAGAGAGACAGCAATGGGGGTTAGGATGTTGAGGAGAGGGAAGGAAGGGAAGTGAGGACTGATATTCAAGTAGTTTGACAGTTAAATAGGGGCCTGAGATAGTTTGATATTTTGTTAGAATTGATTAAGAGTATATGAAAAAAAAAATGATTGAAAATAAAAAATGAGAGAGTAATATTGAGGATCATGAAAAATAATATCATAAAATATATTATGAAGATTTTTTATTTTTTGATTAGTGTGTGATGTTTGGTTGTATGTGTAATTCAAAGATGAATAAATTTTCATGACTTTTTTTTTTTCATGATTCTTAACATTAATAGAGAAAAAATAATTAATTAGGGAGAAGTAATTTTAGAATTATTTTAAAAAATCTTGATTGCGTTTGGTAACGCTTTCCAACAATGATTTGAGAGTATGAGTTTTATTTTGAGTTTGCGAGTTTTGAAATTATGATTTGAGTGTGGAAAATTTGTTTGGTGAAAGAGTTTTGAAAAGAGTTTTAAATTGAGCGAAATTTTTTTGATATGACATAATATTTTATACAAAAACTTATAATTCATAACCAAACATACAACTCAAAATTTTATTAAAACACATAAAAAAATTAAAAATTTAAAAAATAAATTTTTTAAATATATAAAAATTAACATATGTCAATTACAAAAAAAAAAAAAAAAAAAAATTTGCACTGTTCTGGACCAGTCGGACGTCCGGTTAGTCCAAATTTCCCTCTTCCAACCGTGTTTTCAAAAGTGAGCATGAAATTAAGTTTTGAAATTCTTTAACAAACGTCATGTTCAAATTAAACTCTGAAACGTTAGTTCCAAAACTGTACCAAACATAGTCTTTATAACTAAAAGATATTTTTAGAAACTTCCAAAAACATGTACTTGTAATTTTTAGAAGATAACTGAAGATATTTTTAGAAACTTCCAGCCTTTAATTTTTATTTTTTTTTTGCTACTAAGGGTTAGTTTGGGATATTCTAAAAAAGTGTACTTTTTGACTTATTGATGGGTTTGTGTTGGGTTTGGGTTGGGTTTGATGTGATGTGTTAGAGAGGTGATGTGATTTAAATAAGATAATGTGATTTAAATAAGATAGTGATTTTTTAACTTTTTGACTTATTTAGTACATGTCAAACTAGCCCTAAAAGCAATTCTGGAACCACGTACATGTACTTCAATGGAAGAAGCAAACTGGGGATTGATTTGGCATAAATTATAAAAGTTAAAAAGTTGTTAAAAAAGGTTTAAAAAATCATATTATTTGGAAAAAATTGTGAGGGAAACTTAGGTGCCGTTTGGTAACAAGGTCTATTTGGTAATGTTTACGTTTTTAGTTTATATTTACAAAAATTTTATAAACTGGTTTTGGTTTATTTTTAGAAAAACATAAACTACAAACGCGTTTGGTAATTGACAAAATGTTCAAAAAAATTTAAAAATATAAAAATGAGTTAGAAATGGCGAGTGGTGGCAAGTGGCGGCGGAAGACGGTGGTGGCAGGTGGGTGGTGGTGGCGGGTGGTGGGTGGTAGCGAGTGGGTAGTGGTGGTAGTGGTGGCGGGTGGTGATGGTGGGTGGGTGGGTGGGTGGGTGGTGGGTAGTGGCGAGTGGGTAGTGGTGGTGGTGGCGGCGGGTGGTTGGTGGTGGTGGTGGTAGGTGAGTGGCAGATGGCGGGTGGTGGCGGGTAAGTGGCAGGTGATGGTGGTGGTGGTGGTGGTGGTCGGTGGTGGCGGTGGTGGCGAGTGGGGTAGGTGGTGGTGGTGGGTGGTGGTGGCAGACGGTGGATGGTAGTGGCGGTGGTGGTGGTAGCTGATAGATGGTAGGTGGGTGGTAGTGGTGGTGGTAGTGGCGGCGAGGGGTGGTGGTGGCGGCGAGTGGGTGGCAGGTGAGTGGTGGGTGGTGAGTGGCAGGTGGGTGGTGAGTGGTGGTGGCAGGTGGTGGTGGGGTGGGTGGTGGTGGCGGAAGACGGTGGTGGAAAATGATGGCGGGTGGTAGGTAGTGTTGAGTGGTAAAAAAAAAAAAAAAAAATGAAAACTCAAAACAGAAACATATTTTTTGAGTTTACATTTTTTGGCCAAATTTATAAATTGAGACCACTGATTTATAAATCAAAAATTTACCAAACAAGTTTTTATTTAAATTTTTAAAATTTTTATAAATATAAACTGAAAACGTAAGTGTTACCAAACGGACATTTTCAGTTTTTCTGTTTATATGTACAAAAATTTTAAAAACTCAAATAAAAACTTGTTTGGTAAATTTTTGATTTATAAATCAATGGTCTCAGTTTATAAATTTGGCCAAAAAATGTAAACTCAAAAAATGTGTTTCCGTTTTGAGTTTTGAGTTTTTTTTTTTTTTACCACCCAACACTAGCCACCACCCGCCACCATTTTCCACCACCGTCTTCCACTACCACCTGCCCACCACCACTCACCACCCACCTGCCACCACCACTCCTACCACCACCTGCTACCCACTCGCTACCACCACCCACCTCCCGTCACCACAGCTACTACCACCACCACCCACCCGCCACCACCGACCACCACACCCACCTGCCACCACCCACCACCACCCGCTACTACCATTCATCCGCCCACCACCACTCACCACCCGCTACTACCATCTATCCGCCCGCCACCTGCCACCACCGCCACCACCAGCCACCAACAACTACCACCCACCTGCCACCCACCAGCCACAACCCACCACCACCACCACCACCACCATCATCCACCACCCACCCGCCACCACCACCCACCACCACCGCCACCACCCACCACCCGCCACCGTCACCACCCACCACCCACCACCCACTCACCCACCATCTTCCGCCGCCACCACCTGTCACTTGCCACCACTTTCCACCACCGTCTTCCGCCACCACCACCCGCCATCATTTTCCACCACCATCTTCCGCCGCCACCATTCGTCACTACCCACCACCTGTCACCACTTGCCATTTCTCACTCTTTTTTATATTTTTAAATTTTTTAAAACATTTTGTCTAAACCAAACGCGTTTGTAGTTTATGTTTTTCTAAAAATAAACAAAAACCAGTTTATAAAATTTTTGTAAATATAAACTGAAAACGTAAACATTACCAAACAGGCCCAGCATCCCATCAATTTACCTAAATTTTACCTAAAATATTATTAAAAAATTCATTCCCTATTTTAGGAATTTTTTTTTCATTTACTTTTCCCATCAAACTCCTTATTCTTTTCTATTCTATTAAAATAATATTTTAATTACTTTTAGATTTAAATATTTTTTTAATAATAAAATAATGAAAACAAATGTAAAAGCACAACATGCAGGAAGGAGCAAAGAAAGGAAAGAGGAGCGGACGACCTGACGGTCGACTAATTTTAGATATTTTTCTTCTTTAGCTCCAGGACTCTCACGGGGCATCCGAGGAATGTCCGAGGGGACGTTTGGGAAGACATCCTTCGCGTCTTCTATTACAATAAAATAAGAATTTATCAATATGAGGGAATTACAGTGACTCTTTGCAAATAGGGAGTCACTGTAGCAACACTTTTATTTGGGGGGTTGGATAAGGGACCTGTTGATAGGGGCGTAATTTTGGCCTGACACGGCCCATGTCGGCCTTTGCAGGCTCCCGTCAAAAATCGGGTCGGGCCGAGCCAGTCCACGGGCCAGAAAGCTAGGCCCAAGCCTAGGCCAGGGGTATTCGAGCTCTGGGCGAGCCAGTGGGTCAGGCCTCGGGCCTAGATTCGGGCTTTGGGCAGGCCTAAACAATTTTCTTTTATTTTTTAATTTTTTCAACCAAAATTTTATCATTTTCCATTAAAAATAACAATAGGCCTCTGCGCGGGCCGGGCTCAGGCCGAACTTTTGAGTGGGTCTTGAGCGAGCCAATGGGCAGGGCCACGGGTCAGGCCGAGTTTCAAAACGATGGCCTAAGCCCAAGGCCTCGGGCGGGTTTTGGGCCACCCACGGGTCACGGACCATTTTTACATTCCTATCTGTTGGGGTGGTTTTTGACAACAAAACTCCTTATTTTGGCTAAAAAGCTAATATAAGGGTATTGTTGATGCTCTTAGAGCATCTCCAACGGTTCATCAAATTTTTCACCAAATCTGAGTAAAAGCTAATATAAGGGTATTGTTGATGCTCTTAGAGCATCTCCAACGGTTCACCAAATTTTTCACCAAATCTAAGTAAAAAAATCACCATTTTCTCAATTTGATACAGACGGCTCCAACGGTTCACTTTTTATCAAATCTGCTCTCGAACAACTGGTTGGTCGACCGGAAAGAGGAAATTTTTTTTTTTTTTTGAATTGTTTGAACCAATAAAGTTGAACTGTTTGAACCTTTTAGTGGTAGACCGGTTGGTCAACCGGCTGGTCGACCGGTAAGGCAAATTTTTTTTTTTTTTTTTGAACCTATAAATTTGAACTGTTTGAACCTTTTCGTGGTCAACCAACCAAGCAACCGGCTGGTTGACTGGTTCCTTTCCTTCAACGGTCGCGCACAGTAATTTGATGAAATCTGTACGCTGTTCTCACTTTGATGAATTTTTTGGTGAATTCTCAATTTGATACCGATTTGGTGCAACCGTTGGAGCACCAAACAGTAACTTTTTCACCAAAATTTAAATTTGATGTCAAGTTTGGTGAACCGTTGGAGATGGTCTTAGAGGGCAAAATTATTTTGCCTAGAAGGTAAAATTATTATTTTATCCTTTAAATTCAACAACTCAAAACTCAAGTCAAAAAATCAAAAGAGTAGAATGATTATTTTATTTTTACTACAATATTTTATTACACATCTTTCCGTAAAAAGTCAAAAAGTTATCTCACATATATATCTTTTTTTCTCTACTTTTTTAGTAAAAAAGTCAAAAAGTACACTTATATAGCACATCCCAAACAACAACTAGAAGCATGTAAAAGCTACAAGCATATAAAAGACTTGTTTGGCAAGTGGGGTTAGGCTATTTTTTGGCTAAAATTTATAAAAAGACAAAATAAATTTAAAAAATTAATAAAATAAAATATTACATTAAATTTATAATTATTTTACTTTTTCTCTCACCAACATTACATCTAATCATAAAAAAATTAACAATTTTTTCAAACACAAAAAATTTAACTTATTAAAATAGCTAAAAATTAAAATAATCTATTAAAATAGTTAAATTTCCAAACAAACCCAAAGAGAGAGAGATTTGGGCCTTGTTTGGTTTAATTCTCAAAACATAATTTTTGAAAAAAAATTCCAAAATCACTCTCTCTAACACATCAATCAATCAATTTTTCTAACTCTTCTCTCCTTCTCAATCACTTTTTCTCACACACATCTACTCAACTGCAACAAAATATCAAATCATCATAAACTTCTATACTCCAAAACTATTTCTAAAATATACAACTAAACAAATTAAAAAAAAATTAAATTTTTTTTTCTAATTTCTTTTTAAAAAAATTTATCTCCTAAAACCAAACTAAATACGCCACTCGATTGTTGGATTGTAGAGATGTTAAAAAGGTTGTCTGTCAGACACAGACAAGCTCATTCTACATGCTGCTAGTCCTTTCATTGTCATGAACTCTATAACCATTTCCTCGTGATAGGGAAATGGGATTGATCGTGAGCCATTTGGTTCCTTTTCGATCATTGTTTTACATTATACTGGTTTCACATGTGTTAAAATAATATATATTATTTTATTTAAATCATAATTATATTATTTAAATTACATTATTTATTTATCACATTACTTCAAATTTAATTTATATTTTATTTTTTATAAAAAATTAAAAAGTAAATTAATCTAACAATTTTCAAATAATCCTATTGTTAAGATTTACATGGTTCTGATAATAAAAAAATTGTTTTACATGGTTAGGATTTCTTTTAGAATTTATTTGCAATGTGGATTGATTTTTTATTAACTTTTAAGCTTCTTAGGTATTTTAATTTGTTACTAAATAGTCTCGTTTAGAATAATTTTTTTAGCTTTTTTGATTTTTATGAGAAAAAAAATGAAATAATTATAATTTAAATGTGACATTTTATCTTATAAGACTAAAAAATATATTTTATCTTTTTGTGATTATTTTAGTCAAAAAAATCTCATTTTAATTTATGCCAAACAAAGGCTAACTGTGTTTCAAAAGTCCTTTTATTTTATATTTACATTGGAAGGATAACTTTGACCATTTATGAAAACAAATTGAATCTTGAAAAATAATATACAACCAAACAAATCAAAAAAAATTCGAAACTCTTTCCCAAGATTTTTTTTTTTGAAAATTTATCTCTCAAAACCAAATTAAACAAACCTAAAAAAATTTAATTTTGTGAAAAATAAATTTTGAAAATCCAAACCAAATACATGCATACATAATGTAAACATGGGATTCTTTTGATGTGATAATTTTTTTTCCCCCTTAAATGTATCTTAGAAGCAGCCCTCTATCTGTCCAATTGTGGAAGAAAATTTCAAATTACAAATTTTCGAAAAACAAACATATATCTATTTTCGAAATAAGATTTTCAAATCATTTTTTGAAAAAATAACTCAAAAAACTTAAACCAAACATGTAGAATAGGAAAATGCTAGGGAATAAATATTTTATTAATATTTTTATTAAAAAGTTTATGTAGTGGATTAGAGAATATTGTTGGATTTGTGAAATTCATTACAGGTCTTATTTTGATAATTTAAACTGTTTAATATGTAAGATTTATTAAGTACTTACTATTCCCTCTTTTCCATCGAATTGATCATAACCATGACCCCATAGAAAGACATTGCAGAAAGGAAAAAGAATTTCACGCTCTTCCTTTCATGAAGGAAAGATTAGCAAAATCCTAATGATTACAGCTTTCTCCAGACCTCCAGGAAAATCTGAGAAAATACCACACGAATACTCTATTATAGTGGAGATTCAAGAATCAGTACATACATAATGCAAACATGGGACTAGTTTTGATGTGACAAATTTTTTGTTCCCCTTGAATGTATCCTAGAAGCAGCTCTCTATCTATCCAATTGTGGAGGGAAATTTGAAATTACAAATGCATTTTTTTTAAAACTAAACACATTTATTTTCAAAACATGATTTTCAAATAATTTTTTGGAAAAATAACTCAAAAAACTTAAACCAAACATGTAGAATATGAATCTAATTGAATATAATTTTTAGTCTTAAATAACAATGTTGTTATAATAATCTATCTATGTGAGCGTCTCCATTAAAATGTTTGTTTAAATTACAACCACTTTTTTATTGAAAAAATAATTATAAATTAGTGAGAAATTTTATAAATAAATAATAGTTATAATTATAAATTATTTTATTCTCGTGTAAATACCTCTTCTTAATTTCGAAATGTCTAAATTCCCAACCTGATTTAGCCAAATTTGATTATAATAATAATAATAAAAACTATAAGAAATATTCAAGGTTTGCTCCTCTTTCTAAAGACTTTCATCATATTATTATTTTAAATTCATATTAGAAATATTTTGAGAAAAATATATTATTATAGGAGGTATACATATATATTATTCTCAAATTTTGTTAGAATAATTTTTAAGAGAAAAATTATGTAAAAATATTAAGAACATTGGTATTGTGAATCATCTTGTATTGGTAATATTTGTTAAAAATCCAAAAATAAATTTAATTAATTGTATGGTTTGTATCTACATCATATTATGACTATATAATTTATGTTGAGAAAAAGAATATTGAAATATTATCTCACCTTTTGATTTATATTTTTTTTGGAATTTATTTTCGAAAAAAATAAATTGATATTAATGAATATTGTGTAATTGCTTAGTTGGGATTATGGAGTTCTTTTGAGATTAATTTTTTTTAAAGTGTTATATTCATGATATTTTATTAAAGATGATATGTTGTTGATTAAGTTGTGTTTATTTTTGTGAAAAGAAAAATATAAAATGAGGACTTTTGAACTCCCAACAATTTTAATCTATTTATACTATATATTATAGTAAAGAAATATTTGAAACAATACTCTTAAACATATATATATATATATATAATTATTTAAGAGAGACAAAATACAAAAAAATTAAATATAATTATCATATTTTTAATAAATAATATTATTTTATTCTGTGCATAGCACGGATTACAAGCTAATAATAAATTATGTAGCTTAACAGTTTCATGAAAGTGACTCTGCAATCGTGAAAATAATTATGAAATTTCTATATCGATTGAAATATTAAGTTATAATATCATTCTATTTTCTTAAAAATAAAAAAAATTTACATTTTCTACATAAATAAAAATATATTAATGACTAATATTTTATTTTTTATCATGCAAAATATTTATAGCACCAGAAACGAGACTCAATAACTCTTAATGTAAAAAAATACATTACATATTGATATTAATGCATTCTTATATTAACAGTATGCAAACAATATGCAATAGTAGGTTCAATGAATTTGTATTATGAGATGAACTATTAAATAAAATTGTATAATTGTACAATTAATTTCATATCTTCAATTGTAATACAGGTACGGATTATGAAAAAATTAAAGTGAAAAGTTGACAATTTTTTTTGTATAATCTATCTATACTATATATTAAGCAAAAGGGGGGTTTCTAACCCCCAAGGCATGTGGGAGCTCCAATATGTCAATCCTAATTTTCTAATTTTTTGTTTTTTAAAAAAAAAAATCAACCTCAGCATTTATTAACTTCTCTCAACTCACAAGACTTTTTGACTTCTCTTATAATTACTGCAGTACATTTTCCAAAACAAATAATTTGTACATTAAAAAAATTTTAAAACAAATATAAATATCTATATCTATATCTATCTATTTATTTATAACTATCTCTAACCCACAAGTTTTGTGGGAGTTCCAGTATCCCAATCTAAATTTCTTGATTTTTTGATTTAAAAAAAAAAATCTTAGCATTTATTAATTTTTCACAACCCCCAAGCCTTACCCTTATAATAACATTTTAATGCATTAAGAATAAATATAAAAAAAATTCTTGAAAAGTCCAACACATATGAATTCCTTGAAAAGTCCCAACACATATGATTATTATTCCTCATAATAACACTTTAATGCATTAAGAACAAGCATAAAAAAAATTCTTTAAAAAGTACAATACATATGATTATTATCAAAATATTAAACTTTAATATAATATAAAAAACAAGACATTTCATTCATTGAAAAGTCCAACACATATGATTATTATCAAAATATTAAACTTTAATATAATATAAAAAAGAAGAAAAAAAAAAGAAGACATTTGAAAAAAAAAAGACATTTAAAAATCACAATTTACATATATATCCCCTTATCAGCATTTATTATCTTTTTTCAATCCATGTGTCTTTCCACATGCCTGCATTTATTGATTTGATCAAAATTTTCTAATCAATATTTAAAATCCCCTCATACAGATAATTATAGATACAACCCGTGCATAGTTACTGCAGTACCATTTTCAACTTCTCTCATACACTATGGTTAGTGATAAGATTGTTAAATTATTTTTATAAAAAATCTTAAAAAACATAATTTATATATTAAAAAAAATCTAAAATAAATATAAATATTTATAATTATCCCGTGCATAGCACGGGTGATAGGCTAGTACTATATATTAAGCAAAAAGGGGTTTTTAACCCCAAGGCCTGTGGGAGTTTCAATATCCCAATCTAAATTTTCTAAATTTTTTATTAAAAAGAAAAAAAAAACTTAGCATTTATTGATTTGGTCAAAATCCCTTTATCAACATTTATTAACTTTTTTCAATCCACATGTCCTTCCACATGCTTGTATTTATTGATTTGGTCAAAATTCGCCGATCAGCATTTAAAATCCCCTCATACAAATAATTATAGATACAATCTGTATATAGTTACTACAGTACCCTTTTCAATTTCTCTCATACACTATGATTAGTGATAAGATTTTTAAATTATTTTTATAAAAAAATATTAAAAAACAAAATTTATATATTAAAAAAAATCTAAAACAAATATAAATATTTATAATTAGCCTGTGCATAGCATGGGTGATAGGCTAGTACTATATATTAAGCAAAAGGGGGTTTTTAACCCCAAGCCTTGTGGGAGCTTCAATTTTCCAATCTAAATTTCCTAATTTTTTGATTTAAAAAAAATAAAATCTTAGCATTTATTAACTTCTCCCAACTCCCAAGTCTTACCCTCATAATAACACTTTAATGCATTAAGAACAAGCATAAAAAAAATTCTTTGAAATCCAACACAAATGAATTCCTTGAAAACTCCCAACACATATGATTATTATCTCTCATAATAACAATTTAATGCATTAAGAACAAACGTAAAAAAAATTTCTTGAAAAATCCAACATATATAATTATTATCAAAATATTAAACTTTAATATAATATAATAAAAAAAAAACATTTAATTGCTTGAAAAGTCCAATACATATGATTATTTGGTCAAAATCCCCTTATCCGCATTTATTAACTTTTTTCAATCCACATGTCTTTCCACATGCCTGCATTTATTGATTTGGTCAAAATCTTCCGATCAGCATTTAAAATCCCTTCATACAAATAATTATAGATACAATCTGTGTATAGTTACTGTAATACCCTTTTCAACTTCTCTTATACACTATGATTAGTGATAAGATTTTTAAATTATTTTTATAAAAAAATATTAAAAAACATAATTTATATATTAAAAAAAATCTAAAACAAATATAAATATTTATAATTATCCTGTGCATAGCACGGGTGATAGGCTAGTAGTATATATTAAGCAAAAGGGAGTTTTTAACCCCAAGCCTTGTGGGAGCTCCAATCTCCCAATCTAAATTTCCTAATTTTTTGATTTAAAAATAAAATAAAATCTTAGCATTTATTAACTTCTCCCAACTCTCAAGTTTTACCCTCATAATAACACTTTAATGCATTAAGAACAAGCATAAAAAAAAATTCTTTGAAATTCAACACAAATGAATTTCTTTAAAAGTCTCAACACATATGATTATTATCAAAATATTAAACTTTAATATAATATAATAAAAAAAATTTAACTCCTTGAAAAGTCCAATACATATGATTATTATCAAAATATTAAATTTTAATATAATATAAAAAAGGAAAAAAAAGAAGACATTTTAAAAAAAAAATTTAAAAATCACAATTCACATATATAGATAATTGTAAACATAATCCGTGCATAGCACGGGTGATATGTTAGTACTATATATTTAAATGACCTACTTATTACTTATTATTTAAGATAATATTGTCATCTCAACAATCTAACTATTAATTAATATTTATGTTTATAAAATTTTTCATTTATCATTTAAATTATTCAATTGAGTATGAACAATAATTGCACTTTTTATATTTATTTTTTTTACAACAATTGTATAGCAATTGTATACTAATGACTAATTTCATCATGTAAGATATTCGTAGCACACGAAACGAGAATCAATAACTCGTGATGTATAAAAATATATTACATATTGATATTAATGTATTCTTACACCAATATAGTATGCAAATAATATGTAATAGTGAGTTCAATAAATTTGTATTATGAGATGAATATTAAACAAAATTGTGTAACTGTACAATTAATTGCATACCTTCAATTGTATTACTGGTATGGATTATGAATTATTAAAGTGAGAAGTTGATAAAAAAAAAATTTGTATAATACTACATATTTATTGTTTATTGTTTAAATTATTCAATCGAGTATGTATTCATTTCTGACTTAATTATATTTTGAATACAAATCAATTTACTCATACAAGTCTTCATATTTTGTATACATATCACATACGAAACACATATAATTACAATAATAACAATTGATAAAAAATAAGTCACTAATATAGGTATATAGCTCAAAATTGTTAGTGTTAAAATAAAATATAAAGTTATAGAAAAATGATTGAGAGCTCTAATAAAGGAACTCTAATGAGCTCTAATGGTAGTGGACCACACTATGATGTGATGTTTTAGCCTTGATTTTATTTATTTTATTTTTTTATTCTCTGTCACATCATTAAAGTTCTAAAATTAAAAGGATATATCATTGCTCAAAGTTATAATACTAATGAAAATTAATCACTTACTTTTTGGTTAAAATAATTAACAAAGGCAAAAAAATATTAAACAAATTAACAAGATAAAATATTAAATAATACACATCAATCAATTATTTTTTCTTCCAAAATCATCTATTCAACTACAAAAAAAAATAAAAATAATACAAATCATCCCAAACATAACTTTTTTTCATCTCATAAAATAATTAGTTTTTTTTTTACTTTTTTGACTTTTTTTAAAAAAATATGTAAAAAAAAAATAAAAAAATATGTGACTCACAAAAATTCAAAACTTAAAAACTGGTTTTTAACCTCTTATCCTAAAATAATCAAGTTCCCAATCGAGTGTTAAAATTTGTGCATAAAACTTGAAAATTCCCAATTGACTGCCATCTCTACCTATATGTAGAAAAAATTGTATCAAAATATTTAATATAATTTTTGTTCAAAATTTATGTGATAAAAATAATTTAAATAATTTAATTTTTAAATAGTAGACTATTGAGAGACAAAACCAGACATTGTTTGATTTGTTTTTCAAAAAAAATTTTGGGAAAAATTTTCTACAAACAAATTTTGAAAAGTAATCAAACCAAACAAATTTTTTCAAAAAAAATATCAAAATTTTGTTTGGTTACCTATTTTCCAAAATCACTCTCTCTTTCTCATACACATCAAATCAATCACTTTTTTTAAAACTCTCTCCCCAAAATAATTTTCCAAAACTATTTCTGAAAAAATGTAAACCAAACAAGTTTTCGTACATTTTATCTCAAAAACTACTCTACAAACACAAACCAAACACACCCTAATTTTTTTAAAAAAATTCCCTTCTAACCATTGACTTTTACTGGCAAAAAATTATAAAATCCAATTTTCAAATAAAGTGCTAGGAAAAAAATGTTATAGGTTCTAAAATTTCTATCAATTGAATGATAAAATGTTACATAGATGTGGAGTCTACAAAAGTCACAAAAGTGTAGACCCCACACTTATGTGAGTCATTTGGGTCTTGTTTGGTTTAACTCTAAGCAATCATTTGGCATAAGCTAAACGGGAGCTTTTCGGTTAAAATAGTCACAAATAGATGAAATAAGTTTTTTAGCTTAATAAGATAAAATATCGCATCTAAGTCGTAATCATTTTATTTTTTCTCTTACAAAAGTTAAAAAAATTAAAAAATCTATCTCAAACGAAACTTTTTAGTCCCTGGCTAAAATATCAAAGAAAACTAACACACATCCCAAACGAACCCTCAAAACACAGGACTTGTTTGGTTTGTATTTTGAAGTAAGTTTCTAAAAGAAATTTTTTAAAAACATGTTTAATTACAAATTTTCTCAAAAAAAATACTAAAATTACTTCTCTCTATTACACATAAATTAATCATTTATTCCCTCTCTCCTCTCTTTCTTAATCACTTTTTCTGTCATACACATCTACTTAACTATAACAAAATATTAAATCATCCCAAACTCTAAAAGTCAAACACAATTTCTAAAATATATAACCAAACAAACTAAAAAAATTACTAAACACTCCCTCTAAAAGCAAAAATCAAAGACACTCAAAGTGAGTGCAATACCTAATAAATAAATAAACAAATAATAAAGAGAATATGTAGAGTGTAATAGCAACAGAGGAATAGGCTATACTACCTCATATCAACACAAATTACGTGTAAAACAAATTCGGACAATAATCTGAAACAGTGGTTCTGAATAACCCCGTCTCTAACATTTTCAAAGAATCTGCAAAATTTGAGACCTACGAATCTGAGATTACCTGCAAAGATACAACGAGAGAGAGAGGGGAACCTCTGTCAAACCAAAGCAAAGAAATGAAGGGAAAAAGAAAGAAATCATGGGATAAGAAAAAAAGGAGGAGAGGGGGAAATGAAGGGAAAAGGAAAGAAAAGATTTGGGAATAATGAAGGAATAGAGATAGAGATACACGGACAGAGAGGGGAGAACCTTCGGTCAAATCAAAGAAAAAGAAATGAAGGGGAAATGAAAAAAATGATGGGATATGGGGAGGAGGAGAATTTATATTAATTGATAAGATAAAATATTATATTTAAATTATAATTATTATTTTTTTTATAAAATTTTAAAAAGTCAAAAATAAAAATCAAACCAAACTAAAAAAATAAAGTTAAAATAGTTAAAAAGTCAGACTATTTTAGCTCTTCTCATTGCTTTGTCAAAATCTTCTAAATAGAAAATTGCTAGAGGTCTTAAATTTTCTATCAAATAAATGACCAAATGTCTCACATGTGGACCCCACACCCATATGAGACATTTGGTCATTTGTTTGGTAAAAAATTTGATATCCCTAACATTACCTTTCTAAATATTTATTCCTAAATTCTCATAATTTTAAAACTCTCTTTCCTATGTGGCAACCTTCTTTAATTCTCTTTCATGTTTTCTATTTTTTTTCATTTTCTATTTGTTTGAATTAAGTAAAATAAAAATTAATTTCATTACTTATGTATAAAAATTGAATTTCAAAATTTTTCTATACAAATAAACATAAAAATTGAAATAAATTAATTTTATAATTTACCGACAAAAATAAAAATTAAACAATTAATGGGGGTTGTCTTCTTCCCAAGATTGGGGCGTGGGATTCTCACCTAACCCAATCTCGCTACCTATAGCGACCCCGGTCTTTTCCTTTGGGATGTTGTATTCGGACTTATGTTCTGTGGGTTCAATATTATTGTATTGTTGTTGTTGTCCTTTAATTCCTTAGTTTTGAGTTATAGGATATGTTGGGCAAGTTTTGTTACAGGTTGGTTGGGTCCGAAAACCAAGTGTTGCTGTCCAGTTCTTTTGTTGGTCGCTCGAGTGAGGGTTTGGTAGCTCGAGCGAGGGTTGTTCTTGTATCTGGTGGCTCGAGCCAGGGTTTCTTCGCTCGAGCGAGCGATTGCGTCTAGTATAGACCTGAGAGCAGTGTTTCTTCGCTCGAGCGAGATTTTCTTCGCTCGAGCGAGCGAGGTGTATGTTTTCGAGTTCTTCGCTCGAGCGAGCATTCTGTCGCTCGAGCATGCTTCTGGGTTGCAGACCTGAAGCATTGCATTCTTGGCTCGAGCGAGCTTTTCTTCGCTCGAGCGAGACTTTCTTGTGTCTGGTCGCTCGAGCGACCATGTCTTCGCTCGAGCGAGCCTGTTTAGTTTAAATAGGCAGCAGCGGGTTTTTGGACAGTTTTTCATATTCTTTTTGGATTCCAAACCCTAGGTCCGACTTCTCTCTCTCCCTACTCACATTTTCTCTTAGGTTTGATCTATTTAGAGTGCGTTTCTACCCTAGTTGCTTTATTAAAAAGGTAGTGTGGGTCGAGGGCTTCAGTTTAATCTGAACAATCTTGGAGTTGGAGCACTTTGAGTTTGGGTCATCATCTTCGTCTTCTCTTTTTGGGTTATTTCTTCGAAGTAGGGATTTCCTACTCCAATTTATGAGTTTTGTTCTAAGTTTTGGTATTTTGATATGTTGGGGTTATTTTGGTAATTTTGGGAAAAACCCTAAGTGTTTAAATAAATTGAATTGTATATTTAATTTAAGGAACATTGGGAAATTAGTTAAATTCATGAAATTGAGGAATTTATTGATTAGATGGGGTAGTTGGTTAATTTAAATCACTCATCTATCGAATTATTGATTTATTTATTTCCAGTCTAGAGATAACTGTTTTGGGCTATCGGTGGAGGATAGTCATGATTGTTGTAGACATTGCATGTGGATTAGGGATAACTGAAACTAATCACATTGGTTAAGTCATTAATTTTGACTGTTGAATTAATACAGACATTATGTGTATTGATTGTTTGTTGTATATGTTATGTGCTTACATACATGTATTGGTTGAGCATTGCATATGCATATTGTGTGGAAGGAGATAGGGGATGTACTCCACGGTTTAGGGGAAGATAGGGGATGGACCTCTAAACCGGATTTTGTTTGGGAGGAGATAGGGGATGGACTCCATTAGCATCACTTTTATGTGTGCTTATTTATATTGAAGTGTTTTATTGATACAACACTAAAATGTGTATCAAACTGGAAGTATGAAGTGTTTTGATGTGAGCTTGCGTCTCATTTATTATGTTGAGATTGGAAGTAATGTACTGTGACATACAAATTCACTGTTATAGTTTGGCCAGGTTCTGAGCCATGTTGGTAAAAAAGAAAAGTTGAATAACTAATGGAAAGTGAAACTGATAATTTGTATTATCCATCTATTGAATGCTATTGCTTTATTCAATGCTTATATTTGGTTTAGTATATTTCTACTGGGCTGTGGCTCACCCTATATGGGAACATCATTTTCAGGTCCAGGTGATTCACTACCTCCAAGGACTTAGCTTGGAAGGATTTGGACAATGAAGCCTTGTCTTTAGTTATTTGTTTTTATTTGAATTACATGTAAACATTCAAGCCTAGGGCTTTATTTGTATTTGAGTTAGAACTCATGTTTTTGTGTCCAAGTGTTGGCTTGGCAAGATGTAAGCCCGTAGGGCATTTATTTTGGATATTATATGTAATGTCATTATTTAGGATACTCTGATGAATGTATTATGGTTTATTTTCTTAAGTAATGCATCGTATTATTGTGTATGTTATGGGTTATATTTTGAGGGTGTTACACTACCTAACCCAAGATTTATCTATTTATGTTATAGCTATGTTTGGTTTTTGTTTTTGTTTTTTTTGTTTTTGGTTTTTTTTGGTTAAAAACGTAAAATTGATTACATAAATCAATAAAATAAAATGTCACATCTAAATCACAATTATTATTTTTTTCTCACAAAAATAAAAAAAAAAATCAAAATAAAAAATCAAACCAGACTAAAAAAGTCAAGTTAAAATAGCCAAAAAGTCGGACTATTTTAGTTCTTTCCAAACGAAAGCTATATATATAATCAAATGTAGTTGTTTTGTCAAAAGCTTCCAAATAAGGGTGTTTTGAGAAGTTGGTTAAAAGTTAATTTTTTGACTTTTTTAATCTATTTTATCTTTTGGTGGGTAAGTTATGTGACAAGTGATTTGATCCAAAATGGGTTAAAAGCTGGAAGTTAGCTTTTAACCAGCTTTCCAAAAGACCACATACAAAAATGCTAGAGGTACCAAATTTTATTGCGGACCCCACATCCACGTGAGACATTTGATCATTTGTTTAGTATAAAATTTGGTATCCCTATCATTACCCTTCCAAATATTTATTCCTAAATTCTCATAAAAGTTTATGAAAGTCAAAATTGATTATATAAATTGATAAGATAAAATGTCATATCTAAATCATAATCATTACATTTTTTTTCTTACAAAATTTGAAAAAGTCAAAAATAAAAATCAAACCAGACTAAAAAAACAAAGTTAAAATAGTCAAAAAGTCAGACTATTTTAGCTCTTTCCAAACAAAGGCTATATATATAACCAAATATAGTTGCTTTGTCAAAAGCTTCTAAATAGAAAAATGCTAGAGCTCCTAAATTTTTTACCAAACAAATGACCAAATATCTGACATAGGTGTGGGGTCCACAAAATTGCGGACCCCACACCCATATGAGACATTTGGTCATTTGTTTGGTAGAAAATTTGATATCCCTAGCATTACCCTTCTAAATATTTATTCTTAAATTCTCATAATTTTAAAACTCTCTTTCCTATGTGGCAACCTTCTTTAATTCTCTTTCATGTTTTCTATTTTTCTTCATTTTCTATTTGTTTGAATTAACTAAAATGAAAATTAATTTCATTACTTATGTATAAAAATTGAATTTCAAAATTTTTCTATACAAATAAACATATAAAAATTGAAATAAATTAATTTTATAATTTACCGATAAAAATAAAAATTAAACAATTAATGGGGTTGTCTTCTTCCCAAGTTTGGGGCGTGGGATTCTCACCTAACCCAATCTGGCTATCTATTTATTTATGTTATAGCAATGTTTGGTTTTTGTTTTTTTGTTTTTTTTTTTTTTTTGGTTAAAAACGTAAAATTGATTACATAAATTAATAAAATAAAATGTCACATCTAAATTACAATCATTATATTTTTTTTCTCACAAAAATTTAAAAAAATCAAAAACAAAAATCAAACCAAACTAAAAAAACCAAGTTAAAATAGTCAAAAAGTCGGACTATTTTAGTTCTTTCCAAACGAAAGCTATATATATAACCAAATGTAGTTGTTTTGTCAAAAGCTTCCAAATAAGAGTGTTTTGAGAAGTTGGTCAAAAGTTAATTTTTTGACTTTTTTAATCTATTTTACCTTTTTGTGGGTAAGTTATGTGAGAGGTGATTTGATCCAAAATGGGTTAAAAGCCGGAAAAAGACCACATAGAAAAATGCTAGTGGTCCCAAATTTTATAACGGACCCCACATCTATGTGAGTCATTTGATCATTTGTTTAGTAGAAAATTTGATATACCTAGCATTACTCTTCCAAATATTTATTCCTAAATTCTCATAATTTTAAAACTTTCTCTTTCCTACGTGGCAACCTTCTTTAATTCTCTTTCATGTTTTCTATTTTTCTTCATTTTCTATTTGTTTGATTAACTAAAATGAAAATTAATTTCATTGCATATGAATAAAGATTTGGATTTCAATATTCTTCCATACAAATAAACATATAAAAACTAAAATAAATTAATTTTATAGTCTACAGATAAAGATAAAAATTAAACAATTAATTTTAAAAAATTAATTTCATAACTTATAAATAATTTAGAATTTCTTCCCATAAATAAACATATAAAAGTTGATTAATAATTTATGAAAATTAATTTCATGACCTACAAACAAAGATAAAAGTTAAATAATAGATTTAAAAAAAAAAACGAAATTACTCATTTTTTTACCTTTCATTTTATACTTTAATTAATTTCATTATAGATAAACATATAAAAATTCATAAATAATTTATGAAAATTTATTTCATGACCTATAGATAAAGATAAAAAAAATATATATATTTTAAAAAACTAATTTCATTGCTTATAGAAAAAATAAGCATATAAAAATTGATAAATAATTTATAAAGATTAATTTTGTGGTCTTCAGATAAAGATAAAGATTAAATAATTGATTTTAAAAAATTAAAATAATAAAATTTAGATAAAGATATGATTGGTTAATCTATATATCTATCAAAAATATATATATCTAAATCTTTGTTTTGATTTACTCCTTCTTTTTTTTTCTCCCTTTATCACATATTATCTTTTTTTATTTTAAAAACGAAATTACTCCTTTTTTTTACCCTTCATTTTATAATTTAATTAATTCCATTATAGATAAACATGTAAAAATTCATAAATAATTTATGAAAAATTATTTCATGACCTATAGATAAAGATAAAAATTAAAAAATATTTAAAAATAATAATTTCATGACTTATAGACAAATAAACATATAAAAATTGATAAATAATTTATAAAGATTAATTTTGTGGTCTACAGATAAAGATAAAGATTAAATAATTGATTTACAAAAAAGTAAAATAATAAAATTTAGATAAAGATATGCTTTGTTAATCTATATATCAATCAAAAACATATATATATCTAATTATTTATTTTGATTTACTCATATTTTTTTTTCTTCTTCTGTCACATATTATCTTCTTTTTAAAAAAAAAAATTATTTTATGAAATGCCCTTTTCAAAATTCCTCCATACAGATAAATATATACAAATTGAAAATTAATTTTATAGTCTACATATAAAGATAAAAATTAAACAATTAATGTAAAAAAAATTAATTTCATAACTTATAGATAATTTAAAATTTCTTCCCATAAATAAACATATAAAAGTTGATAAATAACTTATAAAAATTAATTTCATGGCTTACAAATAAAGATAAATGTTAAATAATTGATTTTTTTTAAAAAAACGAAATTACTCCTTTTTTATAGCGACTCCAAATTTTGACCCGTCATTTGTGGTGTTTTGGACTCGGGTTTCATGGTTTGATATTATTATCCATGTCTTTTATTCCTTCCACTCTTTGAGTTTGAGATTTGGAATGTCTTGGGAGTGCTTGGAACAAGTTAGTTACAAGTTGTTCAAACTTTTGTTGTCCAGCAATTTGGCTCCTCGCTCGAGCGAGCTTTGTGAGCTCCCAGCATTTTTTCAAAAAAGAGTCATTCGCTCGAGCGAGGCTTTTTGTGCTCGAGCGAGGTGTGCGTCTGAAAAACTTCTGAAGCTATGTATTCTGCGCTCGAGCAGGGCGACTTTTTGTGTCTGGTCGCTTGAGAGAGAACTCTTTCTCTCGAGCGAGCCTCGTGTATATCAGTTCGCAGTAGCCCTATTTTACATCATTTTTCTGATATCTTTTCACTCACAAACCCTAGATCTCGACCCTCTCTCTCTAAAATACACCTTCTCTCTATATTTTCACCTAGATCCATTGTGTTCTTTACCCTAGTGTCTTTGAAAAAAAAAGTAGAGTGCTTCAAGAACTTCATTTTGATCCAAGAAGAAATTGATTTTGTCATTTTTGAAGTTCTTTCTTATTGTTGGGTCTTTTACACTTGAGGTAGGAATTTTTTACACTCTCATATGGTTTTTAACTTAGTTATTCGTTATTGTGTATAGATGATGAGATTTGATTGTAGTTTGGACAAATCTAAGATTTGGGTATAAAATGAAAAGAGGGTTTTTGATGGATATGAGATAAATGGGTATGGGATTTGAATACGAGGTCATGTTGTGCCAAAATGGTTGATTTTGGTATTTGGGTTTGTCACGCCCCACTTTTTATTACTCGAAGTATTACCAAGTTCATTTACTTAATTCCATTTCAGAGATAACATGCGGAAATAAACTCGTATATTCAACTCATAGAAGTGAATAACATTGCTCTCATTCGTATGCAATTAAATACGACATGAGTGTAATAAATAAATTGCCCTTGGGCTTACATCATTAACGAATCAAGAAGAAGGGTGCAACCCTTTTACACATATGGCATTCCGCCAATATAAGAGAGGCCCCGTGGCCAACAAATAGGAAGATCCAAATCTTGCAGTACATTCAGCTCAACACCTGAAAAAGATTCAACAACGTGGGATGAATATATAGTCCAGTAGGGGTCTCAACATGGCCCTCAACAATAACAACTTACAGATAGCTATGATCATGAACGCTCATTCTCGTACTAGAATAGTAATGTGACAGTTTATACAAAATATATATATGTATGAACTTTTCTCGAAAACAACCATTTCATTCAACGCTATAAGCGATTCATCTTTCTCTTCCTTTTATTAACCGACGTTCCCAATCTTTCATAACATTAACAATTACTTAGGAAATAAATTCACTAAGCCCACTACTCTCTTCCATTTTCCACACATACAACAAATGTGCCTTTTCCATACATATTTCTAAAATGTTCAATTTTCTTCACACTTCCAAAAGACAAAAGGGCACTTCGGTTCAATCCCAATTCTATAATAATTATACATGTATACCTTATAAACGGGAGATAACAACTCAACTACTTGCATAAGATAAGCCAATGAGGCAACTCGGCCCTCCAAAACTGTAACCAACACAATCCACAATGTTCCCAGATACACTGAAACAACAACAACAAAACTTTGCTCTACTAGCTATGTGCGTAGTAAGCAAAAGATACACTTCTCACAACAATCTACCAGTTTACCAGGCGCTAGCTGGAAGGGTATGGTGCCTTCGATTCTCAGCGCAGTCAGTTCTCCAGGCACTAGCTGGAAGGTAACGGTACCTCTGATTCTCAGCGCAGGGTATAACATCAACAGCCACAATACAACAAGTCATAACCAACATGTGTACTACATACACATACCAACAAGATACCAGTAATGTGTTAAAGTAGATGAACACATAGGTGTAATGCATACACAACAATTCAACACAACCGTGTCATCCTCCACCGATGACCAAGGACAAAACCTCTAGATGCATGTATTTAGTACATCTATTAAAAGACTCAATAATCATGAGATCACAAACCCAACAATGACGCTAACATGGTAGTTAAAGATGCAACCTTCACATATGTGTGTTCAACACTCAGAATACAACAACCCAATTCTTATACTTATTTCAGAAACATTTTTCCCATTTCACAAAATGAATTCCACTTCCTTTTGTTTTCACAAAACCAACTCCATCCCTTTTGTTTCCACAAAACCGATTCCAAAGTCAACAAAGCCATAACTTATTTTAATCCACTGCATTCTTTTCAAAGCCATTCCAAATTAATTATGCAAATTAAGTCATAATCATTAAACTAGGGTTTTCTTCCCTCTTTCTCAATATTGATCAAAAAGGCTCAATCATCTACAACAAACAACAATGACCTCATTTAAGACCCAAAATACATAAGTATTTGCCCAAAGATCAAAACCCCTCTATTAATTTATTAAATCAAATAAAAGTTAGGGTTTCCTCTCCTTTCAACAACAACATGCTAATTAACACACCAATTACCCCAAACCACAACTAATGATAATAAACCCATATTCAAACAACCAACCCAAGATTCAATCTCATGATTTTCAACAAATCCAACATGATATAACTTTCATGCAATACAAAAACTACCACATGTCTATCTATAAACGGAGTATTGAAAAAGAACAAGGAGGATCCCTACCTCAAATGTAGAACCCAAGGAGAAGAAGAGCAAAACTCGGAAGTGCTCCAAATCCTAAATTTCTTGGATCAAAACGAAGCCCTCGACGATCAACACAACTTTTACAAAGGCCAAAGGGTAGGAAAACACTCTAACTAGATCAGTCCTAAGAGAGAAGTTAGGTTTTAGAGTGAGGTGCTCTCCAATGGAGGTTTTGAAAAAGTAAGAGAGAGAAAGAAAATTAAAAAGTGATTTCATGAACTGATATAAAACAGGTCCGCTCGAGCGTACAACACACCGCTCGAGCGTCAGACACAGGTTCACGCTCGAGCGTCCAAAGAGCCGCTCGAGCCCCAGATGCACCCTCCCAGAATTTTCTGCAGACGACCAAAATGCTGAGAGAAGGAAATTCACGCTCGAGCGTCCAAACTGCCGCTCGAGCGGATAGACCAAAACCTGGGCAAAATTTCTAAGTTTTAAAACACAACCAACTTATTCCCAACGTGCCCAACACAACCCAAAACTCTAAAACAAAGTGTAAGGGATAAAAATGAGGATAATACAACAACAAATCTATGGAACCGAGTCCGGATTACTGTTAAACAACAACAAGGAATACCGGGATCGCTATAACTGATATTTGGAAAAAGGGGGATTTTGCCCTAATTTTGATTAAATCATTATTTTGTACAAATAATTGAGATTAACATTGAAAATGTGAAATTAGATGGTTATGGATATAGATGGTGGAATTAGATATGTATTATCTTACACCTTTGGAAGTTTTGAATAAACTATTTATCTTGAGATTGAATATTTGTTTAGAAATAACTGTATTGGGCTATCGGTGGAGGATAACCATGATTGTTGTAGAAATTGCATGAGCATTAGGTGATTTAAAACTAATTCAATGTTGGTTGTCATTGAATATGACCATGTTTATAAATAAATTGTATATGTATATTTGTTGGGAGAAGAAAGGGGATGTACTCCATATGTAGTCATGTTTATAAATATATTGTATATATATGTTTGTTGTGAGGAGAAAGGAGATGGACTCAAGTATTTGTTGAGAGGAGAAAGTGGATGAACTCCATTGAAAGCAAGTTGGCTGGAGTGTCCTGGGTGAAAGACCCAAAATCATATATATATATACATGGGTGTCGATTCCTACGGACGTAATATCCATAAAATGGCAGGTTTTAAGTGTTTATGTGTGTTTTGTACAATTGGAAAACCATTGAGTTGTAATATCAGTTTGGTTGTTGAAAGATAAGTGGAAGTCCCGAAATCTTATATATATATATATATATATGGGTGCCAATTCCCGCGGACGAAATATCCGCAAAATGGCAAATTGAGAAGTATAGATAGACTGGAAATGAATTGAAAGATAATGACTTAACTCATGAATTGAGTAACATATACGAAGTGGTGATGTATCAAAAGAAAATGGATTAAAGTTTGACCTTAGTAGTATATGAATATGCAGATTTTGTGGATGTTTTGGTACTGACATTGTTTATGCACATGGTACTTATACCTTTGCTAAGCCTCATATATTCACTACAAGAAAAATCACCTTTGGCGACTAAAATTTAGTCGCCAAAAGTCCATTTTTAGTCCCCAAAAGTCGACTTTTTAGTTTCCCCGACTAAAATTTTTTGTCGCCGTTTTTGTCGCGAATACACGGTCGCCGGAGGTATTGGCGACTAAAACTTTTTTAGTCGGCAAAAAACAGGTCTTTAGCGACCAAAGTTTTAGTCGCCAATAGTGATTTACACTTTTGAAAATCATACATTTAGCGACTAATCTTTTAGTCGCCAATACTTACTAAATCGCCGACTAAACCGTTTAGTCGCCAAAAGACTTTTGGCGACTAATAATTTTAGTCGCCAAAGGTGCTTCCGTGAAAAAAAAAATACCAATTTTTTTGCTTTTTCTGAGATTCGAACCACCAACCTGTTCCACATTCCTTTAGCAATACACTCCCTCCACTATGCCACTACAACACCACATGAATATATATGCAATATATATTATTTATATAGTAACGCCCGCACAATAATACATAAAACCCATCACTTTAGACATGCATTGATATAAGAGAAAACAACCATTTCTATTCATCAGAGTAGTTCTTACAATAGTATTACATGTTAACAACAAAAGCAAATGCCCTACGGGCTTACAGCATTCCAAGTTAACACTTGGTTGCACAAAAGAAGAGTACTAACTCTATACAAAAGAAGCCCTTGGCTTGATATACATGTAATACAAACAAAATAAACAAAAGAGTCTTCAACTCTCATCATCATCCAAGCTATGACCTTGGAGGTAGCATGCTACCTGTACCTGAAAATAATGTCCCATATAGGGTGAGCCAACGCCCAGTAGAGATATGCTAAACACAATATGAGCAGTAACTAAGACATTAGCAATTGATAAATGTTTAAATCACATAAATCAATTCATAACCCAGTTCCATTACATGACCACTATATCCATGGTTCCTTTCATTTTCCATTTCTTACCAAATTCACAATTCACAACAACGGCTCAGAACCTGGCCAACAACTTATATGAGACAGTAACTCATATTAAACGTTTCCCCTTTTTACATTAGGTAAGCTTATTAGCTATATCAGTACTTCGATAGATGAGCATATAAGCTATATCAACATTTCAACAGATAAGCATACAAGCTGTATCCACACTTCAACAGATAAGCATATTAGCTATATCAACACTTCCATAGATAAGCATAAGAGCTGTATCAACACATTAACTGACAAGCATATGAGCTGTATCAGCAGAGTCCATCCCCTATCTTCTCCCAAACAACATCCGGTTTAGAGGTCCATCCTCTGTCTTCCCCTAAACCGTGGAGTACGTCCCCATATCTCCTCCCACACACACACAAGGTATATACACATAGGATATATATACAATCAATCAATACATAACGTTAATGTATTCTATCAACCGTCATATTCTATGACACATCCAATTGATTAGTTTTAGTTTGCCTAATCATCATGCATTGTCTACAACAATCACAACTACCCTCCACCGGTAGCCCAAAGCAATTATTTCTAAACAGATAATAAAAGCTCCAATAGATAAAATATCAATGTTTTCAAAAGTGAGTGATTAATAAATCCAACTCCACCATTCTACCATATAATGAGCCAATTTCATTACTTCCAACTCAATTCCATATAACCACAATTTTCCCAAATTAATTACACTAATTAATTTGTATAACAAATTTGGGTTTTCTACCCCATTTCCCAATATTAACCCAATGGTCTATATATCAACAACCAACAACAATAACATTATTTTGAAACCCAAAATACACATTTTTTAGAATCAAAATAACAAAACCCTTTTCAACCGTTTTAAACCCTAACTCTCAAAATAATCCATTTAACAAAATGTCCAAAAATCTATGTCAAAACCCATAGTAGTGAGTAGGAATCCCTACCTCAAATTCGGAGCTCGAATAGAGGAGTTGAAGAAAACCAAAATGCTCCAAACACCAAGATCCACGGATCAAAACGAAGCCCTCGACGATCAATACAACTTTTACAAAGACCGAAGGAGAGGAAAGCACTCTAACTAGATCAAACCCTAGAGAGAAGGGAGTTTCTAGAGAGAGAGGCTCTCAAAAATGTTTTTGGGAAAGTAAGAGAGAGAGAGAGAGAGAATGTAAAAAGTGATTTCAAAATGCCTAGCTGCCAACTGATAAACGACATTCCCGCTCGAGCGGAGAACACAACGCTCGAGCGTCAAGAACAAAAGACTAGGTCCGCTCGAGTTGCGCTCGAGCGCCAAGACACAGGAATAAAGTACATCCGCTCGAGCGCGAAAACCAGTCCGCTCGAGCGTAGATTTCCCCCTCCCAGAACTTACATCGAAAAGTACTACCCGCTCGAGCGCCAACAAGCCCGCTCGAGCGCAGGAAATCCGCTTGAGCGTAGAAAACACACCTGCAGAAGTTTTGCAGGAACACGAAATACTGGGAGTGTGTAAGCCCTGCTCGAGCGCAAGAAGACCTGCTCGAGCGGACAACCAAAAACCAAACTCCGCTCGAGCGTAGAATAACCTGCTCGAGCATAACACCAAAAACCTGGGTGACTAGAATTGAGACTTAGGCTCAACCAACCTGTAACACACCTGCCCAAAACATCCCAAAACCCAAACACAAAGAGTAAAGGATGTAAACAAGATAATTACCACTATCAACTTCACGGAACCGAGTCCGGAATACAACTGAACAGTAAAGGGACAACCGGGATCGCTATAATTATTATTTATAGGTCTGTCATTCGTTATAATATTTATTCAATCCCATCTCAAATTCTCTCTTTGAAATTTTTGTTTTTTCAATAATAAAGTTTAGAACCAATTTGTTATTAAATTTGTTTTCTTGTTGTTTTGAAAGATCGAGACAAGTAATACTTTCACATGATGTATGAAATTAATGAATATAATACAAAGATGGTAGGGGACGTACTACATATTTGTCAATATCTCTCTGTTATTATTAGTTGATTTGCTAGATTATACTATCAATTTAGAGCCCATGTGATTTAATTCAATATCCATGACTTTAGTTGCATTCGACCATTTTTTGGTTAAGTAACCTATATAATTTTTTTTTTTTTTTTGGTATATAATGATTAAGCTATCATTTGATATATTTCTTCAAGAACAATTCAAATAAATTTTCATCATTTTTTTATAAATAAAATGGATTAAAAGAATTTTCTTATATAATTTTATAATCCTATGAAATTCTTATCTTGATTAATTTTTTTTAAATGATGTAAGAACTATGAAAGTATTATTCAAATTATGGAGAACATGATTATGGAGAAGGATTTATACTTTAATATAATATGTGTGTGTCATTAATAGATGAGATCAAAGATAGAGAGTTGCTAACAGGATCAATTAATGATTTGTTTGAGAAGTTCTTTTTATGAGTAAGGTAACTAACTTAGATTAAATTTTTTAAAAATTACTTATAAATTATAATTAAAAGTTGATATTTATTCATAATTTGATCCCACAATAATAATATATACCACTGATTTAAAAATCTAAGTAAATTTATGATAACTTTTTTAAGTTTATAGAATTTCTCGCTTTTAATATTTTGCTTAGATTGATACAAGTTATTTATATTATCAAATGATTGTGATACTATTATTCCCAACAATCTCTATAATTAATAATTTTTTATGCATATCAAATTTTATAGTGAAATTTTGTGGGTTAATTATTGTTAACATCTTCTCGGATGGCTTAACATCTTGGCTTGCCGCTATTAAGACATAATTTAAGATTAGGATGATTTATTTATCACACAAAATATATATAGTCTATTTTTCCGTGTATCGCTTGGTTACTGCTAATATATTATATTAAGAAAATGGGATTTCTAACTCACAAATCTTATAGGAGCTCCAAGTTCTTGATCTAAATTTCATAATTTTTTTATTTTAAAAAATTAAAAAATCTTCTATTGGCTAACTCTCATTCAAGCATAAATAAATAAATAAATAAAAATTAATATCCCTTGATTTATGACTTTCAAATGAAAAGTATATCAAATTTTTTTAAAAAAATGAAAAGTATACTAATCCATTTCAAAATTCAAATTTAAAAGTCACTAAATATGGAAAACAATCTACACTTAATTTAAATTTAAAATTGACACAATATAAATTTAAAATTGTAATGATCTATCCCATGATTTGTAAGTTTTAAATACAAATTTGTATATTATATAAGTAAAAGGGGGGGGGGGGGTTAACCACAAGTATTATGGGAGTCTCAATATCTCAAACAAAAATTTCTAATTTTTTTATTTTAAATAATTAAAAAAATCTTCTATTGGCTAGTCTCATCCAAGCAAAATAATAATAATAATTAATATCCTTTTATTTATGACTTTCAAATGGAAAGTATATCAAATATATAAAATAAAAAAATAGAAATTATACTAATCCATTTCAAAGTTCAAATTTGAGGGGCAGTAAATATGGAAAGCAATTCATTAATTTAAATTTAAAATTATAATGATCTATCCCATGATTTATATGTTTTAAATAATGTTCTATCCCATGATTTATTTATATACTATTATAATTGCAAAATGTTGTCATCTATATAAGGTTGAAAGCTGTAATTTTTTTTCTCATTTTTATAATTTTGTTTAATTTTTATTAATATGTGTCACAATATGATTGGTCTATAAATTAATTTTATATTCTTAAAATAAAATTTTAAATTTAGATTTTTCTTAAATTATGTTACTATAATTGGGACGAGTTAATATTCATTCCTTAAATTATGCATCCCTTATTGAATTATAAAATAAAATTTTAAATTTAAATTCTTCTTTAAATTATGTTACGACAATTAGAATGAAATCAATATTTACATGAGTCATACTGATGTGTCATAATATTATTGGTCTAAATATAATATGTTATTAAATATACGTAGTCAAATTATTATTCGCTATTAAAAGTTGATATTTTTATTTTTTTTTATTTTTTTGGTTTTTAATTTTATAAAAAAAATTATATCCTTCTAAACTATAAGGACTTGAACAATAAATTTTTTAATATAAATATATATATATATATATTTTAACAAAAGACAAAAGTATTAAGAAAATAAATGATTTTTTAGCACTTACCAAACATGTTGTTAGATTTTTTTTTTTTTATATGTCAATTGTCGATTAAACAAAACGAGGGTTACATGTGATAATTTATTATTCATCTAGACTTTTTAGCACCTGCATGCCAAATATGGTGGATTCTATTAATTTTGTTTCTAATCTCAATTGTCATTTAAAAAAATAAAAATAAAAAATAAAAATATTTTTTCCTCAAATTGTTAAAAAGTGAATATTTGCTAAAACAAAATAGAAAAAAAAAATTTATATTTCTATTCAAAATGATGGTTCGCAAAATATTTTTTTATTAAAAAAAATGAGGGTTATAGGTGATAATTTATTGTTCATCTGAAATTTTCAGATCAAATGAGGCCACATTTGGGAACATACTATTTTAGTGATTTTTTGGCTTTTTACAAAAATAAGTATAGAAAAGTAGAGAGAGTGATGTGACATTTTATAGTGACTTTTTGGCTAAAACGTGTACCATTTTAAATTTTCTTCTTACCATTTTTTTTCATTCAGATACTTTTATTTTGTAAGAAATTTATTTTTATTATATTTAAATATTTTATTGTAATTTTTAGATTAAAAATAATTTTTTAACAATCATATTTAAATTATTTTATGCCATAATAAAATGTATTTATTCAATGACCCCTTTCTAAAATGTGTATTTTTAAACCCTTTTTAAAAAAAAAAAATAATAAATCTATTGGAAAAACTTAAGCATATTGCTTTTGCTTTTTTTTCATTAATATTAAAATTTGAATTAATTGTATGTATTATTTACAAAAATAAAGTAGCAATAATTTTATATGTTTATATATATAATTTTATTTCGGTTGTTTAGATTATTTGGCGTTTCTATTCAAGTCCATTGAAATTTAATTCAAAATTTTAAATTTCTCTATAGGTTCTCACCAAATCAAAAACTATGTTGTCCGATCTTTATAAAATTTCAATCTTGACTTGAGTTGTTTGAGTTGAGGTCGCTCAAGTTTGCAACTCTAGCAAAAAAGTTGAAAGTTACATAATTGAAGTTGTAACAAATTAAAAATTAATATATAAATTGTGTTAAAATTGTGAAACTTAAATTGTAGGCTTCAATATTTTTTTCTATAGTTTGAATACAAAAATCTAACTATTTATATTATTTGGTCATAGTAATTTCAATTAGTTTGATTTTTACCCCTAATTGTAGATTTTGTATTAATTTTTAAGATTTTTGAAAGAAAATAGTTATTGAGTTGGATGAGATTAACTTATTGACTTGAACAAGTTTATAATTTTGTCTATAAAAGTATAACATATGCTACTCATTGTGTATTTCAATATATAAAAAAAAAAAAAAACTAGCAATTATAACAATTGGACCAAATTGAAACAAAATTATAAATTTAGGGTCAAAATTGAGCAAATTAAAATTGTAAGGACAAAAATAACACAATAGTTAAAATATAGGGATTACCAATGTAATTTATCATTTTAAGAATAAGTACATTATTTCTTAATTAATTTTAAAATTGTTAATAAATATACCAAACAAATATGTACATATTTCCTAATTTTGTTATAATTTTTTTAAAAATATATTTATTAAATTAAAAATTAAATAAATAGGTAGGTCTACTAAGTCATGGATTGGACATGAACTGGACGATTTTCTAAGGACTAGGTTTAAATCAAGAATTATTGGCAAAAAAATTGACTTGAACTAAATTTTCTTGACTACTTTTTAGTATTTAATCCAATATTAGAACCCCTAAATTAACTCATATCAGTCACGAATTGATAAATTATGATATAATTTAAATATAAAATTTAAATTTATTTTGACTAGAATATGGCCTACAATTTAAGGTGGCTTTATCTTAAATAAATTTTTTTATACATAAATATATATAACTATTCATTTAATTGTTTTAAACATAAATATATAGTTTTTTTAAAAAAAAACTATAGTTAAACATCTCCATATTTCTTATTTTTATTATAAAAAATATTTACAAATATTTATTTACTAATTTAATAAATAGATAGGTCAAATAATTCATATAAGTTTGGAATAGGACAAGACAATTTTTAGTAATTAGGTGAAAGACAAGTTGACGTAAATCTAATGTTAAGCCCAAATTCAATATCACAAGTGAATCCTAATTCATTTTTACGTAAATCTTATAACATAAGACAAATTATAATTTTTAAACTTTACAAAACATGAAAAAATTACTATATTGACAAATATAATTTACCACTATCACATGATAAATTAAATTTACGAAACTCATAAGACGAAATGTATTTATATTTTATCATAAATATAATTTTTGTTATTCATTTTTTAATTGTTACCAATTAAATTATGACATATATTTGTTATTAAGAACTTAGAGCACACAATTCTCTTATATATAACTATGATAAAAATAAATAAAATTTGATTGATTCTAAATCATTTTGGCTAAATATTGTAGATAATTTTTTTAGATTATTATTTAAATTTTTTTGGTTATTTATTCATGCCCATGCATAGCACTGGTAATTATGCTAGTACATAAATTAATACAAAACATGTGTCATTCATCTAATAGAAAATTTGGTAACCTGAACCCAACCCAAACCTTCATGTCAAACGAACCCTTAATGAGTTACTTTATGTTTAATAAGTTGATTGACTTGTTTTTATAATTGATTTTATGGTTGTGAAAAAAAAGTAAAATAATTATGGATTAAATATGATCTTTTGTTTTATTAACTATTTTAATGCATCTTGTCTTTTAATGAACTATTTTAACCTAACTCCCTTCTCAAACAATGGCTATATCAAACATTTGAAAGAATAAAATTGATAGTACTTTTTTACCTCGCGGTGATATTGATAAATAAAATTTAATTTGTATATTTTATTTTTTTCTAACTAGGTTTAATAAATAATTTTTTTTTTTACAAATTTATTAACAGACACACGTTAATTTTCTTAGGAATTGTTTGGAGTTTGCTTATCTAATCTATTTTTTTTTATTTTTATATATAAAAAAATATAAAGATAATGTGATCTAAAAAAACTTATAAAATAAATGTATTTTTTTTAGTGCATTCCCAACAATCTCTTAATCTAGATATATGTAAAAAAATATATAATTTATTGAGAATTTGCTAAATAGAAAAATATATAGATATTTAATATTTTTGTATTTATTAAATATTTTAATTTTTTTAATGCTCTTGGAACAATATTCTATTCTTTTTATAAATTGATATTTAACCCTCTATCTCTTAAAATTCTAAAATTAAAATTGAATCGTGATTATCTTTTTGGAGTTGTGATTTGAATATGGAATTGTGAGTTGAGTTTTGAAAAAAAAAATTATTTGATTATGAATTTTAAAAAAAGTGAGCGTAGAATTAAGAACTCCACTCGCCATTTTTTTTAAATTTTTTTTATGGGAGTTGATCTAGCTTTTAATGAATAACTTATAGGTTCTCCAGTTCAGTTTCGAACTGAATCATATTGTTGGATTTTCGTGAATTCATTATGGAGTTCATATTGATAATTTGAACCATTCAATATGTATGAATAATTAAGTATATCACTTTTTGTAAAAAATCACGTTAATCGGATATCGATTGTTATTTGATCAGATCACATTTCTATTAACAATTATTTTTTATATCATATTGAACGTTGACAGAAATATTATCTGATCAAGTGGCTATCGCTATCCAATTAACCTAATTTTTTGCAAAGATGAAGTATTTGACGAGCTCTACATATTGAACAATTCGGATAATCGATATAGGCTCCATAATGGACCTATGTCTCCAGGGACGGATCCAGGATTATGACTTTGGGGGGGCTAAAATACGTTTAACTCCTATAATTTTAAATTATTTTAAAATTTCTAGTATAATATATGATATTTTTCAAATTTTCCTGACTTTGGGGGGCTAAAGTACGTTTAACTCCTATAATTTTAAATTATTTTAAAATTTCTAGTATAATATATGATATTTTTCAAATTTTTGGGGGGGCGGCCGCCCCCCCGCCCCCCCCTAGATCCATCCTTGTATGTCTCTAATAGTACAGTCTAATCCAATTACGGACTGGACACAAGTCACACTCTAAATTATATATACCCTCTTAAAGTTTGTTTAAACTATAAATTATTTCCTGCAATTTTGAAAATTACATCTCATCTCTTGAAATTTTTTAATTTCATAACAAATAACCTCTTTTACTTATAAATTATCAAGTCAATTAACAGTTTTTAATGATATTAAAAATTTATTTTAATTAATGATTCAAGTAATTTTATTATTGTATAAAATAATAGTTATGAATTTTATTTTCTTTAATTAATTTTATTAAATAAAAAATTATGATTATAAAATATTTATACTTTTTCAAATATATGGTGCGATCCATATTTTAAACAAATTCATAGGTTGCATTTGTAATTTATCCTTGTTTTTTACTTTGGGAGCAATCGGTCCAGTTCCTCCAGTTTAAGGGCTGTTTGGAAAGACAGAATTTCAGTTTAAAAATCAAAAAAATAATTATAAAAAGTCATCTTACTTCTTTTTTTCAAAAATAAGTTAAAAAAATCACTTAAAAGTCAATTTTTAATGGAATTCGTAGTTCAGACAGAGGACTCATTTGAAAATTTGAAAGTTGGTGTTTTTTTAATAATTTTAAACTTTTTTACTGAAAGACATATAAAAAAAAGTAGATAGAATAATTTTATAACTTATAGCAATATTTTTTATTTTTTTAGGTCAAGTTTGGTTAAACTAAAAAAGTGCACTTATTTCATCTTTTTATCTTTTTTGGATCACATCAATCAACATCTCCTCTCTACTTTTTCTACACATAATACAAGAAAAGTCAAAAGTGCACTTATTTAGTCTTCTCAAACTTGACCTAAAAATAAAGGGCTTATTTGATTTGTATCTCAAGATACAGGTCTTATTTGATTTGCTTTTGAGAAGGTAATTTTGGAGAAAGTTTTTTAAAATTTTGTTTGGTCGAGTGATTTTAGAAAAAAAAATTCAAAATTAGTTTCTCTCTCCTATACATCAATCAATCACATTTTCTCTCTCTTTTCTCATTCTCAATCACTTTTTTTTTTACACACATCTACTCAACTACAACTAAATATCAAATCATTCCAAACTTCCATACTCCAAAAAAAATTTCTAAACTCTCTCTCCAATTTTTTTTTTTTGAAAATTTATCTCCCAAAACCAAACTAAACACACCCACAATTTTTGAATTTTTTTTAAAAAAATTTGTTTGGTTTAAATTTTTTGAAATTTTTTTTCAAAATCACTTTTTATCTACTACACATCAATCAATCACTTTTCTCTCTCATCTCTCTTTTTCAATCATTTTTTCTCTCATATACATCTATTAACAAAATATCAAATTATCCCAAACTCTCAAATTTCAAAATTATTTTCAAAATATACAACTAAATAAACTAAAAAAATTTATAAACTTTCTCCCCAATTTTTTTTAAAAAAATGTATCTTAAAATGCAAACCAAACAGGCTGTCTTAGAACTATCGGAGAGAGAATTTTTTGTTGTTAAAAAAAATAGAAATGATATATCCCTCTAATTGGGAGCTCTAAAAGAGTACTAATGATGTGAAAAATAAAAAAAAATTTAATATCAAAACATCACACCACATAAGATCCACACACCAATTAGAGCTATTAAACTCCTAATTTAGAGTTTCCAATCATTTTTTTTTTTAAAAAAAAAAAAAAAAAAAGTAGCGTTTTTAATACTTTACAGCTGTTTCATCATTTCATTCATGGTACTACAGGCAGAAGCAACAAAAAATGAGATTCGTCGATACTTTACAGCTGTTATTCGTTGATACTTTCATGGTACTACAGGCAGAAGAAAAAAGTAGCGTTTTTAATACTTTACAGCTGTTTTAATAGAGATTCGTTGATATAAATGAGATTCGTTGATTATAATTCATTCGCCATCCCTCCGCTTCTGTACCCTATTTATGCCTAAAAGGTAGGTTAAAAAATAATTTTTTAATTTTATTTAAAAAATATGTTAAAAAATAAAGAAATAATATAATTTTTAAAAATTAAAAAATTAAAAAAAATAATTTTTAATCAACTTGTCAAAATAAACCTTACTTGAGTAATACTATATATTCTAAAAATTTTATCAATATTTTTATTAAGTCCAAGTTTGGGAAGACTAAATAAGTGCACTTTTTGTCTTTTTGGACTAAAAAATTGAGGTTGAAAATATGGATGTTTGGGTTAACTTTTTGACTTTTTATGAAAAAATGTGTAATAAAAATTGTAAAAATTAGTTTTTAGAGGAAAATTTGAATTGGGAGTTGTGCAGCCGTAATTGTTGACTTTTGGTGAATAGTGTTAACTTTTTAACTTTTTGAATAACTTTTTGGATTATTTTACACATCCCAAACTTAGCCTAAATATCACATGAATATGAGCTTAACATGAAACTCACATTCATGTGATTGATAGAAATATTTATAAATATTGGAGATACTAACACTTTACTACATACTTTACCCTCTCTCCTCATTTATTATATCAACAGCAATGATTTAGATCACTAATTTTAGTACTCTAATAGAGCACTAATAATATGACAATGAATAAAAAAAATAAAATAAAAACAAATCAAGACTAAAACATTACATCAGTGTGGATGGAGTCCACTGCCAACTCATTAGAACTCCCCTTAAAATTCAAAAATTAGAACTCCAAAGTATTTTTCTTATATCAAACATAATTTGAAAGAATGAAATTGGTAGTGCTTTTTTACCTTGTGGTGATATTGATCATGAGAAAAATTCGAAAGCAAATTAATAAATAAATAAAATTAATTTATATATTTTATTTTTTCTAACTAGTTTTAATAAATAACTATTTTTTTAACAAATTTACTAACAGATACACCTTAATTGTCTTACGGATTATTTGGAATTTGCTTATCTAATGCGTTTTTAATATTTTTGTATTGATTAAATATTTTTTAAAAAAATTCACTAATATTTTTTAAATATTTTAATTAAATATTTTTTGATCGCAGCGTCGGGTGAGGATTGGGGTAAATGAGAGAGAGAGAGAGAGAGAGAGAGAGGGGTTTGGGAGAAACGTGAGGATTGAGAAGAAATTGCAGGTGAGAAAATTGGTGATAGGTCAAATCTTAAGATTTTTGTATTTAATAACATTGAATACTTTACAATTGTTATAAAGTATTTGTTTGGATGATTTATATAAGTATATTTTTTGAATTTTTTACTAAAAAAATAGAAAAAAAAAATATGTATATTTAATTTTTTTTTTGATTTTTTATAAAAAAATGTATAATAAAATAGGTGACTGTACGTGCAGTGTTTTGTGGCTGTACAGTGCAGTGTTTTGTGACTGTATTGTTTTTTTTTATTTGACAAATTTCCCGCCAAAATAGGTGAATAGTATAATTTTTTATATTTTTTTAATGACTTTTTAATGACTTTTCAATTTTTTTTAATTTTTTATATTTTTTTATGAAAATTATTGTTTTTTTTAATTTTTTATATTTTCGTAATGACTTTTTAATTTTCCGCCAAAATAGGTGAATAGTATTATTTTTTACATTTCCAAAGCCTGTGCCATCATTTGACCAAAAATAAGGAAAAAATTGACATTTGCAAAGCCTCTGCAAATTTTGAGACCTGCGAATCTGAGATTACCTGCAAAGAATACGACGAGAGAGAGAGAGGGGAACCTCTGTCAAACAAAAGCAAAGAAATGAAGGGAAAAAGAAAGGAATCATGGGATAAGAAAAAAAAGGAGGAGAGGGGGAAATGAAGGGAAAAGGAAAGAAAATATTTGGGAATAATGAAGGAAGAGAGAGAGAGAGAGAGATACACGGACAGAGAGAGGAGAGCCTTCGGTCAAATCAAAGAAAAAGAAATGAAGGGGAAATGAAAAAAATGATGGAATATGGGGAGGAGGAGAATTTATATTAATTGATAAGATAAAATATTATATTTAAATTGTAATTATTATTTTTTTATAAAATTTTAAGAAGTCAAAATTAAAAATCAAACCAAACTAAAAAATAAAGTTAAAATATTTAAAAAGTCAAGCTATTTTAGCTCTTCTCATTATTTTGTCAAAATCTTCTAAATAGAAAATTGTTAGAGGTCTTAAATTTTCTATTAAACAAATGATTAAATGTCTCACATGCCCACACTCATGTGAGACATTTGGTCATTTGTTTGGTAGAAAATTTGATATCCCTAACATTACCCTTTTAAATATTTATTCCTAAATTCTCATAATTTTAAAACTCTCTTTCCTATGTGGCAACCTTCTTTAATTCTCTTTCATGTTTTCTATTTTTCTTCATTTTCTATTTGTTTGAATTAACTAAAATGAAAATTAATTTCATTACTTATGTATAAAAATTGAATTTCAAAATTTTTCTATACAAATAAACATATAAAAATTGAAATAAATTAATTTTATAATTTACCGATAAAAATAAAAATTAAACAATTAATGGGGGTTGTCTTCTTCCCAAGATTGGGGCGTGGGATTCTCACCTAACCCAATCTGGCTATCTGTTTATTTATGTTATAGCATGTTTGGTTTTTGTTTTTTTGTTTTTTTTTTTGTTTTGGTTAAAAACGTAAAATTGATTACATAAATTAATAAAATAAAATGTCACGTCTAAATTACAATTATTATATTCTTTTTCTTACAAAAATTTAAAAAAATCAAACCAAACTAAAAAAACCAAGTTAAAATAGTCAAAAAGTCAGACTATTTTAGTTCTTTCCCAACGAAAGTTATATATATAACCAAATGTAGTTGTTTTGTCAAAAGCTTCCAAATAAGAGTGTTTTGAGAAGTTGGTCAAAAGTTAGTTTTTTGACTTTTTTAATCTATTTTACCTTTTTGTGGGTAAGTTATGTGAGAAGTGATTTGATCCAAAATGGGTTAAAAGCCGGAAAAAGACCACATAAAAAAATGCTAGTGGTCCCAAATTTTATAACGGACCCCACATCTATGTGAGTCATTTGATCATTTATTTAGTAGAAAATTTGATATATCTAGCATTACTCTTCCAAATATTTATTCCTAAATTCTCATAATTTTAAAACTTTCTCTTTCCTACGTGGCAACCTTCTTTAATTCTCTTTCATGTTTTCTATTTTTCTTCATTTTCTATTTGTTTGATTAACTAAAATGAAAATTAATTTCATTGCATATGAATAAAGATTTGGATTTCAATATTCTTCCATACAAATAAACATATAAAAACTGAAATAAATTAATTTTATAGTCTACAGATAAAGATAAAAATTAAACAATTAATTTAAAGAAATTAATTTCATAACTTATAAATAATTTAGAATTTCTTCCCATAAATAAACATATAAAAGTTGATTAATAATTTATGAAAATTAATTTCATGACCTACAAACAAAGATAAAAGTTAAATAATAGATTTAAAAAAAAAAAAACGAAATTACTCATTTTTTTACCTTTCATTTTATACTTTAATTAATTTCATTATAGATAAACATATAAAAATTCATAAATAATTTATGAAAATTTATTTCCTGACCTATAGATAAAGATAAAAATAAAAAAAAATATTTTAAAAAACTAATTTCATTGCTTATAGAAAAAATAAGCATATAAAAATTGATAAATAATTTATAAAGATTAATTTTGTGGTCTTCAGATAAAGATAAAGATTAAATAATTGATTTTAAAAAATTAAAATAATAAAATTTAGATAAAGATATGATTGGTTAATCTATATATCTATCAAAAACATATATATCTAAATCTTTGTTTTGATTTACTCCTTCTTTTTTTTTCTCCCTTTATCACATATTATCTTTTTTTAATTTAAAAACGAAATTACTCCTTTTTTTTACCCTTCATTTTATAATTTAATTAATTCCATTATAGATAAACATATAAAAATTCATAAATAATTTATGAAAAATTATTTCATGACCTATATATAAAGATAAAAATTAAAAAATATTTAAAAATAATAATTTCATGACTTATAGACAAATAAACATATAAAAATTGATAAATAATTTATAAAGATTAATTTTGTGGTCTACAGATAAATATAAAGATTAAATAATTGATTTACAAAAAAGTAAAATAATAAAATTTAGATAAAGATATGCTTTGTTAATCTATATATCAATCAAAAACATATATATATCTAATTATTTATTTTGATTTACTCTTTTTTTTTTTTCTTCTTTTGTCACATATTATCTTCTTTTTTTTTAAAAAAAAATTATTTTATGAAATGCCCTTTTCAAAATTCCTCCATATAGATAAATATATACAAATTGAAAATTAATTTTATAGTCTACATATAAAGATAAAAATTAAACAATTAATGTAAAAAAAATTAATTTCATAACTTATAGATAATTTAAAATTTCTTCCCATAAATAAACATATAAAAGTTGATAAATAACTTATAAAAATTAATTTCATGGCCTACAAATAAAGATAAAGGTTAAATAATTGATTTTTTTTTTTAATTTTTTAAAATTAATTTTCTGATTTTTTGATTTTAAAAAAAAAAATCTTAGCATTTATTAATTTCTCCCAAAGGCTAGTACTATATATTAAGCAAAAGGGAGTTTTTAACTCCAAGGCCTGTGGGAGTTTCAATATCCCAATCTGAATTTTCTAAATTTCTTATTAAAAAAAAAAATCAATATTTATTGATTTGGTTAAAATCTCCTGATCAGCATTTATTAACTTTTTTCAATCCACATGTCTTTCCACATGCCTGCATTTATTGATTTGGTCAAAATCCACTGATCAGCATTTAAAATCCTCTCATACAAATAATTATAGATACAATCCGTGTATAATTACTGCAGTACCCTTTTCAACTTCTCTCATACACTATGATTAGTGATAAGATTGTTAAATTATTTTTATAAAAAATCTTAAAAAACAAAATTTATATATTAATTTTTTTTTAAAATAAATATAAATATCTATAGTTATTCCGTGCATAGCACGGGTGGTAGGCTAGTTTATTATATAAGGAAAAGGGGGTTTCTAGCTCACAAGCCTTGTAGGAGTTCCAATATCCTAATCTTAATTTTCTAATTTTTTGATTTAAAAAAAAAAATTAACCTCAACATTTATTTACTTCTCTAAACCGACAAGCCTTTTTGATTTCTCTCATAATTACTGTAGCACCCTTTTCAAAACAAATATAAATATCTATATCTATATTTATCTATTTATTTATGTATATCTATATCTATATATTAAGCAAAAGGGGTTTTTTAACCCCAAGACCTGTGGGAGCTCCAATCTCCTAATCCTAATTTTCTAATTTTTTGATTTTTTAAAAAAAAAAAAACTCAGCATTTATTGACTTCTCCCAACCCAACCTCAGCATTTATTGACTTTTCCCAACCCACAATCTCTTTTGACTTCTCTCATAATTATTGCAACATCTTTTTCAATTTCTCCCATAAACTATGATTACACACAAAAATAAAAAATAAAAAATAAGAATTTAGTTATAGATCTCAAAAAGATATAACATCTAAATTTGAATTATGATTTAATAATATAATTATGTATTTTTTTTGTATATCTATCAAAATTTTAAATCACTTAATGGGATAAATTAATCAATTTTCCAAAATTATTGATTTTTAATTTACAAAATAGATTAAAAAAAACTATTTACTGATTTATTTATTTAATAACAAAAATATTTCATAATCTCTCTCTCCTAATCTCTCTCACAAAATTTCAAAAAAAAATATTAAAACTTGCATTCATTTTCTCTTCCCCAAAAAATCAGATAGAAGCTCTAATCTCCTAATCTTAATTTTCTAATTTTTTGATTTAAAAAAAAAAACCTCAGCATTTATTGACTTCTCCCAACCCAACCTCAGTATTTATTGACTTTCCCCAACCCACGATCCTTTTTGACTTCTCTCATAATTATTGCAACACCCTTTTCAATTTCTCCCATACACTATGGTTACACACAAAATTTTTTTTAAAAAAAGATAAGAATTTAGCTATAGATCTAAAAAAGATATAACACCTAAATTTGAATTGTGATTTAATAATATAATTATGTATTTTTTTTATGTATATCTATCAAAATTTTAAATTACTTAATGGGACAAATTAATTAATTTTCCAAAATTATTGATTTTTAATTTACAACATAGATTAAAAAAAACTATTGACTGATTTATTTATTTAATAACAAAAATATTTCATAATCTCTCCCTCCTAATCTCTCTCACAAATTTTCAAAAAAAAATATTACAACTTGCATTCATTTTCTCTTCCCCAAAACATCAGATAATATTTTCTATTAAAGTTGTAGATATCTACCTATATTTTATATATTATATTATAACATAACAAAAAAAACTAAAAAACTAAAAAAAAATCTTTAAAGTTTATCTAAATAAACTTTAAATCAATAAAGCTCACATGTCTATCACATATCTAACTCACATCATAACTTACCTAAATAATAATAATTAAAAATAAATGGAAACCACAGATAAATTAAATTAAAAAAAAAAAAATACCCGAATAGAAACCACACAAAAATAAAAATAAAAATAAAAATAAAAAGATATATCTATCTATCTATCTATCTATCTATCTATCTAAATCTATACTATATATTAAGTAAAAAGGGATTTTTAACCCCCAAGGCCTATGGAAGCTTCAATATCCCAATATGAATTTTTAAAATTTTTTATTTGAAAAAAAAAAAACTCAGCATTTATTGATTTGATCAAAATCCCCTGATTAGTATTTATTAACTTTTTTCAATCCACATATCTTTCCACATGCCTGCAATTATTGATTTGGTCAAAATCCCCTGATCAGCATTTAAAATCCCCTTATACAAATAATTATAGATACAATTCGTGTATAGTCACTGCAGTACCCTTTTCAACTTCCCCCATACACTATGGTTAGTGATAAGAAAAAAATCTTAAAAAACATAATTTATATATTAAAAAAATCTAAAACAAATATAAATATCTATAATTATCCCGTGCATAGCACGGGTGATAGGCTAGTATATATATTTAGGGAAAGGGGGTTTCTAACTCCAAGGTTTGTGGGAGCTCCAATATCCCAATCTAAATTTCTTGATTTTTTGATTTAAAAAAAAAAATTCAGCATTTATTGATTTGGTCAAAATCTCCTGATAAACATTTATTAACTTTTTTTTAATCCACATGTCTTTTCACATGCCTGCATTTATTGATTTGGTCCAAATCTTCTGTTCAGCATTTAAAATCCCCTTATACAAATCTATACTATATATTAAGCAAAAGGGGGTTTTTAACCGCAAGCCTTGTGGGAGCTCCAATCATCCAATCTAAATTTCTTGATTTTTTGATTTAAAAAAAAAAAACCTTAGCATTTATTAACTTTTCTCAACCCCCAAGTTTTACCCTCATAATAACGCTTTAATGCATTAATAACAAGCATAAAAAAAATTCTTTGAAATCCAACACATATGAATTCCTTGAAAAGTCCCAACACATATGGTTATTCTCCCTCATAATAACACTTTAATGCATTAAAAACAAGCATAAAAAAAATTTCTTGAAAAGTCCAACACATATAATTATTATCAAAATATTAAACTTTAATATAATATAATAAAAAAAAGAAGACATTTAATTCCTTAAAAAGTCCAACACATATGATTATTATCAAAATATTAAACTTTAATATAATATAAAAAAGGAAAAAAAGATGACATTTAAAAAAAAAAAAAAAGACATTTAAAAATCGCAATTCATATAAAAAAAAAAAAACCTTAGCATTTATTAACTTTTCTCAATACCAAGTCTTACCCTCATAATAACACTTTAATGCATTAAGAATAAGCATAAATTTTTTTTTTTGAAATCCAACACATATGAATTCTTTGAAAAATCCCAACACATATGATTATTATCCCTTATAATAACACTTTAATGCATTAAAAACAAGTATAAAAAAAATTTATTGAAAAACCCAACACATATGATTATTATCAAAATATTAAATTTTAATATAATATAATAAAAAAGAAGACATTTAATTCATTAAAAATTCTAACACATATAATTATTATCAAAATATTAAATTTTAATATAATATAAAAAGGAAAAAAAGATGACATTTAAGAAAAACATATATTGATAATTGTAAATATATTAAGGAAAATGGGGTTTCTAAATCCCAAGCGAGCTCCAATCTCTCAATCTTAATTTTCTAAATTTTTAATTTAAAAAAAAAAACTTCAGCATTTATTGATTTGGTCAAAATCCTCTGGTCAATATTTATTAACTTTTTCCAATCCATATGCCTGCATTTATTGATTTGGTCAAAATCCCTGATTAGTATTTAAAATCTCCTCATACAAATAATTATAGATACAGCCCGTGCATAGTTAATGCAGTAGCCTTTTTAATTTCTCCTGTACAGTATGGTTAGTGATAAGATTGTTAAATTATTTTTATAAAAAATCTTAAAAAACATAATTTATATATTAAAAAAAAATTAAAACAAATATAAATATCTATAATTATCCCATGCATAGCACGGGTGATAGGTTAGTAATTATAGATACAATCAATGCATAGTTACTGCAGTACCTCTTTTAACATCTCTTATACACTATGGTTAGTGATAAAATTGTTAAATTATTTTTATAAAAAATCTCAAAAAACGTAATTTATATATTAAAAAAAAATATAAAACAAATATAAACATCTATAATTATTCCGTGCATAGCACGGGTCATAAGTTAGTCTATATATAAGGAAAAGGGAGTTTCTAACCCACAAGCGTTGTGGGAGCTTCAATATCTCAATCTTAATTTTCTAAAATTTTTATTAAAAAAAAAAACCTTAGCATTTATTAATTTTTTCCAATCAACATGCCTTTCCACATGTCTGCATTTATTGATTTGGTCAAAATTTTCTGATTAGCATTTATTAACTTTTTCCAATCCACATGCCTTTTGAGAGCTTTGGTCAAAATCCCCTCATACAAATAATTGTAGATACAATTCGTGTATAGTTACTGTAGTACCATTTTTAACTTCTCCCATACACTATGATTAATGATAAGATTGCTAAATTATTTTTATAAAAAATCTAAAAAAAATAATTTGTATATTAAAAAAAATCTAAAACAAATATAAATATTTATAATTATTCCGTGCATAGCACGGGTAATAGGCTAGTATATTATATAAGGAAAAAGAAGTTTCTAATGAAATGCCTCCTAAGAGTTCCAAACTTTCATTCTAACATTATTGATTTTTCAATTTATAAAATAAATTTAAAAAAAAACTATTGGCTTATTTACTTATTCATTAATTTATGGATTTGAAATGGGAAGATAACAAAAATATTTCATAATCTCTTTCACCAATTTTCAAAAAAAAAATTATATCCTATATCTTTAAAAAAAAAAAAAAAAAAAAACCTATTATATCTCTCTCTTCCAAAAAATCAGATAATGTTTTTATGAAAGTTGTGGATATCTATCTATATCTTATATCATTTTCTCCCGTCTAAAAAATCAGATAATATTTTTCATGAAAATTGTAAAAATCTATCTATATCTTATATAATATATAGATAACATAACCAAAAAAAAAACTAAAAATCAGATATACAAACAGATAAAATTAATAAATTAGAGTTTTATTTATTCAGTTAAAATATTTCTTTTGCATCTCAATATTCAATTTTAAATTTTAAAGTTTATCTAAACAAATCTAATTTGAAAATATGTCCCACCATCTTACTTTAAATTAATAAAAACTCATATGTCTATCACATATCTAACTCACATCATTACTTACCTAAATAATAATAATTAAAAATAAATAGAAACTACAGATAAATTAAAATTTTCATAAAAAAGTAGAAACCCACAACTGCATCTAAAATAAATTGAAAAAAAACAACAAATAGAAACCACACAAAAATAAAAAATAAAAAGATAAGAATTTAGATATGGATCTAAAAAAAATATGACAATATTTAAATTTGAATTATGATTTAGTAATATAATTATCTATTTTTTTGATTTATATCTCTCAAAATTTTAAATCATTTAATGAGACAAATTAATCAATTTTCAAGTCTTATTTAAAGAATAATTTGATTAGTCATCACAACTCCTAGACTTCGCGGGAACTAGGGAATAAACTAACGGATTGGGTTAGGTGAGGTTTAAGTTGTTGGAGATAATATTTTCCCACTCCATAAATTTATTTATTTTTTAATTTTATTTTTTTTCCTTATGTGATTCTCTTTTTTTGCTGTTGGTTTCAGTTTTAGTGAGGTTTATATGTTTGTTTACATGTTTGCATAGTGGAGAATAATTATTGGTGATTATGGTTGCAATCGAAGTATCTATGTCCGTTCTATGTGAAGGATTTTGATCGAATTTTATTTTTTTCAATGAAGACCATAAAATTGAAGTAAAAAATATGGGTATCAAATTTTTTTATTTTTTATTGTCATTTAATTTTATAGAAAATGTGAAAATTTATTGAGAATTCAAGATTTTACTATAATATTAGACTTTTGTATAAATAGGTAAATTTAAAACTTTTAAATTTCATTGTGATCTTTATTTTTATCCTCTTTCTATTCCATTATATCGTTATTGCTATTTGTTAGTTTGTTAATTATAATTAAATTAATTGAAAATGAAAACTTAATATAACTTTTCATATATATTATAGTTTATTTGTTACAACTATAGTTGCATATAATAGTATAATATATAGGGATAATATCTAAATATAATTTCTATGTTTTTTTATGTGATTAAATAGTCCATCTTAAATAGTATATAGAAGAGTTAGATAGGTTCTTTTATCTCTAAAAAACCCAATTTTTTTTTTATTTTTTGATTTTTAAAATTGAAATATCAATTGTTTATGTCCATAAAACAAAATTGAGAAACACATATCCAAAAGTTACACATTTTTTTTTAATATGTAGGATATTTACAAATGAAAAATGTTTGGCACCTCAACTTTTTTTTTCATAATCTGACTTATAATGATGTAGTCATAAATGTCAATTTTTATACAAATATGAAAAGAGAATTAATTAAATTATACATATCAACCAACCACATACTCAAACTTTGACTATTTCAAGATATTATTTCACTATAATTCCAATTAAGAGAATTTTCAACCCTTAATATTTTTTTTTATCAAATTATAATTTGATAAATATTTCAAAAGATGAAACGTTGAAAATTATTTATTTTTTTATCAAACTTGGTGAAACGAAAATAAAAGTGGGATAAGAATGAAATTCTTTTAAAAATTGGTAAAAATTTAATGAAAAAAGTTAAAGTAATTCATATTAAATCAAATTAGATTAAAAAATTAAAAGAAAATGATGAAAGTTTGAAAATATTTTGAAACCTTCTTATTCTTAAAGATTAGAAATTCGTATGTGTATGATATTCATATTGTATTTTTAGTTATGAAATTGAAAAAAAAATGTAATTTAAATTATTAGATTAATAATAGAAACACTATATTAATTATTATTAAATATCATTTCATGCACATTTAATAATAAAATTGTATATTTGTCTTAATTATAACTTTTAAATTTGTGTATTTTCATAACAAGAAGACGTATATCATAACTCATTTAATCTCATTTAATTAGGTTTAACTTTTTTTTAATACAAATTATCAAAATTGCACTAAATAGATTTATATATATATTTATTTCAATTTTTTAAAGTAACAATTTAAAAAGTTATAAATATAAAAGTTAACTTATAAATTTCATGTATGTCACAAGACAAAATATTAAATTACTTCAAGATAATTATAATTATTATATTTTTTTAAAATTTATAATGTCTCGTGCATAGCATGGGTTACCATTAGTATAATTTGAAATAATAAAATTGATAGTATAATTATACCAAATATAATTTGAAAGAATAAAATTCGAAAACAACTTAATAAATAAATAAAAAATTATTTATATATTTTATTTTTTCTAAGTAGTTTTAATAAATAACTATTTTTTAACAAATTTATTGATAGAGACACATTAATTTTCTTAGGATTTGTTTGGAATTTGCTTATTTGGTGTGCTTTTTTTAATATTATTGTATTTATTAAATATTTTTTTTTTAAAAAAAATACAAATTTTTTAATGCTTCCGGAACGATACTCTATTCTATTTACAAGTTGATATCTAAGTACTTTGTCTCTTAAAATTGTAAATAAAAAAATACAAAAAATAAAAAGACTTCTATTTTTAAACATTTAATTTTAAAAATAAAAACTAAACAAGGTGAATAGTTTTTTATATTTATTAAATATTTTTTAAAAAAATTCACAAATATTGTAGTGAGATTGATTGCAGCATCCTGTGAGGATTAAGGTAAATGAAAGAGAGAGAGAGAATGAAAGGTATAGCGATCTCGGTTTTATCCCGACCTTTATTGTGTTCCGGACTTGAGTTCCGTTGTTGTTGTCTATGTCTTGTTTCCTCCCTTCAATTCTTTGAATTTGAGTTTTGGGACTTGTTAGGCGAGTTTGGAACATGTAGGTTGTCTTTTGGTACAAATGGTAGTTGCCCAGATTTTGGCATCTTCGCTCGAGTGAGCCTTGTGTATTTGCTTCTTCGCTCAAGCGAGCTTTTTTGTGCTAGGGTGAGCTTTCTTGCGCTCGAGCAAGAAATGAGGGTCTTTAGGTCTTTCTTCCAGACGCAGCTTTTCTAGGAAGGTGAAAGTGCGTCGCTCGAGCGAGGCTTCTTGCGCTCGACCGAGCCTTGTGAAATTGTTTCTTCGTTCGAGCGAGACTTCTTGCGCTTGAGCGTGTGTTTGCGTCCATGGCGGACCTAAGGCTTTGCATTCTATGCTTGAGCGACGCTTCTTGCGCTCGAGCGAGGCCTCTATTATGTCTGGCTGCTCGAGCGACAACTCCTTTGCTCGAGCGAGCCTCGCATATATCAGTTCGTAGCAGTGTGATTTTATATCACTTTTTGATCTCTTTTTCACTCCAAACCCTAATCCGGCTGTCTCTCTCTCTAAAACTCTCTCTCTCTCTCTACAAATACTCCATGATCTAGAGCCCTTCTACCTTACTTCCTTTGTTAAAAAGATAGAGTATCGCGTGGGTTTCCTTTTGATCTGAAAAAGTTCAAGTTTGGGGCATCTCCAAGTTTCTCCTTCTCCCTTTTTGAGCTTTTCCACTTGAGGTAGGGATAATCTACTCTTTAATATGAGTTTTAACCTAAATATTTGTCATTTTGTATAAATGGTGGGATTTGGGAAGAGTTTTGGTAAAAGTTAAGATTTGGGCTCTACACTAAAAGGGGTTTTCATGTTGATTTACAAAGTAACCTTGGGGGGGTTTATGTATGAGGTTCTTTTATTGTTGAAATAGTGAGATTTAGACCTATGGGTTGATATTTTGGAAAAGAGGAAAACTTTACCCTAAGTTGAGTTGGAATAACTATTTATGTAAATTATGAAATTGGTTAGGGAATCATGAAATTAGGGGAAAATGTGATTGAATGGTGTAGTTTGGTTTGATAAATCACACACCTATGAAATTTGATAAATTATCTGTTGATAGATTTATTTATCTGTTTAGAAATATCTGTTTTGGGCTATCGGTGGAGGATAGCCATGATTGTTGTAGAAATTGCATGAGAATTAGGATGATTGAAACTAATCGATTGAATTATGTCATTGAATATGATAGTTTGATTAAACTATTGAATATGTGTTTTGATTAGTCATTGTATATGACAAAGTGTTTAAATACATTGCATATGTATCATTATTTGGGAGGAGATAGGGGATGTACTCCAATATTTGGGAGGAGATAGGGGATGGACTCCATTGATAATTAAGTTGGCCGGAGTGTCCAGGGTGAAAGTCCCGGAATCTTATATATTTATGGGTGCCGGTTCCTTCAGACATGGTTCTGTAAAATGATAAGAAATAGAAGTGTTGGATTTGATGAATGTATTGAATTGTGAACCACTGAGTTGTAGTCTCATATTGGTTGCTTGATAATAATGAATTTGGTTAATTGTTTTACCCGAAATGGAAGAATGGAAATGAATTGAAATATTGGTTATCTATATTGAATGACCTTGAAAAGAGTATGTGTTGGTTAAGAATGTCGCACATTTGTCTGATGCTCATATTTTAGTTTATTCTCATATATTGTTTAGCATATCTCTACTGAGCTTTGGCTCACCTTACTTGGGAAACTATTATTGGTACAGGTGACATGTCACCTCCAAGGATATAGCTTGGGAGGCTTAGGGACTAAAGGCTTCATTTTTTTGCTATTTCATTTTTTTTGTGTTGAATGTTTTCTTTTAAGTCGAGGGCTTTACTTGTATAGAGACTAGACTCTTATTTTGTTGTAACCAAGTGATAACTTGGAAAGATGTAAGCTCGTAGAGCATTTATTTTGTTGTTATCAATTAGAGTTACATGCTATAGTTTCAAGAAGAACATTTGTGAAAGTGTAATGCACGTAATATCTTTCGTAATACAGACTCTGATGAATGAAAATGTATCATTTCTACTATATCTGTTGATCTTATGATTTGTTAAATTACATCGTATTTTGAGGGCGTTACAAAAGGTTTGGGAGAAACGTGAGGATTGAAATGAAATTGGGAGGTGAGAAAATTGGTGAAAGGTCAAATCTTAAGATCTTTGGATCCAACAGCATTGAATACTTTACAATTGTTAAACCATCTCCAATGGTGAAGCAAAATGATCACCAAATTTGAATTTGGTAAAAAAAGGCAACTTTTTTTTTGTCTTCAACGGTTTCATCAAAGAACGGCCCAAAAATTTAACCAAATTAAGGAGTTGGGCATATTTCACCAAAATACTGTGCGTTTACGTTGGAGGTGGGTCTCACGGGACAACCGGTCGGACACCAGTCGTCTAGAATATGCAGAAAATAAATAGCAGCAGCCATGGCTAAACGTAGAATCCCATCTCCATCTCTGCTGCTATAGTGTTGGTAATCTAACTCTTTATTAAGCACACGCATTTTCTTGAGCAGTGGCACATACGAAAAACACACCACCTAATGGATCAAAGATTTTAGAAATCTCAAAAGATTTTGAGAATTCAAATCCCAATCTCACAAGCACTAGTATGAAAGTTTCAAATTCACCAGCAATTAAATATGCTTCAAAGACCTAGAAATCGGCCTCCAACCTCGTTTCATCGCCGTAGTATCGAAATAAGATTCGCGAAAGAAAGTTCATGGTCGCGAAAAGGAACTCCAAGAAAGAGAAAGAAAACTCGTTCAATGTCGCATGTAAGTGCAAAGACAAGGCTGGTTATGCTTCTCACAAGTGCCTCTGTGTTGCTTATGAGAATCTCAGGGCTTCTCATGAAGAGTTTCTTCAAGAATCGGAACAGTATTATAGAGCATTGATATGATTCGGAGCAGTTGAAGAATAGAGAGAATGAGGAATATAATAATAGATCTGTGATTGAAACCCTAGAATTTGAAAATGGGTATGAATTGAAATTAGAGGGAATTGAAGTGAATGGTAGTGATGGTGACCTAGATGAGATCGAGCAATTAGGCGAAATGGGTAGTTCGAATATCAAGAGAATGAGAGACAAATTGTTGGAATAAGCAAGAGAGAGTGTGTCTGAACCTGGGTCTGGACGAGTGATATGTTTTTGATTGATGGTAAAAATTCATTTTCACTTTCTGGTCGACCGGTTGGTCATCCCCTCGGACGTCCACTTAGATTTGATGAAAGCTACAGTGTACCGTTGGAGCCGCTCATATCAGATCGAAGAAATCGTCATTTTTTTACTCAGATTTGATGAAAAAAATACCGAACCGTTGGAGATGCTCTTACAAAACTTGTCATCATTTGATTAAGAATAATGTTATATATATTAATTAATATATTAATAGATAATGTGATATAATTTTTAATGTATTTATAATTTATATAATGAGTGGAGTCAGTAATAATGTCATCAACAGCGGAGCCAGGAAACTAAATCAGAAGGGACATTTATTGATTGCAATTTTAATATTTTTTCCCCATAACCAACAATAAAAAGATAATAATAATTTTGAATTAATATTAAGTACAAAAACTTAAATAAATTATTACAAAAGTATTTTATATAAATTTTACAATTGACTTCGAGTAAAATCGAAAAGAAAGTATTGCGCGTGACTAATGTATCATGGACAATGTAAAAAAAATCATATATTTAATTTTAAAATAAATTATGTAATGGTAAGATAAATCAAATTTTTACAAAATTTGAGTAAAAATTCCATATAATAGTGATATCACATCATTATTGACATATGATATCACCAACCAATAGTAAAGCAACATATGAAGGGTGAACTCCACATGCAAATATAACTAACAGTTTAGTAATTTTTACATATATATAGTGAAATTAATTATATTTACATATCAATAATAATGGATATTACCTTTATATTGAGATTTTTTTACAAAATGTTTATACATAAAAATATTATTTGTTGTAGTCACTTCATTTTCAATAAAACAATCATTCTTGTTTTCATAAATTTAAAAATTCCCTTGATATTTTATTCTAAATATTATTTTTATTTAAAATTTTATTTATATACATATGTATAATAAAAAAAAATCCAAAGGGCACACGTGACTCCCTAGTCACGATGTGACTTCGCCACTAAATGTCATAATATATATTGATATATTAATTAATACATATAACATCATCGTTTGATTAATGTTAGTACTGATAGTAGGAGCACCAGGGAGTGTCCTTCCCAATATAAATGAGGTTTATTGCTTATAGTTCTTTCACGATCCCTACGCTTCTCTTACCCTATTTAGGCCTAAAGGTAGGTTAAAAAATAATTTTATTATTATTATTATTTTTAAAAAATATGTTAATAAAATAAACAAATGATATGATTTTAAAAAAAATTAAAAAATCAAGAATTTTTTTTTTTAATTAACTTGTCAAAATAAACCATACCTGAGTAATGCTATATATTTTAAAAAATTTATCAATATTTTATTAATATGACACATGGATGAATATTTTTATTAAGAGATCTGATTGAGACCCTCACTCCCCCCCACCCCCCCAACATGTGGGGGTTGGTGATTGGAGGAGAAGAAAAAAAAAAATTGACCAATCACAGGCCAGTGGGGGTCATGGCCTGTGGGGGTCCGGATCATTTTTGTTTTTATTAATACTAGCCTATCACCCGTGCTATGCACGGGATAATTATAGATATTTATATTTGTTTGAATTTTTTTTAATATATAAATTAAATACATGGGGTTTGACCGAGGAGTTTGAAAGAATTTAATAAGTGTTTATTTATTTGTTTTTTCAAAAAACAAAACAAAAAAATTAAGAGGGAAAAAAATTAAGAGCCATTTACACAATAATTACATGGGTCTCTTGGGGATGTAAAAAGTAAGGAAATTAGGATTTCATTTATTGCGTTATTCAATAGCGTAATTATTATAATCTTTGAACCAATCACCAAGTCAATTTATTTTTTTTAATATATAAATTAAATACATGGGGTTTGACCGAGGAGTTTGAAAGAATTTAATAAGTGTTTATTTATTTGTTTTTTCAAAAAACAAAACAAAAAAATTAAGAGGGAAAAAAATTAAGAGCCATTTACACAATAATTACATGGGTCTCTTGGGGATGTAAAAACTAAGGAAATTAGGATTTCATTTATTGCGTTATTCAATAGTGTAATTATTATAATCTTTGAACCAATCACCAAGTCAATTTTTTTTTTAAAAAAATAAAAAATTAGGAAATTAGGATTGGCATGTTGGAACTTCCACAAGCCTTGGGTTTTAAAAGACCCTTTTGCTTAATATATAGATGACACCGGGATGAAAGATTCAAGTGAAACTCACATTCTTGTGATTTGATAGAAATATTGATAAATATTGGAGATCTTAAGATTGCGTATCATGGAGTTTTATAATTATAATTTGGGAATTGCATTGTATTTTGAATTTGTGAGTTTTGAAATGATGATTTGAGTGTGAAAAATTTATTTGATTATGAGTTTTGAATTGAGTTTAGAATTTTTGATGTGGCATATGATATTTGATTAAAAAACTTACAACTTATAACCAAACACACAATCCAAAATTTCTATTCAAAGCTCATAAAAAATTTAAAAAATTCGGAAATATTTTTTATTTAATATATAAAAAAAAGTATGTGCCAATTGCAAAAAAAAGAAAAAAAAATGTACTGTTCCGGTCAACCGGCCGGACGTCCAGGAGGACGATTGCGTAAGCCAAATTTCAAAATTCAAATCTCACTTAAAACGAGTTTTCAAAAGTGGCGTGGAATTAATTTTTGAAACTTGTATCCAAATATCATTAAAAACTATTAATTGATTTGATAATTTATTAGTAAAATAAATTATTTGTTATGAAATTAAAAAATTTCAAGAGATGAAATGTAATTTTCAAAACTGCACGAAATAATTTATAGTTTAAACAAATTTTAAGAGGCTATATATAATTTAGAGTGTGACTTGTGTCCGGTCCGTAATCGGATTGGACTATACTATTAGGCACGTAAGCCCATTATGGAGCCTTTTGCGATAATCTGAATTGTCAATGTGTAAAGCTCGTCGAATATTTCATCATTACAAAAAATTAGGTTAATCGGATATTAATAACTACTTGATCAGATAATATTTTTGTCAACGTATAGTATGATTTAAGAAATAATTATTAATAGAAATATGATATAATAAAATAACTATCAATATCCGATTAATATAATTTTTTATAAAAATAATACACTTGATAATTCTTACATATTGATGATTTAAATTATCAATATAAGTTTCATAATGATTCACGAAAATTCAACAACATGATTCGGTCCGAAAGTGAAGTGGAGAACCTATAATTTATTCATTAAACGCCAGGTCAACTCTCATAAAAAATTTACTAAAGCTAGGTCAACTCTCATAAAAAATTTACTAAAAAGAAATGGCCAGTGGAATTCGACGCTCCATCTCACTGCGAGTGTGAATTTATTTTCTTAAAAACCAAAAAAAGATTCTGAAAAAAATAAAAATTAGATATTAACTATTGATGAGTCTTATCCACTAGTCCTCTTTTTCTGTTTCATTTTTGTTTGTTTCTCTTTCTCCTTCACCTCTCGTTGAATCGTATCATCATGGCAATTGTGTTCTCATACACATAATTTTAGAGAGAGAGAGAAAAAACTATCACAGAGATAGAGGAGAGAGAGCTCTGTCCCAGAATAAAAAAAATTTCATTTAGACAAGGACTTGATATAACAGTTGCAGTTCATCAATGGCATTTTCTGTGCATTTCTCAGTCATTACTTTCTCTGGAAACAGACAAAAAATGATTTATACAGACAGAAAATGATTTATCCAAAAACATGTAAGGTGAGACTTCGGAATGTGGACCTTTATTTATAGTACCCGAGCTTCGAAGTAACTAGGCGGTCAGCGGCTAAGATTGACTTTTCATGGTTTTGTTTAGAGCAGAATCGTACGGTGGAGACTTTTGATTTGTTTTCTCTGTATCGAATTGACGACTGAGATGAGTTTTTTGAGGTACGTTGCTCCATCAATCACAATTGTATGGAGTACCACGTGTCTATATTTCTGGATTACTGAATAATTACCTTAAATAGATGTGTGTGAGAAAAAAAATGATTAAGAAGAATAGAGGAGAGATAAAAAGTGATTGATTGATGTGGAGAAGAGAAAAAATAATTTTTGAATTTGTCAGGATGTTAAATAAGTCATTAATTATAAAAAATGTTATGAATTCACCTTTATAAATATACAACTTATTTTGAATATATTTAGGATTTGGGGTCACTGCTGTGGCGCTAGCACAGCAGTGACTATTGTGCTCCATTTTGTAGTGTATTATGAATTTATTTTTATAATCTGAACCGTTCATATTGTAGGGTTTGTTGAGTACTACATGCCCACCAAAAATCATATTAATCGGATATCAATAACTATATAATCGAATTGCATATTGTTATACTATTTTTCAAAAGAAAAACTTTTTGTTTATTTTTTTGGTTATCAATCATATAGTTATTGATATCCGATTAATATGATTTTTGGTGGGCATGTAGTACTCAACAAATCCTACAATATGAACGGTTCAGATTATAAAAATAATTCCATAATACACTACAAAATGGAGCACAACAGTCACTGCTGTGCTAGAGCCACAGCAGTGACCCCAAGTCCATATATTTAAGTGATGAAAATTAAATTGATAAAGTATAAAGTTCATTAATAAAATAAATTTAAATTATTAATTTATTTTTTAAAATAAATTTTAAATTTATAAATCTAAATTTATAATATTGTTACTTAATTATCGTTTATTACTATTTATAAAAAGAGGGGGAAAGAGTGTGAATAGGAGAAAAAGAAAAAAAGAAAAAAAAGTGAGAGTGAGATGTACTTTATACAATTTATTGTGTTCATATTTATTCGGATCTTACTTTTATCCGACACACGTCTTAACACATTGGGTGTGTTTGATTGGGGGATTAGAATGGGGATTATTCACTATTCGAATTGCTTATTCGAAGGAGTGAGTAGTTCATCGTTTATTTTTTTTTAGTCCACCGGACATGGAGTCCAGCCTGACTCCTTATCCTCCTATATGGGGGATTATACTATCTCAGGGGGTGTGGGACAGTTTTGGGAGATTATTTACTGTTGGGATTAGGTGATAAAATGACCATTTTGACCATCTATTATTTAATTATATATTATATTTAGTAAAATTCAATAAAATTTAAATATCTCAATTTAAAAATAAAATAATTTTATTTAACTTTTTATTGATGTTTTATTTATTTAATTTTTTTAAATAATTTTTTGTAGATATTTTATTGATGTTTTATTTTAAAATTTTGTTTATATTTTATTTAATTTCATTATTTAAATGTTAATAGATATTTTATTTAATTTCATTGTTTAATTATTATTATTTTTAAAAACAAATTTATTTAAAATTTTAATTAAAAAATAACATATATTTTTATTGATATTTTATTTATTTAATTTAAAAAAAATAAATTTATTTAAAAAATAAAATAAAATAAATTTTTATTTAATCTAGCTAAAAATAATTAAAATATTAAAGATACGTTTAATATTGCTATTACTTAATAAATAATTGAAAAATGGTAAAATAGTATTTTGTTCATTTATCCTATCCAGTCCGTTCAACCAAATGTTGGATTCACTAAAAATAGTTCTTTCCAGACATTTAATCCCATGAAAAAACAAACACATGATACATATCCAATCCAACCAAATAATCCGGAGGATTCACAGTTCGAAGACTCAAGTCCGATGAATTTTAATTCCTCTTTATCCAATCCGTCCAATCAAACACACCCATTGGTAATGCTAGCCAAAAAAAGTGAAAGTGACAGATTCAGATGTACGTTATAATTTATTGTGTTCATATTTATGCGGATCTTAGTTTTATCCAACACACGTCTTAACATAATAAATAATCAAGGATGTGATTAGCTTGATTTTGAGAGAAATTTTTTTTAAAAAAATTTTAGGGAGAGAGTTTAAAAATTATTTTGGTTTGTTTAGTTGTATATTTTGAAAATAATTTTAAAATATAAGAGTTTAGGATGATTTGATATTTTGTTATAGATGAATAGATGTATGTGAAAGAAAAAGTGATTGAGAAAGAGAAAAAATGATTGATTAATATGTAGGAAAGAAAAATTAATTTTAATTTTTTTTCTAAAATTACTAAACCAAACAAAATTTTAATTTTTTTTTCAAAAATTACTGTCTCCACAACAAACCAAACAAGCTCAAATTTTTTATTAGACGAATAACATATATTTTATATTAATTTATGCATTGAGTTAGGTGAGAATGAAGACAACTCACGTGGCTACCCCGGGGGCAACAATTCTAAGTATCATTAAAAATGATGCTCTAAAGTACTATTAATAAATTAGTACACACTTAAAAAAAATAAGGCACAACAAATACTGTGGCAATGGGTACATTAGTCTCAAGCATTCCCCCCTTCATTTTTTCTTATCCCATCATTTCTTTCTGTTTCCTTCATTTCTTTTTCTTTGATTTGACAGAGGGTTCTTATATGTGAAAAAAAAGAGTGATTGAGAAAGAAAAAGAAAAGAAAAAAGGTGATAGATTAATAGTCGGAAAGAAAAAGTAATTTTGAAATTTTTTGTCAAAATTACTAAACCAAACAAAGTTTTAAATTTTTTTTTCTAAAATTCCTCTCTTCAAAGCAAATTAAACAAGGCTCAAATTTTTTTTATTAGACAAATGACATATTTTATTTTAATTTGGGTTAGGTGAGAATCTTAAGAAGACAACCCACGTGGCTACCCCCTTTCTTTTTCCTTATCCCATCATTTCTTTCCTTATTCCATCGTTTCTTTTTCTTTGGTTTGACAGAGATTCCCCCCTCTCTATTTCCCGTCATACTCTTTGCAGGGTAATCTCGAATTCGCAATGGTGGTCTAGGATTTTGCAAAGGTTTTAAAAATGTTAGAGAAAGTCAAGTCTAGTCTAGTCAAAGGACCTGCTCTTTGTAGGGTAATCTCGGATTTTGCAAAGGTTTGGAAAATGTTAGAGAAGGTCAAGTCTAGTCTAGTCATGGTGGTCTCGAATTTTGCAAAGGTTTTGAAAATATTAGAGAAGGTCAAGTCTAGTCTAGTGGTTATCTAGAACATCTGTTTCGGATTATTGTCTGAATTTATTCTCCACGTTATCTGAGTGGATGTGAGGTAGTAGAGCTTATTACTCTATTATTATTATTTGTTTATTTATTTATTAGGTATTACAAGTGTTTGGTTTGGGTTTATTTGGGACGTGAGTTGATTTTTTTATTTTTTAGTTATTTTAAGTCCCAGGTTAAAAAGTCTCGTTTGTGAAGATTTTTTTTAAACTTTTTTGACTTTTTGTAAGAGAAAAAATGTAATGATTATGGACTAGATGTAATATTTTGTCTTATTTTATCTTTTTGTGGCTAAAATAGCTCCGAACCCCAGCCAACCCATCTTCCCAAACAGAGGCTTTGTGCTTTAAGATAAATTTTTTTAAAAAAATTAATTTAAAGAGAGAGTTTAGAATATTTTTTGATTTATTTGGTTGTATATTTTGAAAATAGTTTTGGAGTTTGAAAGTTTGAAATGATTTGATATTTTGTTGTAGTTTATTAGATGTGTATGAGAGAAAAAGTGACTAAGAAAGAGAGAGAAGAGAAAAAGTGATTGAGAAAGAGAGAGGAGAGAGAAAAAATGATTGATTGATATGTCATAGAGAATCAATTTTAGAATTTTTTTGAAAAAATTTGTAGCCAAACATGTTTTTGAAAATTTTCTTCTAAAAACATATTTCAAAATACAAACCAAACACACTTTGAGATACAAACCAAACAAGTCCTGTATTTTGAGAGTTAAACCAAACAAAATACAAATGTTTCACATAAGTGTGGGATTCATACTTTTGTGACGACTCCACACGTATACGAAACATTTTATCATTTATTTGATAGAAAATTTGGAACATCTGTGAGACATTTATTTGCAAGTATGATGGGTCCCCAGATTGAAGCGTGATCAGTGGTGTTCTTCGATCAGTGGTGTTCTTGGAGTTTATCAAGATGAAGCTGGGATAACAGATAAAACATCATCTTCAAAATATGTGGAATGTTGTTTATCATTTGTATGACTACTTATCATTTAATCTGTTTTGTGGTGGTTGTTTTTGGGCAGTTGATTAGTTATATGTTCTGTTTTCATACATGAATGCATTATCAGGAATTTAATACGTTTTAATTTTTCTTTTTCTTTTTTTTTGGAAATTGGTGAGAGAATAGAATGGAGTGATTATGAAATATTTTTGTTATTTTTTTATTTAAAATTTATAAATTAAGAAATAATTATTATTTTTAAAATAATTAAATAAATAAACAAGTTAAGATTTTTTTTAGTTTATATGTGTAAATTAAAAAATTAATAATTTTAGAATAAAAGTGTGTGGGTGATTTTCTGACCACACTGCTGACTCATTATTCAGCAGGAGAGCACTGGCAGAATAGATGGCACCTGGCTGACCTGTAACAGAAAGAGAAGACTCCGGTGGTGGTTCGTCCACCCGGGACACTCCGACGATCAAGTCAGTATATCTCTCATAGATAATCAATAGCTAAACTCATAAGCTTGAGCATAAAAGCATACATTAGACCCATGGGGGCGCCTCTCTTTTATAGCCAATACAATCCTAGTCCCAATAGGAGCCTAGCCCTAATGGACTTAGGATTACTGCTAATCTGGGACTCCTAGTGGGATTAGGATAAACTCTCTAAGAGTCTTATCTTTACCCAAACTGAAGTCTTCTCACAATCTAGGACTCTTGTCCCATATCCGCTTATCTCGGATTCTGGTATCCTCGCAGATAACCTCGGCCTAGCTGAGATAACCTCGGCATCATGACCAGGACACGTGGCACCTCGGCTGACACGTCGGCGTCACCTTGGCCATGTGTTGGTGCTCAGAAAATATATCCCCACAACTGCTCCCTAGGTTCTATTACCTCGGCATTCTGAGGTGATGGAACCTATATCATTTCTTCCATTTTAGCACGTCGGCTAAGTTCGCTTTATCTATTGCCGAAGTCAGAACTTGTCGGCTCAATATAACCGAGACTTATAGTCTGCTTTCATCAACGCCTTAGAACCAACGACCAAGTTCATTCAAGTTTCTAATCCGAAATCGTCCTCCTAGCCGAGGTATTTGCTTCATTGAATGTCGATTTAACTTTAACTTGTAAACTTTTCTCAAGTTTCAACAAGTGTTTGAGCAATGATCTCGGTTTAACTTCAACTTGTAAATTGCTACAAATTTCAACAAGTGTTAAACAATGATCTCGGTTCAACTTGTAAATTGCTACAAATTTCAACAAGTGTTTAAACAATGATCTCGGTTTAACTTCAACTTGTAAATTGCTACAAATTTCAACAAGTGTTAAACAATGATCTCGGTTTAACTTCAACTTGTAAATTGCTAAAAATTTCAACAAGTGTTAAACAATGATCTCGGTTTAACTTCAACTTGTAAATTGCTACAAATTTCAACAAGTGTTTAAACAATAATCTCGGTTTAATTTCAACTTGTAAATTGCTACAAATTTCAACAAGTGTTAAACAATGATCTCGGTTTAACTTCAACTTGTAAATTGCTACAAATTTCAACAAGTGTTAAACATCATCTCGGTTTAACTTCAACTTATAAATTGCTACAAATTTCAACAAGTGTTAAACAATGATCTCGGTTTAACTTCAACTTGTAAATTGCTACAAATTTCAACAAGTGTTTAAACAATAATCTCGGTTTAACTTTAACTTGTAAATTGCTACAAATTTCAACAAGTGTTAAACGATGATCTCGGTTTAACTTCAACTTGTAAATTGCTACAAATTTCAACAAGTGTTAAACGATGATCTCGGTTTAACTTCAACTTGTAAATTGTTACAAATTTCAACAAGTGTTAAACATTATCTCGGTTTAACTTCAACTTGTAAATTGCTACAAATTTCAACAAGTGTTAAACATCATCTCGGTTTAACTTCAACTTATAAATTGCTACAAATTTCAACAAGTGTTAAACATAACATCGGTTTAACTTCACTTGTAAATTGTTACAAATTTCAACAAGTGTTAAACATCATTTATAACTCTCTGCCCCCTAATGTGGACTTATGTTCACATTAAGCTTGTGCATGTGATCTTGTTTGCCGAACTTGGTTTCAAGCCGAGGTTGTTAGCCTTGATTTCTCTGTTGATCTTACTTGGTTTCAACCTGAGTTTGATTCTGCCGACATGGAAAGCCTATGTTACTCCAACTTAGTTCAATTCCATTATATGCAAGATTCGACTCTGCCATATAATGAGTCTAAGTTATTCATCATTACCTCGGCCTCGCATCGGCGAGCCGTTTTTCTTCTCGGACTTAAGTGCCGAGATCTTGTCTTCTGGAATCTTGGATTTGCTCACTCAGGTTGAGCTCTTCTCTTCTCGGACCTATTCATCCAGGCCGAGATCATGTCTTCTGGAATCTTGGATTTGCTCACTCAGGTTGAGCTCTTCTCTTCTCGGACCTGCTTATTTAGGCCGAGATCTTGTCTTTCGGGATCTGGGGTCCGGGGCCTGAAATCCAGGATCTACTCACTTAGGTTGAGCTCTTCTATACTTGAATGTCATCTCCTTAGGAGCGCTCATGCCCCTTGTCTTCGCGTCCCTTCTGGAAGGGTCTTCATTCCGTTTATGTCGACAGACTCTCCATCTTCGCTAAACTCGTCGTTTTCAACACGTTGATCTTGTACGGTGATGGCCATCTATTCTCCTTTCTTTTCCACAAATGGCGCCAAATTGTGTGGGTGATTTTCTGACCACACTGCTGACTCAGTATTTAGCTGGAGAGCACTGGCAGAATAGATGGCACCTGGCTGACCTGTAACAGAAAGAGAAGACTCCGGTGGTGGTTCGTCCACCCGGGGCACTCTGACGGTCAAGTTAGTATATCTCTCATAGATAATCAATAGCTAAACTCATAAGCTTGAGCATAAAAGCATACCTTAGACCCATGAGGGTGCCTCTCTTTTATAGCCAATACAATCCTAGTCCCAATAGGAGTCTAGTCCTAATAGACTTAGGATTACTGCTAATCTGGGACTCCTAGTGAGGTTAGGATAAACTCTCTAAGAGTCTTATTTTTACCCAAACTGAAGTCTTCTCCCAATCTAGGACTCTTGTCCCATATCCGCTTATCTCGGATTCTGGTATCCTCGCAGATAACCTCGGCATCATGACCAGGACACGTGGCACCTCGGCTGACACGTCGGCGTCACCTTGGCCACGTGTTGATGCTCAGAAAATATATCCCCACGAAAATTTTGTCAAATCTAATGTGGCAATTCAACAATTCTATTTTGACATGAAGACTCCAACGGGGCAATTCAACAACTCTATTTTAACATGGATAAAGTTTACTATTATAATAAAACGCTGTCATTTTTTCAAGACTAAAATTTACAATTCTTTTTTCTTATTTTTTTTTGATTTTGTTTTACTTTTGTTGGGGGTAAATTACCAACACTCCTTTGAAGTTTGACTAAAATACAAATTTCTTCCTGAGATTTAGGAAATTACAAATTGCCCCCCGAGGTTTATATTTGCATAACAAATGACGGGGTAATTTGTTATATAAATATAAACCTCAGGGGGCAATTTATTATGCAAATATAAACCTCAGGAGGTGAGATGTAATTTCTCAAACCTCAGGGGGGAATCTGTATTTTAGTCAAATCCTGAGGGGTGTTGGTAATTTGCCCTTTTTGTTAATATGTGTTACAATATTATTGGTCTAAAAATTAATTTATGTTCTTAAAATAAAATTTTAAATATGGATTACTCCTTAAATTATATTACTATTATAATTGGAATGAGCTAAATATTCATTCCTTAAATTATATATCCTTTATCTATACTACATATTAAGCAAAATGGGGTTTTTAACCCCAAGCATTGTGTGAGCTCTAATCTCCCAATCTAAATTTCTTGATTTTTTGATTTAAAAAAAAAATCTTAGTATTTATTAATTTCTCTCAACTCCCAAGTCTTACCCTCATAATAACACTTTAATGCATTAAGAACAAGCATAAAAAAAATTCTTTGAAATCCAACACATATGAATTCCTTGAAAAGTCTCAACACATATGATTATTATCCCTCATAATAACACTTTAATGTATTAAGAATAAGCATAAAAAAAATTTCTTGAAAAGTCCAACACATATGATTATTATCAAAATATTAAATTTTAATATAATATAATAAAAAAAAAGACATTTAATTCCTTGAAAAGTCCAACATATATGATTATTATCAAAATATTAAACTTTAATATAATATAAAAAGGGAAAAAAAGAAGACATTTAAAAAAAAAAAATTTAAAAATCACAATTCACATATATAGATAACTAGCCTATCACCAGTGCTATGCACGGGATAATTATAGATATTTGTATTTATTTTAATTTTTTTAATATATAAATTATGTTTTTTAAGATTTTCTATAAAAATAATTTAACAATCTTATCACTAATCATAGTGTACAGGAGAAATTAAAAAGGCTACTGCAGTAACAATGCACGACCTGTATCTATAATTAGTGATAAATTAATTTTTTTTAATATATAAATTATGTTTTTTAAGATTTTTTATAAAAATAATTTAACAATCTTATCACTAATCATAGTCTACACGAGAAATTAATTTAACAATCTTATCACTAATTATAGTGTACAGGAGAAATTAAAAAGGCTACTGCAGTAACAATGCACGATCTGTATCTATAATTAGTGATAAATTAATTTTTTTTAATATATAAATTATGTCTTTTAAGATTTTTTATAAAAATAATTTAACAATCTTATCACTAATCATAGTGTACACGAGAAATTAAAAAGGCTACTGCAGTAACTATGCACGGGCTGTATCTATAATTATTTATATGAGGGGATTTTAAATGCTAATCAGGGATTTTGACCAAATCAATAAATGCAGCCATGTGGATTCGAAAAAGTTAATAAATGTTGATCAGTGGATTTTGACCAAATCAATAGATGCTGAGGTTTTTTTTTATATCAAAAATTTAGAAAATTAAGATTGAGAGATTGGAGCTCCCACAAGACTTGGGGTTTAGAAACTCCTTTTTCCTTAATATATTTACAATTATCTATATATATGAATTGTGATTTTTAAATGTCTTTTTTTTTTTTTTAAATGTCTTCTTTTTTTTCTTTTTTTATATTATATTAAAGTTTAATATTTTGATAATAATCATATGTGCTGGACTTTTCAATGAATTAAATGTCTTCTTTTTTTTATTATATTGTATTAAAGTTTAATATTTTGATAATAATCATATGTGTTGGACTTTTCAAGAATTTTTTTTATGCTTGTTCTTAATGCATTAAAGTGTTATTATGAGGGATAATAATCATGTGTTGGGACTTTTCAAGAAATTCATATGTGTTAGATTTCAAAGAATTTTTTTTATGCTTGTTCTTAATGCATTAAAGTGTTATTATGAGAGTAAGACTTGGGGGTTGGGAGAAGTTAATAAATGCTAAGTTTTTTTTTTTTTAAATAAAAAAATCAAGAAATTTAGATTGGGAGATTGGAGCTCCCACAAGGCTTGGGGTTAAAAACCCCTTTTTGCTTAATATATAGTTGCGTTTACAATTATCTATATATGTGAATTGCGATTTTTAAATATATATATATTTTAAATGTCTTCTTTTTTTTCTTTTTTTATATTATATTAAAGTTTAATATTTTAATAATAATCATATGTGTTAGACTTTTCAAGGAATTAAATGTCTTTTTTTTTATTATATTATATTAAAGTTTAATATTTTGATAATAATCATATGTGTTGGATTTTTCAAGAAATTTTTTTTATGCTTGTTCTTAATGCATTAAAGTGTTATTATGAGGGATAATAATTATATGTGTTGAGACTTTTCAAGGAATTCATATGTGTTGAATTTCAAAGAATTTTTTTTATGCTTGTTCTTAATGCATTAAAGTGTTATTATGAGGGTAAGACTTGGGGTTGAGAGAAGTTAATAAATGCTAAGGTTTTTTTTTTTTTTTAAAAAATCAAAAAATCAAGAAATTTATATTGGGAGATTGGAGCTCCCACAAGGCTTGGGGTTAAAAACCCGCTTTTGTTTAATATATAGTACTAGCATATCACCCGTGCTATGCACGGATTGTGTTTACATATGCTATGCACGGATTGTTTTTACAATCTATCTATACTATATATTAAGCAAAAGAGAGTTTTTAACCCCTAAGGCCTGTGAGAGTTTCAATATCCCAATCTGACTTTTCTAAATTTTTTATTAAAAAAAAAAAAACTCAGCATTTATTGATTTGGTCAAAATACCCTGATCAGCATTTAAGATTTTTAAATTATTTTTATAAAAAATCTTAAAAAACATAATTTATATATTAAAAAAAATCTAGAACAAATATAAATATCTATAATTATCCCGTGCATAGCACGGGTGATAGCCTAGTTAAATTATAAAAAGCATTGCTATTCAAGACTCAAAATTAGACTCAATTTTCAAATCTAATAATGTGGCAATCAATTAAGATATTTAAGGTAACTCTCTATTTCTCTCTCTTTCTTTTTCAAATCTTCTCTAATCATCAATCATTCATATCACTTGCACATCAATCAATTAACTTTTGATTTGCTATGCATTCAATGACATAGGCCCCAACTCTCTTGCCACATCATTCTGGATAAAAGTGTGGATTTGTAGCATTGCTGGAACAATAAATTATCATGCGTAACCCTCATCTATCTATATATATCTATCTATATTCTATACATTATATAAGGAAAATGAGGTTTCTAATCTACAAGCTTTGTGGGAGTTCCAATATCCTAATTCTAATTTTTTAATTTTTTGATTTAAAAAAAACATTTTAGCATTTATTGACTTCTCCCAAACCACAAACCTTTTTGAATTCTCTCATAATTACTGCAGCACTATTTTTAATTTCTACCATACACTATGATTACACACAAAAATAAAGAAGATAAGAATTTAGCTATGAAACTCAAAAAGATATAACAACATCTAAATTTGAATTATGATTTAGTAATATAATTATCTTTTTTTTCATATATATCTATCAAAATTTTAAATCACTTAATGGGACAAATTAATCAATTTTCTAAAATTATTGATTTTTTAATTTATAAAATAGATTAAAAAAAACTATTGACTGATTTATTTATTTAATAACAAAAATATTTCATAATCTCTTCATCCTAATTTCTCTCATCGATTTGCAAAAAAAAAATATTAAAACTTGCCTTCATTCTCTCTTCCCCAAAAAATCAGATAATATTTTTCATGAAAGTTGTAGATATTTATCTATATCTTATATATTTTATTATAACACACAAAAAAAAAAAAACTAAAAATCAGATATACAAATAGATAAAATTAATAAATTTGATTTTGATTTATTCAGTTAAAATATTTTTTTTTTGCATCTCAATATCCAATTTTAAGTTTTAAAAATCTTTAAAGTTTATCTAAACAAATCTAATTTGAAAATATCTCCCACCATTATACTTTAAATCAATAAAACTCACATGTCTATTATATATCTAACTCACATCATAACTTTACCTAAATAACAATAATTAAAAACAAATAGAAACCACAAATAAATTAAATATTTTATCTTGCAATACACATGTCTATTACAAGATAAAAAGTTATAAATATAAAAGTTAACTTATAAATTTCATGTATATCACGTGACAAAATATTAAATTACTTCAAGATAATTATGATTTAGTAATATAATTATCTATTTTTCTGATGTATATATATCAAAATTTTAATTCACTTAATGAGAAAAATTAATTAATTTGCAAGTCTTATTTAAAGAATAATCTGATTAGTCATAACAACTTCCAAATTTCGCAGGCACTGGTAGAGGAGCTAATAGATTGGGTTATGTGAGAATTAAGTGTTGGAGGTAACATTTTCCCACTCTATAAGTTTATTTATTTTTTAATTTTATTTTTTTCTTGTGTGATTCTCTTTCTTTATTATTGGTTTGGTTTTGGTTTTGGTTTTGGTTTTGGTTTTGGTTTTGGTTTTCGATTTTAGTGAGGTTTATGTGTTTGTTTACAGGTTTGCATGGTAGAGAAGAATTATTAGTGATTATGGTTGCAATCGAAATATCTATGTCCGTTCCACGCCAAGGATTTTGATCGGATTTTTTTTCTTCAATGAAGACCATAAAATTGAAGTAAAAAAAATGGATATCAAATTTTTTATTGTCATTTTATTTTATAAAAAATGTGAAAATTTATTGAGAATTCAAGATTTTACTATAACATTAAATTTTTATATAACTAGGTAAATTTAAAAATTTTAAATATCATTATGTTCTTTATTTTTATCCTTTTTCTATCTCATTTGACCATTACTGCTATTTGTTAGTTTGTTAATTATAATTCAATTAATTGAAAATGAAAGCCTTATATAACTTTTCATATATATTATAGATAATTTGTTATAACGATAGTTGTATATAATAGCATAATATATAAGGATAATCTCTAAATATAATTTTTATTTTTTATATGATTGAAATAGTCCATCTTAATAGTATATAGAAGAGTTAAATGATTTCTTTTATCTCTAAAAAACCCAATCTATTTTTTCTTTTTTCTTTTTACTTTTTAATTTTTTAAATTGAAACATCAATTGTTTATGTCCATAAAAAAAAAAGAAAAACTGATAAATACATATCAAAAAGCAACACATTTTTTTTTTCATTTTTTAATATGTAGGATATTTACAAATGGAAAATATTTGACACCCCAAATTTTTTTCCATAATCCAACTTATAATGATGTAGTCATAAGTGTCAATTTTTATACAAATATGAGAAGAAAATTAATTAAATTATACGTTTCAACAAACCACATACTCAAACTTTGACTATTTCAAGATGTTGTTTCACTATAATTCCAATTAAGAGAATCTTCAACCCTTAATATATTTTTTTATCAAATTATAATTTGATAAAAATTTAAAAAGATGAAACGTTGAAAATTATGTTTTTTCCATCAAAATTGGTGAAAAGGAAAAAAAAATTGGGATAAGAATGAAAGTTTTAAAAATTGATAAAAATTTAATGAAAAAGTTAGAGTAATTTATATCAAATCAAAATTTGTATTAAAATTTAAAGTCAAATTAGATAAAAAAAAATTAAAACAAAATGATGAAAGTTTGAAAATATTTTGAAACCTTCTTATTCATAAAGACTAGAAATCTGTGTGTGTATTATATTCATATTGTATTTTTAGTTATGAAATTGAAATTAAAAAAAATGTAACTTAAATTATTGGATTAATAATAGAAACATCATATTAATTATTGTTAAATATCACTTCACTTCATATTTAATAATAAAATTATATATTTGTTTAATTATAACTCTTCAATTTGTATATTTTCATAATAAGAAGAGATATGTCATAACTCAGTTAATCTCATTTAATCAGGTTTAACTTTTTTTTAATACAAATTATCAAAATTGCACTAAATATATATATATATATATATGTTTAAATTTTTTTAAACTAATAATTTAAAAAAGTTATAAATATAAATGTTAACTTATAAATTTCATGTATATTGCAAGATAAAATATTAAATTACTTCAAGATAATCATAATAATTTTTTTTTAAAATTTATAAACTCCCGTGCATAGCACGGGTTACCACTAGTCTATATCTATATATATTAAGCAAAAGGGGGTTTTTAACCCCTACGACCTGTGGGAGTTTCAATATCCCAATATGAATTTTCTAAATTTTTTATTAAAAAAAAAAACTCAGCATTTATTGATTTGGTTAAAATTCCTTAATTAGCATTTATTAACTTTTTTCAATCCACATGTCTTTCCACATGCCTGCATTTATTGATTTGGTCAAAATTTTCCAATCAGCATTTAAAATCCCCTCATACAAATAATTATAGATACAATTTGTGTATAGTTACTGCAGTACCCTTTTCAACTTCTCTCATACACTATGGTTAGTGATAAGATTGTTAAATTATTTTTATAAAAAATCTTAAAAAACATAATTTACATATTAAAAAAAATCTAAAACAAATATAAATATCTATAATTATCCCATGCATTACCACTAGTATATATTAAGGAAAATGGGGTTTCTAACCCACATGCTTTGTGAGAGCTCCAATATCTTAATCTTAATTTTCTAAATTTTTGATTTAAAAAAAACAAACCTCGGCATTTATTAACTTTTTCCAATCCATATGCCTTTTGAGAGATTTGATCAAAATCTCCTCATCAGTATTTATTAATTTTTCCCAATCCACGTGCCTTTTGAAAGATTTAGTCAAAATCCCCCCAATATTATCAAAAAATATATATAAATAAGCTTTGTGGGAGCTCTAATATCCCAATCTTAATTTTCTAAATTTTTTACTTTAAAAAAAAAAAACAAACCTCGGCATTTATGTACTTTTTCCAATCCACATGCCTTTTGAGAGATTTGGTCAAAATCTTCTCATCAGCATTTATTATCTTTTCCCAATCCACATGCCTTTTGAAAGATTTGGTCAAAATCCCCTCAATATTATCAAAATATATATACAAATAATTTTAAATACAACCCGTGTATAGCACGGATGATGTGCTAGTATCTATACTATATATTAAGCACAATGAGATTTTTAACCCCCAAGGCCTGTGGGAGCTTCAATATGTCAATCCTAATTTTCTAATTTTTTGTTTAAAAAAAAAAAAATTAATCTCAGCATATTTATTAACTTCTCTCAACCCACAAGACTTTTTGACCTCTCTCATAATTACTGCAGTACCTTTTCCAAAACAAATAATTTGTATATTCAAAAAAATTTAAAACAAATATAAATATCTATATCTATATCTATTTATTTATTTATATCTATCTCTAACCCACAAGTTTTGTGGGAGTTCCAATATCTGAACCTTAATTTCTTAATTTTTTTGATTTTTTTTGAAAAAAAAAACTTAGCACTTATTAAATTCTTCCAAGCTTTTTAAACTTCTCCAATACATACACTCTTTTTAACTTTTCACATACCTATTGTAAACAGTGAGTCTCCTTTTTGTTTTCTCCTTCTTGACTTATCACTTCTACACTTTCAACTTCAGTGACCACGTATGCAAACAGTAAGTCTTCTTTTTGTTTTCTCCTTCTTGACTTTTCCTTTTGTTTACTGTTTTAATATTGTAGTTAGATAGCGCATAAAAATATTTGTGATTTGTCTAGTGAATAAAAAATTATAATTTAATTTTTTTAATATGATTGAAATTAGATAAATATAAACCCTCACAAAGAAAGAAATGTGATTATAATTAGTTGAATGATTCTTTTTTTTTTTAACGTGATTGTAGTTAGTTTAATAGTTTTTTTTTCATTTATTTATTTTATTATGGGAAAAATGTGATGTGATTGTAGTTTGTTCAATGGCTCTTTTTTTTAATATGATTGTTGTAGTTAGTTCAATGGTTTTTTTTACTATTTTAATTTTATTTATGATTTTTTAATATGATTGAAGTTAGATAAATATAAACCCTCACAAAGAGAAAAATGTGATTATAATTAGTTGAATGATTCTTTTTTTTTTTTTAATGTGATTGTAGTTAGTTTAATAGTTCTTTTTTTTTCATTTATTTATTTTATTATGGGAAAATGTGATGTGATTATAATTTGTTCAATGGCTCTTTTTTTTTAATATGATTGTTGTCGTTAGTTCAATGGTTTTTTTTTTAAAAAAATGTTATTTAATCTTTTTATTTGCTATTTTAATTTTATTTTTAATATGATTGAAGTTATATAAACATAAACACTCACAAAGAAAAAAATGTGATTGTAGTTAGTTCAATGGTCCTTTTTTTTTTTTAATGTGATTGTAGTTAGTCAATGGTTCTTTTTTTCATTTATTTATTTATTTTATTATGGAAAAAATGTGATGTGATTATAGTTTGTTCAATGGTTCGTTTTTCAATATGATTGAAGTTAGATAAATATAAACCCTCACAAAGAAAAAAATGTGATTATAATTAGTTGAATGATTCTTTTTTTTTTAATGTGATTGTAGTTAGTTTAATAGTTCTTTTTTTTCATTTATTTATTTTATTATGAGAAAAATGTGATGTGATTGTAGTTTGTTCAATGACTCTTTTTTTTTTAATATGATTGTTGTAGTTAGTTCAATGGCTTTTTTTACTATTTTAATTTTATTTTTGATTTTTTAATATGATTGAAATTAGATAAATATAAACCCTCACAAAGAGAAAAATGTGATTATAATTAGTTGAATCACTACAAGAAAAAACACCTTTGGCGACTAAATATTTAGTCGCCAAAAGTCCTTTTTTAGTCGCCAAAAGTCGACTTTTCACTTTCCTCGACTAAATATTTTAGTCGCCGGCTTTGTCGTGAATAGATGGTCGGCGGAGGTATTGGCGACTAAAAAAAGTTTTAGTCGGCAAAGTTTTAGTCTTCAGCGACCAAAGCATTTGTCGCCAATAGTCAATTACATTTTTGAAAATTATACATTTAGCGACTAATCTTTTAGTTGCCAATAGTGAATTATTATTTTTTATTTATACATTTGCCAACTAAGCTTTTCGTCGTCAATAGTCAATCTTTTGGCGACCACTGTTTTTAGTCGCCAAAAGCATATTTCAGGAAAAAAAAATTTACCCTCTGCTGTTCCCAAGATTCGAACCACCAACCCATCCCACATTCCAAACCTTTACCAACACACTCTCCCCACTATGCCACTACAACATCACATAAATATAAATGCAACATGTATTATTTGTATATTACTTTGACCGGTATTAATACAAAACTATATGTATAAAAATAATTATTTTTATTCAATATAATTTATGTAAAAAATAAATTATTTACTAAAAAAAAATTTAGATCACTTTTGGCGACTAAATCTATTTTTTAGTCGCCAATTGTATAGTTTTGACTACTAATTAGTTTTTAGTCGCTAAAAAAATTCATTCCCACCTAAAAATAACCAGTTTTGGCGACTAAACCTGTTTTTAGTCGCCAAAAACGTCCCCTTTTGGCTACTAAACTGAATTTTAGTCGCCAATTGACTGTTTTTAGCTACTAATTTTTTTTTAGTAGCCAAAAAGCTTCACTTTTAGCGACCAAATTGTTTTTAGTCGCCAAAACACGTAGAATCGGCGACCAAACTGTTTTTTAGTCGCCAAAACCTATAGCGATCCGGGTTTCCATTTTCTTTATTTACTGTATCCGGACTCGGTTCCGTGGATGTGTTGTTGTCATACTCTTATCTCCATTCTCTACTCTGTGTTTTTGAGTTATTGGTTTGTTTTGGGCAAGTTGGGAATAGGTTGGTTGTGTCGAGAAACCTAGAAAAGTTGCCCAGAATTTGGTCTCTCCGCTCGAGCGGGGGTTTTGGCGCTCGAGCGGGGAAATCACCCATCCAGTTTTTCGTCTGTAGTGTTGGACGTTCGAGCGGGGGATTGGCCGCTCGAGCGGGAGTCTGTGTGCCGCTCGAGCGGGAACCTGTTTGCAAAAGTTCTGGGAGCGTGCATACGCCGCTCGAGCGTAGGATTTGACGCTCGAGCGGGGATCTGTGAGTGACGCTCGAGCGGGGGCTTTTGCCGCTCGAGCGGGAAGGCTTTTTATAAAGCCGAGATCCGACCTTTTTGTTCACTTTTTAACATCCTTTCTCTCTCTTACTTTTCCAAAAAGCTATTTTGAGAGTTCCTCTCACTAAAACCCTAACTTCTCTCTTAGGATTGATCTAGTAGGAGTTATTTTCTCACCTTGGGCCTTTACAAAAGTTGTGTTGATCGTCGAGGGCTATCTTTTAATCTGAAAATTTCGGGATTTGGAGCATTTCCGTTTTCTTCATCTCCTTCGTTGGGTCCCATCATTCGAGGTAGGGATAACCTACTCCATCTTATGAGCTTTGTCTTTGAATTTTAGCATTTTGATATGTTGGGGGTTGTTGGGTAATTTTTGAGAAAGTTTGGGCCTTTGTGTAATTTTACAAAAGTTGGGGTTTTAATTATATAAACCTATATGCAAGTTAGGCATAGAGAAATGAAATTAATGTTGGAACATTGATGGAAATGGAACCTTAGGGTTGTTTTGTGAATTATGGTAAGTTGCCCTAATTGGTTTAATTAATTAATGTATATAATTAATTAAAGAAAATGAGGAATTGAATTGAGAATGTTGAAATTGGGAATGTATGGGACTAAAGGGTGTAGTTGAATCATTTATTGCTCACCTAGTTGAAATGTTGATATATTATCCATTTGTGCATTTATTTCCTGTTTAGAAATAATTGCTTTGGACTACCGGTGGAGGGTAGTATTGATTGTTGTAGACAATGCATGATGATTAGGCAAACTAAAACTAATCAATTGGATGTGTCATAGAGTATGACGGTTGATAGAATACATTAACTTCATGTATTGATAGATTGTGCATATGACCAATGTGTTTATGTGCATTATGTGTAGACGGTTGATAGAATACATTAACTTTATGTATTGATTGATTGCGTATATGATTCTGTGTTTATATGCATTGCTTGTGTATGGGAGGAGATGGGGGATGTACTCCACGGTTTAGGGGAAGATGGGGGATGTACCTCTAAACCGGTTAATGGTTAAGGGAAGATGGGGGATGGACCCAGGGATGCAGCTCATATGCTCTCCCATTGAAGTGTTGATATAGCTCATATGCTTATCTATTGAAGTGTTGATATAGCTCATATGCTTATCTGTGGTAGTAGTGATATAGCTCATATGCTTATCTATTGAGATGTTTGTTTAATTTGATATAGCACTAAAATGTATATCATTTATGAAGTATGGAAGTGGTTTATGTGTTATTGATACAACACCAAAATGTGTATCCACCTTGGATTTCGAAAGTGTTCTAGTGATGAACTATAATCTCATCAAAGGTTTTGGCCAGAGTACTGAGCCTTGTTTTCAAACTCAATGTTGAATAAGAAATGGAAAGTGAATTGTAACATAGACTTGATTGTCATGGAATTGTAATAAGATGTAAATGAATGTATAAGTGTTGACCATCTATTAACTGCTAATCTTTTAGTCATTGTTTATAGTTGGTTTAGTGTATTTCTACTGGGCTGTGGCTCACCCTATATGGGACACCATTTTCAGGTACATGAAGCATGCCACCTCCAAGGACATCGCTTGGGAGGCTAGAGGCAGGCAGACGTTTGTGGTTTTGGTTATCTTTTGTTGTATTACATGTAATTTCAAGCCAAGGGCTTAATGTGTATTTGAGTTAGTACTCTCCTCTTTGTAACCAAGTGTTAGCTTGGAAAGCTGTAAGCCCATAGGGCATTTGATTCTGTTGTTAACATGTAATGCTTCTTGTAAAGAATTACTCTGTGGAATAGAATGATGTTTGTCTCTTATATCAATGCATGTCTAAATTGATGGGTTTAATGTTATTATTTTGAGGGCGTTACAACTTGGTATCAGAGCGTACCGGGTTCGAATACTTTGGGTACGTGGGAAGTGATTAGGATCACAATGGGTTTGTCTCGCTTGTTAGAGACTTAGATGTAATGTTATGTGCTTATGTGATAACATGTTTATGTGACTATTTGGGTATGGGATTTAGTTTCTAGGATGTTGATTGGATCCTTGGGTTTCTGGGAGTCCTGTTGGAAAAGCACTTGATCAATGCTGTTTCTAACCGGAACTCTAGTAACGCCTCGGGACTATCATTATCCGGAAACGAAATTCGTAAGTGCTTATGTGTTTATGTGCTTACGTGGAGTGAATTACAGTTGTCCATATATTAGGACGTGAGTGTTTAGCTTCGGCACATGTATGAATGTGCTAATATCCTTTGTTACTTTTACTAGGATGCCTAGGCGAGGAAGTTGTGATTTCCCTCCTTCCACTCGGGAAGAGTTGCGGAAACAGTTTGTGGAGTTACGCCAAGGTACTACACCTTTGGTGCGGTTTGAAAGATGGTTTGGTAACCTGTCGAGGTTTGCCCCAGAATTGGTGGAAACGGAGGAATTGCGTTGTTTCGAGTTTGAGAGTAAGCTGCGTGACGACATCCGTGTAAGAATAGCGCTTGGCATAGAAGTTATAGTGTGCTTGTTAAGGCGGCTGCCCATGTAGAGGCTGCGATGCTAGCAATGGGGCAGAGTGGGGAGGAAGCCATCTCGGCGACTCCCGTGACTCAGGGTGTTAGTAGGCCTTTTAAGAGGCAGAGGGGTTTAAACCCGCAACAGGGGGGTCGGGCTAGAACTACCCTTCCAGTGTCGGATTTGGGTTCGGGAGAAAGTGAACAGAGGGGTGCCATTTGTTTCAAATGTGGTCTACTGGGCCACAAGGTTTCGGTTTGCCCACAGAGGAAGGGGGCAGGGTTAGCAGTTCAACCAGTAGTTGTACCACCAGGATCATTTAACCAGCCGGGTTTTGGGCCGATCAAATGCTCAGTGGGGAGGCAGTTGTTGGGGTCTTCATCAGCCCAGATTTTGAACCAGTCTCGTGCTCAGGCACCGCCTACTTGTTGGGTGTGTAATCAGCCGGGTCATATTCGACGTTTCTGTACTCAGCCGGGGGCTTCTTTAGGGGTTTTGCAACCTAGTCAGGCTCAGTTTCATTCAACTAGGCAGGAACAGTATCGTTTTGGGGGACTAGCAGGCCAGATTTCGAGGGCCTCAGTAGAGTCGAGTTCCCAAGCCCCAGTTGGGGAAGTTTGTAGTTGTTCCAGGTGTGGACAGAGGGGGCACGTCAGTAGTTCTTGTCCGTGGCTTGTAAGCTCATAGGTTATCTTGTATTTGGGGATGACCAATTTTGGCGGTCCAGCGAGGGACGGCAGTGGTGGTAATACCGAGGGGTTGGTTTTGTTTTGACTAATCCGTTTTGTAACCGGTGAATTATCGTTTTGTGGCCGTTGGGTTCTGTTGTGTAACCAATGTGTTTTGGGAATGTTGAAACATCTAAACTGTTTGTTTATCTATATACATATGCTTGGCTTGTTAATATCCTTGGATTGGGTGGATTGGAACATGCTGTAGCTCTAAAAGTTTTATTAATATAATAGGTTGTTGTGAGACCATAAAATTTTTGGTAATAATGCATTCTTCTGCGTGTGTTTTGGTTTGGGAAAAGTGAGGGCTGTTGAGCCGTGTTTTCAAATTTAGAAGGATCACTGAGAAATGCGTATCTTAATCAGAATTACTAGGGGGCGAGAACAGTTATACTTGCCGGATGCTCGAAATTTCATTAGTGCTATCTAATTGATTCTTATGTGTGTGAAAGCGATGTTAGTCTACTGTCGCGGGAACTCCTCGAGAGGATGTGAAGTGTGAGATTAATACTAGGTATAGTATGTAATTAACATGGTATTTTACGAGGACGTAGCGCATAATCTTGTTAGGATTAGACTTGTACCTTCGTGGTAGGTAACGTTGCCGAATGGGCATGTGTTATGATTGGTCGTTCGATAGAGGGAGTGTTAGTCCCTATATAAGGGTGTGGCTGTTAACATCGGGAGTGGTACGTTGTGAGCAGCTGGTGCTATATCTCGGGTAGTAGCCTATGGACGTTTCCTAAGTTTTTGGACTTCCTTACTTTGATCGAAAGTGATAGGTTCGTACCTTAACACTGGTTAGGTCGGGAGATGCTGTTGTGAGGGTTGATTGGGTGTATGAACTGTGGTTGGGGTGTGACCCGTGAGTCGAGTCACTGTAGTAAGTCTTTTGCGAAGTCAGGTTTGGGATGGTAATGAGAAGGTTGAGGACCTTTACTCCTCCGGGAATTTAGAATGGTGTATCTTTGAAAGCCTTATCGACGACATGCAACGGTGCCGGGGTTGGTTCATGGTGGTTGTCTAGCGGTAGCATTGGTTAGTGGTTTGGCACGGAAGCTAGGTGTCTTGATTGTACTCGCGGGGTGAGTGACAAGTAAGATTTGGAATGAAGGGTGGACCCTATAGGTCGTTGGCGGATGAAGGTACTATGTTAGTTTGTGTTCGGTACGAACGATGACTTGGTAGTGGTGAATGTCACGGGTAGCAAACCCTGTCAGTTAACTTAGTACGAGGGAAAGGGTATGCAAATTTTATTACTTCGAGTTCAGTCGAGGTGGTGAGTGAAATCTCTAGATGAGGGAGTTTTGCACAGTGCGATGCGTGTCAGTGTGTGGTTTGTATGGTTTCTGAGTGAAATCGTGAGGTTGGATGTTTGATAAAGTTAGGCCACTTCGGCATAAGTGTCCGTCGCCCAGTTTGGACAGTGGTGACACAAGTGAAGTAGGAGAGTTGTGAAGAGTGAGTGAGGTACTCAGTTGGAATCGTTTTGATTCGTTTGGTCCTTGTTAGTATGTTGTAAAGCACGGGGGTGTGCAATGTTATCCGTCGTGTCGTTACGATATTGGGAATTTCAAGTGTTTAAGAGTTCTTTTATGAAAGTTCTGTTTTGAGTACAGCGTCATCAACGTGAGTATGACGGGTTTTGTGGGATGGCTATGTTGTGTTTCACTTGGGGTTCATTGGATACTCCTCGTAAACTAAGATGATTTTTGTTCAAGACCTTGAATTTTTGGGCTAGTAATGTGCCGTAATGTTGTTCCTTACCCGTGCTTCGTCTTACACCTGTTGTGTGAAAGTTGACTAGAAGCCTTGTGCACGAATGTTTCCGTGTTTCCTTGGTTGGGATATTAAGTACCAAATATTAGTTTAAGTATTGTGGGTAGTTGGGACATGGTGGATGTCTCAGAACACTGTAGTGTTTGATTGTGTCTTACTATTATCATTGTTATCGAGTCTGGCTAAGCCGGACTTTTCCATTCGTTAAGGTATTGTGAAAACGTAGTGGGGTTGAGGAAACCACTTGGGTAAGTAAATTTCGGTTCCGAGAGAGAGGTATCTGGATCCATTGGTAGGTATTTGAACGTACGTTGAATATCTGGTTGTATTGATGAACTGTATGAACATTGCTTATGTTTTAGTCTATGGTAGTATTCTGGATTATGCTTTGAAAATGGTAGTTAATTTAGCATTATATATGTTAAATGTGATGTAGGAATGCAAGTGTACCATTAACAGTGAATGTGTTTCGGAATTGTGAACCATGCATGTTATAACATATATTGTAAATTGTCTCTTGAATAGAGATAGGGTAACCGGTAATGGGTTAGGTTGTTGAATACTAAATTGTGTATTGTGGAGAAATTGATCCAATTTAAATGTTATGAGAAATTTCAATGAGAAATCTTGGCCAAGTCAATTGAGAATGGTTAGGTGTTGTGAGTAACACCGTGTTATGAGAAATGTTTACAAAACTCTTGGATTTCGCATGGGAAATGCAAAATTTATTTCGGAATGTTAACGTTGAAAACTTGATTATTTTTGAGAAAATGCCTTTTTAACCAGAGAATAATTTTCTATGTATTCATACAAAAGCTTGCATTAGTTGTTCTATTCGGGATTGTGATTTTGAGTAGTGACTTAGCTTGGAGCGCTAGTCGGTTGTTTTGATGAGTTATCTCGGAGAGGGTTTGGTTTTGTTGAAGTTTCGTATGCCGGGGTGTTGTTTCTCTTTCGGATCATGTTTCCTTGTTAAGCCCTTCCCATGTGTGAGGGTAAGTGGACAATCAGTTGAGAGATTAACATCTTTGTATTGTGAGCTTTGTGATCAGTTGGTCTCGTGTTTTGTCGTTTCCTTAATTTCGGGGACGAAATTCTTTAAGGGGGGGAGGTTATAGCGATCCGGGTTTCCATTTTCTTTATTTATCGTATCCGGACTCGGTTCCGTGGATGTGTTGTTGTCATACTCTTATCTCTATTCTCTACTCTGTGTTTTTGAGTTTTGGTTTGTTTTGGGCAAGTTGGGAATAGGTTGGTTGTGTCGAGAAACCTAGAAAAGTTGCCCAGAATTTGGCCTCTCCGCTCGAGCGGGGGTTTTGGCGCTCGAGCGGGGAAATCACCCATCCAGTTTTTCGTCTGCAGTGTTGGACGTTCGAGCGGGGGATTGGCCGCTCGAGCGGGAGTCTGTGTGCCGCTAGAGCGGGGAGTTGGACGCTCGAGCGGGAACCTGTCTGCAAAAGTTCTGGGAGCGTGCATACGCTGCTCGAGCGTGGGATTTGACGCTCGAGAGGGGATCTGTGAGTGACGCTCGAGCGGGGGCTTTTGCCGCTCGAGCGGGAAGGCATTTTTATAAAGCCGAGATCCGACCTTTTTGTTCACTTTTCAACATCCTTTCTCTCTCTTACTTTTCCAAAAAGCTATTTTGAGAGTTCCTCTCACTAAAACCCTAACTTCTCTCTTAGGGTTGATCTAGTAGGAGTTGTTTTCTCACCTTGGGCCTTTACAAAAGTTGTGTTGATCATCGAGGGCTATCTTTTAATCTGAAAATTTCGGGATTTGGAGCATTTCCGTTTTCTTCATCTCCTTCGTTGGGTCCCATCATTCGAGGTAGGGATAACCTACTCCATTTTATGAGCTTTGTCTTTGAATTTTAGCATTTTGATATGTTGGGGGTTGTTGGGTAATTTTGAGAAAGTTTGGGCCTTTGTGTAATTTTACAAAAGTTGGGGTTTTAATTATATAAACCTATATGCATGTTAGGCATAGAGAAATGAGATTAATGTTGGAACATTGATGGAAATGGAACCTTAGGGTTGTTTTGTGAATTATGGTAATTTGCCCTAATTGGTTTAATTAATTAATGTATATAATTAATTAAAGAAAATGAGGAATTGAATTGAGAATGTTGAAATTGGGAATGTATGGGACTAAAGGGTGTAGTTGAATTATTTATTGCTCACCTAGTTGAAATGTTGATATATTATCCATTTGTGCATTTATTTCCTGTTTAGAAATAATTGCTTTGGACTACCGGTGGAGGGTAGTATTGATTGTTGTAGACAATGCATGATGATTAGGCAAACTAAAACTAATCAATTGGATGTGTCATAGAGTATGACGGTTGATAGAATACATTAACTTCATGTATTGATAGATTGTGCATATGACCAATGTGTTTATGTGCATTATGTGTAGACGGTTGATAGAATACATTAACTTTATGTATTGATTGATTGCGTATATGATTCTGTGTTTATATGCATTGCTTGTGTATGGGAGGAGATGGGGGATGTACTCCACGGTTTAGGGGAAGATGGGGGATGTACCTCTAAACCGGTTAATGGTTAAGGGAAGATGGGGGATGGACCCAGGGATGCAGCTCATATGCTCTCCCATTGAAGTGTTGATATAGCTCATATGCTTATCTATTGAAGTGTTGATATAGCTCATATGCTTATCTGTGGTAGTAGTGATATAGCTCATATGCTTATCTATTGAGATGTTTGTTTAATTTGATATAGCACTAAAATGTATATCATTTATGAAGTATGGAAGTGGTTTATGTGTTATTGATACAACACCAAAATGTGTATCCACCTTGGATTTCGAAAGTGTTCTAGTGATGAACTATAATCTCATCAAAGGTTTTGGCCAGAGTACTGAGCCTTGTTTTCAAACTCAATGTTGAATAAGAAATGGAAAGTGAATTGTAACATAGACTTGATTGTCATGGAATTGTAATAAGATGTAAATGAATGTATAAGTGTTGACCATCTATTAACTGCTAATCTTTTAGTCATTGTTTATAGTTGGTTTAGTGTATTTCTACTGGGCTGTGGCTCACCCTATATGGGACACCATTTTCAGGTACATGAAGCATGCCACCTCCAAGGACATCGCTTGGGAGGCTAGAGGCAGGCAGACGTTTGTGGTTTTGGTTATCTTTTGTTGTATTACATGTAATTTCAAGCCAAGGGCTTAATGTGTATTTGAGTTAGTACTCTCCTCTTTGTAACCAAGTGTTAGCTTGGAAAGCTGTAAGCCCATAGGGCATTTGATTCTGTTGTTAACATGTAATGCTTCTTGTAAAGAACTACTCTGTGGAATAGAATGATGTTTGTCTCTTACATCAATGCATGTCTAAATTGATGGGTTTAATGTTATTATTTTGAGGGCGTGACAAAAACTTTTGGCTACTAAATCATTTTAGTCGCCAAAAACTGTCACTTTTGGCTACTAAAAAACCTTTAGTCGCTGAAACCCCTATATTCGGTGACTAAACTGACTTTTAGTCGCTAAAACCCTTATATTCGGCGACTGAACTCTTTTAGTCGGCAAAAGTGATCAATTTTGGCGATTAATTCCATTTCAGTCGCCAATTCTACTACTTTCAGCGACAAAAACTCCAGTTTTAGTCGCGAAATCTGCTTTTTGTTGTAGTGATGATTCTTTTTTTTAATGTGATTGTAGTTAGTTTAATAGTTCTTTTTTTTTTTCATTTATTTATTTTATTATGGGAAAAATGTGATGTGATTGTAGTTTGTTCAATGGCTCTTTTTTTTAATATAATTGTTGTAGTTAGTTCAATGGTTTTTTTTTTAATGTTATTTAATCTTTTTATTTACTATTTTAATTTTATTTTTAATGTGATTGAAGTTAGATAAACATAAACACTCACAAAGAAAAAAAATGTGATTGTAGTTAGTTCAATGATTCTTTTTTTTTTTTTTTTAATGTGATTATAGTTAGTCAATGGTTCTTTTTTTCATTTATTTATTTTTTTATGGGAAAAATATGATGTGATTGTAGTTTGTTCAATGATTCTTTTTTTAATGTTATTTAATCTTTTATTTACTGTTTTAATGATTTTTCTTTACAATTATTTATGAAAAAAATATGATTGTAGTTAGATAGCATAAAAATATTTGTGATTTGATTTGATTTTTTTTTTTGATTTGATTTTTAAAGTACCAATTATTGATAATGATTAGATTGTATTTTGAAAAAAAAATTGTAATTGATTTTTTTAACTCACGTGTTTTTTGAAAAAAAATTATTGTGTTTTTTTTAACTATCAATTCACTTAATTTGTGATTTGATTTTTAACTCACTGTGTTTGTTGAAAAACAAAATGGATTGTACTCATTAGGGTCACATAATGTACCAATTATTGATGATGATTAGATTCTCTTTTGACCAAATTTTTTTTGTAATTGATCTTTTTAACTCACTATGTTTTTTGAAAAATAAATTATTGTGTTTTTTTTATAGCGATCCCGGTTTTCCCTTCCTTTGTATATTGTATTCCGGACCTGGTTCCATCGTTGTGTTGTTGTCTCATTCTCTTTTTCTTCCCTTACGCTTTGTATTTGAGTCTTGGGTTGTGTTGGGCAGGTTTGAAATAGGTTGGTTAAGCTTTGGAACCAAAAGTTGATGCCCAGAATTTGGCCTTCACGCTCGAGTGGGACTTTTGACGCTCGAGCGGGCCCTTTGTTGTTGCTTCTCCGCTCGAGCGGGAGTTTTGACACTCGAGCGTAATTTTCCATCTCCCAGTATTTTCTCTGCAGGGCGTCGTATGCTCGAGCGGGAGTGTTGACGCTCGTGCGTGACCCTTCGTTTTTGTTTCTCCGCTCGAGCGGGGACCATGGTTTGCAAAACTTCTGGAAGTGTGCAATCGACGCTCGAGCGGCGCTTTTGACGCTCGAGCGTGAGTCTGTGTCTGACGCTCGAGCGTGGGTTTCCACGCTCGAGCGGAGCGACTTTTATATCAATCCGTGAAATCACTTTTTGGATCACTTTTTGACTTTCCCTCTCTTTCTTACTTTTTCAAAACCTCCATTGGAGAGCACCTCACCCTAAACTTCATCTTCTCTCTAAGAAATCATCTACCTCTAGTGATCTTCTACCTTTGAGCCTTTGTAAAAAGTGTAGAGCTTGGTGTGGGCTTCTTATCCATCCGAAAATCTTGGGTTTTGGAACATTTCAAAATTCTTCATCTTCTCCATTTGGTCTCCCACTTCGAGGTAGGAATATCCTACTCCTTCTTATGGGTTTTGACTTAAATATTTGTCATTTTGATTAGTTGGTGTTGTTGGGTAATTTTGGAGAAAGTTAGGGTTTGGTTTGTAATTTATGGAAGGGGGGTTTTGTGTGTAATAACTCCATGTGTATTCAGGACCTTGGAACTATGAGTTGAGAGTTAAATTGGTGAAATTTGGTCTTAGGATCAATATTTGAGAAAGAGGGAAAATGCCCTAATTATTGTGATAAATTAATTGGTATAATTAATTTGGAGAAATATGAAATTGAATTAGAAATTATGAGATTGGGAAATTATGGGATTAAATGTTGTAGTTGGATTTATTTATCACTCACCTATGAGAATGTTGATGTTATATCTGTTGATGCATTTATTTTCTGTTTAGAAATATCTGCTTTGGGCTATCGGTGGAGGATAGTCATGATTGTTGTAGACATTGCATGTTGATTAGGGAAGACTGAGACTAATCTAGCGTGTTATACCATTGAATATAACGGTAGGAATAATACAACAAATATGTGTATTGATTGATCATTGTATGTGATGAAGTGCTTAAATACATTATATATGCATATTTGTTTGGCAGGGAGGAGAAAGGGGCTATACTCCAGTGTGTTGGAGGAGATAGGGGATGTACTCCACACACACATATGTGTTCATATACTTTAACACATTATTTGTATATCTTATGTGGCAAGGAGAAGAAAGGTGCTGTACTCCATATGTGTTCATATACTTTAACACATTATTTGTATATCTTATGTGGCAGGGAGAAGAAAGGGGCTGTACTCCATATGTGTTCATATACTTTAACACACTATTTGTATATCATATATGAAGTATGGAAGGGTTTATTTGAGATTGATATAGCAATTATGTGTGTCTATTGTGAAGGAAGAAATGTTCAATATAAGTTGTTATCCCAATTGAAATGGAATTATTGATAATGAGAGATGTAACCTCCGTTGAATTATCTGGCCAGGTTCTGAGCCACGTTTATGAAATTAATTGGTATATAAAGGAAAGTGAAATGTAACAGGGACATAATTGTCATGGAACGGTAATATGATATAAACGGATTTATGAGTGCTGACCATCTATCAAGTGCTATTATTTTAGTCATTGCTTATAGTTGGTTTAGTATATTTCTATTGGGCTGTGGCTCACCCTTTATGGGACACCATTTTCAGGTTCAGGTGATATGCTACCTCCAAGGACATAGCTTGGGTTGCTTAGAGACTGAAGGACTTTTGTTGTTATCTTTTTGGTGTATTACATGTAATTTCAAGCCAAGGGCTTAAAGTGTATTTGAGTTAGTACTCTCCTTTGTGACCAAGTGCTGGCTTGGAAAGTTGTAGGCCCCTGGGGCATTTACCCTTGTTATTAACGTGTAATACTTTTGTACTTAACTACTCTGATGAATGGAAAGATATTTATTTCTCTTATATCTATGCATGTCAAGAATGTTGGATTTTATGTATTATTTTGAGGGCGTTACATTTTTAATTATCAATTGACTTAATTTGTGATTGATTTTTTTAATTATTGATGATGATTAGATAACATTAAAAAAATGTGATTTGTATGATTGAAGTTATTTCTTGTTTATAATTTTATTTTTTAATATGATTGAAGTTAGATAAACATAAACACTCAAAAAAAGAAAAATGTGATTGTAGTTTGTTCAATGGTTCTAAATAATTCTATATCTATATAATAAGGGAAGAGGGTTTTTTGAAAATATATAAAAATGTATTAGAGATACATTTTGATTTAATGGCTGAGATTAATCCTAAAAGTATATTAACGGTGCAGATCAATGTGATTCTCGCTCAAACATCTCTCCCTTAGCCTTCCACCTACCCACGTCTCTCTCTCTCTTTCCCACTCTGTTCTCACCCACGTCTTCTCATCATTCCCTCTTTATCTCTCTCACCCTCTCTGATCTTCTTCTTCCCTCTTCATACTGACGCTGCTCACTTCTCCCCTTACAACCCTCCCTCATCGCTCGGCTTGCAAGGTAAGATTTCCTCGATTTCTATCTCTCCAGTTCTCTCTCTGTTTCGATTTCTTTTTCCCTGTTCGACGCTTTGGCGCTGCTCTCGAACTCTCTCTCTATCAGGTGAAGGAGATTCCAAGATTCAAAGTCAAGAACCCTAATCGTGAGTGAACTAAAACCTTAACTGTTACTAATTGTTTGAATCCATAACTAAAACCTCGAACTCTCTCTCTATTGTGAATGAATTTATTGATTCTATCTTATTTTTTGAATCCATAAGTGTAACTCCCACAACTTCTGTGATAGATTGGGGTAAATAGGTATTTAATCGTCTGGTTTAACATTATATTGAAGCATTTTTTACTTCTTCATCTCCACCCCTTGGCAGACATGCAGTGAGTTGCATATTTCACTAATCACAGAAAACATGATTTGGCTACCATTGTGAATATAGTTTGCATGTGTAATTTTCTTTGTATTGTATTCTTGACTTGTTGAGTTATATGAGTGTCTCACATGTATTTTAGGGGATGACTGTGATTCAGACAGTGAGGGACACATGGTGGATGGAATTTTGACCTCTGGCACAAAGTCAACTTATGAACTACCATCTCAAGCAGATTTAATACGACGTGCTTTTGCGAGATATGATGTGGAAGATGATTTTGAGAAGGATAAAGAGGATGTATTGAATGAAGAAAATCCTGAACCTGAAAAACCTATTTTACTCCCTGGCTGGAGCCAGTGGACTCACATACAGAAAAAGAAGGACTTACCCTCTTGGATGGTGGAAAAGCATGAGAGTGCCAAAAAGAAGAGGGATAAAGTTCTTAAAAAGAGGAAGGATGCTAATCTTAAACATGTGATCATCTCTGAGAAGTTGGATAAGAAGGTGAGTAATCTTGATTTTAAGTTTTACTAGACTTCCTTGAATTTCTGCTTTGTGCATTGCAATTGAATATGGAGTTCACTGAAGAAAAAATTAGATGGTTGAAGCCTAAGGGGTATCAAAACAAATTCTTGCATGGTGGTATATACCTGTTTCTGAGTAGGAAAATTGAGCAAAGGAATAAGACAAGCTCTGTGTAGTTGAAAATTTGCAAATTTTGGTCAACAATTTAATAAGATGAATGTGATCAATTTTTCACAATTAAAGAATTTATGAATCTGAAACTTGACAATTGACATATTTGGAAATTTGACAATACAGAAAGAATCTCCCTGTTGTATGATGTAAAGTTAAAGGATTAGGTTGTATTAGTTATTTTGCCCCACTAAACAGAAAACCTATTTGTATGGGAGCTAAATTAATAAAAAAAAATTAAGACAATGGAATTTACCTTCTTAGTTGGTTGATCCACAAGGTCTTCCAGTTGAGGTAAACATTTGCAAGTGTTCAGTGTCGCGGTTAGAAGATATCATATGTATAGAAGCTCTTTTATATGGTTTCATTGATTAATGGCTTCTTCTCATGTATTTGGACTTGGCAGGCTGAAAAACTGCTTACAAAGACATTGCCGTACCCATACACATCTAAAGAAGTGTTTGAATAGAGCATCCGAATGCCTATTGGACCTGAATTCAACCTAGTGACAGTGGTTGGAGCTCTTAATCGGCCAGAGTTCAATTTGTTGTCAATACTCTAATCACTATACATTTTTATTGTTTTGTACACTAAGTTCAATTTGTTGTCAATACTCTAATCACTATACATTTTATTGTTTTGTACACCGCGTTCAATTTGTTGTCAATACTTTAATCACTATATAGTTTATTGCTTTGTACACTAAGTTTAATTTGTTGTCAATACTCTAATCACTATAAAGTTTATTGTTGTGTACAGTGATTAACAGTTTAACAGTTTTAATTGTGAACCTCAATTCAAAACTTCCCCCAAATGGGTTTATTGTACACAAAGTGATATAATATCTGGGTTTATTAGGGCCATTTGTTTATTAAACCCTATTAGTTTTTTAATTGGTTTCTCTATACTTCCCTGTATGATCAAAAGGTGCTTCAATTTATTACTTCCCTGTGTGCTACAGGTTATTATAAGATTTCTAAAGCCTAGCTGTGTGTTCCAGCCACAACCACATCATCGTTGTACTTGCTAACCACTGTTCAATCAACATGACCACCAGGTAACTTGATTTCTCATTTTCTCTATTTGTTTTTGGCACTCCTTTTTGGAATAGCTTTGTTTCTATAAACAACTTTTTCTATTGGTTAATAGATTTTCTCAATTTGGATTCATTTGAGTTTCATGTGTTCACTCCCTACTCTTTGAAAAGAAATTTTTTTTGATTCATTTTAATTCATAGGCCAAAGGTGCTTCAGTTTATTACTGTGTGCTTCAGTTTATTACTTCCCTGTGTAAAGCTTAGCTATGTGTTCCAGCCACAACCACATCATCGCTGTACCTGCCTACCACTATTCAATCAACACGACCACCAAGTAACTTGATTTCTCCCTTTCTCTATTTGTTTTTGGCGCTCTTTTCTGGAATAGCTCTATTTCTATAAACAACTTTTTCTATCGGTTAATAGATTTTCTCAATTTGGATTCATTTGAGTTTCATGTCTTCATTTAGGAATTTTTCTTCTTCCTGTAGTTTAGAATTTGTTCAATAACAATAAAAAGAGGAAAAGTAGTATACATTGGATCAGGATAAGAGATCAAAACAAGCCTAAAATCCAAAGATTTCAGTTCTATGCCTAGGTCTGGACCGAAAGCAAAACGCCATGCATTTGCCATCCGGAGAAAAATTACAATATTGGGAACTAGACTCGATAGCCTGCAGTCCCTTCTATCAAAGCTTCCTAGCAAACAACCATTGTAAGTTGTCCAACACCCAATATATTGCACAGATGTAGTAAGCGGAGTACCTGCTACCACAACCAAAAAAATCATCGATTTTATACACAACTCTACAGTTTCCAACATAATTTATTTTTCCATGTAAGCAATTATTTTTTGTCTATTCATAAATCCTTCCTCTTTAATGTTGGCATTCTGTTTTATATACCTGCATAGGTTTTCTGGAAAGCAATTTATGGTTTTGGATCTATGTCCTTTGCAAAATGGATATTTTGTAATTATGCTTTGCCTACAAATAAGTGTCTCTTATTTTTATTATGCCCATCTGCTATACGTAGTTTGAGGGTGAGAGAATAATTTCATGAACAAACGTTCCTTCCAAATGGCCCTATGGCAGAGCAGTAGAACCACAACTTTATACTCCCATGCTGGCATGCCATAAGCAAAACACAAAATGTCCTCCTCTCAAATGTATGCTTGTATTTGTGAAATTATGTTCATATAGATCATGGAAACAAGAAAATGAACATACCAAAATTTCATTTGGACTGAAGTGCTCATCCAATAATGTAGTAACTTCTAACTTATGTCATGTTGTAAATTTTGTTAATTCGATGTTAATATATTTCTTTTTCATTTTGAGCATAGAGCTCTTGCATCTAATAAAGTTGTAACTTCTAACTTATGTTGGGTTGTAATTATTTGTTAATATATTTCTGTTTATATTTTAAAGTTTTCTTATGTTTTAGCAGTCAAAATTGACAGTGTCTGTATGTGCTAAATATGGGTTGTAAGTGGTGGGTTATGGGCCTTAATTTGGCCAAGTAAAATTAGTGGGTATGTAGTAGAGTTCTAGAGAACTATTAGTAATAGAAGTTTGAGTTTTTTTATATTTGAAGTCTCAGTCCTAAAAGAAGTAGGGGAAGTATTCATTTAAATCCAGTACAGTCTTTCAAAGATTTAAAGGTTTTGTGATATGTGAAGCAATCCAACATTGGAGGTTGAAGCTGAAGGAATTTTAATTAGGATGCTCTTCTTTTTCTCTTCAATCCATATTCCTAATACGAATTTAATTCAAGTTGAAGTAAGTCTGTTTGGGAGGCATTAGATGGTAATGCGATGTTTTCCGTTACATCTCTTGCCTATACTAATGTCAGCTGATACATAAATGAAACAAAGCAATGCCTTCCATGGGGGAGCATTACTTTAAGATATGTTTGGGTAGTTATCCTTCATTCAACTGATGCATTTAAATGCAGTTTTCAGAATTAAAGAAGGGATAAGAATATGTAGCTTTGAATACCCAACTTCTCATTTTATGCAATTAATTAGTTCATGATTGCCTCGCATAACTGAATGTTTATCTTTATTTTTTTTCTATTATGCATTGCTGAAAATCTTATGACCCAAAAAAATCTTATAGATAGTCGTTTGCATTGATCCGACTTTCAGTCAACAAGTGGCAAAGTTGTGAGCCTGTGCTATTAATGCACTTTCTCTAACATGATTTTCATTTTTGCCTGGTTTTGAAGGCTTTGCACACAACTCTTCTAGACCAGGAGAAAACTTTCTTTTTATTGCCAACTTTAATTGTTATTTTTTATTGATCTTGGTAAAGAACAAGCATGTATTATCCAAAATGCTGATTGTGCACATGCAATGCTTTGACTGTAGGCAACAATATAGTTTAATAAAGTCCATAGTCACATTGAAATTTCAAAACATTTGTGGGTTATATTCTCTGAATCTATGAAGGGTAAGAGGCCATCAGACTTTTTAAGAAAGTTTTGGGTTGAGTTAGATATGAAGAAAATGTTTTTGCCATCAATAGAATTCAGAAAGTTTTTTAAGAAAGTTTTGGGTTGAGTTAGTTTTCATTTTATTTTAATTTTTTATTTTTGCATAGCCGTATTGTTTGCTTTTTTTTTTTTGGACAGAGGATATTCACTCTCTTCAGTTACATTGCTGGATAGATGTTGTTGTGGTCCGTGCTTTATTGTTTTACCTTTTCTTATGTTTTTGATATCCTAGGTGTAGTGGATTTTATTTTATTTATTTTTCTTTGTTTTTATTGGGTTGAATTTGTATTTTTTGACCATTAATTTTGTTTTCAAAAAATATTTAATGATCATGATTACTCCATTCAAGGTGGTTTTTTTTTTTTTTAAATTATTTTTTTATTTTTTATTTTTTAAATTTCAGTCCCTTGATCTAATTTCATGGTGTGTGTTCATCTGAGCAAACCAAATGGATAGTTGGAGTTATTTGATTTTTTATTTTATTTTTTATCAGTTGTTCATAGTATTTCAGTGCACAATGTTAACTCATTAATATTCTTTAATATGATGTTTGGCTTCTATTAGGAGTTAAATTGTTCAATCTATTTTTAGTTTACGATTTTCTTTTAAATTTAATATTATCATCTCTGTTTTTAGCAACGAATTTTATTTTCATTTTTTAATCTCATCATTAGTTGCACCATGCCTTCAGGCACGGGCATACACTAGTCTATATATAAGGAAAAGAGGATTTCTAACCCTTAAGCCTTGTGGGAGTTTCAATATCTCAATCTTAATTTTCTAAATTTTTGTCTTAAAAAAAAAAAAAAAACTCAACATTTATTGATTTGGTCAAAATTCCCTGACCAACATTTATTAACTTTTTTCAATCCACATACCTGCATTTATTGATTTGGTCAAAATCCCCTAATCAGTATTTATTAACTTTTTCCAATCCACATACATTTTCGCATGCCTTTTGAGAGCTTTGGTCAAAATCCCCTCATACAAATAATTATAGATACAACCCGTGTATAGTTACTGCAGCACCCTTTTCAGCTTCTCCCATACACTATGGTTAGTGATAAGATTGTTAAATTATTTTTATAAAAAACCTAAAAAAAAAAATTTATATATTAAAAAAATTCTAAAACAAATATAAATATTTTAATTATCCCGTGTATAGCACGGGTGATAGGCTAGTACTATATAAGGAAAATGGTCTTTCTAATGACAAGGCTTGTGGGAGCTCTAAACTCTCAAACTAAATTTTATGATTTTTAAATAATAAAAGCACTCATTTAATCATAACAATAAAACTCTAATTATTCCATAAATTACAATTTTTAAAAGGAAAGGATGCTTAGCTAGTTCAAAATTTAAATTTGTGTGCTCCTATATATAGAAGCAATTCACTAAAATCTGATTATTTTTTATTTTTAAAAAAGTTTGTTGGTTAACTCTGATTTAACCATAACAATTATACTCTAATTATTTCATAAATTACGACTTCTAAAAGGAAAGTATACTCAATTATTTTAAAATTTAAATTTGTGTGCCATTAATAGGGAAACAATTCACTAAAATCTAATTATAATCATAAAAAAAAAAAACTCTAATTATTTCATAATTTATGATTTTTAAAAATATATATATATTTTCTATTTTAAGATTTAAAATTATGTGTCATTAAATATGATAAACAATTCAACAGAATCTAAAATTTATAAAAATCTTTCAAATTGTCACGTTATCTGTGCTATAACTAATATAGAAATCTTTTTCAAAATTTATAATAATACTCATTTCAAAATTCAATATAATAAGCTTTCAAAATTAAATTTAAAAAAATCAAAATTATTTTTACTTTTATTTATTTCAAAACTCACATACTAAGTTTCTTGATTAATTTTTATTTATTATTAAAAATAAAAATAAAATCTATTGGGTAAAACTTTCTCAATAATAAAAATATAACTATCTAATGATTTATGAAATTTAAAAGGAAAGTATACTAACCCATTTCAAAATTCAAAAGTGTGCCATATAATTATTAAAAAAAATCTAATTTTCTCATAATTTATGACTTTTAAAATGAAAGAAGACTAAACCAATTTTAAAAATTTAAAATTGTGTATCACAAATTATGAGAAGCAATTCACATCTCCCATAAATCTTCTCTCTTGCACTTATTGGATTCAAGTCAAATTAGAGTCGGTGTTCATGAAGTGTTGTAACTGTTAGTGATGGAGCAATTGTGAAGAATTCAATTGATAAATTTTTTCATTGTAAGTTTATGCTTTTTTATAAAGATCAATTTCTAATCTTTAGCCTCCCACATCCTTGTTTCTATTATGCATCTAACAATTATGTTAATTTCTAAAAATTTATTGTATGCTTATTTAATCTAAGTGTATTTATAAAACAAAAATCCAATCTTTTCGATCAAGGTTCAACGGTTTAAAATCTATATTTATCAAGTGCATAAATATGGATGACAGAGGCTATTGAGAAAATGTGCATATTTATTTGCAATATAGCCAGTAATAAATTTTCATTGTAAGTTTCTTCTTTTTTTGGAGGATGCATATGGTTATAATATTACTTATTCATTTATATTTTGTAATTTCCATGATTTCAAATTTAGAATTTTATAAGGTTTGCTTTTAATTTTTAGATTTTATAGTTGGTGCATTTTTTCTTAAATAATGTTATACTTATTATATATTATATTATATTATATTATATTTTAGTGTGTGACTAAGTTTATTGGTTGTAATTTTAAATTATAATTTATTTGATATTTTTATAGCTTATTTGGCTAAAATAGAGGTTTTTAATTACCAATTTGTAACTTGTGGGGAAGTGGTTTTGGAAATACTCTTCAGATCCTGGGAGACGCTCTTGATCTCAGCTAGTCACCTGCAAGGACAAACACTCCGGTCGGGGGTGCCGGGTTAGCACTTCGACGGGCAAGTCAGTTCTTATACTCAAGAAAGCTTGTTTACTAAGTTTAGTGAAATGATTCTTACATACCTTTCTAAATCTGAAGCTCTTGTATTTATACTCATTCTTTGGAGCTCGGGTCCAGAGCCCACTTTTTACTTATTATCCTTTTGTTTATTCCAACATACATCTCCCCGTCTATTCGGCGATCTCAATGTATTCGGTATCTTAGTTGATTAGTACGGAGCCGAACAGTCTCTGACTTCTGGGATACATCCCTTACAACTCTTCTATTCATTCGGCTCCCACAATTGCCCCCCAAGCATTCTCCCAACGTCTGTTGGCTGGAGTGCTTGGTTCCGAATTTTGAATACCCAACCAAAATTTTGGTGATTGGGCCACAAAGCATACGTCTAAGTACACCCCCTTTTGGTTGTCGTACCGACTTCCCGCCTCTTCGTACATACCTATTCATTGTGATTTTAAAGATTGGCGTCCTTCGGATTCGCATTCCATGATACTGGTCGCTGGGTTGCCTTTTGGATCGTTCTTGCAATTTTGTCTCCTCCTATATCTTCTTCACCCTCTGTAAGTTTTCCACTTCTTTGCTTCGAGAACTATTCCCATTTTATTCTTTGGCATATTTGTGTCAACTGTAGGGTATGGCGAAACATTTGAAAGACCTCCTCTCATCAGATCGAATTGCTGCTTTTAGATGCCGTTTCTTTATTCCTGATGACGTCCGTCTGTCACTTTTGGCAGACGGCACCCTTGACATGGAGAGGGAGGACGAAACCACAATCGTCTTTCCTCTCTTGTCAATCGCAGAGGGTGGAGTCCGCTTCCCTCTACACCCATTTCTAAGGGCCGTGCTTCGCCATTGGGATTTAATCCCTTCTCAACCTAATGTGAATTTCTTTAGAATTATAATGGAGATTGTAGCGTTGAATCGTCGCCTTGGAATTAACCTTGGCATTCCGGCTATCCGGCACTGCTATGCCTTGGCTAAGTCCTCCGGTCGGCAAGGGCGTTATTTCCTTAGAGCTAAGGACACCGACCATCAGCTAATCACCATGCTTTCCAGCTCTGGGAAACGAGTTGATAATGTTATGGTCGTTGTCTAGGGTAACTGGGAATTTGGCGAAGGGGAGGATCGTGTTGACCCTATTCCTAGACGGAGGGGCGAGCCAGGTCGCCGAGTATCTCCTTGTTTTTTGTCATGTGTTCATTTTTATTGTAAAATCTATTCCATTGAAAATCTTACGGCTTCGTCTCGTGCAGGGAGGGGTTTGAAAAAGGTACTATCTTCAACCCACGACGCCGTTCTTTCAGATATTAGGGTTGCTCTCAGGTATTTCGGCCGTCGAAGTCTTCAGAAACAGGGGAGGGCGGCTCACATTCTGCTTTGTTACGAGCCGACATACACAACCTTCTCGGCGGCGGAAAACATACCGATTCCGAAGGGTGAAGATTCCCTATTTGCTCTTATTCTGTCTGACTTCAAAAACTTGAGGCAGGTAGGCTTTGAAGGGTCCGATTCGGAGCGAAATGAGGTAGCTGATATCGTCGAATCAGATCAATCCGAGACCGAGTCTGAGGAGGTATTGGATTCCGCCGATCCTCCATTTACATCGGGACCAGGGAATCTTCCTTCTGTCGACGTTTTTCAACGCTTAGAGGATCTTCCCGTCATAGACTCCGCGGATATGGCCGGATTGAGTCTGACAAAGCTTGCCAAAAAGGCGAATGCGGAGAGGTTAGCCGCACGGCGAAGAGCGGAGGCCTTTCGTCTGAAATACCCCGCCACCGAATCTCGACTTTCCCTCCCTGTTGCCGAATCAGAGTCCTTGGGGGTTGTAGAGGAGACGGAAAAAGGTCAGAATGCCGAATCTCCGTTGATCGGGGAAGTCGGCCAAAAAGTTGAGGAAAAGGTAGAGAAACGCTCTGCTGACCTTAAGGCCGGTTCAGACGAACAAGGTGGTAAGCGTCCTCAATTGGAGGGATCTAATGAGGTTGTTCCTTTTTTCATTCGTCCAATGGTAAAGGACATGCCGGTTCCCTCTAACGCTTCGGCGCTTAAAGATCCAGAAGTCGCATTCGGTGTGGCTACGTCCGTGTCATTGCCGTATGATATGGAGGCTTTCCGGGTGGAACCAGATCTAAATGCGACAGCACTAGCCGCGCAATCGGCACTTCTGGTACGTATTCTGACTTTTCTTCACTTTATCCAAGTACTGTTGAGGTTATGTTTTTGGGTTCTTCCTTTGCAGACCGTCGGAAGGATAGCCGACATGGGACGTCAGCATCTCGACGCGTCAAACAGATTGACCGCTTACGAAAGCAAGTAGAGGGCCAGAGGAAGAGGCCGAGGATGCAGTTTGAGAGCGAACAAGGAAGCTTCTCGGGCCGAGGCCGAGGTAGAAAAGGCTCGCATTGTAGATCAAATCCCGAGCGGACGCTGAGAAAAAGGCGGACGCGAGCGAAGCGGCGCTGAGATGTCCCAGAAGGCGGGTTGCCAGCCTGGAGGCTGAGTTGGCTGACATGAAGGTGGCTGCTTCCAAAGTATTGAAGCCGGGAAAGATGCTGGGCTCGCCGAATATGTGGACCAGGTCCCGCGGTTCGAAAACAGGGGGTTCAAAATGGCTGGCACAAAGCCCTTGCTGCAGCTTGGAGTTTCACTGACTATGCTAGTGCCGTATGAGCAAGTGGATGTCGAGCCATTGGAGACTGATTCGAAGGCTGAGCTGGGCAATTGACTGTTAGGATTTCAAATGTATTAGGATTTCACAAATGTATTAGGATTTCACAGATGTATTGTTTACAATTGTTTTGTCAGACATTTTTGTGCGGGCTTATAGCTTATTTATTTTGGCATATATAAAATGTCATGAGTTGTGCTCAATTTTGCTGATGAAGAATGATATTACTTAATTTTGAGCTCGGACGATCGGACTAAGGAATCTGCCCTTGCCTTAGCCAGGGCGCGGGCTCGCGAAGCGAATGCAGCCGATGGCTTTGAATCGTGGGCTGGCTCAGGCATAAGTTACTCGCGTGATCTCTTGAAAAGATAGCCGGCTAGATTAATGAATCTGCCCTTGCCTTAGCCAGGCGCGAGAGGAACCGAATGAGCCAATGGCTCTGAATCGAGGGCTGGCTGAGGCCATAAATTACTCGGCGTATCATTTGAAAATATATCCGGCTAGATCAATGAATCCGCCCTTGCCTTAGGTTAACCGGCGATCTTAGTTAACGGCGATAGCGCTTGAAAATATAGCCGACTAGATTAATGAATCTCCATTGCCTTAGCCAGGGCGCAGCCTGAGGAACCGAACGAGCCGATGATGGCTCTGAATCGTGGGCTGGCTGAGGCGTAAATTACTCGCGTTATCGTTTGAAAAATATAGCCGGCTAGGTTTAATGAATCTAGCCCTTGCCCCAGCGATACCGGCGATAGCGCTTGAAATATAGCCGAATGATTAATGAATCTGCCCTTGCCTTAGCCAGGCGCAAAGCCTGAAGGAACCGAACGAGCCGATGGCTCTGAAGCGAGGGTGACTGAGGGGCATACGACGTTTGGTGCTCAGTCTTTCTGACGTTTTTCTCGGGGAGCTGCATGTACCCCAGAATAAATGGGCGAGTTCATGCCAACAACTTGACTCATTTCTTATTCAGGCTTGATCCAAACCTGGCAGGGGCCAACATTGGCTGGGTTTAGAGGTCAAAATGAATCGTAGAAGCGAGCCTATTCACACGGGAAGAAGAGCATCCTGGATCGGGAAAAAGAGCGGCCCCTAGTCGTCGAAGCAGATCACCCCGAAAGGACGGACAACGGGGAGATTCCCCGCGCCCACGACCCTTCGTTGAGCCTGACGCGGCGCCACGACCGTTGAGTTTTTGCGGGTTCTCGTGAAGAATAGACCAATGACGGAGGCGATTCTATAATTAAAGACCCGGATGTGGCAAGTCGAGTTCGCTCGGCATATTTTTCCGCCTAGGTCCAACAGTCGATGGTCGGACGTCGAGATTTCGAAGTATTTCGGGATGGCATACATGGGCTTGTCAAGGGATTGTATAGCGCTTATGAGTCGGGATGCAATTCGCGCGAAGCCCGACGTGAGAGTGAGAAAAACAACGAAAGGAATCGTAGCCTGGAGGCCGCGCGAAAAAGGCTGAGAGTGAGCTTCGGGAGCTGAAGAGTGTTCGAGCGCCGAGTCAGTGGTGGACAGCCAAGCGAAAAAGCATGGGGAGAGGGCGAACCGAGAGGCCTCGGGTTATGAGACGATATTAGGACGGCTGAAGGCCGGGATCAAGAAGACCCAAAACAGACCTAGCCGAGAGGAAGCGTCTGCCAATGCGAAAATCGTGGTTTCAAGCATGGCTGATCAAGGCCTTTCAAACCGTTGAAGCTCTTGGTCCTGTGGGCATAAATTCGGCTTCGCCCCTATATCATCGGCATTACCTTCGGTATCCCGAGTTCAAAATTGAGAAAAGCGACGACGAAGACGCCGACTTAGTGGGCCATAATGTGTTGAAAAATAGAATTACTTTATCAAATGCTTGAAATGTTTGCGGCTTTTTGAATAAATAGAATTTCTTTATTAGCAGCTTTTGAAATGTTTTGCGCGTAATTAAACGCCCTATCTCAATTTATTGTCAGCTTTTGTATTGCGTGATGTAAACGTTCGAACATGCATCGATCGACTCCAATTAGGAACCATGTAGTTGTTCAGTTAAATCGTGATCCCCACGAAGGGTGCTCCGAATCCGGAGACTTATTCGGCCAATCGTGGAATCCACGAAGGGCGCTCTGAATCCGGAGACTTATTCGGCCCTTAGAGGTCATGCACCCAAAGGGGCTCCGAATCCGGAGACTTGTTTGGCCAATCGTGGTATCCACGAAGGGCGCTCCGAATCCGGAGATTTATTCGGCCCTTAGATGTCATGCACCCAAAGGGGCTCCGAATCCGGAGACTTATTCGGCCCTTAGATGTCATGCACCCAAAGGGGCTCCGAATCCGGAGACTTGTTTGGCCAATCGTGGCATCCACGAAGGGCGCTCCGAATCGGAGACTTATTCGGCCCTTAGATGTCATGCACCCAAAGGGGCTCCGAATCCGGAGACTTGTTGGGCCAATCGTGGTATCCACGAAGGGCGCTCCGAATCCGGAGACTTGTTTGGCCAATCGTGGTATCCACGAAGGGCGCTCCGAATCCGGAGACTTATTTGGCCCTTAGATGTTATGCACCCAAAGGGGCTCCGAATCCGGAGACTTGTTCGGCCAATCGTGGTATCCACGAAGGGCGCTCCGAATCCGGAGACTTATTCGCCCTAGAGTCATGCACCCAAAAGGGCTCCGAATCCGAGAGTTGTTTGGCCAATCGTGGTATCCACGAAGGGCGCTCCGAATCCGGAGATTATTCGGCCCTTAGATGTCATGCACCCAAAGGGGCTTCGAATCCGGAGACTTATTCGGCCAATCGGGTATCCACGAAGGGCGCTCCGAATCCGGAGACTTATTCGGCCCTTAGATGTCATGCACCCAAAGGGGCTCCGAATCCGGAGACTTGTTTGGCCAATCGTGGTATCCACGAAGGGCGCTCCGAATCCGGGACTTATTTGGCCCTTAGATGTCATGCACCCAAGGGGCTCCGAATCCGGAGACTTGTTGGCCAATCGTGGTATCCACGAAGGGCGCTCCGAATCCGGAGACTTGTTTGGCCAATCGTGGTATCCACGAAGGGCGCGAATCCGGAGACTTATTCGGCCCTTAGATGTATGCACCCAAAGGGCTCCGAATCCGAAGACTTGTTCGGCCAATCGTGGTATCCACGAAGGGCGCTCCGAATCCGGAGACTTATTCGGCCATCAAGAAGCGTATGAGCTGAGGCATAAAAACGAGAAACTTTTGCATTACAGCAGAGTATGTACAAGTACCAAGCCCACAAATCGGGTCATTGGTAAAATTTTCGTAGATGCGTTGAATTCCAAGGCCGTGGCAGGTTTCTTCCTGACATGTCCGAGAGCCGATATGCCCCTGTTCCTGCAATGGAGTCTACTTGATAGGGGCCGTCCCAGTTCGGACCCAGCTTTCCGTCGGCCGGTCTCCGGTCGGCTGGAAGTACTTTCTTCAGGACCAGCTCTCCTGGAGTGTAACGGCGCAACTGAACTCGTTGATTGTACGACTTAGCGAGCTGCTGCTGATACCGTGCCATGGAGGCCAGGGCGCGGTCTCTTCGTTCCTCGATTAGATCCAGGTCCAGGGTGAGCATCATGTCATTTCGGCCCGTATCAAAGGCTTGCGATTTCAAAGTCGGGAGGCCGATTTCCAGGGGTAAGATTGCTTGGGTTCCGAAGCATAGAAGCGAACGACGTTTCTCCGGTGGACCTCCTCGGCGTTGTGCGATGCGCCCACAATACACTCGGCAATCTTCGACCATTTGCCTTTAGCTCTTTCCAGCCTCTTTTTGATGCCGTCCAAGATGGTTTTGTTAGAGGCTTCGGCTTGACCGTTACTCTGGGAGTACGCGGGCGTAGAGAAGTAAGGCACGATACGCGTATTTGCTGCACAGTTCTCGGTATAACGCCACAATCGAACTGGGTGCCATTGTCTGAGATGAGAACTCTTGGAATGCCGAATCGCGTAATGATGTTTCTCCATACAAATCGCTTATGTCGGCATCTCGTATATGTGTTAGAGCCTCCGCTTCGACCCATTTTTGTAAAGTAATCTGTTGCTACAATTAAGAATCGCTTGTTTCTTGGGGCCCTTGGCAACGGTCCTACGATATCAAGCCCCCATTGAGCAAACGGCCAGGGACTGGTGATAGAGTTCAACCCTTCGCGCGGCAAATGGGTTAGTGGGGAGAACTTTTGGCATTGTTTGCATCTTTTAACATAATTTTCTACGTCGGCTCTCATTGTTGGCCAATAATACCCCTGTGTTATAGCTCGATGGGCCAGGGAGCGTCCGCCAGAGTGGGCACCACAACTGCCCTCATGTATCTCAGTTAGAAGCTCCTCCACTTTATCCGGCTGTATGCATTCCAAATAGGGACCGAAGAGGGACTTTTTATAAAGCCCTCAATGTGGATCCAGATAGTATCGCAGGGCCTTATTGCGTAGCTTGTGTGCTTCTTTTTTGTCCTCTGGGAGTTGTTCAGAAGAGACGAATCCAGCAATGGGGTCCATCCAGCTTGATGCGGATTCTATAATGTTGACGTGGGTTTCCTCTGAAGGGCCAATATCGGCTCCGGGATGAAACCTACTTCAATGGTCCGTTTGAGCTCAGAATTGATGCCGGAGGCTAGGCGTGCCAGGGCATCTGCGTGTGTGTTCTGATCATGTGTTATTTGGTTCAGTTCGTGATGGTCAAACTTCGTTAGCAAAGAGTTGGCCGTTTTCATATAGGCCGCCATACGGTCGTTTTTTGCAGCGTACTCCCCTTTTAGCTGGTTGATGACCAATTTTGAGTCACAAAACACTAGCAAACGCCGAGCGCGAGAAATTGTGCATTTCGTAGACCGGCTAAGAGGGCTTCAAACTCGGCCTCGTTATTTGATGCTTCGAAGCCAAGCTTGACGGCCTGCTCTATTACTGCGCCGTCGGGAGACATGATTACTACCCGGCGCCGCAGCCCCATTGGTTAAACGATCCATCACAGTATAGCGCCAAATATCCCCGACATAAATTCTCCAGTTCGGCTTTGATCGAACTTCAGCCTTTGGAAGAACATCGGCAGGTTTAAGGTCGGAAAGCCCGCCTGTGAATTCGCAACAAAGTCGGCCAGCACCTGTCCCTTGATTGCGGTTTTGGGTAAAAACTGAATGTCATATTGGCCGAGTTCAAGAGCCCATTTTGAAACACGTCCTGATGCTTCTGCACTCCGTAGTACTGATCGGAGGGGATAATCTATTATCACCCCAATGCTATGCCCCTGGAAGTAATGCATCAATTTTCTTGCTGCCATGACCAAGGCTAGGATGAGTTTTTTCCAGCGGAAGATAACGTGTCTCGGCATCGACCATGCCTTGCTCACATAATACACTGGCCGTTGCTGCCCTTCCTCTTCTTTTAATAGTACGGCGCGTGGCGCGACGGCCCTATCGGAGACTGCCAGATACAGAATGAGGGGGTCACCGGCAGCTGGTGTTGTCAAGAGAGGCACTGACCGGAGGTAAGTCTTGAGCCCGGTGAAAGCTGCTTCGCACTCGGCGGACCATTCAAAAGCTTTGCCTTGATGTAGCGTCTGGAAGAATTGTCTGCAGCGGTCTGTTGACCGACTGATGAATCTATTGAGTGCAGCGGCCATCCCTATCAACTTTTGGACTTCTTTCACTGATCGGGGTGAACCGAGTTCCAAGATTGCTGTGACTTGCCTCGGGTTGGCTTCGATTCCACGGTGGTTGATGATATAACCCAGGAATTTGCCGGAGCCGATTCCAAACCCGCACTTGGAGGCGTTCAGTTTCATTCTGTATTTGCGCAAGATGCCGAATGTCTTCTCTAGATCGGCTATGTGATCCTGTTCTTCTTTGGACTTGACCACCATATCGTCGATGTAGATCTCCATAGTGTGGCCGAGTTGTTCTTTGAACATAACGGTGCCAGTCTTTAGTAAGTTGCCCTGCATTCTTCAACCCAAAAGGCATAACTTTGTAGCAGTAGGTTCCTCTTGGGGTGAGGAATGCAGTTTTGTCCTGGTCATCTGGATGCATGGCGATCTGATGTAGCCTCTGTAAGCATCGAGGAAAACTCATGCGTTGGTGGCGCGCCGTTGCATCAACGAGTTGGTTGATTCTAGGTAAGGGAAAGCAGTCCTTGGGGCAAGCTTTGTTCAGATCCGTGAAGTCGACGCACACTCGCCAAGTTCCATTTTTCTTCTTCACCACCACTGTGTTGGAGAGCCACGTGGGGTAGGTGACTTCTCTAATTGCGTCGGCGTCAAGCAGTCTGTCGACTTCTTCTATGACGGCAGCAGTGTGCTCTGCGGCAGACCGACGACCTTTCTGAATGATGGGCTTGCATGTGAGGTCGACGTTCAGGTGGTGCTGTGAAACTGATGGGTCTATACCTGGCATCTCGTACGGAGTCCACGCAAAGACGTCGAGGTTGGCGAGTAGAAAGGAGATCAGCTGCTGTCTATCGGCTTGGTTTAAAGAGGTGCGGACAATGAAGAACTTTTTCGAGCTTCCATCGATGTCAACTCGGTCTAAACCTTCTGTGGCCTTTTCGCTTGGCTGCCGCCCGACGTCATCCAGGATTTCCCGATTGGGTACCTGAATGGAGTTTACCTGCAATTCCTTTGGCATTTTGGCGGCCAGGAGGTAACATGCTTGTGCCGATTTTTAGGAGCCGCGGATCTGCTCAATGCCGTGTTCTGTTGGGAAACGTAACAATTGATAGTAGGTGCTTGGGACGGCCTGCAAGGTATGCAACCACGATCGCCCATGATGAGATTGTACGCGATGGCAGCCGGACGACCAGGAATTCTACATCCACCGTTCTGGAACCCGCTCGAACGGGTAGGTTGATCTTTCCCAGTGGGTATTCGGGGTTGGCATTGAAGCCGAATAGTGGATAAGGGGCCGGAGTCAGGTCCGATTCAGTGAACCCGAGTTTGATGAAGGTTTTATAATACATGACCTCCGAAGTGCTGCCCTGGTCTATAGAACGCGTTCGACGGTGAACCGGTTTACGCGTAGCGCGACAACCAATGGATCGATGTGAGGGAGTGTTACGCCGATCAAATCAGAGTCGTCGAAGGTGATGCTTGGCGATTCTCGGGGTCGCTTTGCTGGCGTGAATTGCTGCTGAGGGCCTGGGAGGGACTGGATTGCATGTACGGCCGGGGCTTTCGGTAGGCTGTATATCATATGGATGTTATCACGCAGAACACTTCGCTGGAGACGTTCGTCTTTTGTCAACTCCTCGAAGTAATCGGCTGAAGCACACGAGCGTCGGTGTTTTGCTGTCGGGCCCGAGACCGTAGATCGCCTGCCCTTGGGGGTCGCTTAGAAACCTGGCGCACTGTTTGTTTGGACTTTGCTATTTCCAAGGCCAGATCGTGGCGAAGGCGCTCGTTCTCAGCGATGGGGTTATCTAAACTGTGTTTGGTCTTTTTGGCTCGTTCCATGATGGCTAGCATCGTCTCCTGTGCTGAAGTCGTTTGTGAATCGACATTCAAGGCACGTCTTGTAGCGATGATTTCCTTCTCGAGCATATTTGCCGGAGTGAGGTCGACTCTCTGTGTGATCGCGTCGGTGGCTATCGGAGAATCTTGAGTCACGCCTTCCATGGATGTACTTGAGTATTCCCATAGACGGCGCCAATTGTGGGGAAGTGGTTTTGGAAATACTCTTCAGATCCTGGGAGACGCTCTTGATCCTCAGCTAGTCACCTGCAAGGACAAACGCTCCGGTCGGGGGTGCCGGGGTTAGCACTCCGACGAGCAAGTCAGTTCTTATACTCAAGAAAGCTTGTTTACTAAGTTTAGTGAAGTGATTCTTACATACCTTTCTAAATCTGAAACTCTTGTATTTATACTCATTCTTTGGACCTCGGGTCCAGAGCCCACTTTTTACTTATTATCCTTTTGTTTATTCCAACATACATCTCCCCGTCTATTCGGCGATCTCAATGTATTCGGTATCTTAGTTGATTAGTACGGAGCCGAATAGTCTCTGACTTCTGGGATACATCCTTTACAACTCTTCTATTCATTCGGCTCCCACATAACTTCATTTTTAAAAAAAAAAAAAAAAAAACTTATTTGAAATCCTTAAATACATATGAATATAAGAGTCTTAAATATTTCGTCTGTAATACTTGTATCCTTTATACTATTGGAGGGTGTAATTAATTCCTTTATTTTCATTTTGGGAACCTTTGGAGTTGTTGTATCTTGATTTTGGAGGAGTACAATTCGATTTAGACTTGTTGGGATTTGTTTGTTAGCGCTTGTTTTTGTCGAAAAGTTCTTCGGGAATTTGGAAATTCTGTTTTGGTGTCGACATTGGCCTTCCTAGGGGTCGACACCATCTTGTTGCCTCACTCTTGGTGTCTTTGTTGGTTTATAGGGTCAACACCATGGGTTCTGGGGTTGACCCTTGTCCTTTGCTGTGTCTTAATTTTGCTATTGAAATAAAAGGTCGGCACCAAGGGTTTCAAGGGTCGACCTTTGTCTGTTGCACACATTTTTGTCTCAGCTTTTTTTTCTTGAGGGTCGACACCACTGTCTTAAGGGTCGACCCCTGTGAGTTATTTTCAGAAAAATTGGTTCGGTTTTGGACCCTAATTTTGGGGGGTTTTGACTTATTCTTTCTATTGACTTTAGGGATATTATTCCACCACTATAAATAGATGTAGACACCCCATTTTTGACCGACCTTAAGACTCAGACGTCACCGATTGAGCGCTCGGTGATGTTGCATATTGTGCTCGTTCAGAAGTCTCAGAGTCGCGGCCGTGCGCCCTGCCTACGGACTCCCGAACTCTCTTCTGTGCCTTGCCTCGGTTTGCGAACCAGACTTGGTTTTCTCAGTTTTCTTTCCTGAGGGGAGGGAGAGGTCTAGCAGACCATCTCTCAGTGGTCGTGGGCTACATTTCGTGGCCGTAGGCCATTTTGCCCATTTCGGAGCCCGGTTCCCGGTTTTCGGAGCCGTCAGGCCGTGTGCCTCGGTTCGGGACCGCCAAACCATCTCCGATTCCTCCGGTTTTTGGCATGCATCTCATTTACTCCCTTTCGAGGGATACTGGGGCCTTAGATACCCACTTCGTGGCCAAACACCACTTTCGGTGCTTAACGGCCGGTTTTCGGGACCCCGAACCTCGCGGTTTGGCCCCCGAGCATTCGTTTCGCATCGGTTTTTGTTCATTCTTGGCAGGTACCTCTGTTTCTTCATAACGAGGCACACTGGCGTCTTAGATACCCACTTCGTGGCCAAACACCACTTTCGGTGCTTAACAGCCTATTTTCGGGACCTCGAACTACGTGTTTTGGTCCCCGAGCATTGGTTTTGCATCGGTTTTTGTTCATTTTTGGCAGGTACCTCTGTTTTATCTCTAGGAAGATCACTGGAGGGTGGGAGGCCAGCAATTATCTCAAATAACCAGTTATGCTCCTCCGGCGCCCGTTTTTCTCACTTCCGGGCTAATGTTGAACACCCTAGGGCCATTTTCCTCCAACCAAAACTACATATTTGTGATGAGGGCACATGGGAGGACCCTGAAAATGGTAGTCGGCCAGTAATTCTGATTTTCATTTTTGAGCCTCTCTTTCAAGTTGAATGTTGTGTCTCCTGTTTCAGAGTTGCCAAATTCCAACCATGGGGTCTTGTTCTACACACCTGGGAGGACACCAAAAATGGGTGGCCGGCCATTAATTGTTGTTTTCATTTTTGACCCTGGCTAGCCGGCCATGGGGAGTGGCTGGCCGGCCATCTTCAAGAAAAGTGCATGGCCGGCCTGCTTCCTCCTTTTGAACACTTTACAGCTGGCAGCTGTGTCTCCAAAATATCTTTTCCTCCGGGGGATATTTTGGGAGGGAAAGCTTGGGTGCATTTCCCTCCCCTTTTACACCCCCTTTTGGTCCATTTAAGGGGCTGACCCTCTTCTTTGTTAGGGTTAGCAAATTTCTTCTCAAGACTTCATCTCCATTTGATTCCATCTCCATCTCCAAAACCTCCAAAATCCTTAAGTTTTGGCCTCATTTGTTCATCATCTCCTAGCACCACCAACACCACTTCATTTCCAGCAGCAAGGAGGAGTTCTTGGGGGGTTTAGAAGCAACTTTCATCAAGCAAAGAGGTAGCAAAAGTCTTGTCTTCAAGGTAAATCTCAAATCCCTTTTTTGTACCATTTTCTTGCTTCCTTTCTTAACCCTATTTCCATATTGTGTTGAGCTTCGAACCCTACTGAAAGTGGTCCCCTTTTGAGCTCATTTTGATCTTGATTAAGGGCTCAACCCTGTTTGAGCCCTCTAAGGCACACTTGCTTCAATAGCATCTTCTATGTCAATATTTTGCATTGAATATTTAGCTTATGAGTGATCTGTTTTCGAGCATGAAATAAACTGTGAGTGGGCTTATTTTGAGCCCCTCTTCAACATTTAAGAAGGGATCAACCCTGTTTGGCCTCTCTATCATGCACTTGCTTCACAATTCCTTCAATTTACCGTAAACTTGCATGATTTATTTGACCTACATGCAGTCTGTTTTGGAACATGTCATGAACTGTGAGTGAGCTTATTTTGTGTCCCCTCTACAATAATTGTAGAAGGGATCAACTTTTTTTGGGGTCTCCATGTTATACTTGCCTTTATATCTCTTTGACCCCATTTTGGCATGCCTTTTTGAGCTTACCTAGCTTCTGTTTTCGGCCATCATCAGTACTGAAAATATCCTTATTTTGGCCTTCTTGTCATGTTTTGTAAATGGTATTAGGCTAATTTGGTGAATGCTTTTGGTACTTCATGTTATACCCCCCTTTAGTCCCTTATTTTTGCATGTCTTGCTAGCTCACCATGCTTCTGTTTTTGAGCCTTCATCAGGCTAGGAAAGAGTCTTATTTGGCCTTCTTGTCATGTTTTGTTAAGGGTCCAAGGCTGTTTGGTCCATCCTTTTGATACCTCATGTTATAGCTCTCTTTGGCTCATATTTTGCATGCTGTGTTAGCATATCTACATACTGAATTGGAGGATGTCATCTACTGTAAATGTACATATTTTTGGTCCCTATTCAATGTTGTAGAACTGTTGTTTTCATTTTGAGCATTGTATATATCATTTGCTTCATTATTCCCCTCTTTTCCCCATTTTGCATGCTATTTTTGCCATACTTGTGATTGTTGTTTGGCCATTATTTGTGCTGGAAAAATGCTAGTTTAGGGGCTTCCTAGCATCTGTCTTTTACATGTCATGTCCATACTGCGCATGTTTTGGCATAGCTGTAAGGCATTCCGGGTGCTTTTATCGCATTTCGGACCATTCCGTGCATTCGGTGTCATTTCCCCGCCTTTCGGGACTGTTTTGCATCATTTGTAAGTGCTTGAAATTCCATTTGCATGTTTGTATATCATTTTCATGTCATTTCATGCTTTAAGGCATCGCCTCGGTTTGCGCGCCCGTGGCACGCATTTCGAGGCACTCATTTTTTATCCGGCCTCTCATGTGAGTGGGCTGAGGCCCTCTCATGTTAGTATAAGTCCATTTCGCATTTCGTATGTCATTTGCATGCTTGCATCGCCTCGGTTTGCGCGCCCGTGGGCACGCATTTCGAGGCACTCATTTTCATCCGACGGCCTCTCATGTGAGTGTGGCTGAGGCCCTCTCATGTTGGTATAAGTCCATTTTGCATTCTGTATGCCATTTTCGCTTCATGCATTCCGTATGCCATTTCTCGTTTGCGTGCCGTGGGCACGCATTTCGAGACATCTCATTTTAGTCTCATTATATCATTTCCATGTCATTTTATGCTTATCATCGCCTCGGTTTGCGTGCCCGCGTGCACGCATTTCGAGGCATCTCATTTTCATAGCATTGTGCATGCTAGGATTGTATATTAGCTGCATTTCATGCATATCATGCATATTGCATCGTGTTCGGGATAGGAGTTAGCCCGGGCACGGGAAACGAGGCACGTTTCGTACTCCGAGTGACGGAACGGGTCTCAATTCCCAGTCACCGACACTCCGGATTACCCATGATGGAGTTAGGTTTTGTTGTAGCATTCATCTGCATTGCACCCATATTGAGTTGTGCAATCCGATTCCTCGGCCATCATGCATCGATATGCGTGATTGGTGGCACGAGGATCGAGGCATGCATATATTTGTGAAATACATTGCTATGCCCTTTTCCTGCTCTCTGTTGCAGCAAAATGAAGAATCAGCAACTTTTCGGAGTCTGGCGCGCATTTCGAGAACATTGCAAACAGAGGCTAAATTGGGCATCCCAGTGGATTTCCGCGCAAGGCAGCCAGCATACATCATTCATCAGAAGCGAGGCAGCCCCTGGCTTGCATGCCAGTTTAAAGCTTTCTTAGTTTAATTTGTTAATTAATTAGAATCTGTATATATTATTTCGTATTATTCTTTTATTTCGGACTGTATTATTTATTCGGACCCTCTGCGCGAGGGCATAATGTAATAAGTGTGGGTGAGTGTGATGTATGTCTTCCAACCCCATTTCTTTCTTCCCTTTTATTTACCCGCTTATGATGGTTAGATATAGGGCATATTTCAATTAGCATACAGTATGACAGCATGTTTGCATCATTCATCTGTTTTGCACGCACCGGGCTCGGCGCATCATACAAACTGCATTTGTATTTCAATTCCAAATTGAATACGTGTTAGTTGTAGCATTCATATGCCATGTTTAGAATAGCCGAGCCTGCTATAGTTGCATTATTGCATGTGTTGCATTAGGCATTTGTATATTAGGATCATGCATGATTTCTAATCTTTTTTTTGGCTTGGAGTACTCGGTGAGTTTTATGCTTTAGCATCCTTGCATGCGTGTGAGTGTTGCCATGAATAGCATGCTTACCATGAGGCTATGCTTATGTGATATAACTGCCTTGAATGCCTGTGGGTGGAGGTTGAGTTACTTGATTGGACAATTCATTGACTGTTTGTTTTAAGCCCACTAGATAGTGGCAAAATCATGTTTTCTAAGCCCACCTGAGGGTGGCAAATCCGCGTCTTAGCCTACCTGCGGGTAGCACCATCAAACCATTTTCAAACAAACAAACATGAAATGTTTTGTTCCAATTCAGGCGACCAGTCTATACTTGTTTGCTGCGAGCATCACATAGTAACCTAGGCTAATAACCGGAATAAGAGCATACAATGTTTTCAAAAACAGATATCATGGTTAGTAGAGGCCGGTCTTTGACCGGGCGAGCGGGGGTGCTCACGAAGTGACCTTCCCCAATCGTACCCAAGTTCCCGAGCCGAGGCAACTTTGGTGATGACGGACACGTGGCCTTTGGCACCGAGTCAGGGTTTCCTAAATTTCCCATTAAAAAAATATTTAGGTGGCGACTCTGTATCTGGCAAAGCAGTCCATGTTTGGCACTTCTTTCAAAAAAATCTGTTTTCAAAACGATTTGCCGGATTTGGACTCTTTGGTTCAAGATTAAGAACCGTGACATTTGAGTCCTTGAACTGTAGTGACCCCAATATGAACAGAACGGGACTTAACCCTCCCGGGCGTTCGGGGACGTCTACAGTTTCTGGCGACTCTGCTGGGGATTTAGAGAACTTGACTCGAACTCATGATATCTGGTTTTGACTACACTTGTGTGTTTCTTTGCATTGCATTTGCATTGGTGCGCCTAGGACACCGTGTTTGCCATATGCCATTCCCGAACGATTTGCCGGAGGCTTGTCTTGTCAAGGCATGTCCATAAGGCTGATCGGCTCTGGGCTCTGACAGCATGGGAACACAAACCCCGGTTTTACCGGGGCACCCTTTTTGACCATTCGACCTAGTGCATATTCGGATCCATAGTGACCATTCCAAACTAGGACAGGTTGCTTACCCGTTTATAGGTTGTTTGAAACCGCTGCGTGCGTAGTGAAACCCTAGCTCCTGACAAAATAGGACAGGGAAACCCTACCCCAACATAGGGGTGTTTTGGCTCTCACTTATCTGTTATGTGCTTTTAGAGTGCGTCTCTACAGGAATGCATGTATCAGTTTGCAGTTTGGGCATCAGGCCTGCGGGCACCAGTTCAGTATTTTGGATCAGTTTACCTGAGGGTAACAGTTTAGGCAGAATTTTGGGGGCAGAATTCAGTAGAGGGCACAGTCATCCTACTATGCTCGTATCTGTTTTGGTGAAATCAGGCTGAGATGCTGCATGTTTTCCTTTTGCTAGGTAGTCCTGGAACCATAGCTTCAGAAGGCTCCGATATCCCCCGGGTACATTGGACTAGTGCTGATAGACTTTGTTAGGTCAGAATTCAATTCAAGGGCAACCAGTGTTCTTTCGCTGAGGCAAGGCAAAGAAAGGCCAGTCAGGGCTCACCGGTTCATCTGATCCGTCAGTCACCAGTCACATCACCTTTGTTCAGGACTCAGCAGCCGTGATGGCACAGGGTTCGGAAGAATTTGTGGCCGTGGTAGCAGCGTAATCAGGGAACTGCCATGCAGGCTGAGACCAGTATTGAAACGCAGCGCCCATCTGGGGTCTGCCTCACATCCAGCTTTGGGACCCCAGCCGAACTTTGACCCACTTCCGCCAGCTGAAGATTTGCAGGTCCGATCCTCGAGAAGGGTTGGCTCAAGCCCAAGTTTTCAGACCCCTGGTGCAGCCTAATGAGAGGCGTTATCCCCTTGATGCTAATGACCTCGATCTGACCGCAGTGAAAATTGCGAACCTTGAGAAGCAATTCAAAAAGGCACAGGGCCTTAACTCCATTCCCGACATTGAGGATGGACACCGAGTCTGCCGTACGGCTCCCAGACAGATTCAAAATGCCACATATTGACCGTTTCGACGGGTCTGGGGATCCAATGGTACATATCCGACTTTTCTTGGATGTCCTAAGCCGATGGGTTGACTAAGCCACAGAAACTCTCTCTGTATGGAAGAACCCTGTCGGGTGTAGCAGCCACTTGGTACGCTAAGTTGGAGGATAAGTGAAGCAAAACTGGGAAGAACTGGCTGAGGCCTTTGTCGATCAGTATTCCTACAATACCCAAGTTGAAATGACCATCCAAGAGCTTGAAGCAACCCGCCAAAACCCAAAAGAGCCTTTTGTGAAATTTGTTGCGAGGTGGAGAGCAAAGGCAGCACAGATGACAGATCGCCGCCCTTCTGAGAGGGATCAAGTGCAGATGATGGTGCGAACCTCGAGCATGATATGTTGCAAAATTGATAGTGGCTCCGCTATTCACTTTCAAAAGTTTGCATGAACTGGGGGTCAGGTCGAGAATGCGTTCAACAGTGGGATCATTCCCAGAACAAGTGAACCGACAAGGAGGGCGATTGTAAGGAGTACCAATGCCGGAAGTAGCACTATTCCCGAACCCACTGAAATCAATACAGTCACAGCCAACCCTTTTGCCAATCCAAGCCTACAAACAGCCAGCCCAGCCCGAGCTCAGGGCAGAACTTTCACCCCCTCTATATGAGCCTGACTAGCGCACTAAAACTCCTGATGGAAAGAGGGCATCTCAAACCCCTCGATCCTCAACCTCTTCCCACCCACTCCCAGCCAGACATAACCCTGCCAAGTACTGTATGTACCATCAGCAGCGCGGTCATGGCACCGACCGTTGCTACCGCCTTCGTCATGAGGTCCAAAATCTCATCGATAACCGGACGATAGCTCCACCTTCAGACCCCAATGACCAAACATTCCTACCTACCTCAATCTCATCCATACACTGCCATCCACCTATGACCCCAGCATATACATCACCCCGGCCCATCTACCCAAGCCTGAGGTGTTTATCCCAGAAAGCATGGACTTATGCATGATGGGTGCACCTGAACCCCAATCATCTCAAACCCATGAACCCACTACTTCCGAGCTGATGAGGATGATTGAAGATCTTCAGAGAACAGTGGCGGATTTAGCCTTTGGAGTTTTGGCTCCATCATCAACCACATCGCCTACCAGGGAGTTCATGTCAAAAGGCTCCCCAAGCTTGGGACGGGCTGCATTGGGAGAAGGCAATCCCTTGGCAAAGTGGAAGCGAGGAAGAACAAGATAGGGGCGGACATGGATCCCCATGAGCATCTTCTGTTGGCTGTTGAGGCTTTGAAAGCCGAGGGACTGAACAAAGAACAAGTGCTCGCGGTTGTCACAAAAACTGTGGACGACACTTTTGCCACTCAAGTTGGGGCAGTTTGAATCAGGGCAAGCCGGGAGAAGGGCCGTTGTACCAGAATGTTCCTTCAGCTATAATCCTCCACTCAGAAGAGATCAGCAAACCAGGCCAGCACCTGCCAATCCCTTTGCTGGTGCGTCCAGCAAAAATCCACAAACCCAGAAGTACCAACCCCGAGGTCAGAGGGTCTTCCATGCCCTCCACATGCCTTTATCCAAAGCTTTCCAAATCCTTGTTGGACAAGGCCATCTCAAACCCCTTGAGCCTCGGCTCTCCCGAACCCTCTTCCGGCTACACATGATGCTACCCAGTACTGCGCATACCATCAGCAAACTGGCCATACTACCAACAACTGCTTCCGTCTTCGCCATGAAGTACAGGATCTATTTGACAACGGGGTCATCCTCCTGCCGAGCTCAGCAAAGTCTATCGGCACTGGGTCAGTGAACTTGGGGGATAATGTTTATGTGATCGGGGATGAACCACCTGCGGATGGCGCTCAGATTACTCCAGCTGTGGTGGATGGCATGCACTGTTTTGAGCAATGTACAAGTGCTGTTAATTTTGCATTCTGACTTGGGTATTGGGTCAGTTTGTTGTTTTTTTGAGTCTGTCTTTTGTTTTGAGTCAGTCTCTTTTGTTTTGGGTCTGTCTTGTTGTATCGAGTCAGTCCTGTTGTATAGGAGTCGGGTGATTCCGGGGGTGTTACCTCGGGCGTCACCATTTTGTTTTGTGTTTGTCTTTTTGTTTTGTTTTGAGTCTGTTTCTGCCAGGGAGCCAGTTGTGCCAACAGATTTTGAATGAAACAGCAGTGATTTTCACGCTCTCACATTTGCTTCTGCCTGTGCAGTTGTGCCGATTTGAATGAAATGGCAGTGCATTCCACCTGTCTTTGTGCCTTGAAGTCATTGTAATGACCTAAGTTTTTCAAAACTTTTTGAACACTGCGTGAAAACGAAGAGGAGGAATTCCTCGGGATTTGCAAAACTTTGATCAATTGAGAGAAAGAGAGGCGTGCTAAGCCCTTAATGAATGAAATCATGCTTGTTAGTGTGAGTACTGAGAAGGACCCTGGCTTTGATCCAGATTGGTTCTACACTGTCTTCAGCGCGAGCGATTTGTCGCTTTCTTAAAAACTTTCAAAAAATGTTTTGCGCGGTCCTGCGAAGACCTGTGTGGAATCGCTCTTGAGATTGTGCAGCTAGGATCGCTCTCAGCCTCGAGACTCAACCCCTTTGCTTCAAACCTTGAACTTGAATTCAGAATGTTCAACGGTCAAATATGAGGCCTGTGTGGCCAGATTTGAAGCAGCCCTCGAACAAGAGGCACCAAAGTCAGATCAAGAGGATAGATCGTCAAAAGAAGCTTGCAAAGCTAGATCAGAAGCACCCCTCGAACTAGGGGCAAAAAATATCCGATGTGCTCGAAGAGCCAAGAGGTGGATCCTTCTGCAAATCAATACAACAGCCACTCTCCTGGATATAGAGGGCTTCAATCTCAAAACCATTTGGCATGGACTTGTTACACTTTTACCCTTTGAGAGGCTCGCTGGGCGAAAACCCGAAGGGCGACCCAGGCAAAAGTTAGAGCAAAGAAAAAAAAAAAAAAAAAAAAAAAAGAAGAAAAAGCAAAAAAGAAAGAAAAGAAAAGAAAGAAAAAAAAGAAGAAATGAAAAGAATGAAAAGAAAAGAAAACAAAGCTCGCAAGGTTGAAAACCTGCAACAGGCGCCTTGGCAAAAGTTAGAGCATAAAAAGGAGAGGTTAAATACCCGAGTGTACCTTAACCCCGAACTACGTAAGGCTTGATTCCCATCTTTGGGATACGTAGGCAACTTCATTCTGAAGTCCAGCCGTAAAACACTTCAAATTTGATTGTGTCCATGCGATGGTTCTGTCATCTTTGTCTTCCTGTATCCGAGAGTTTGGTTGCGTTCGCACTCTGAGGACTGACTACAATGCGCTGCGGTGCCATTCAAACAAGGGGCAACTTTCCGTTGCCATTCAGTGTGCTGCGGCGCCATCTGCCATTCAATGTGCCGCGGTGCCGTTCAAACAAGGGGCAACTTTCCGTTGCCATGCAGCTCTCTTCAAGCACGGGCAGTTTTCCTTGGATCCGAGGTTGTGCATCTCAGAGTAGGTTTCATGCTCGTTGAGCAGTGGCCGTTTGCAAAAGTTTTTGAGAATTTTTACTGAGGTTGACTAATTTCTCTCGAAAATTATTCCATCTTTTCCAAAACTGGACCATTTCTTGGACCCAAAAAAGGAAAATTTTCAGTGCTCATAGCCTGACTTGCATGATTTCAAATCAAAAATCGAACAAGCATGTTAATCTAACTCTCATTTTGGTCAAAATTGTTTTAGTAGAAAGCAAAAACAAAAAATGGTCAAAATGATGAACTAGGGGCACAGTTGAGTCAGGTTCTGTCTTTTCCCTTTATCAACATACTTGCCAAGAAGGGCACTCTACCTGCCAGAAAGGGCACAACTGAAGCACAAAGGGCTGAAAGCTCTCACATCCTCCAAGCAACGAGGTATCAAGCCAAGTGCGAAGCACGAACTGGAATGGGCAAGATATTCCACTCCATCATCTGGACAGATCTTATCACGTCCAAACTCCCCGCAAGCATCATCAACCGATGTAGCTGCAGATTTGCTACACACCCAGTTGTAGCACAACCCCTCTGTGGGAGAATCACTAGCTGCGTGCAGAAGAAGAAGAATCTAGCAGAATGCTAGGGGCACGAGCCCACAACTTGCTGTTTATCCATCAACCACCCAGGGGAGGGATGAAAAATGAGAGATTGAAGAATAGAGAGATGTGCGATGTGAGAAAAAGTGAGCAAAAGGGTTTTGAGAGAAAAAAGAGATTGAGTGCCCGAGCGATATGAGAGACACAAATGAGAAAGGGTGGGAAACACTACCCGGTGAAACAGGCTCCCTGTGCACGTCTGAGTGTCGTGTCTTTTTGTTTTATCTCGATTTTGTTTTGGTCGTTTCGAGTGTTACTCGATGTGTCTAGGTTGTGTGCCTTTTATTTCCTTGTTGAGTCGTTTTGCTGTGTTCAGTCGTAGGCTCAATACCTGGTCGGAAACTCATCTCTCAATTTCAAAAATAAAATCGTTTTGTGCTCCGAGTGCCGTGCCATTCTCCACATTTGTGCAAAACAGATTGGTTCTTTCATAAAGCGCAGGGTTCACCCAGGTATGTGAACAGTAGAACAAGGCCTATCTGAAGCTATTTAGGTTCCGGACTGCAAAGCAAAAGAAAAGAGGAAAATTTGGAGCATCTTAGCATGTTTCAACCTTAGCAAATCCGAGACTGCATTCCAGGTGCACCTTCTCAGGCCTCGCCGTTTCTCTGGAGTATGAGTGTATCTCACCCCAAGTGTAAGCCTGCTTCAAGTCAGAATGCAGTCCAAGCAACACCCGAGGGTTTCACATGCAGATGTTATCTCTCGCCAATATAACAGGGTGTGCCCTTTTGAGCTGAGTGTGTTGCAAAGTCCTCTAAGAGGCAAATCAGAGGCACCAGAGTACATATTTGATGATCCTCTATTGCATAGAATGTGAACTTTCTTATACACTGTGTTGCATGCGTGCCGCGCATCGTTATGATTCATGCATAGAATATGCTTGCTTTTGATTCCGCATAGAATATGCTTGCTTTCGATTCCGCATAGAATATGCTTTGCTTGTTTCATGCATAGAATGTGCTTGCTTTCAATATTGCATAGAATGTGCTTCCATACTTGCATAGAAAATGCTGTATCTTTTGCATAGAAGATGCCCCCATACTTGCATAGAAGATGCATTTTATCGCACTTTCTTGTGCATTTTATCTCGCTCGCACTGTCTTGTGCACTTACACTTTATATCTCACTTGCACTGTCTTGTGCATCTTGTGTTTGTATCTCACTCGCACTATCTTGTGCATTGCATATCAATCGCGCTGTTTAGCGTATCGCACTATCTTGTGCATTTCAAATTTATCGCGCTATTTTGCGCACCTCAATCGCACTGTTTTGTGCAGTTTACGTTCGCGCTATTTTGCGCATCGCACTATTTTGTGCAGTTTACCATTCGCGCTATCTTGCGCACCTCAATCGCACTGTTTTGTGCAGTTTACATTCGCGCTATTTTGCGCACCTGAATCGCACTATCTTGTGCATTTCTATTTCACTCGCGCTGTTTAGCGTATCGCACTGTTTTGTGCAATTTATCATTCGCGCTATCTTGCGCAGTTTGCATTCGCGCTATTTTGCGCACCTCAATCGCACTGTCCTGTGCTTTGCATATCACATCGCACTATCTTGTGCATTTCAAATCACTCACGCTATTTAACTTATCGCACTATTTTGTGCATTATATCATTTGCGCTATCTTGCGCATCTCACCTGTACTTGTTAGTGCATTACATTTCACTCGCGCTATTTTGCGCATCGCACTATTTTGTGCACATTACTTGCGTTGTGCATGCTTTTTATCGTGCTATTCTGCGCATCTCACCTGCACTTGTTAGTGCGTTGCATCGCGTTATCTTGCGCACCTTACCCGTATCACACTACTCGATGCATTCACTCGCCGACACTGCGTGTGTCAAACTTTCGCAACCACAGGAATCACATTGAATATATGTTGTTAGCATGTTGTTCTTGTTGAGTTTCTCTCTTTTGCAGGCACGATATTGTATGTACGGTTCATTTGAGGCTGGTGCGACCAGACGAATCGCGCAGGTATCGTATCTTCTCCGTGTGAGACGCGACGAAAATCGAATGATTCTCCGCATTCCTAACTGCATGAAATGTAGTTGTTGCTTTGCATTCCTGCTTAAAACTGTTGCATCTATTTGCGAATACTTGCCTCATTACAGCTTGCTGCATTTGTATGATCATTTGGCTCTGTGCATGTCGCTTTGCATTTTGCCCCCTGCCTGCGGGCACGCCTGCGGGCACACATCTCAGTTCATCTTGTATGATTGTCTAAGTCTTCGGCCTTGTCAAAAATGGGTCGTCTCTGGGCTTTGACATTCACTCCCGTCACTTGTGACTTCCGAGGTCTGTCAAAGAGGGGCAACTGTAGACACCCCATTTTTGACCGACCTTAAGACTCAGACGTCACCGATTGAGCGCTCGGTGATGTTGCATATTGTGCTCGTTCAGAAGTCTCAGAGTCGCGGCCGTGCGCCCTGCCTCCGGACTCCCGAACTCTCTTCTGTGCCTTGCCTCGGTTTGCGAACCAGACTTGGTTTTCTCAGTTTTCTTTCCTGAGGGGAGGGAGAGGTCTAGCAGACCATCTCTCAGTGGTCATGGGCTACATTTCGTGGCCGTAGGCCATTTTTCCCATTTCGGAGCCCGGTTCCCGGTTTTCGGAGTCGTCAGGCCGTGTGCTTCGGTTCGGGACCGCCAAACCATCTCCGATTCCTCCGGTTTTTGGCATGCATCTCATTTACTCCCTTTCGAGGGATACTGGGGCCTTAGATACCCACTTCGTGGCCAAACACCACTTTCGGTGCTTAACGGCCGGTTTTCGGGACCCCGAACCTCGCGGTTTGGCCCCCGAGCATTCGTTTCGCATCGGTTTTTGTTCATTCTTGGCAGGTACCTCTGTTTCTTCATAACGAGGCACACTGGGGTCTTAGATACCCACTTCGTGGCCAAACACCACTTTCGGTGCTTAACAGCCTATTTTCGGGACCTCGAACTGCGTGTTTTGGTCCCCGAGCATTCGTTTTTGCATCGGTTTTTGTTCATTTTTGGCAGGTACCTCTGTTTTATCCCCAGGAAGATCACTGGAGGGTGGGAGGCCAGCAATTATCTCAATAACCAGTTATGCTCCTCCGGCGCCCGTTTTTCTCACTTCCGGGCTAATGTTGAACACCCTAGGGCCATTTTCCTCCAACCAAAACTACATATTTGTGATGAGGGCACATGGGAGGACCCTGAAAAATGGTGGTTGGCCAGTAATTCTGATTTTCATTTTTGAGCCTCTCTTTCAAGTTGAATGTTGTGTCTCCTGTTTCAGAGTTGCCAAATTCCAACCATGGGGTCTTGTTCTACACACCTGGGAGGACACCAAAAATGGGTGGCCGGCCATTAATTGTTGTTTTCATTTTTGACCCTGGCTAGCCGGCCATGGGGAGTGGCTGGCCGGCCATCTTTCAAGAAAAGTGCATGGCCGGCCTGCTTCCTCCTTTTGAACACTTTACAGCTGGGCAGCTGTGTCTCCAAAATATCTTTTCCTCCGGGGGATATTTTGGGAGGGAAAGCTTGGGTGCATTTCCCTCCCCTTTTACACCCCCTTTTGGTCCATTTAAGGGCTGACCCTCTTCTTTGTTAGGGTTAGCAAATTTCTTCTCAAGACTTCATCTCCATTTGATTCCATCTCCATCTCCAAAACCTCCAAAATCCTTAAGTTTTGGCCTCATTTGTTCATCATCTCCTAGCACCACCAACACCACTTCATTTCCAGCAGCAAGGAGGAGTTCTTGGGGGTTTAGAAGCAACTTTCATCAAGCAAAGAGGTAGCAAAAGTCTTGTCTTCAAGGGTAAATCTCAAATCCCTTTTTTGTACCATTTTCTTACTTCCTTTCTTAACCCTATTTCCATATTGTGTTGAGCTTCGAACCCTACTGAAAGTGGTCCCCTTTTGAGCTCATTTTGATCTTTGATTAAGGGCTCAACCCTGTTTGAGCCCTCTAAGGCACACTTGCTTCAATAGCATCTTCTATGTCAATATTTTGCATTGAATATTTAGCTTATGAGTGATCTGTTTTCGAGCATGAAATAAACTGTGAGTGGGCTTATTTTGAGCCCCTCTTCAACATTTAAGAAGGGATCAACCCTGTTTTGCCTCTCTATCATGCACTTGCTTCACAATTCCTTCAATTTACCGTAAACTTGCATGATTTATTTGACCTACATGCAGTCTGTTTTGGAACATGTCATGAACTGTGAGTGAGCTTATTTTGTGTCCCTCTACAATATTGTAGAAGGGATCAACTTTGTTTGGGGTCTCCATGTTATACTTGCCTTTATATCTCTCTTTGACCCCATTTTGCATGCCTTTTTGAGCTTACCTAGCTTCTGTTTTCGGCCATCATCAGTACTGAAAATATCCTTATTTTGGCCTTCTTGTCATGTTTTGTAAAGGGTATTAGGCTATTTGGTGAATGCTTTTGGTACTTCATGTTATACCCCCTTTAGTCCCTTATTTTTGCATGTCTCGCTAGCTCACCATGCTTCTAGGTGGTGAAATACCGACTAGATCAAGCGGTAAATTACAACAATTTATATAAAGCGGTAAATGACAATAGTTTATATAAAGTAGTAAATTGCAACAATTTATGTAGGTGGTGGGACACCGACCATTTAAAACGGTAAATAAATAAAGCAGTAAAAGAAACAAATTATATTACATAAATGAAAGTCTACAAAAATTCACCTTTTGGGGAAATGATGAATTTTCTGATTTACACACTCTCTTCTGATCACCCTCAAGGTTGTAGAATGTGTTCTTAATTCTCAGTCTAAATTTAGAATCTCAGCTTTAATGGTATTTTGGTGTATTGGTGAGGAGACAATGAAGAGAATATAAAGAAAAGTTTGATTCAAAATATTTTGTTTTTCCCAAAAATAAATATTTGAAACTTTTTTTCCCCTTGAAAATATTTTTTCTCTCTTTCAGATCTTTCTCTCAATTCTCAATTCTCTCGCACACTAATTCTTTTCTCTCAATTTTCCTCTCTAATTCTCCTTTTCCTGATCTTTTCTTTAACCCTCTCTTGTACCATTTTTTTTAAAAATATTTTTTTATCCCCCCTTAAACTCTCCCCAGCTCTTTCTTTTATAGCTAAAATTCCCCCACAAACAAAATAAAAAAACTAATATAATATAGGATAGTAATAGATATTATATATTATATATATATATATATATACATATGAATTGAGGCAGGTTGGGGGAGGTTGGCTGCCGACCTCTCTCTCTTTTTTTATTATTTTTCTTTTTACTTAATTTATTTGAATATAAGATAAACTATATAAAAATGTATTATTTATACCAATTTATATAAAAACACCTAAAATATGCACAAACACATAAAATTATGTAAAATTGTAAAATATTATAAATTAACAAACTAATAAAATTTATTTTAGTGGTCTAAAATAATTTGGCCAAGATAGGTAAAGGTTGGAATAAAGCTTAAATCTGATTTTTCTGCTGAGGAATTTATAAAATAGCATATTCTAATTTTCATCATTGGGTGTTTGGAAGAAAGTGCCCAAGTTTTAGGGCCAGTCAAAATGGGGTGTCTACAGTTGCCCCTCTTTGAGTGAACTCAAGGTCATTTCTTGACATGACTGAATGTCAAAGTCTGAAGATGACCGTTTTGACAAGGCCGTAAGATTTGGGAAAACAAACAAGATGCAAATGCAGTTGGTTGAACTCGAGGGTTGCCTACGTATCCTTTTGCAGGGAATCAAATCAACGTAGTTTAGGGACAAAATGCAAATATTATGCTCAAAATACAATTGATAATTGGACTTACACGTTTCGCAAAGCCGATTTCATGATGCTCAAAATTGAAAATTGGACTTACTCGCTTTGCGAAGCTGATTTCATGATGCTTATGAAATGATGTGACTCAACAAACCTTAAACATGCACTCTACATGATATAAAGCAGAAAAAGTCTTAAACATGCGTTCTACATGATACAATGAAGACTTAAAACAAACTGGGACACAAACTTGTGTGTCCTAAGCTGAACCCGCTTGAGGACACGTCTTACGCATCTTGAGATAAAAACCGCTCGGGGATCTGTCTCACACGTCTAGAGAAACCGCCCCAGGTCGTGTTTTTTCACACCCTGGGATAAAAATTGCTCGGAGACACGTCTCACGTGTCCTGAGAAAATCACATAGGGTTGTGTGCTTGCATGCCCTGGGATAAAATTGAAGTCCAAATGCGTCTCACGTAAGAAGAAGAAGTGTAAATTCGCAATCCAAATGCGGCTCATGTGAAGGAGAAATTGTAAAATTGAAATTCAAATGAGTCTCACGCGAGAAGAGGAATTGTAAATTCAATGTCCAAATGCGTCTCACGTGAGAGGAGAAATTGTAAAATTGAATTCCAAACACGTCTCACGCAAAAGGAGAAATTATAAATTCGATGTCCAAACGTGTCTCACGCGAGAGGAGAAATTGTAAATTCGCAATCCAAACACGTCTCACGCCAATGGAGAAGTTGTAAATTTGATGTCCAAACACGTCTTACGTGAGAGGAGGAAATGTGAACTTGAAATCGAAATGCGTCTCATGTGAGTGGAAGAAATGTAAACTCAAAATCCAAATGCGTCTCACGCGAGTGGAAGAATGTACAATAGAATGATTTTTTTCTTTTTTCTTTTGTTTCTACAATTCTTTTTTTGATTTTGATTTTTTCAATTTTTGTGTAAATACCGTAACTGTATACAAATGATATACAAAATACAGATTAAATATGTATGCCTATGCAGACAAAATACGTGTATATATACAGGTTCATACATGCGGGATACATACATATATACAAACAACATATATACATTCAGGGAATATTCCGTTACTACTAAGGAATATTTCGTTTGCTGACGTCAGCAATGCATTACGTTGATGTCACCACACACAAAAGTAAAACAAAAACACAACCACTATTATGGGGTTTCGAACCCTTGACCTCAAGCTCATCCACACAATTCCTCACCACTAAGCCAAACCAATTCTTTCAACAATATACATATGCAAATTATATACATAGAATATATATATGCCTAAATATAATACATATATACATATATATCTCTTCCATGTTCCTCTCTCTCTCTCTCTTTCTCCCCTTCATCGTTTTCAAACGTCGCATTTGGCACGCGATTTCAACAATCGCGGGGCCTGACCGACAGGCTATCCAATCCTGTCCTGATTGTCAATGATTGTCTTGGCCTCCCCTTCTCTTTGTCTTCTTCTTCTACTTCATCCTCTTCTTAACCTGAGTTTTGCAGGCAGAGCAAAGAGTTAAGCAGAGACGAAAGGTTGCAAAACCTACTCTGTAACACCTCTTTTGTATCCCTCTTGTCTGATATGGCCTCTTCTCATTACTCTCTTTCTCTTTTCCCTGACCTCAATGAATCCACAATTGAGGTTACTGATTCTGACTCCCTTGGACCTCAACTGCAAGCCCCTCCTCCTTTTCATGTTTTCAGCTTTCCTGCAATGTCAGTTAAGTAATTAATGGCTGCTCAGTTTGACATTGATGCCAATGCCTATACACTGAGGTCGTGTGTGGAGATCGCGACTGCGATATCCAATTTGTCCCACCGGTTAGAGTGCAGGATGAATGAGGTACATTGATTGAATGCACAACTTTCTCTGCTCCAACGTATGTACAAAGATTCTCAAGGGAAGGTCAGTGAATTGAAAAAATAAATCAAGGAGTTGAAACGACAGGCAACTGTCGTAGCTCGTTATAGGACTTCTACCTTTGATGGCCAGCGAGGGATCATCACTTTTGGCCTTTTTGTTGACACTGAGGCAAGGTCTTCAAAGAATTCTCACAATGAAGTCAAAAAGAAGTGGTCATTAGGAGAGTCAAGCGCTGAAGCTGTCAGCAAGGAAGGTTGGCATGCTGCCGAAATCTGAGAATGTGAGAAAATGTTCCCTTTTTTTTTTCAATTTTTTCTTTTCTTTTTCTATATTTTTTAAAAATTTTTCTTTGCTGAGGTAGGAGCACCAATGCCTCAGATTTTTCTTTTCTTTTCTTTTTTTTGAATTTTTTTTTTGTAATTTTTTTATATTTTATTTTATAATGCTGAACGGGGGCTTCACCCTGAAGTTCAATACAAAGCATTTCATTTTGGACATGATGTAGACACCCCATTTTTTATTGCCCTTGAGACTTGGGCGCCACTGATTACTTACTTGATAGTGCAAGCTATCTTGTGCAAAGGTTCGATTTCTTAAGCAAGAGAAGAGCTTCGAATCCTAACCTTACACCCTTTTTGGACCAAAATGATTTTAGACCTTAAAACCCTCTCTTTCAAAATATTTTTGAAAAAAGTTTCTACGATGTTCCGAAGCTCGCATTTCGTTAAATGTTGCATTTTTCGGTAAATCGAGCAAGGACAAAATGGAAATGAATGAAAGATAGGTGAAATCTTTGAAAATATCTTTAAAACATCTTGTTTAGAGGTTTGGAGTTGAAGAAAATTAGAGGAGAGAGAAGAAACCAAGTTGGGGAAGAAGATGGACATGAACCGTTAAGAGAGAACCAGGCAGCCTTCACTAAATCAGGTCTATCCTTTTTTTACACTTGGACTTAAGTTGTGAGGCAACCACCATTGGAAAGAAGACTTCCAGGGCTTCATTTTACACTCAAGAATCTCCTAAAGCCGAGTCCAGATGAGGGAGATATGGCTGGTTGAAGTTGGGCATCAATCTGGTTAGGATTGAAACTGAGTAGTCTTCACTAAAAGAGGCATATCTTTTTGTAAACTTGGAAGTTTGATGTAAGGCTGCCACCATTGGAAACAAGACTTCCGGAGCTTCAATTTAGGCATAAGAATGACCTGTAAAGGAGTCCATACGAAGGAGATATTCCCATTTGAAGTTGGACCTAGAGAGCAGATTTTTGATGTCGGCCACTAGTTGTGCTTGTTGGCCACTTTAACTGGCCGTCAACCACCAAAAGTGGCCGTCGGCCACTGGTGTCCAAAACTCAGATATTTTGCAGATATTTCTCCTCCAGCTATTCTACACTGCTCCAGCTGTCCCATTCTTAGATATTTCGACCTGAAGCTCATATATTGCTATATATAGAGGCCATTATCTACTGTTTTGAAGGTTAGAAAGTTTGGGAGCCTCTCTCTCTAAAATCTCTCTCTCTCTACAATCCTCTCTCTCTAGATTTCTCTCTCTCTTGAGCTTTTGGGCTTAGAAGCTTGTATACTTCAAAATTTAACCTATCAACCCTTAACCAAAGTGGTTCATCTTTGGGCTGAGGTTGCTTGAAGCTCTCTTGGAGCCTCCTTTGAGCTCTAGAAGGTGGTTCAAGCTCAGATTTGTGCCTAAAGTGTGCTTGGCTTCAAGAGCAAACGGAGAAGTCCAGGGATTGGGTGGCCGATCGGCCAGTTTTAGTGGCCGACGGCCACTTGAAGTGGCTGACCGGCGAGTTATAGTAGCCGACAGCCACTTTTTGTAGCTGACCAGCCACCAGTGAAATTTGGCACAAATGTGCGCCTGAGTTAGAGCAGAGGCATTCTAAGAGTTAGTACAATTTTCAGTGATCAAACGGGTGCAAACAGAGACATCCGATGGCAAGGCAATGGCATTGGCATTTTCGGGTGGATCAACCGAGCATGCATGCATCCCTCGCCCTCAAGGCCATTTAATCGCTTTTGTTAACTTAGAATAAGTTAGCTATTTCATTCATACAAGTGTTATAATTAATTAGCTTAATTTGTTTTGTAATATTTTAGCCAGCTTAGAGTAGTTAGTTAATTTATTTCAATTGTTGTAATAATTAGCTAGAATAGTTAATTAGTCTTGGTTTATAATAATTAGTCTAATTAGTTTAATTAGTTAGCTTAATTCGTTTTGTAATATTTTAGCTAGCTTAGAGTAGTTAGTTAATTTATTTCAATTGTTGTAATAATTAGCTAGAATAGTTAATTAGTCTTGGTTTGTAATAATTAGTCTAATTAGTTTAATTAGTTAGCTTAATTCGTTTTGTAATATTTTAGCTAGCTTAGAGTAGTTAGTTAATTTATTTCAATTGTTGTAATAATTAGCTAGAACAGTTAATTAATTTTGGTTTGTAATAATTAGTCTAATTAGTTTAATTAGTTAGCTTAATTAGCGTAGCTAGCTTAACTTATTCATTCAGACCCTCCTTCGCGAAGGCATAATGTTGTAATAAGTGTGTGTGCATGTGTGCATGTCTTTCAACCCCACGTCTTTCTCCCTTTTATTTAATCACTTTCGATGGTTAGATTAGGGATCATATTTCAATTAGCATACCTTATGCTTGCATGTTTGCATCATTCATTTGTATTGCATGCACCGAGGCTCGGTGCATCATTCAAACTGCATTGTCAATTCAATACTTCTTTGAATACGTGTTTCAAAGCATGTTATCAAATTGTGTCATATGCCATATTAGTAGCCGAGCCTATTAATTGCATATTGCATGTGTTGCATTAGACACTTAACATAGTTAGGATCATGCATATTTCTAACTAGCTTTTGTTTTGGCTTGGAGTACTCGGTAAGCTTTTATGCTTTAGCATACTTGCATGAGTGTGATTGCCATATTTGCCATATTTCGCATGCTTGCCATGAGGCTATGTGCTTATCTGCTAAACTGCATGAATGCCTGTGGATGAAGGCTTTGTTGTTTGAATTGGAATGATTCAAACGAATGTGGTTTTATGCCCACTTTGCGAAGTGGCAAATCATGTTTTAAGCCTACCATGTTTGATGGCAAATCTGCGTTTTAGCCCACTTGAGGGTGGCAAGTTCAAACCATTTTCGAGAACAAACACGAGTTGAATTTGTTCCAATTCTTGCGATTTTAGTCTATACTTGCTTGTGTGCGTCATATGGTAAAGTTAGCTAATAACCGGAATAAAAACACATAATGTTTATAAAAGAACATATCATGATTAGTAGAGGCTGATCTTTGATCGGGCGAGTAGGGGTGCTCATTTCAGGACCTTCCCCTCTCGTACCCAAGTTCCCGAGCCGAGGCAACTTTGGTGATGATGGACACGTGGCCTTTGGCACGAGTCAGGGTTTCTTAAATTTCCCCAAAATAAAATATTTAGGTGGCGACTCTGTAATCTGGCAAAGCAGTCCAGTTTGGGTATTATTTGATTCAAAATCGATTTTCCAAAATGATTTGTCGGATTGGACTCTTTGGTGTTTATCAGTTTCACATTGCACTTGTGAGACTGTAGGACCAATTCGAGCTCTCCGAAAGGGGGCGCGAAGAAGTCGAGCTACGCATGACTTTTCACTTTAGTGTAAAAAAAACATTTCTCTTAAACTTGAATCTGAGAATGATTGAATTTCGATGAATTTCGAATTGGATGTCAAGCCCTTCAACTGACCAGAAATCCAAGAATAACACAATGAAAGAAAACCAAAACAAAACAATCCAAAAATGACTCAATGAAGGAGAAGCAAAATAATCCAAACACAACTCCATGAAAGAAGAACAAAGCCAAAACAAACCAAACACATCTATTTACACTCGTTGGAATGAAAAGAATTGAACTCAAAACTTCATTACGGGCGCAGTCTGGGATATCGCAGGCGTAATGAACGTAGGCGCGACTTGGAATATCGTAGGTGCAATGAACTTGGGCGTGACTTGGGATATCACAGGTGCAATCTGGCTGAAAAGATGATCGGCTGGCTAAGTGAATGGCCGACCGACAATCAAAAACATACTGCAGTCAACAAAAAACTTGGACAGCCGATTGACTTGTTAGCCGGCTAGCTAACATATGAGACTCAAGCATGTGGGGAGAAGACATAATTACTAACTTGACTATGCTCCAAGTTCATTGCTTTGACTTTTTCTCCTTTGGTTAAGAAAAAACTTTTGATCAACACGAGAGTTATATTAGCATGTTTGTTCCACTCTCTATTTTGAAATCATGTAAGTCAAGTTGTGAGTATTGAAAATTTTCATTTTTAGGTCCAATGAATGGTCTGGGTTTTGCAAAACCAGAATAACTTTCGAGAAAAATTAGTCGACTTCATTAAAAGTCCTAAAAATCTGTTTTCGCAAATGGCCATTATCCGACCAACATGAAATCAACCCTTGAGATGCACGAACTCAAATTAGATGATCCAAGAAGGATATACTGCATTACTATTGAATCTATTATCTTGCAATTGAACCCATCATGAAAAAGAAATAGGTCAACTGAATCGAATGGAGATGAGCCAATCAAACATGGATAGGACAGCTGAGCCGAATAAGGATAAGCTAATCAAACATGGACGAAACAAGCAAAGACAAACAAGTTGAAAATGGTTAGGGCCGAACTTCAAGATGAAGCTGCCTACGTATCCCAAAGATAGGAATCATGTATTCTATAGTTCACGGGTAAGGTTCACTCGGGTATTAACACTCTCTTTTTGTGCTCTAACTTTTGCCAAAGCCACCCTTCCAGGTTTTCGACCTTGCGAGCTGTTTTCATTTTTTTTCTTTTCTTTTATTTTTTATTTTTCATTTTTTTCATTTTATTGTTTTTTCTGCTATAACTTTTGTCTGGGTCGCCCTTTTGGATTTTCAGTCCAGTAGTACTGTTTAGCTTGTCTATGTTGATTAGTTGTGAGAGCTCTAGGCCATCCAAATCCAAGAGAATGACTGTTCCTTTTGATCACATAGTCTTGGTGACGTAGGGATGCATCCAAATAGGTGTGAGTTTGCCCCTTGGGTTGTACATAGGAACTTGATTGTCCTTCAGCACTAAATATTCTTCTCTTAGATTCTAAGATCTGACTTTTTTCGTTTAATACTAGGGCAATCCTACGTTGACACCTTATCCTTAGCATTTTTCCCTTGTGGGCGTAGGTCATTTTTAGAATGTCGTGATACTAAAAATTTTCATCTTGAACCTCTTCTATTGTGGCCATCATCTGTTCTGTGAAGATTAGACACATCTTGACCCTGATCAGTATATCCACCATTAAAGCTAAGTTGCCAAAGAGTTGACAAACCAATTATTCGTTCTGACTAGGTGGGTGACTAAGTTTGAGTCCCAAATCACAATCTACCTTATTACCCCAAGTTCTAGGGTTGCTTCCACTCCAGCTATGCAAGTCTCATACTCTGGTTGATTATTGAACACTCTGAATCAAGGTGTGAAAACTAAAGGTCGAGTACCAAGTTCAAGAGGGATCCTATGCTGTACAATCTCAGGATCAATTCTGGTTATGTCTTCGTAGGACCATGCAAAAACATTTTTAAAAATCTTTTAATAAAGCGACTAATCGCTCGTGCTCTTTTGAAGACAATGTAAAACCAATATGGACTAAGTGAGGATCCTTCTTAGTACTCACTTTAACTGAAATGATCTCATCTATTAAGGGCTTAACACACCTTTCTTCCTCTCAGTCAATCAAATTTTGCAAATCCCGAGGAGTTTCTTCCTCTTTGTTTTCATAAGAGTTTTTGGAAAAAGTTTTGAAATTTTTTGGTCAATGCAATAATTTAAAGGCACAGAGAAACAGGTGAACATTCCTGCAATTTTGTTCAGAACTTCCGGCTCAATGGTTGAAACAAACTCGAAAGAAAGTGAAAAGACAGACATGAAAAGGAAAGTGATGTTCGGGTTATCGCCCCCGAAATCACCAGACTTTGACTTGCAAGACTGACTTGAGCCTGATCCTAAATCTACAGACTTGGTGGAATCAAACCCAGACTCAACACTCAATTTAGAACTCAGAATAAAACCATTCTCAAATTTCTAGTTTAAAGTCTCGTGCAAGCAATAGGTGGTCACTCTCCGATCACAAAAATGGTCTGATATCTTGCAAGTTCTAAGGATTCATGTTGGTAGACTTTGTGGCATATAAGATTTTTCTGAAGCTATGTGTAGACACCCCATTTTTTACTACTCTTAAGACTTGGGCGCCACTGATTTGATCACCCAATGATGAATTTATACGCTTGTCCAAATGCTTGATTTCTTCAGCAGGAAAACCTCAGTTTTGAACCTCAAAAAACCTATAAACCTTGTGCCTTGTTTTTGGACCACAACAGTGGTTTTTCAAGCCTGATCATCCGAGGGCCAGCAGACCCACTAGTGGCCTGCCAACCACTTGTGTGAAAAATTAGATCTTTTTGCCAGCTATGCCAGCTGTCTCCACAGATGCATGCACTGCCTTACCTGTATTTGTATGGATATTTTTGAGATGGTCTAATATATTTCTATATATAGATGACTCTCTCTTAAAAATTAGGGTTAGAAAAATTTGTGGAGTAAAAATCTTGGAAAATATTTCTCTCTCTCTACGTTTCTCTCTCTCTCTCTCCCTTACAACTTTTATACCCTTTGCCTAGACACTCTAAACCAAACCTTGAGGATTCATTGTTGAGGTGTTTGAGCTTGCATTTTAGCTCCTGAAAGTGTGGAATTAGTGGTTTATAATTCAAAAGAATCATTCCTCTTCAAGAGGTACAACTTCAAGCTTCTTTCCCCCTATTTATTTCTATCATTTATTGCTATTTTGGGTTGTTTTTCACCTGTATTTGTGGGCTAAAACTTATGGTTTAAAGCCATTAAAGGTAGAGGGGTGGACTACCCTTCTTTGAACCTTGTCTTTTAGGCTCCTACCCTTGTGTTTCCTACATTTTCATTAAATTTTTTTGAACTTTTTACCACTGATTTTCAGAGGTTTTCAAAGGCTAAGAAAGTGGTTTTGAAGTCCCAAAAATGGAGGGGTTAGCTACCCCTCCTTTGGCTTGTTTACTAGCTTAAATTCTTCATTATTGTAGCTTGCTCCTTTAGCTCTTTTGACTTCAATTCGAGCAATGTTTTAGCCTATTTTAGGACTATTTTTTATGCGTTTGTTCCATTCATGCTTTGTTTGATAGGCTTGTAGTGTAATAGTCCTCATAGGGTTGGTGTTTTAGGCATTAGACACCAATCTATTTGAATTGATAGCATTTATTTAGTGCTTTCCATACTCGTGTTCATCTCTAATCACCTTTGCATCTCTTTTATTTTTTGGCTTTGCATTGCCTTGAGAGTTGTTTCAATTGATTGGTTGTTTAAGCTTGAGATAGAGATCGTTGTGCTTAATGGTTTAATCTCCTTGGAGGTTCATTACCAACGCAATGACATCTCTCTCATGCCTAAAACAACCCTTTGTTTAATACTTCTTTCCATTAGTGGACTTAATCTTCATTTTTGGACTTAATTGACTAATGAATGAAAGGTAATTTAAAAGAGGCAACAAATTGGACTAAAAGAGCTGCAAGATAATAAAATAGTTTGGGGTTCAATCGGACGTTAATTGAACCCGTTGAGTCTTGAAGCATTTTATACTAACTAGTGATGAAAATGGTTCAAGTTTCAACGTCAATCGCTTCCCTTGATCAATATCATGATAGGGAGGAGGTTCATGAGTCTTTAATTGTGCATTTATTGAAATTGTATCATTTGGTTCATAGGTCATCACTCAATGAATTTGCGTCGATTGATGGCTTGCGAATCAAGCCTCCCCCTCTTTTGAGCTGTTTGACGATAAGGAGAGGTAGGGTGGACAAACATCCCCTGAGAATGCTCTGTTTGTACTTTGTTTGTTTTCTGTTGTAGCAGGAGAAACCCAGCATTAGTGGCTGGCATGCCACCTTTTATGTACGGTAGGCCACCATTAGTGGACGGCCGGCCGGCCACCTTTTTCATCCAGGCAGTACCACTTTCTTCATGGAGTAGAGCAGAGGTTGAGGTGTAAAAACAGTGCAGAGGCATTCTCGGGGAAGAAATTCATGTGCATGCATAAGCCAATTCCCTGCTCCTCGGGACCTGTTAAATTTGTTTTTTGTTTTGTTTTGTTTTATTTTGTTTTGTTTTGTTTTGTTTTGTTTTTTTTTTGTTTTTTTTTTCTAATAGTAGTATGTTGTACAACTTGTAATTAATTACTTAGTTAATTAATTGCTTAATGTAACTAATTAGTTAGTTTAATTGGTTAATTTGTATTAATTAGTTAGAGTAGCTAGTTGATTTAATTTTGTGTTATAATTATTTAATTAGCTAGAATAGTTAGTTAAATTTAGTGTTGTAATAATTAGTTAACTAAATTAGCTAATTCATTCATTCGGACCCTCCCGCGCGAGGGCAAACTTGTAATAATGTGTATGTCTTCCAACCCTATGTCTTTCTCCCTTTTATTTATCCGCTTATGACGGATAATGTAGCATATCATATTTTGTTTAGCGTTTTCCATGCATAAAGCATTCATTTGTCTTGCATGCATTAGGCTCGGTTCATCATACTAGCAAGCATTATCATTTAAATACTTCTTTGAAAACGTGCTTAAGTCGCATACTATTAAATTGATTCACATGCTATATTTGTAGCCGAGCCTATTAATTGTATATCACATGTGTTGCATTAGTCATTATGCATTAGTTAAGAGCATACATGTTTTCTAATTCTTTTGTTTTGTTTTGGCTTACCGTGGAGTACTAGGTGAGCATTTCATTGCTTTAGCATGTTGCATATGTGTGATTGTTGCCAAGTCAAGCATGATTACCATGAGGCTAAGTGCTTAAGTGTTATACTTATTTGAATGCCTGCGGATGGAGGCTAATTTCTCAAATTGGGATGATTTAATTAAATGTACATATGGGATCATTTTTTCAAGTGGTTCATATTCAAAACCTCTTTTCAAACAAACATGAAATCAAAGTGTTCTAATTTTTGCAAATTAGTCTATACTTGTGTGCAACACATAGTAATGTTAGCTTAATAATCGGAACAAGAGCATATAATGTAAATAAGAATCACATCATGATTAGTAGAGGCCGATCTTTGATCGGGCGAGTGGGGTACTCAATTCATAACCTTCCTCTCTCGTATCTAAGTTTTCGAGCTGAGACACTTTAATGATGACGGATAAGTGGCCTTTGGCACGAGTCCCGAGTTTCTTAAATTTCCTAAAAATATTTAGGTGGCGACTCTGTAATATGGCAAAACAGTCCATTTTTGGCATTTTGATTCAAAATCGATTTTCCAAAAGATTTGCTGGATTTGGACTCTTTTGTGTTTATCTATTTCACGTTGCACTTATGAGATCAGATTCAGAACCACGGGAGACCGAACTGTAGGGCTATCGTATTTGAAAGGAACACGAAAAGCAAGCTATAGTTTCTGGCGACTCTGTTGGGGAATTTAGAGAACTTGCCTTGAACTTCATGATGTGAAATTTGATCTACACTTATATGTTCTTTGCATTACATTTGCATTGGTGCGCTTAAGTCACTGTGTTTGCCATCTGCTATTCTTGGACAGTTTGCCAGAGGCTTGCTCAAAAGCTTGCCAAAGGCTGACTGGTCGTGGGCTCTGCCATGTTGGGAACACAACCCTTGGATTTGGACTTACGCTGTACTGCTTGATCTTCCTTTCACTTCTCGGTGTTAGGTGTGAGAGGTATATTAGGTAGTCTTGCTAAGGCACCCTCTTTGACCTTTGGCCTAGCTGCATATAGTAAAGCCATAGAGACTGTTCCAAACTAGGACAAGATGCTCACCTGAATACAGGATTGTGTGAAACCATGTGTTTGAGATAGTGAACCCTAGTCCATTGACAAAAGTTAGGACAGGGTAACCCTACCCCTTATAGGAGTGTTTTGACTATTTCTTAACTAGTATGTGCTTTACAGTGAAACTATGCAGGAGTGTACATACCAGTGATATAGTTGGTATCTATTTTGGGGGCAGAATTCAGTGTGGAGTACAGTCCTGCAGCTTTGATCATGTCTGTGTTGATAGCATCTTAGCTGAGGTGCTGTGCAGTTTCTAATTGCTACTCGTTTGCTTTATTTCTTTTGCTAGGAAGTTTAAACCCATAGGTTTAGAAAGTTCGGATATCCCCCAAGTACTCTGGACCCAAGTCGAAAGACTTTGCAAAGCCAGTGATCTTATTTGGGGACAACCCGTGTTTACCTTACTCTCACCGGTTACAAGATGGAGGAGAATTAGACAAAGTTTGCCAGTCCAGTTCTTACAGCAATCATCCCCCAGTTCACCTATGTTCAGTCAGGTTCAGGAACAGTTAACTACTTCTAGTACAACTCAAGAAAGGTCACTTATTCCAATGGCATAGTATCCCCTGGCCAATATGGAGGAACTAATACACCATCTGCAACAGACAGTCGAGATACTATAGTAGGACGCAGTTTGTCAAGCCGAGGTTACGGCCCGTCAGGCCGAGATGATAACTAGGTTACAACAATAGCAACCATAACCGATTGCGGCCTTTGCATCCCATGCACCCACCGCAGCTATCCCTGTGCCTGGTGCCATTGCTAATATTACCATTGCTCAAGATCCACAAACCCATGGTAGTTTGGTTTTTCCAATCCCAACAGAGCCAATCCCAACACAAACTTCCAAAGCACCAGTTTATCAGACCGAGGCACTGTTCGAATTCAAAGCTGATCCAACGGCGCTCAAAGTCAACAAATTGGAGAAGCTGTTCAAAAGAACGCAAGGGGTCAACTCCATTCTAGACATAGAGGATGGGTACACCGAATCAGCGGTCACATTTCCAGAGCGGTTCAAAATGCCGCACATTGATCGCTTTGATGGTTCCCGGGACCCGATGGTTCATCTACGATTGTTTTCAGACATCTTGTGGCCGATGGGTTTGACTAGGTTGTAGAAGCTATCCTTTTTGGTCAGACTATGTCGGGTATAGCAGCCATCTGGTACGCCAAGTTAGAAGACTCAATAAAGCAAAATTGGGATGAATTAGCCGAGTCCTTCATATCACAGTACTCTTACAACACTCAAATCGAGGTCATAACTTGTGATCTCGAGGCGGCATGTCAAGAGCCGAAGAAGGGTTTCTCTGAATTTGTGACAAGGTGGAGGGCCAAAGCCTCAATAATGACCACTTGACCTTTGGAAAAAGATCAGATAAGAATGGTTATCTGGAATCTGCATGGCAAGTTGCTACAGAAGATGATTGTTCTACCTCTATTTACACTCATAGAGCTTCATGAAATGGGGGTTCAAATTAAGGATGCCATGAAACATGGACTTATTATTGAGGGCAAGGAGCCGATTAAGAGGCCGTTTGTTCGCAGTTCCAATGCTGCTGGTGGTAGCATAACTGCGAGGCCATCGGATGTAAATGTTGTCACCACAACAAAAACTGCCGACCTTTTTGCCAATATAGGCCCACAAACATCATCCAACCTTACCCGAACTCAAGGTAAGACTTTTAACCAACCATACATGACCTTGTCCAAAGCCATGCAGGTGCTAGTAAAAAAGGGGCACCTAAAACCCTTAGAACCTCGCCCACTTCTTGACTCTCTTCCACCCAAGCATAACCCCACAAAATACTGTGCTTTTCACTAGCAGCGTGGTCATGACACCGATCAGTGCTTTCGATTACGTCATGAGATTCAGGATCTCATTGACAATAAGGTGATCGCTCCCCCTCAGAAACCAAATGTAACCAGAAATCCGCTCCCGGTCTATAGTCAAGTCCTCCCACCTCGAAATCTTAACCAGATCCATACACTGGCCACCTCTTATGACCCCAACGTATACATTACCCCCTCTTACCTAGCAAAACCAACGTTGTTCATTCCTGAAGGCACAGATCTGTGCATGATGGACGTGTTTAAACCTTAAACCAAGTTTGTGGTGATGATACTTGCAATATGAAGGAGGTTGACCTCAGAGGAAGGTACTAGTCTGTTGTCGGAATGTCTTAGGGACTTATCAAAGTGGGTGTATGACTCGAGTTGATATATCGTGCCAACCACTCAAACTAGGCTCGAAGTGGTGCTACCAACCTCGATAGGCATTAATGTGGTCAAGGAGGATGGCCCGAAACAAGGGTTGGATGATTTGGAAAATCTTGAAGCAGATCCAGACAACCTGCAGTTCTTTAACGAGCATGATTAGGGAAATGTACAGATCGGGTGGTTCGACTTGAATGGATCGACTAATAACACCAGATGGTTGAGTGATGAGCCAGACAAGGAAAATAAAACTGGGATAAAACTAGAGGGGAATGAAGCGGGGGTAGCTGCAGTAGCCGAAAATGTTGATGAAAAAGGAAAATTGCCAGAGGGCACATGTACGGGAAATCCAACCCAAGAAGTGGAAGTTGTGAACACTATAGACACTAAACATGAAGCTACACTGAGGCAGTTTGAGAAAGAAAGAGCTGAGGATAACCAGAAAACTGTAACCATGTGTCGCCCTTAAAGGGGCACTTGTAGTGTGAAAATGATTCAGGTGGAGCTAGACAACTGTTTGTTGGCAGCGAACGGTGAGTGGTGGGATGACAATGATTTGTGTCTGGACCATACTGACGAAGATTGGGGAGGTTGCCTCCCGGATAATACATGGAATGCTGAGGAAATAGATCATCTTACCCGCAGTGGACGATATTTTAAGCCGCTGCACCTAGATCAAGCAGAGACGTTTGGAAAGGACAAGGAGGCCGAAAAACAGAAAGAGAAACAACTAGAAGAAGAATCGGTGCTGGAACAGCTCAAGAAAATCCAAGCTGACATCTCTATCTGGGGTCTTCTTATGGCCTCACGAGTGCACCGACAAGCAGTATTGTCAGCAATGGACAAGGCTAAATTGCCCATTGATACTATGCCCGAGCAACTGGTGGGATTGGTCTTTCTGGGTGGTGCCAAGCCAATGCTTACTTTCTCTGACAAAAAGCTGTCGCCGAAAGGGTCGGCTTACAACAAGGCGTTATACATTTCTGTAGAGTGTAGGAAGAAGTGGGTGCCGGTGGCGTTGGTAGATACTGGTTCTGCCATTAATGTTTGTCCTTCCTGTACTGCCTACGTAATTGGCCTCAAGCCGGCAGACTTCATTCCCACAGTCCAGGTTATACGGGCATATGACAATACAAGTAGAGAAGTCATGGGTACAATGAAAGTACGAGTCCAGGTGGGCCCAGCTGAGCAAGAGATCTAGTTTCACGTCCTGGATGTACCGGCTACCTTTAACCTGTTGCTAGGGAGGCCTTGGTTACATTATGTGAAGGTTGTGTCCTCTACCCTCCATCAAATGTTGAAGTATCCTCATGGGGAAGGCAATTGTTTTTGGGAACTCATCCATCCATCCACCTCCAGAGGTGACTACGTTGGTGCTAGAGATCACTCATGGTGACGAAGATGTATTCCTCTTGGGATTCACTCTAGTTGAAGCCCGGGTAGTGCAAACAATCCTGGCCAGGCATGCATGTCAGTGCCCAGTCCATCTACTTCATGAATAAGCTGCGGCATTGTAGACACCCCATTTTGACCGTCCTCAAGACTTGGTTGTGCTTGCAGGAACATCCAGCCACTAGTTCGATTGCTTGTCGGGTACTCGACTTTCGCGGCGGCACGTCACAGGTTTGAGCTTTCCAAACCCTGTATCCTTTCTGCCCTATTTTTGGACCATGTGTTGGTCCTTCTAGCATGCTCCTCCTGGTGCACTGCCGGCCATCCTCTGCCACTGTCGGCCATGCATTTGTGCCTGCCGGCCATCAATGAGCCACTGTCGGCCAACACTGATGGCCGGCAGAACCCTTGTCTCAGCAGGTTTCACGCCAGATCTTTTGAGCCAGCTGGTTTTCACTCATCTCTCCTCCATAGGGATGAAGCCCCTTTTCAAGCTTGTTTAACAAGCTTCTTATTGCCCTCTTCTATATAAGGGGAGGCCCTTCCTCTCTATCAGAGGTTGGAGGATTTTTAGAGAAGTTGTATCTCTCTCTCTCTCTATATATATTTCTCATTCTCTCTCTATATTGTTGTTTGTTTTGTGCCTTAAAAGTCCATTTTTCTTGCACTTTTGCACTACAACACATAGAGATACACCACCATCTTTGGGCTGAGGTTCTTGGGAGTGCTACTTGAGCTCTGAAAGTTGGTTTTTAGCCTCAGAGGTTGCTGGTTTCGAAGTTGAACTTCAAGGGTGAGTATATTCCCCTTTTTAGCATTTATTTGTACCTCATTTTGGCCACCCTTTTGTATTGTTCTAGGCCTTGCTTTCAACTGAAAAAAGTTCTGTATTTAAGTGCTTTTGATGTTTGTTTAAGGCCCCTTTGGTGTTAAGGGCCTTCTACCCTCTTGTATGCCTTGTTTGGCCTTGTTTTGAGCCATGCCTTAAGGCCTTTGAGCTAGTCTTTGTTTGGACTTTTAGCCACTGAAATCCAGTGGATTTTCAGTGGTAGGCATGTGGTTTTGAGGCCTCAAATTAGAGGGAGTGACCCCCTCTCTTTTTGTTTTTGTTTGCTTGCATTATTGGCCTATCAAAGGAGCATGTATCTTTATACTTTTGAGGCCTGGTTCAGGCACTTTTTTGTGACTTTTAGGACCTACCTTGACTCTGTCCATGGCTGGTTTGGTCACTCCTTGCGTGCTTCTTGTATGTGTAGTGTAATCCCATTTGTGGCTCATCAAGGTAGCATGTCTTTCTTGCATGTATGGACTCCATTTCAGTAGGTTTTTGGCCATCATTTGACATGCCTTAGATATGCTTTTACTTGGTTTTTTCACTCCATGCATGTATAATACACTTGTAGTGTAAATCTCATAAACTAGTCTTGTATGCTTCATGTTTGAGCATGTCATTCTAGCTTATGTTGAGTCCATTTCAGCATGTTTTTGGTGATGTTTTACCATGTCATTACTCTTTTAGGGTTTGGTTTGGTTGGCCTTTGCATGCTCCATGCACTTGTAGTGTATTCCCATGAAATAGCCTAGTATGTCTCATGCTTTAACATGTCATTCTAGCATGCTTTAGGCTTAACTTCAAGGGGCTTTTGTCCATGTTTTAACATGATTTAGCTTTGATTTTGGTTGTTTTGGTCATGCATGACTTGCTTTGTATAGCCTTGGTTCAATCTAGCTTGTTGGCTTTGTGTATTCAGTCCACTAGCATGTGTTACTTGGCCTATTTCAATGATTTGGCATCACTTGAAATGTTATTTCAGTCCATGTAATGTGGTCACACACTTGCATTTGACATGCTTTCAATGCCTTGGAGAGTTTGTGTTTTATGCCTCATGAATGGATCATTGTGCATGCCTTTATGTTTAGGTTTTTGGGATGCCATCTCAGTGGGTTTTTGGGCTTATTATGCCATGATATAACTCTGATTTTTGTTGGTTGAGTCATCCCATACTTGGTCCTAATAGGTGTAATGTAATCCACCTTATTTGCCTTGTATGCATCATGCCTCATGCTCACCATGCTAGCTTGTTTTGGCTCATTTCCATGCATGTTTTAGACTCATTTTTAACATGATTTAGGACTATTTTGGGTTGCCTTTGCCATATGCTTCATGCTTTGTATAGCTGTAGTGCAATTGGCCTTGCTAGCTTTGTGTTTTGATGCTTCATGCATGCTATCTTTAAGCTATTTAGATGATTTGGCATCATTTAATACTTCATTTCAGAGCATGTAGCATTTCCATATTCCCACTTCATTCATGCTTTGAGTGTTGTGCTTTATTGCCTAGTTTATGGCTTAGCTTGTATGCTTGCATGCCTAGGTCCTTGAGCCCCTATCTCAGCATATTTTGGTCTTTGTTAGGACCCATTTCAACTCTGTCCATGCTTAGTTCATGCATATTTGCCATGTATTGCATGCCCCCTTTGTAGTGCCCTTTGCTAGCTCCATGCTTTAAGGACCTTTGCATGCTCTACTTGTGTTGTTTAAATGGTTTGGCATCATTTCTTACTTCATTTCAGTGCACTTAGTGTTGTTACACTTCCATGCTTTCCACTCTTTAAGTGCTCTTGAGAGTTACACCTTAGTGCCTTAATTGGTGAACCAATTAGCATGCATGTTTGTATGTGCATTTCATACCATTGTTTTAGCATTATGGCCACTATTTTGGGCGTGGCTGAGGTCTACCCTTTTGGTTTAAGTCCATTGTACATGTTGTTTGCATGCTTGCATTACATCGCGTTGTGTATGCCATGTTCATTGTATTGAGTATGCCATTATTTGCATTATGCATGCTAATTGACATTTGTATTGCTGTTTGCTACATATTTTGTACGAGCCAATTACAATTCGACGCGTGCGAAATAAGGGTAATATAGGAAGACTATTCAGGTCCTCGATCCTGATCGTACACGTGGCAGTTAGTATTGGTTAATAAAAGGTCTGAGTAGCAGCGGATCAACAAAGGGATACAAAGTGACGTGGCTCCAACGGTTACTCGCATTTCAGATTCAAATTTAGGAGGGAAGCTTAACTGCAAGTAATGGCGTAATGAAGCTAATATTGGGGCAACATGATCGATGATCATGGAGGAGCAGTTCGACGGTTGGAAGTGCAATTCGATGGTCACCCTTGAGCAGTATAAATAGTAAAGAAGACCCTAGAAAAACCCCCGGACTCAGATCATACAAACCAGTCTTACTTTACATATTTTCTTTTCCAGTTTTAACATTTCCTGTTCTTTAAATTCCTGCTCTTTACATTCCTGTACTTTAAATTCCTGCACTGCACTTCATTCATAGGAGTAGTTTCAAGTAGATTGTTGCTGTAAACCTCTACGAGGCTGAGTTCGGATCATTGTAAGTTTTCATTCTAATGAAATACTTCAATTGCTCTTCATTTAACTGTTATTTTGTTTAATTTCTCCTAAGTCAAGCCACCAGTAAAAGTCCTCTTCATTGAGGCTGAAAGAACTAAAACATAATCGTCTGATAATTGGTTGGCAATTAACATTTCTGTAAGGACTGATTGATCCTTGCTGACACGCTCGCATTTACAAAAATACCCTTCGAAAGCCAAAAAGCCAACATATATTTTTGGCATGCCCAGTAGGACAAATTGAAATGGCTAGACGAAGAAGACAAGGAGAAAATGAACGCGTGGAAGAAGGCGTAGAAGGAGAGGTAGAAATACCTAATCCAGAGGATAATGTGGTAACACATCCTGTGGAAACTCCCATATTATCAGAACCTGTGGTCGAATAGACCAGTACTTCGGGACAAGAACCATATGTTCATAGTATTGGACGAAACTAAGGAATTGGACCATCCACTGTTCCATCTACTCATCCAATAAATCCATGGGATGGCCTAGTAGATGCCATGGGACAACAATTAATGAACACAATGGAAAGGTGGGCAATATCCTTTTTGGATCGAATGAATAACCACCAACCAACAAACACAAGGCACATCGAGGAAGTTTTAAATGTCCCTCAACAAAGATTGGCTACAGATAAACAGCCTATGCAAGTTAATGGACATTCTAATGGTCAAACTAGTAATAAGAACTATGAAAGACCATCACCTCAGTCTTGGTATGAACCTATTTCGAGGCCTATAGTAGGTCAAAATGCCTCAGTACTCAACAATGAAGCCATACAAATTGGTGGATCTGGCCCAGTACAAGAAACTGGCATAAGAATGGTCACAAATCCCATGTTCGAAGCCATACCTGGTACAAGGGGGTTCACTAATCCCTTATTCGAATTTATACCCGGGGGGTTGGAAGGTTTGCTTGCAAATGGAAGGGACACAACACCTGTTCCAGCACCTTTCGTAGGTCCTTTCGCAGGACAAGCTCAAAGGGGTTATCCACACCCCCAACAGCAACCTGCACCACAGGGACAACCAGCCCCAAATGTACTACCTTATGGACCAAGAGGACCACAAGCACAAGTTTGTCCACCAAATCCTGTGTTTTTCCCTCCAGTAGTGGTTCAGCAGGCACAAAATATGGTCCCTAGGGACCAAATTGCTGATATTGTTAGGGAGATGTGTGGACCGATGGCTCGGGGGGTCCAGACTCCTGTATACAGAAAACCATACCCAGAATGGGTAGATAGGGTACATGAATACCCAAGGGGGTTCAGGATACCAGATTTTACCCTTTTCTATGGGAGTGGAAACCAATCAACAGTAGAGCATATTGCTAGGTTTGCTGCTCAATGCGGTGAATTTACTAATCATGACTATATGAAACTAAAATTATTCCCAAATTCTCTAACTGGGGGAGCATTTGTATGGTACATCAACCTTACACCTGGCTCCATTCAAACTTGGCAACAAATGGAAGAGGCATTTCATGCCCAATTCTTCCAATCGGAGCCAGAGGTTTCCATGGCAAACTTGGCAAGATTGAGTCAAAGGCCTGAAGAAAAGGCTACTCAGTTTATTGCTAGATTTAAAAGGGCTCGAAATAAATGTAGAGTCATCCTGCCAGAGCCAGAATTCGTAAGATTGGCTCAAAATGGCTTAGAGTTCAGGCTTCGAAAGAAGTTTGACTTAATTGAATTCAGAGATTTGGTGGAACTAACCTATAAGGTGTCTAGGTATGAAGCATTACTAGAGGAGGAACAAGATCGAAATAATGCATCGTACAAGACATATTATAGAGATCCTAATTATGAGATCGATGCAGCAGCAGATTGTGGGCAAAGAATCTGTGATCTGTGAGGCATTAATTCATAAGGATACAACAATTGACCAGCAGTTTAAAAAGAAAGACCTTCATAGAAAGTACTCTTTCGATTTAACAAAGGCAGATGACATTTTTGATCATTTGCTTGCGGCCAACTTCCTTAATTACCTAAAGGAGTAAAACTGCCATCTCCAGATAACTTAAGGGAAAAGTATATTGTAAATGGCATAACTCTTGGTCTCACTCGACTAAAAACTGCATTGTTTTTCGAGACAGGATCCAAGAACAAATTCGGAAAGGAAGTTTGAAATTCCCAGCCAAAACAGAAAAGGCCATGGGGATCGACAATAATCCATTTCCAGAAGTTAGAGAGGTGGCAGCCAATGTCATTATGTCAGACTTCCAGAACTTGTCCTTGACAGAATTGGAAGAAGTCAATGTGCAGATGCATGTTGCTAACCAGACAACCATAAAAAAGGACACCAGAAATCTGCCAGTTATTGGACAAGGTTTCTCACACCAAAGGGAACACTCTGATGAAGAATCATTGGATGATGATTCCTTAGAGGCAGCAGTAGTGCAAAGGATGTGTCCCAGGTGCAGACTGAGTTATAAATGGTTGAAGGGGCTTCCAATTGATGGGAAGCAATACTACATGGATGTGTAGAGACGCCCTAAACCAACCAATGTTTATAACAAAAGGCCGTATCCGGCTAGTGTTAGGCAGCAACCATTGGTAGTTGAACCAGCAGTCGATAGAATGCATGCTAAAGGCAAGAGGCCCTTGTATGAGTCTAGGCCACCTAACTATTACAGAATGGAGAGCAGTCATTCTGAAAGAAGACTGGAGAAGAGTTCAGGTTATGGATCAAAGCCAGAGATTGGCCCCTAGACCAACCTCACGCAGGACAGAAAGTGGCCACCTTCATCGAAGGCTTGAATCAGGCTCGAAACATGAGGTCAGGACCAAGCAAGTGCCCTCACAGCCAGCTTCGAAGATGGCTTCGAAGGTAGAAAGAAGCAGTTCAACATATGAGCCAGTAAGTTCGTAGGTACCTGGAGTTCCAAATTGGTTTGTGATGCAGAACAAACCTAGGGAAGTGCCCACTCAGAGAGATGTTGGAAACCAAGAAAGGATGGTTAAACCTCCTTTGGTGGCTCCGAACAATTGGGTATTGCTTAAACACCCAAAGATGAAGGAACCAGATATGGTCCCAGTCATTTAGAGATCACAAAGGAGAAAGATTCAGCGCAGGTACACTCAGTACCAGAAAGATATGAAAGAAAATGGAGAGAGCTCTTCATTGGTCCAGACAGAAGGAAAGAAGATTCCAAAGTCATACCATACTCCAAAGACAACTCTACAAAGCAAGGTGGGTTGCAGCAGGGAACAGTTGGCCAAGGTTCATTCTGAACTAAAAGCCAGAGAGAAATCTAGCTTGGTAGGATTGGAGAAAGCTCTGATGGAGAGTGATAGCGAGATAGAAGAAGAAATTGGCATAAGCCAAAAGAAAGAAATGTGGGAGGAAGAAATGTTCGAAGCCTTCATGGATGAGCAAACATTTTTGGTTGAAAAACCAGTTGAGAAAGATCCTTGAAGGAATCAGTTAACAACGAAGTGCCAGAGTGCAGTATGGAGGATGCTTCTGAAGTAACTGAACAAGGTGGCCAAGAGGGGAAACAAGTACAACCAGCCATCCAATTTGGCTCATTTCCTCCAGTATCAGTCAATATGGTACACATACTGCTTCATGAGTTCCAGGCTGGAGAT